>JACYFF010010365.1:57416308-57435928 GCA_017589665.1 Selenicereus undatus | reverse complement strand
GCTCGGAGTACACCAAACAGAATAGTTCATTAATATAGAAAAAGTAAAAGATACAACTCAACGGTTCACACAACCGGAGTATGGGGTTTACATCCCAAAACATAACTATCTTTTAAATCGAAAGACATCTAGCTAACTGGATGGTTGTCTCATATGGCCATACAGAGCGACTCATAAACAATATGCATTCCAGAAACTTAGAATACTTATTTGCAATCATTTTAAACTAAGAACACATGACATGACTTCATTAAGCACGTACGATCCCTTCAAATGGATCTAAACGACACCTGGCAAGCAAGAACAGGTTCCATCTTGACATAGCTGACTCAACATCTTCCTGTTATAAAGAAAACCTGGGGAAAAGGGGAAAGAGTAGTGGGATGAGCAACCACACGCTCAGTGAGTGTCCCCCAACCCCCTTAAAACCAAAACCGTTGCAGGCAATAATATATTTACTAGTCACATATCATGTATTCATACTTTAATATCATATTAGGCATTCATAAAATTCCTATGGAAATATAACTAACCATAACTTGACTTTTAACACTTGAACACATTTTTAGGTCTCTAAAAGACCAAACTTCTTTACTAATAGGCAGTCAAACACTTAAGCAAGCAACGAAGCTAAACACATAACTTTCTTTCTCATAAACCTAATTTCTTAACGTTCTATTCAAACTATGCATGAAACCCTATTCACATGATGTGCACATAATATTATCTCTTTTTATAATCACACTTTTCTTGGTATTTCATTCATATGAGGTGCATAAGACATAGACATTTCAAGTCTCAACCAAATGCTCATTCATAGAGTATGCGTGAAATATGCTCATAAGACTTTCTTTTTCGTAAACGTATCTTACTTAGCATCTCATTCACAAGTTATACTTAGAACATGCACATAACACTTTTGATACTTTACTTATATCTCATTCACATGATATGCACAAGTCATGCATAGTAAACTTACTTTCTTTTCTTTGAAAACACTTCATTTAGCCTCTTGAGGCTCATAAAAACTCTTCTTTTAGCCTCTTGAGGCTCATATATCTTTTGAAAGAATCTCTTTCATCTTGGTCTCATAATAACCCTTAAAAACTTTCTTTCTGAAATATTTAAAAAGGCGAAACGCCTACTGCTTTTCTCATTTGATAAGAAACTACTCTGGGCATAAGATCATAAAGTGCTGGTTGGGAGAGATCTACACTCAATCCCCTAAGCTCTTACTCCCGGGATGACAACTAACTTTTGGACCTTAACCCTCGTCAGGGTCTCTAAGGACTACTCCCTAGGCTATAGGGATTCCCTCGTTCAAGCAGGTTCACTCCCTATCTATTGTCCTTATGCACTTATCTTAGCCATTTAAACTGGTCTTAACGACTAATAAGTTTGCTGCCTCTCACAGCGAAATCCTTTATCGTGCAACTCACGCTTTTGTAAAACTCTTTAGGGATTCCCCCGTTCAAGCGAGTTCACTCCCAAAACTATTTTCATTTAATTAAAATAGGCCATCATGCATTAATAGTTATGGGTACTATCATTTCAAAACATGAAATCTTTCTTTGAAAAACTCACTCTTATCCACATAATGCAATTTGAGCATTTAAGCACATACATCACATATATCATATTTAAGCACTTCATAATCAATTTAACACAATGAGCCACACATGGCCTCGCAATCCACACGATTGCGGTCAATTCACAACCCGAACTCCCTCCTTACAAGCACCGTATCACAAAAACCTCGAACCACTCATAGTTCTTCCTCAAACCATCCAACTACCATCTCGGTTTCAATTTCACAATCTAGCATCCTAATCATTATGATATACTGAAGATCGATATGTAAACTTGCATAACTTACCAATGCTTAACTTGCCGAACCAACAAATAACAATTAGCAATGCGCTACAACCAACGGTTAGAACCATACAAACATAATACGAATCTAGGCGTTCATATATTTCATCGAGGTCATTATTCGAATCTAAATAGGCCACTTAGACTTAATATGATTCAAGGCATTCGTTTATTCTATCGAAGTTAGAAATCCAACCTAATTAGGTCATTTAGGCATAAGTCCATTCAAGGTGTTCGTTTCCTTTGAAGCTATCAATCGAGCATGAATTGACTACGCATACATGTATCGATTCTAAGCATCGATAGTATATTACGTTGTTATTAACGAACACAGGTTAACTAGTTATACATATTTCAATTGTAAATGTTTATAGTTACTTTGAACTTAATAAACGATTATGAATTAACTAGACGTGCATACGTCGATTCTGAGCAATTATAATCCATTTCGAGGTTCATAAATGGTCATGGAATGACTAAACATTCATGGACATTGATTTTAGACGCATACGATTCATTTCGAAGTTAGTTTCTAGGCATGATTCGACTTAAAACTTTAAGCTTGGATTAACTAATTAAGTTCGAATCTCAGCTAAACATGCGTACTTTACTTCGAATTAAAGCGTCCAGCTTGAATTAACTAAATTGATTCGAATCAAAGCTAAACATATATATTTCACTTCGAATTAACATTTCAGGCATAAATTACCTAAATTGATTCGAATCGAAGCTAAACACGTTAATATAACTTCGAAATTAATTCTTTTAACATGTATTAGCTAATGCACTCAATTCGATGCTAAACACATTCCATTAACTTCGAAATTAGTTCATCTGCATGCATTGGTTAATTAACTCGAATGGAAGCTAAACACGTTAAAAGGACTTCGATTTTAATTCTCTTTCATATATTAGCTAATTAACTTGAATCGAAGCTAAGCATGTTAATATAACTTCGATTATAACTCTTTTTTTACGTATTAACTCATTTACTTGAATCGATGCTAAACATGCTAAACTAACTTCGTTTTCAATTAGAAACTTAGGCATGAATTAGCTATATGCATTCGGATTAATACTAAACATATTTGAATTGAAGCTAAACATATATAAACCCCTTCGAATTAACATATCATGCATAATTTACCTAAATTGATTCGAATCGATTCTAAGCATGCATGATTCATTCCAATGCTACTTTTCAGGCGTTAGTTAACTAAACTAACATACAACACAACTTAAAGGTTAAAACGATTTCAAAACTACTAATACTTAGGAGGTGAGAAACACCCACCTCAATCCAAGCTAAGGATTCGTTCAAAGGCTGCTGGGCTTGGCTTTGAGTGCTAGAAAACTCGATTCCCTGGCCCTGGCTCACTGAAGCACGAACCAACCCAATCAACGCCTGATCCACACAAACACATACCCAATTCGACCCAAATCCAAACGCGGGTTTCTACCCCTTTCACTACCGTTGCCGCTGCTACTACTGGTGGTTGCCGGCGTGGCTCACCCGTCGACGGTGACCGCCGTGGTGGCGTGGGGTTGAGGGCTTCAAAACCCTAGCCTTCGGACCGAGCACCTCGCCCTGACACTCGCTCGATCCCTCTCTCTCTCTCTTCGCCGATCCACGGCTGTGGCCAGCTGCGCACCGCGACACCGACGCCGTCGCCGGCCGACGATCCCTCTCTCTCCCTCCATCGCTCAGCCTCTCTCTCTCTCTCTCTCTTCGGTGTTTGCGTGGGGTCGGGTAGAGAAACCCCCCGTCTTTACGTGTTTTCTTTCCTAAAGAAAGGGCTTCACCCCCTTTTTTTGATTTCCCTTTTTTTTTGTCTTCTATGCTCAATTGCTACAACAACTTGGTCCCAAATGCGTTATCGATAAGTCTAACTCGGGTTGAAGGATCTTAAAGCCAGAGTCCTAACTAAGTTCGAGAAACGACTAAATAAATCGAACAACGACTAAATTAAACTACCGATATAATCTAAAGGCATAAATAGCACGAATTAACTTTGAAATCAATATTAGCAATAATAATCCTTTTTAATAAAATTATTGCTCCCAAAAGCACATCGATAATAATTTAACTCATACAGTTACTAAAAATATGATTTTATAACGTAAAAAGGTAATACAGTTAGCTTAACGGAAAAATAAAAACACGGGTCTTACAAAAGTATATATAGTTTGATCTCAAGCAGCAGATTTGATGGAAGTTTGGAATAACAAGTTGAAGGTGCTCCAATGCATTTAGGTAAGTATGGTCATATGAGCCACCCATCTGAATGGTATGACATCCGTTTAGCTGGAATTGTTTATTTTTGAGATATGAACTCTTGTACTCCGGGCGTGTAGCCCGTAGAGTTGTGGTCTCCGGCGTGTAGCCGTTGAACTCAATTTGGTATCCTTTTATACTTCTATTCAATGCAGATGATGTGATGTAAGGCTTTAAGCCTGGGAATTAGCCAGTTTGCAGGCAAAACTCTGTCCGTTTCGCCCCAGAAATTTCAGAATCATTAACACTCGTAGCCCTAGGGTTGGGGGTTGTTAGAAATGTGTCCTATGACGGGCCATTGACTCATTTTGAGGTTAAATGCATAGGGAAAATCAAGTATGGGTAGATTACATAATTTCAATCAACTTGATAGTTTTGATCAGTGCACCAGGACCGACCTTGAAGCAACTTTTGTCCATGATCACCATGATTTACGCAAGGATTTTCCATCCTAAGTTTAAGTTTACGGAGATATATTTCATATGAAACAAGTTTCAAGTGGATTAGAGGTCATTTGGTTATTCAAAACTATTAGACAAGTCAAAGTCTACAAAGTTGGCAGAATCCTAATGCACAAGGTCTGAGTTTAGTCCACTTGCAGCCATACATTCCATTCGATAGTGATGTTTTAGTTATTCTATATCAAAGTTCAGAAATTAAGCTTTCCAATGACCCATGTTGCAACACATTTAGAGACCAGTGGCCAATGAAATTCAGCCTAGAAGTCTGATGGTACATACTGTTCAAGTCAGTGGATACATACAATTTTGAGCTTACATTTCCTCATCATATGGGTGCCATTTTGTGCGCTTCTCAAATCCAATTGGTAATTGTTTCAATATGCCTCATTGATTGCAGATATTTCCTTCTGTAACTCAAGAATTTCATCTAAGTGAGCTATATTGGGTTTCTTGATGTAGTATCCTTTGAATTGTAGGATTTTGGAGAGGCTTGTTCTATGGTACATATTAACTATTGGTGATTCCATATAAGAGAAACCAAGGACACTTTAGAGAGACATTTTGTTTAAATCCATTGCAATTCAAGACTTGCTTAAATTGCCTAAACTCTTGCAAGCAGTCCATTGACTCCACCTTCATCCGCGAAGTAGACATTACTCTGTAAAATGTTTCACTGCACTTTTTGATGACATACCATCTACCATTATCCTTGTTGGATGATCAACTATTGGATACGCCTCACTTAACTAGGGGCTTCATCTTTTTGTCTTCATAGCATCACCCCATCCAGTTGCATCATCATTCACTCTCATGTCATATCTTCATCAGTTCTGATAACTTTTTCCTGTTTTTAAGAGCTCAATTGTTACTAGTAGCTACATTATGATTGGGTTGCACCCATGTCAATAGATGATAATTTTGTAGCACGCTTGAAGAGAAGGTAGATCTTAACTACTCTTTGTATAAAGGTTGGTTATTATCAAACTTGTGGAATCCATTGCTAAGGGGGACACAATGTGTCTACCTTTTTGGCTGGTTCAATCTAATTTTCCTATGGAAGATCACTTGCATAAAGCTCAAGTTTGATAACCAAAATCTTTGCCATGCATTTGGATTACGTCAGTGAGAAATTTTGGTGGGCTACTACCTCCTAGAAAAATAACTTCATCTGATTCAGACTAAAGAACTCTAGAGTGCAAAGTATGACCCAGTGGAACCTGAAAAGTAGATTCGAGAAATGGAGAAAGTTTTCACTGTAATAGAGATTCCAGGTGATAAAAGGGTGAACATTGGAATCTTTCACCTAACTGGTGAAACTGATATTTGGTGGAACATTGTTAAGAATAGGCTCTTAGGGCCTGAATTCACTTCCAGTAGATTTCTAGAAGAACTAACCACAACACTCCAGATTGCTAAGTGGGAACTGACAAATGCACATGGTGCGGTAGCCCAGAGCACCTCATCGCTGCCTGTTCTTGAAAAACTGAAGGCTGTAGATAAGAGCTCTCACTTTCAAGGCCCATAGCTGTAGGAAAGGCTTATGTGTTGAGCAAGAAGGAAGCTGTCACCTCTGGTGCAGTAGTTACTGAAGCTCTCTTTTAATTTCAAAGCCATTTTATGTATTATTTGATTCAGTTGCCAGTCATTCATTTATATCCACTCAATCTGCCATGCAACTGAACTTTGAGAATAAGGAGGCATAAACCAATTATGGACTCAAGTTGTCCAATGACCCTAGAATTGAGTGTTCTATATCTCATAAATTTGTTTTAATTATTATTTGTGGGATAGTAGTCCCTGGAGTTCTGATTCAATTTGACTGGTCAGACTTCGATATCATTTTGGAAATGAGCTGGTTGTGTACTTATGGGATCAAGATAGGTTGTGATGACCCTCAGGTTATTTTAAGAAAATGGTCAAAGAGAGGGAAAACCTTGTCCTTTAAATTCTGTTATGAAACCAAGTGAGCTCTTCTATCAAGGATATATTGTGCATTGGTGTTATGCTATTAACATTCATGATCAAAGATTATTTCAACCTAAGGAAGAAAGTTACCAGGACTGCTCCATAAAGAGAAATTGATTATTAGATTGAATTCATCCCTGGTGCCTAATCTATCTCAAAAACCTCATATCGTGTCGCTCCAATTGAGCTTAAGGAACTACAGATTTAGCTAGATGAGCTGTTACAGACGGGCTTTATTAAGCCAAGTGTATTACCATGGGGTGCCCCAGTGTTGATTGTAAAGAATAAGAATGGAACCTTAAGGTGGTGTATTGATATCAAAGACCTGAATAAGATCACCATCAGCACCACATACCAATGGCCCCAAGTAGATGACTTATTTGATCAACTATAGGGAGCAGGAGTATGATCTAAGATTGATTTGAGGTCAGAGTACCATCAACTTAGCTTTATATCTGAAGACATTACCAAAACCACACTACGGACCATGTATGGGACATGATCAATTCACTGTGATGCCTTTTAGCCTACTCAGTGGCCCCGCGGCCTTTACAAATCTTATGAATAGAGTTTCAGACCATATCTAGACAAGTGTGGTGGTATTTATAAAAGACATCTTAAAATACTCCAAGGATAAAGATGAGCATATTGTTCATTTGAGGATAGTGTTATACACCTTGAGGGAACATCAAGTACATAGCCAATACAAGAAGCATGACTATTGATTAGAAGCAATGGTATGTTTGGAACATATGTTTTCAAAGGAGGAGATTAAGGTCAATTTGCAAAAGGCAAAAGCAGTTAGAAAGTGCCGAAGCTCCACCAATGTACTAAGACTAGAAACTGTTTGAGTTTAGCAGGGAATTCTCGAGTTCATAAAGGATTGTTAAATATCATCTTCCCTGACCTATTTGTTGAAGAAAGCTATAAAGTTAGCAAGAAGTTAAACTGGTGGCTTATGCCTCCTAACAACTCAAGCCTTATGAGAAGAATTACCCTACCCATTTCTGTAGTTTTTGCATTGTGAAGTTGGAGACATTACTTATATGGGGTACCATGCAGAATCAATACTGATCATCAAAGCTTGAAGTACAACTTCACTCTGAAAAAGCTCAATCTACATGAAACATCAGTTGTGGTAGATCCAATGTCAACCAAGAAAGAGAAATATTGTGGCAGGTGCCCTAAATAGGAAGGCACAACATACCTTGAACACTGTAGTAACTACTCAACTGAATCTCTTGAGAGAACTTGAAGACTTGGACATTCAATTAGTGTTGCACTGGAAGGAAAAAGTTTAACTACTGGCACTTAATTGACAGCCATCCCTAATAGAGAAGCCTAGAGTGAATCAAGATAGTGATCATGTGCTCCAAAGAATAAAGCAAAATCTTAAGAAAGCAGATCTTAGCGGAGACTCATAATACTTGCTATTTGGTGCACCGAGGGGGCACCAATATGTACACAGATTTGAGGAAATATTTTTGTGAAACAATATGAGAAGAGAAATTGCATAATATATGGATAAAGGTCTTATTTTCCAAAAAGGCCATGGTAGAATACCAGCGCCCCGTAAGTGAATTGAGACCTTTAGAAATTTCCACTTGGAATCGGGCTTCAATTTCGATAGATTTTGTCATGGGATTCCCTTAGATATAGTGTCTAATAGAGATCAGAGATTTCAAGCCTGTTTGGCATGCACTTCAAGAAGCCTTTGGAACTAGATTGAGCTTTAGGACTTCCTATCATCCCGAGCATCTAAAAATATCAATGGATCCAACTCTTCTGCGCTAGAGCCTATAGTACTTCATGACCTACGACCAACATTTGCATTTGAAGAAAGTATGGAACATCCAGTGGTCAACGTTGTGATAGCACTAGTAGGGAATCCTACATGAAACATCAGGATAAAATGGCAGCCAACATTGACAACAAAATCATCTTTTGAGTCATGAAGATCTTCTTCAGCATTCAATAAGGCGGCATATCTCAGAAGACTCTTGAAAGCATACCATTGGAACCGACAGAAAAGCTATGTTGATTAAAGAAGGAGATTCCTGGAATTTCCGGTATATGATAAAGTTTTTCAGAAAGTCTCACAAACTAAGGGTGTATGGAGGTTGCACTGCGACCTACATTGAGGTCAAGATCTTTTGGCCGTATCAGTTCATGGAAAGGTCGAATTCCATAACTTGTCTACCAGATCTGCCTATATAACTCAAACATGTGCATAACATGTTCCGTGTTCCTTATCTTACAACTCAGGTAATACATTTCAAATCCCGGCCATGCTGTCATAATCAAATCCATTGCAGCCATTGAGGGTCTTGTGTTTCAAGGGCATCTAATTCAGATATTGGATCATAGGATTAAGCAGTTAAGCATCAAGCAGATACCTTAAATCAAATTGCTTTGGGCAAATAATACCTCCTCAGAAACTACTTGAAAAACTGAGGATCAGTGAAAGTCACGTACCAATATTTATTTGGGATAAGCTTGCATCTATTGGTAAAGTTCATAAGTTTCGAAGACAAAACTCTTTAAGGGGGCAAGGCTATAATAGCCCGACCCTAAATCATATTTATTTATTTAATTAAGCGATGTTATTTATTTTTCTCATTTATTTATCTCATTGAATCATCCCATTTGAAAAAAAAATTCATTTCGGGCCCCACTTTGCAATGCGAGTTTCATTTACCGAAAATAATTGTTCGGAGCAACTGATATTAGGCCTCGATAATTATGGGTTAAAAGATTACAATTATTTTTCATGACATTTCAAAAATTTAATTTCGAGCTATGGAGAATTTAATCGCGTACGGTTTAATTTCTTTCGGGCCCAAATTAAGCCCAATTTTGGCCCAACAAGTTCCTAACCCATTTGCTTATCTAATTACCATCATTAAGCCTCAATCATCATTAGCAAAAGCTAATTTTTTTGTGCTTAAATTTCATCCAAGTAATTTATTTGCCTAATGTTCATTTTGCACCAAGTAATTTTCAAAGCAATTTCTCTCTCTTCTCTCTCTTCTCTCTCTTCCTTCTCTCTACACAGCCAGCCCCAACACCAGCTTTCATGGAGTTTTCCAACCACTTTCTGGCCACTCTCTGGCAAGGATTTCAATCCCCAAACAACCTCCATCCGTTGGCTACCATTTTCCATCCTCAAAATCACCCAATATCATCTCCATCTTCACTTATTTCAAGCTCAAAGTAAGTGACTCCAATTTTGTTCTTTGGATTTTTGATTTTTGCTTCTTGTTTTGGTTGCTTTAAGGGTGGATTATGCTGTTTTCATTGAATTAAGAATCATCTTGGTGGTGGAGTTGAAGTTAGAGTTAGGGTTTTATCTTAATCATGTAAGCTTCATGTTCAAGTGTTGAATTTTGATTGTTTTAAATGAGATTTTGTGATCTTTGGCATTGGTAATGAATGTCAAGATGTTTATGCTGATTTATATAAGTTAAAGAATGATTTTAGTGGGTGGTTATGTGAAGAAAAGATTGAAAATATGTTAGTTAAAGTTGGGAAACAGACCTGAAACAGGGCTACTTCGGGAATTAACTGGTACTGTTTGGCACATCCAAAATTCATGATTTTTGGTGTAGTGATATCTTGATGAGTTATATTTCAGTAGGATTTATGACCAATTTACTCAATTTTGAGTTGTGTGGACAAAGTTATGACCAATTTACTCAAGACTATGTAGAACACATTGAAACTGGGAACTGAACTGGAACAGTAACTTTACGGAAAAACTGGTATTGATTGGCTCATTGAAAATTTGTGATTTTTTGCGTGTGGATAGATCAATGAGTTATCTTTCACATGCATTTTGAATCGCCTTAATTCAACTTCTGTGGAAAAAGTTATGGTCATTTTGCTACGACTACGCTGATTGAACAGAAATTGTGCACATTTGTGTTCTACCCTAATTTTAGGGACCTTACTGTGGGAATCAAACTTTGTGTGCTGAATTAATGTTTTCGTGGACATTATGAGCTTTTCATATTGGGGTTTTACATCTTATTTGGAGGTCGGGAGTGAAAGATAGGGATTTTCTATTGCAGACCATCAAACGGTAACATAAGTGAATGTAGAAATCGTGACATTTGAAAATATTTTCAGAAGTTTCTATATAATTATGGGTATTGCAAGGAAATTAAAAAGTGTAGTGAGTTCAACAAGTTTGTTTATGTATAGAAGGTTACCTGGGTTTGAAAACCGAGTTAAGTGCGCATGAAAATGAAATTTGAGAAGTGGGCACAGTAATTACTCAAGTTAGTGTATATCAGATTTACTAAGGTGATTTGAGCTTTTATGCACCTCACAACACCCCTCATGGCATTGAACCTCACATTATCCATTTTAGAAGCAGCACACTTTTCATTATCCATTTCAGAAATATCAGAAACCCATATTTCATTTATATCAATTAAAATCTCTTCATTATCACCTCCATCATTTCCATTTGGTCTATTTTACTTCAATTTATAGCATTTCAAGTTCAATAACCCTAACTGATTTAAATCCGGTACAACCCGGTTGGACCGGCTGACTCGGTCAAACCGGCCCACCCGCGGTTGGACCGGTTTTTCCCAGCTTTTCATAAAAAATCAATATTTTTTTTTGGCTATGAAAATTTTGAGCATAACTCAACCCTTCAATAGCATCCTTGGCTTGCCTATTCCTTCCATACTTTTTTATAAGGCTACCAAGTTTGAGAATTTTCTCAAAATGGCAATGTGGGACTTCCCATTTCTCACAATCTAACAAACCCTATATTTATGTAATGAGGGTATTGCAATCACCTTTTACTCTATCAATGTGGGATTATAATTAAATTTCTTATTTCTCTTCTTCTTCATTATTTTGTACTTGTAACTTTTTTTATGAGATTTTAGTAATTTATGTTGTTAAATTAAAAAGTATTTTTTTCATCAAATATATAATTTAATGATCTCTTCTTCCACATTATTTTGTAGTAGTTCATTTATTGTAATTTTTATTTCATTTAATGTAATAATTGTATATTTTTTGTTTATCATCAAACTCTTGTAATTTGTATATTCAAGCATGGTTTACCAAATTATTATATCCAAATCAAAAGAATTATGATCCTCTAATTAGTTGTGTTACTATATTATTTATATCTAAATTATATTATTTTTTTTTGGAGTGTAAATGTCAATTATAGGTGAAAAAAATACACAAAAACCTTGAGTTCTTTTACAAAGCATAGCTTTAATTATAAGCCCATGACTTTGTATTGTCTTTGGCTTGCCTTCCATGCTTTTTTATAAGGCTATCAAGTTTGAGAATATGCTTAAATTGGCAATGTGGGACTTCTTAATTCTCATTCTATAATAGAACTCATATTTATGGAATGAGAGTCTTGTAATCACCTTCTACTCCATCAATGTGGGACCATAAATAAATTTCTCATTTCTCTTCTTCTTTATTATTTTGTACTTGTAACTTTTCTATTAGATTTTAGTTAGTAATTTGAAAAAAATATATATAACAAATATATATAAAAAACATTTTAGGTTCACCGGGTTGTGCCGGTCTAACCCGGTTGGACGGTAAACCGGGTCAACCGGTCCAAACCTGGTCCAAACGGTCCGACCGGTTGAACCATCGACCCACTCGGTCAACCGGGTCGATCACCGGGTCGGTTCTCTCAACCTTGGTGCTTAGTTGAAACATGGCGTTAGAATTTGATTCTCAATTCATGAGGTCTCTTTAAGTTGCTTTATTTGGACACGTGTAGTTGATTTTAGATTAATTAGTTTAGTTTACCAATTAAGTTACCTTAAGCTCATCCTCATCCCTGTGGAGACGATCCTCAAGTACTACAGCGAAAGTTGTATGCTTACGGCCTTTATTCTTCATTCAAAATTATCCAATAAATTTTTGGCGCAGTTGTCGAGGATGATGACATGAGATTAGGTTATATTTTTATTTTCTTAGCTACTTTTTTATTAGTTGCATATGTTTTGTCTTGCTTTGTTTATTTTATTATTAATTGTTACTTGGCTTGGTCAATTCATGAAATATCCAAAAATCTATAAAAATTGGAAAAGCCTAAAATTTTAAAAAATTAGAAAAACTTTGAAACCCCTAAAAATTGAAAGACTTTAAGAACTTTAAAAACTTCAAATGGCAGTTTTTCACTTCCCGCAATATGAGCATGAATCTTTTTGGAGCTATTTATCGCAACTTAACGATTATCATGCTCAATTGAATCAACATTTTGAGAAATGGGAAATTTGTGAGGTCATTGCTCCGGGTCTAAAGGCTAAATCTTGGAGCTATATTGAGTCTGTTTGTCCTGGCGGTGCCCTAGGATTATTATCTAAAACTCAAGATGAGGTTTGAGATTTCTTTGAAAAACTAGCTTGGAATACTGACGAGTTTGAACAAGTCAGAAAGAATTTTGGTTACCCAACTCATAGTGAGTCTGTTTTTCCTGTTAGCCTTGCCCACAAGATTCCTTTACAGATTCACATGACCCATCTCACCCTTATTTGCCATATGTTTTGTGCAATTATTGTGAGTCTTCTGATTATGATGCTCATACTTGTCCTTATCGTGCTTTTATTGATGTTATATGTGCAAGTTTTGAAAAGAAGATTAATGAATTGACTAATCAAATGATAATGACAATGAAAAAGATAATTGCTAAATATTTTCAATGCTTTAATCAAAGCAGGGAGAATTGCAGTGAGCCTGACTCTAGTTTATGGTGTCCTGAACCTACAGTTAGTCTTGATGATGATTTTGGTCCCTATTATCAATGTAGCCCCACTTGAATGAAATCATGCCTTTGCCTAATCTAGAACAAGAGAGTGATCTCCCTACGTCTCTATCACCAGACCTTGCATCCATCACCAACTCACCCAATAGGGGTGTTCATTATTCGGTCCAAACCCGGACCGGATCGAAGACCGGCTTAGACCGAATCAGACCGAACCAGACCCAATGAATTCGGTCCGGTCCACGGTCGACAAAATTTTTTTATTTGGTCTTCGATCCGATTCGGTCTGACCGACCTGTCCACCGGTCCGGACCGAGGACCAAATAAAAAACTTTGAAAACCGACTTTTTACTTACTCAATTTTAATTTTCTTTTGCAACTTATAATTTTTCAAACATTCAAGAATATTGATTTTGTTTTTCATGGTGAAAATATGTAGAAATTGTTCATATTGAAATAAATATAAGATGTTCATATCATAAAAATTTGCTAGCTTTACAATTTAGTCCGGTCCGTTCCAGTCCGACTTTTTTGGGTCTGGTCTCGGTCCAATCCTTGACTTATTCGGTCTGGTCTGCAATCCGTAACTTCCCTCTTATTCGGTCCTCGGTCTAACACGGTTCGGTCCGATCCGGTCCGGGTTTGGACCGATGAACACCCATATCACCCAAGGATGTCACTGCAGATGTCTTAGCTTGTGCTCACCCACCAACCCCTTTTACTCACTCTCGTGAATTATATATGAGCACCGCAACCGAAGTTAAGGCTCGTGATTTAGATGATTCGTAATATGTTTCACAGGAGTTATGCGATGGGGTAACTAAACCCACTATTTGGACTTTGACGATGATATTCATTCTATAGAATATGAATCTTTTTCATGTGGGTTTGATGTCAATGTGAGTTTCGATGTGGATCTCTTTGCTGAATATGAATCATTTTCTTTTGATCTTGTCCAACCTGTCCTCCTTTTTGAATATTGTAAGTCTGAAATTGTGAAGTCTAATAATGTTGTCACTAAGAATTTTGGTTTAAACCAGACTCTCATGCTTTCTTATATTACAAGACTTCTGAACTTTGCAGCCACTATTTTGCATAGACTACTTGTTCATGTCGATATAATTTTTAGGCCAATGACCACAATACTGGCCCGTTCTGAGTATGTTCATTTCCATTCTGATTGGGCTCAACTATTTGATAAGTTGAAGCGAGCCCTTACTTGTGCGTTATTGGCTAGGTGGATGTACTCTTTCTGGCTCCAACTCACTGCTTTTCACTGTTTCTATGTGATTGAGAACTGGTCTTCTTTATTTGATAAGCTACTACGTGCTTTAATGATTTTTGATTTGAGTAGCACTTTTCAGCTTAATATGGAGTCGTTGGTGCTCCAATGACCTCTAGCTAAGCAGATTTCCAGAAGTATAGCTTAGGTGTACTTTTGCACCTAACTTGGTATTATCATTCTAACTTTTCTCTCTTATTCTTTTCGTACTTAGTTGTGGATATTTAGGACTATGATTGTATGGGTGATCGATCTTAAGGAGCAATTCGGGATTTTTGATCCGTGTTGGCTATGATCACCATTGGTTGTGTTATGATTTTGTGAATATTTGTTAGTTGTGGATATCTAGGATTGTTCTTGTGTATGGTTTAGTTCCTTTCTTTGGTTTCCTTGGTTTTGTGTTTTGTTTTTTTAGTTTAGCAAGTTTTGGTTTTTCTACTGTTTATTTTTTGTTTAATAGTTTCTTTTTGTTCCATTTTTGGTGTTTTAGTGACTATGTTTTGGTCTTCCATTTTGTTTTTCTTTTCTTTTGTCTTTTATCTCGTTTTACGTTTCTTTTGATTTAGTTTGGGATTTATTAGGTCCTTGGTTTTGGTTGTGTTTATTTTAGTGAATATGTGTGTTTTGGTTTAGTTTTGATTTGATTTGCTTTGTTTTGTTTTGTTTTTGGTTTGGTTTTGCTTTCTTGGTTGATTGTGATTTTGGTGATTTTGATTTGATTTCTAGTTTCATGTTTGTCTTGGCTTTCTTTTATGATTTTGATTATGATTTTTGTGATTTCTAGTAGGTTTTAGTTTGTTTGATTTTGATTATTTCTTTTGGCAATTTTTTGGTTCTGTTTTAGAAGAAGATACTGGTGTTCGCTTTTAGTTTTGTTTTTGATTTTCATCGTGTGCTAGTTTTTATATATTTGTGCTTTCATGTGGTTTTACTGTTGTATAGCTTATGTGACTGCTTTTTAGCACCTTAATTCCCACAATGAGGACATTGTGATGTTTTGGTGCAAGGGTGAGGAGCCCATTTGTATATATTTTTCGTAAATTTGGAAAAATTTAATTTTTCATATGGGATTTGTGTGCTTTGTTAGGCGGTTGTGACCCCATGTGCTAGGTTATTGAGTTATATGTTGTAATCGCCCGACCCTAAATTATATTCATTTATTTAATTAAGCGATGTTATTTATTTTGCACATTTCTTTATCTCGTTGAATCATCCCAGTTGAAAAAAAATTCATTTCGGGCCCCACTTTGCAATGCGAGTTTCATTTACCGAAAACAATTGTTCGGAGCAACTAATATTAGGCCTCGATAATTATGGGTTAAAAGATTACAATTATTTTTCATGACATTTCAAAAATTTAATTTCGAGCTATGGAGAATTTAATCGCGTAGGGTTTAGTTTCTTTCGGGCCCAAATTAAGCCCAATTTTGGCCCAACAAGTTCCTAACCCATTTGCTTATCTAATTACCATCATTAAGCCTTAATCATCATTAGCAAAAGTTGGTTTTTTTGTGCTTAATTTTCAGCCAAGTAATTTATTTGCCTAAGGTTCATTTTGCACCAAGTAATTTTCAAAGCAATTTCTCTCTCTTCTCTCTCTTCCTTCTCTCGACACAGCCAGCCCCCCACCAGCTTTCATGGAGTTTTCCGGCCACTTTTCGGCCACTCTCCAGCAACGATTTCAATCCCCAAACAACCTCCATCCGTTGGCTACCATTTTCCATCCTCAAAATCACCCAATATCATCTCCATCTTCACTTATTTCAAGCTCAAAGTAAGTGGCTCCAATTTTGTTCTTTGGATTTTTGATTTTTGCTTCTTGGTTTGGTTGTTTTAAGGGTGGATTATGCTGTTTTCATTGAATTAAGAATGATCTTGGTGGTGGAGTTGAAGTTAGAGTTAGGGTTTTATCTTAATCATGCAAGCTTCATGTTCAAGTGTTGAATTTTGATTGTTTTAAATGAGATTTTGTGATCTTTGGCATTGGTAATGAATGTCAAGATGTTTATGCTGATTTATATAAGTTAAAGAGTGATTTTAGTGGGTGGTTATATGAAGAAAAGATTGAAAATATGTGAGTTAAAGCTGGGAAACAGACCTGAAACAGGGCTACTTTGGGAATTAACTGGTACTGTTTGGCACATCCAAAATTCATGATTTTTGGTGTAGTGATATCTTGATGAGTTAGATTTCAATGGGCCTTGGAATTACTCAATTTAGACTTGTGTGGGCAAAGTTATGACCACTTTACTCAAGACTATGCAGAATACATTGAAACTGGGAACTGAACTGGAACAGTGACTTTACGGAAACACTGGTATTGATTGGCTTATTGAAAATTTTTTATTTTTGGTGTGTGGATAGATCCATGAGTTAGCTTTACATGCATTTTGAATCGCCTTAATCCGACTTCTGTGGAAAACGTTATGATCATTTTGCTACAACTGCGCAGATTGAACAGAAATTGTGCACGTTTGTGTTCTACCCTAATTTTAGGGACCTTAATGTGGGAATGACACTTGGTGTCCTAAATGTATGTTTTAGTGTACATTATGAGCTTTTCATATTGGGGTTTTACATCTTATTTGGAGGTCGGGAGTGAAAGATAGGGATTTTCTATTGCAAACCATCAAACGGTAACATGACTGAATCCAGAAATCGTGACATTTGGAAATATTTTCAGAAGTTTCTATATAACTGTGGGTAGTGCAAGGAAATTAAAAAGTGTAGTGAGTTCAACAAGTTTGTTTATGTATAGAAGGTTACCTGGGTTTGAAAACTGAGTTAAGTGTGCATGAAAATGAAATTTGAGAAGTGGGCACAGTAATTACTCAAGTTAGTGTCTATCAGATCTACTGAGGTTATTTGAGCTTTTATGAACCTCACAACACCCATCATGGCATTGAACCTCACATTATCCATTTCAGAAGCATCACACTTTTCATTATCCATTTCAGAAATATCAGAAACCCATATTTCATTTATATCAATTAAAATCTTTTCATTATCACCTCCATCATTTCCATTTGGTCTATTTTACTTCAATTTATGGCATTTCAAGTTCAATAACCTTAACTGATTTAAATCAGTTCATTTTGATTTAACTTGTCATATATTAAATTAAAATCAATTTATTATATTGAAATGCACAAGTTATGTATCGCATTTCATTACTCAACTTCTGTTACACCTACTTTTACTTACTCAATTATGCGAGTAAGGATCATTTACTGACTACACATACTTACAGTGACATTTATGAAATAGAGTTGAGGCCTAGTCTATCATTTCCATTGTACATAAATATTATCAAGTGAAATATCATTTTTTAAAGACTTCAGGTACATCCATTGCATGTATCTTTAGAAATCACAGTGTATTTATCAACGTTATCATGTTTTGGTAAGTACATCAATGAATCAGTTTACACAGTGATTTATCAGTTAATTAGTGACCCCGTCAGTTATCATCTATAGGGCATTCGCCCTTTAGTTACTCACGCGGCTTCAGGCCAGGTCCCCCGGTCGGTTTGGCAGGTGTACACCTATCTATAGATCGTAACAGTATCAAGGGGTTCACTATCATATAATAACTAGCAATGCAGCTTTACATCATCTTATTCACTTCTTTAACTAAATGAATTGCAAAGTGGACCCAACTAGCGTTCAATGATCATTTAACAATTCAGGAATGCATGTACTGAGCTTCGGCTCACAGTTCGAAATGTTTTTCATGTTTTGTTTTAGGCAAATGTTCAGAGCATTGCCCTCATGCCAGCAAATCAGCTGAAGAGAATAAGTGAAGCAGGGAAATCCGGATGGATCAGAAGTAATGCCGTATATGCATACTTTAAAGTTGTATTTGGAATTCTTCTATGGGTGAAGATGTAGATTACATGGTGAAATATCTTACTATGGTTTATAAACCTTACATTGGTTATCACTTGATTGTGAATGGATGATCATATGTGAATGTGTATAATGGAGGTTATGCTTAACTGTATTATTTATAACACTCATGTTTCAAGTCTTGTCCTTTTGGACGGTGGTAACGCCCCTATCATTGGATTCAGCATATTACAATTGTGTGATTTATTAAGGAGAATATAAACAATGAAACATTTATAATTTGGGGACATTATAGATTTGGTATCAGAGCCAAGTTGAGATTTTCTTTATGGGATATAGAGTATGAAGTTAAGATACTGAGAAATTGGTTAGTGAGGACTAAGGATTATTATGATATCCTTAGAGATTTGTGACACTGGTAATGTCTGCTTATCTCACACATATTCTACTTGCATATTCTTCTTTGTCAGATGAATCCATACAAAGTTGTAACACCCCCAGCCCCTAGGGCCGAAAGCATTACGTTTTCCTAACTTCTTGCTTAAATTCTGGGACGAAACGGACAGAGTTTCCCCTGAAAACTGACCGTTTCCAGGCTAAACGCCTTACAATAAGTCCCTGTAAATCAATGGAATCGTAAACATATAAAACATAGCTCAACGACCACATGCCAGAGTTCATAACTCGACGAGCCACCGGCTCGGAGTACACCAAACAGAATAGTTCATTAATATAGAAAAAGTAAAAGATACAACTCAACGGTTCACACAACCGGAGTATGGGGTTTACATCCCAAAACATAACTATCTTTTAAATCGAAAGACATCTAGCTAACTGGATGGTTGTCTCATATGGCCATACAGAGCGACTCATAAACAATATGCATTCCAGAAACTTAGAATACTTATTTGCAATCATTTTAAACTAAGAACACATGACATGACTTCATTAAGCACGTACGATCCCTTCAAATGGATCTAAACGACACCTGGCAAGCAAGAACAGGTTCCATCTTGACATAGCTGACTCAACATCTTCCTGTTATAAAGAAAACCTGGGGAAAAGGGGAAAGAGTAGTGGGATGAGCAACCACACGCTCAGTGAGTGTCCCCCAACCCCCTTAAAACCAAAACCGTTGCAGGCAATAATATATTTAC
>JACYFF010010365.1:57363319-57380015 GCA_017589665.1 Selenicereus undatus | reverse complement strand
TCGCATTCGGGAAACGACTAAATAAATCGAATAACGACTAAATTAAACTATCGATATAATTTAAAGGTGCAAATGGCACGAATTAACTTTAACATCAATAATAGCAACAATAATTCTTTTTAATAAAATTATTGCTCACATAAGCACATCGATACTATTTTAACTCATATGGTTAATAAAAATACGAATTTTTAACCTAAAAAGGTAATACAGTTAGCTTAACGGAAAACCAGGAATGTAGGTATTACATTCTTCCCCCCTTAAAAGAATGTCGTCCTCAAAATTGTCAAAGTACGTTCAGTCTTTCCTAGAATGTACGTACACAACTATGATCTACACAGTAGGTTTCCAAAAGGTTTGATTTGCAATCACTACATCTTTTAAATTGAAAGAAAAAAGGCTTACGATATCCAGTCTCCTCCTCGCCAATCCTCTTCAAGCGTCTACTCGCTCTATTTAGGCACCGAGGGAAAATCGCATTGAAGAGGGGCAAATGAGTTGGCATGGATACCGTATTGAGTTTGTTTTGAAAATGAAACATAGATTTTCGATGATCTAGACTTAGTTCGCGCGGCAAGCAACAACTCTATGCATATGCACCTATAGGTGGGCATCTAAAGGTATGGCAACTGGGACAATGACATCTTAAGGTCATATACTTAGTAGTCTCATTCTAAAATATGAATTCAAGTCACTTTTGGGGTCACAATGCTTAACATGGAGCCTCCTATAACACATTTAGAATAATAAAAATGTCACATAGCACCACATAGTATCATTTAAGCATAATAGCATCACATAGAATCAGTAATTTCGTATTCTAAACCCTAGGAGCTATAGGTGACATGAAACTGTCTAATACGCATATAGCAAGCACTTTACAAAAGGAGAGTACCTGCAACTGTCATCCCTATGTTTATACATCCATCACAACTAACTTTTAGGCCTTTCCATTATGGCAACTTAGACAAGATATGTCAAAGTTGTATGAAGGGGGTTAACAGTCGAAAATGAGCAAGTTAACTTTAGTGCTGATAAAGTCTCAGATAGTCAAGAATCTCATCTTAGTATCGACCTCAAATGGAGGAGAAGAACATCAAACACTGGGCGAATGAACCAAACCAAATAGGTTAAACGCATACATGAAATGTCGTGGATATCCCTCCAGAACCTTCAAAAACATTTTGGGCCATGGTTTCTGCAAATGTATGATATAACATGTAAACAAATAACATAGCGTGAAAAGGGACAAGACTATGAATGTCGTCTGGGAAGGCAATAACGAGTTTTTATTATTAGCACAACAAAACAGTGCATTTCACTAATCCTATATTCACAAGCTATAAACAAATGTGAGACTAAATTGATTATTTAGAATATATGTTCTTTATGCATCCAATATGTCATTCCTCAGACTAGCAACAAAAGCAAAACTAGCAAAAAAAGCGTAAGCCACACATGCACAAAATATGCACAATGTTTAAGCCTTCAAGGAGCTCCAAGGAATTCTGGAAAATTAAAGAAAACCTATGAGCATGGGGTGAGAAATATAAAAATAAGATTTACATGCTGGTATATTGGAAACACTTCATGTATCATCAAATCAAAAGCTAAATTTTTGTTTCTTACAAGCCTAGTAACCAGAGTAACTATGGCACTGTTTCCTAGCACAGGACACAGAATAAGAACATTCTGATCACAATGATATCCACAAAAATGCTCTAATGTACAGCAAAATGGAACATTGAAATGATTAGCTAATAACAACAAAAGGATAAAGGCATAATGCTAATACGATAAAGGTCTATTGGTGCAAGTATTCACATTCCTGGGAAAGGATGGTCGAATTCTTACAACATACAAAGAAATGCATATCATAGTCCATATGCACACATTTTCAGACAAGTAACCCATGCGTAAACATCATTGATGCAAAGGAAGCGGAAATGTCAAAGTTGGGGTTCACGTGAAGTCAACCTTAGAAAGAGCTCGTCAGACTGGCCAGGTATGCAAGTACAAAGAAGACTGGTTCTAGTCAAAATGAAAGGTTCTAGTCACAATCATATTTGATGCATAATTCAAGTAAATTTGAACGAAATATGGAATTCAAATCAAGACAAGTTGAAATTCTGATAAATGTCAAGTGCCTTGTAACTTCAGTTATACAAAGATTATTCTTAAGGAACTGTAGAATACATGAAGACAAAGGAAAGAAAATTATTTTCATATTAAATAGTGTGCAATTCAATGCAAGCTGACCTTATTGGAGGACTGAATATATCACAGGAGTAACACACAGTCAAATAATAATCTAGACATAAGCAGCTTAAAATGACTAACAATTAGCAAAAAATCTTTCATGAATAATAGTTAAAAACTGTCACCTGAATTGTAACAACTGATTTCCCATCTTTCTTTTCCTAGCCCATTACGAAGGATTCTATCGACATACACATTTGATGGCGACCATCAAGACTAAACCTTAAAGGAGTAACCAGCTAGCCCACACACCCATTCAAGCCCCAAGGAATTCCAAAACATCCATGCCTTGGTCAAAAACACATTGGAGTATTCGGATAGAATGTGGGCAGATTCGATCGAAAATTGGCCCGGTTTTGTGCACCTTTTGGGACTTGAAGTTGAGGGGATGATCGACTGCTTTGCCCCCTCTCTTTAAGTTTAAGATGTTAGGAATCCAATAAAACAAGTTGTAAAGGGTTTGGAGGTCATTTGGTTGGTCAAACAGCAAGATCTTCAAACTGCTGCAGGCTAGGCTCTAATCCAGCACAATCCAAAATGAAGGAAGTTTTGGACCAGCAACTTAAGTCCATGTTTTCTGAAATTTTAGGATATGAAAGGGGACATAAATATTTATCAATTCATGGGTTCAAATCCCATCCAAAGCACCCTCTTGTGTTGGTATTAACCAGCCAAAAGGACAAGGGAAACACCCTTGTAACCGGTTACTCACTAGCCATAACAAAGGGGACCTTTCCTTGGGTTTATCTTTGCCCACTTGCTGAATTGACTTCTTTTGCTGCATTCCAGGACCTTTGTAAGCTTGACACCTCATTTAGGAGGCATCATGATCCCTAATGAGGTATATTAAGCTAGTTAGTGAGGTGTTAATCTAGTAAGTGGTAGATGGGATGTGTTTACTCTTCCCCACATGTACTAACCTTGTTTTTGCTGCATGGGAGAGGGGGACTCGGCCAAAGGAGAACAAAACCAGCTTGTTGCCGTTAACTATGCATGTCTCGAATAAGTTTTTAATTTCAACTTAGAAATGCATAGAATCCGTTTATAGGCTGTAGTTGTGTTTCAGTTATACCTGAGTTGGTTCGAATCGATTAATGTGCAAAATCGCTGCTTGAAAGTAACTTGAATCGTATTATGCTAAAATGACTTAAATAGGCTTGAAATGCAATGTCAAGACAACGAATGACGCTTCGAATCGATGCATGTTATTTCAGTTAGTTCATGCTTCAAAAATGGCTTCGAAATGAATTATGCCTGTTTATAATCGATTCAAGCATGTTTAGTTAGCTCATGCCTAATTAATAGTTTCGAAACAAAATATGGATGCTTAGAATCGATGTTAGTACATTAAGTTAACATGTACCTGAAAGTTTGGTTCGAAGTAAGCTACGCATGTTTAGAATCTAGTTTAGTATATTTAGTTAACGGATGTTTGAAAGGTTAACTCGAATAGTAACATCGACATAGTAAACCAATGCCTAAAAGCGTATTATGTCTAAATGACCTAAAAGGGTTCGAATAGTAACATTGATATGATAAACGAAAACTTAGAATCGTATTATGCCTAAACGACCAAATTAGCCTAAATAAGTGAATCGTTTCTTGCTTAAATAGAGACTAGACTCATGTTAAGCTTGAATGACATAATTAGGCCGACTTTGTAACCATGGTGTGATAGACGAATGCCGTGAAACGTAATATGCTTAAATGACATAATAGGCTAAATGTAACTTAGAGTCAATGAATGAATACCTGAATCAACGCTTGTCTATTCAGTTGAATTACGCTTATACAATAGCTTTAGGCATAGTATTTGGATGACGAACTGGGCATGTTTACGTCCCCTAACTGCCATACATGAATGCAATCAAGTTTCATGCTTAGTTAGCCTAACCTAACATATTAGACGTCCGTTTCAAGTTAAGTTCGTATGAATGCTTATATGTATATATATATGTGTGTGTGCATGGTTATAAATGTTGGTTGCAGCGCTCTGCTAATTGTTAGTTGTTTAATCGGTAAGTCCAGCATCGGTAAGTTGCGTAAGTTATGTATTGCTTTTCAGTATATCATAATGATTAGGATGCTAGATTGTGAAATTGAAACCGAGATGGTATATGGATGGTTTGAGGAAGAACTATGACTGGTTCGAGATTTTTGTGGTACGGTGCTTGTGAGGAGGGAGTTTGGGTTGTGAATTAACCGCAATCGTGTGGATTGCGAGGCCATGTGTGGCTCATTGTGTTGAATTGATTACGATGTGTTTAAATGTGATATGTGTACCCCCTTTCCTTTGTATGTTTAAGATGTAATATGTGTGTGTAGAGGTGACATTTTGACTAAGGACTTTTCACCTGTTTTAAATAAATAATAGCCATGTCTAGTAGCGAGCAATGGCCTACTTTAGCTATTCAAACAATTTTTGGGAGGAATCCCTAAAACGTTTTGGAAAATGGTGTGAGTTATATGATAAATGATTTTACCAGAAGAAACAACAAATTTATTAGTCGTTATGGCCTATACGCTTTAAAGTGGCTAAGGTAATGTGCTTCCGACAGTAAGATATAAATGATGTTAACCTAGGGGAAGGTCTGGAAACCCTAGAGGCCCTGACGAGGGTTAATGTAATGGTCCGGTATGTTATATGTAGCCATCCTGGGGGTAAGAGCTTAAGTGTGAGCGTTAGGTCTCACTATGGGGTTGAGAATAGATCTCACCCAATCAGCACCTGTAATGATCTTATGCCAGAAGTATTTTCGTACTAAATTAAGAAAAGCAATTGGCCTTTGCCATTTTAAATGATTAAAAAGGAAAGGAAGTTATTTTTTTTATGTGGGCCTAAAAAGGCTATATGGAATGATGTATGAAAAGTTTATAAGGGTTAGTATGCGACCGATATGAAAGAATATGAGCCTCAAGAGGCTAAGAGAAGAGTTTTTATGAGCCTCAAGAAGCTAAATGAAATGTTTTCAAAGAAAGAGAAAGAAAGCTTTCTGTGCATGTTCTATGTTTTTGTTATAAATGAAATGTGAATGAGATCCAAGTAAAGTATGCTGATGAAAATAAAAGTGTTATGTGCATATTCCAAGTATGATTTATGAATAAGATGCTAAGTAAGATACGATTACGAAAAAGAAGGCCTTATGAGCATGTTTCATGCATAACCAATGCATGAGATATGAGATTTGAATGAGACTTGAAATCTGTGTGTGGCTTATGCATATCATATGAATGAAACGCTAAGAAAAGTATAATTATGAAACGAAATAACCTTCTGTGTACATCATATGAATAAGGTTTCATGTATAGTTTAAATGGAATGCTAAGAAGTTATGATTATGAAAAAGAAAGATTCCTATGCTTAGCCCTCGATGCTTGTTTATGTGCTTAACTGCTTGTTAGTAAAGGAATTTAGTCATATAGGGACTTAGAAATATGTTTGAGTGGTTAAAATGAAGTTTATGGTTAGTAATCCTTCCATAAGGACTTTATGAATGCCTAATACGATAGTAAAGTATGAATACGTGATATGTGACTAATATGAATATTATTGCCTAAAACGGTTTTGGTTTTAAGGGGTCGTGGGACACTCACTGAGCGTGTGGTTGCTCATCCCACTACTCTTTCCCCTTTTCCCCCATGTTTTCTTTATAACTGGAAAAATTTGAGTCTGCTATGTCGAGATGGAATCTATTCCCGCTTGCAAGGTGTCATGTGTGCCTACCTACGTCTTTAATGAAGTCTTGTAAAGTCTGTAAACGTTTGTAAACAAGTATTCTAGTTCATGTAATGCACATTGTTTATAAGTCGTTCTGTATGGCCATATGAGCCAACCATCTAATTAGTTAGATGTCTTCTTGGTCAAAGTTAGTTATGTTTTGGGATGTAAACCCCAATACTCCGGTTTTGTGAACCATTGAGTTGTATCTTTTACTTCTCCTGTATTAATGAACTATTTTGGTTGGTGTACTTCGAGCGAGTGGCTCGTTGAGTTATGAACTCCGGCGTGTAGCCGTTGAGCTTCTTTTAAATGTTTTATGATTCCGTTGACTTGTAGGGATTTATTGTAAGGCTTTTAGCAAGGAAACGGTCAGTTGTTAGGGGAAACTATGTCCGGTTCGTCCCCGCATTTAAGTAAAAAGTTAAGAAAACATAACGCTTTCGGCCCTAGGGGCTAGGGGTGTTATAGAAACTTTGTGAGTTAGAAAACTCTCTCCATTAAAACTCCTAGTGTTGTATCTTGAGCTTGGCAGCTCAAGTGGGTCTCTAGGTCTCTTTATCTCAACTAGAAGGTGATTCATTTCAGTCACTACTTGATCTAAAGGGATTGCCCAAGTGTTCTCCAGGGGTGGCTCTTAGGATTATCCCGTGCAAGGTCACTTGAGTATCCAAGCTCTTGCATTCTCTTCTTGTTTTCGGTTTTCTCTTCTTCTCCAAAATCGAACCCACTCTTGAGTGTTCTTTATGAGTTGCATCTTGTTGTCATTGATATACATCAAATTGGTATCTGCCTTTAGGATACATTCTTGGCCAAGCTTCCATCGTCCCAAACACATACCCAAACACAAACTCACAAAATCAGCCCCAAACACATTCACCCAAAATTCCAGCCATGCCCAACCAGAAAAGTAGCACGGCCACACCGTGCCACCACCCGGTACGCCCTACCCCATTTTAGCATGTTCGCATGGACACACCGTGCCACCACGCACGACCGTGTTGCCCTTCCCCCGTCTTACATCAATCATTCCTCACTCAAAATCCATCGCCACGTCTTCTAGCCTCACCCCGAACAAGTGGCTGAACAAGCCCTTAGAGAGAAGGCCAAACTTGAGGCTCAACTCAAGTATGTACAAAACCAACTTGGCCAACTCATGGAAGAGAAAACGAGAAGCTTATGGAGTTCTAGGAGCTCAAGCAAGCATCATTACTCGGATAACTCCGAGGGAAGCAACCCGGTTAGCAACTCAAGTGAAGAAGAGTATGAACGGAGGCCTAGGCGACATCAAGGGGAAAGAGAATGGAGCTTTGGTGACTTCAAAGTCGACATTCCCGAGTTTGAAGGCCAACTTGACCCGGACATCTTCCTTGATTGGTTACAAATGGTGGAAAGAGTCTTTGACTACAAAGACATTCCGGAAGGCAAAAAGATAAAGCTAGTTGCCTTGAAACTTAGAAAGTATGCTTGAATTTGGTGGTCTAATGTTGTCACCAAGAGGTTGAGGAAGGGGAAAAGTAAGATTAAGACTTGGGAACAAATGAAATCCAAGCTTAAGGCCAAGTTCTTACCCCCGCATTATCTTCACGATAACTTCCTTAAACTCCACCATCTCAAACAAGGTTCTAATAGTGTAGAGGAGTACACTAGGGACTTTGAACAACTTCTTTCGAAATGTGATTTGAAGGAGAATGATTCTCAAACCTTGATCCGTTACTTGAGTGGCCTTGATAAACAAATTGCCAATGTTGTTGAGTTACATCCATATACCTCCCTTGACGAGTTAAGTGCTTTAGTTCACAAGGTTGAAATGCAAAATAAACTCAAAGGCAAGAACCCCATTCCTAAGCCTACCCCACAACCATATGGCTTCCAAAAACCCCCATACACCCCTCAAAAGCCCTTCCCCATCTCAAACTCGAAACCCCCTCAAACCACAGCCCCACAAACACCCTGAAAACCCCCACCAAAACCCCTTAGCAAGGTCTGGTGCTTTCGTTGTCAAAGCCTTGGGCATTATGCTTCCGAATGTCCAAATAGGAGAATGGTCTCTTTGGTCGATTATCAAGCTTCCCTAGAGGAGCTAGAAGGTGAGGAGGAAAGGGAGGAAGAGGAGAAAGGATTGTACGTGACCGAAGTCTTAGAAGAACGGTTGGATGAAGGAGAATTGCTAGTGATTAGGAGAGCCTTGAGTGGAATTGCCTCTCAAGAAGACTTGTAGCAAAGGGAGAATATTTTCCACACTAGATGCACCGTGGGTGGGAAAGTATGCTCTCTCATTGTTGATGGAGGAAGTTGTGCTAATGTGGCCTCCAAAACCATGGTGGACAAGCTCAAAATCTCGGTCACACCACATCCAAGTCCCTACACAATTCAATGGCTCAATCATGGTAAGGGACTGCCAATCACTACTTGATGTCTACTTTCCTTGTATGTTTGGAAGAACTACAAAGACGAAGTTTGGTGTGACATTGTGCCCATGGACGCTTGTCAGGTCCTTTTGGGTTGGCCATGGCTCTTTGATAGGAGTGTTACGCATGATGGCCGAATGAACTCTTAGACCTTCACCAAAGACCATAAGAAAATCACCCTTACCCCCTTGAGCCTAGCCCACAAAAAAAGCCTCAAGATAATCCTAAGTTGGATGTCTTTCTTACTACCTTACTCCACTCACAACTCCATGAGTTTGATGTTTTCAAGGAGTCGATTCTCTTAGGCCAAGAACCGGCCGAAGTGAGGGATTTTTCCCATCCGTTGCTTACCTCCCTCATAAAAGCCTTTTCCCATGCCTTTCCATAACAAATCCCCCACGGCCTACCCCCTCAAAGATCAATCCAACACAAAATTGACCTCATTCCCGGGGCCACAATCCCAAACAAGCCGGCCTATCGCATGAATCCCCAAGAGACAACAGAGGTGCAAAGACAAGTGGGTGAGCTCTTATCCAAAGGCCTAATCCGTACGAGTCTTAGCCCTTGTGTCGTTCCGGGTTTGCTTGTCCCTAAGAAGGATGGATCCATGAGGATGTGTGTGGATAGTAGGGCCATCACCAAGATCACCATTAAGTACCGCTATCCCATTCCAAGGTTGAAGATCTTCTTGATGAGCTTGATCGGGCCACAATCTTCTCTAAGTTTGATCTTAGAAGTAGCTACTACCAAATCCGCATCTATGAGGGAGATGAATGGAAGATGGCTTTCATGACCAAGGGTGGTCTCTATGAGTGGCTTGTCATGCCCTTTCATTTAACTAATGCACTAAGTACATTCATAAGGCTTATGAGCCAAGTTCTTAAGCCCTTCATTGGAAACTATGTAGTTGTGTACTTTGATGATATATTGGTGTATAGCCATGGGGAGGAGGAGCATTCCAAGCATTTGCATGAGGTCTTGAGTGTCTTGGCTCAAGAACAACTTTATGGCAACTTAGAGAAGTGCCATTTCTTCTCTTCTCAAGTGAAGTTCTTCGGATACATGGTTTCGGCCGAAGGCATGCAAGTGGATGAAGAAAAGATCAAGGCCATCTGAGAGTGGCCTACTCCTATGTCCATCCAACAGGTTCGAAGCTTCCATGGCCTGGCATCCTTCTACAGGATATTTGCGAGCAATTTTAGCTCAATCATGGCACCCATGACCGAGGTCCTCAAAGCCAAGCACTTTGAATGGAGTGAACAAGCTCAACATGCTTTTGAGAAAATCAAAGAAAGGTTAACTAGTGCTCCCATTCTAGTACTTCCTAGCCTTTCCAAGATCTTTGAAGTGGACTGCGATGCTTCTGGAGTTGGAATCGGGGCCGTGTTGTCACAAGAGAAGAGGCCCATTGCTTGCTTTAGTGAAAAGCTAAATGATGCCAAGAGGAAGTATTCTACATATGACAAGGAGTTCTATGTCATTGTGAGGGCATTAGAACATTAGCGACACTATTTGGTGGGAGGTGAGTTCATCCTCCACACGGATCACCAAGCCTTGAAGTTCATTCAAGGTCAACTTAAACTCAACCCACGGCATGCCAAGTGGGCGGGGTTCGTGCAATCGTTCCACTTCGTGATCCAACACAAGGCCGACCAAAAGAACAAACGGGTCGATGCACTTTCTAGGAGGTACCTTTTGCTTTCTACTCTTGAATCCAAGGTACTTGGATTTGAGTGTATCAAGGTTATGTATGCTCAAGATGAAGATTTCAAGGTCATCCTTGAAGGTTGTTCTAGTCATGCCCACGGGTCCTTCCACTTCGAGAATGGTTTCCTTTTCAAAGGAAACTGACTATGCATTCCTAAATGTGGGTTTAGGGAGGTTTTGATCCAAGAGGTTCATAGTGGAGCTCTAGCCGACCATTTTCGAGTTGAGAAGACATGTTCCATGCTTAAGGAACATTACTTTTGGCCGAGGATGTCAAGGGATGTAGAGCATTTCATCAAAAGATGCTCTGCTTGCCAACTTGCCAAGGATCACATTCGGCGTCAAGGTCTCTACACCCCTTTACCGGTTCGTCAAGGACCTTGGGAGGATGTTAGCTTGGATTTTATCACGGGATTGCCAAGGAATCAAAGGTACAAGGACTCTATCATGGTGGTAGTGGATAGATTTTCAAAGATGGCTCATTTTGTGGCATGTAACACTACATTTGATGTTTCACAAGTGGCCAATCTCTATTTCAAGGAGATAGTATGGCTACATGGCATTCCGAGGAGTATGGTGTCCGATCGTGACACAAAATTCCACCTCAAATTCAACACCTTTTGCCACCCCCAAATGGACGGCCAAACCGAAGTCACAAAAGATACTTTGGGCACCCTACTTCGAGTCCTAGTGAAGATGAACATTAAAGGGTGGGATGAGTTACTTTTCCATGTGAAGTTTGCTTTCAATCGAACCCCAAGCAAGGCCACGGGTCTCTCCCCCTTCCAAGTAGTGTATGGGAACAATCCACGGAGTCCCCTTGATCTTGTTCCCATCTCTAATCCCACTAAGTTTAGTTGGGAAGCCGAGAAGAGAGCAAAAGAGATTCAAGAACTTCATGCCAAGGTGAGGGAGAGGATCGAAAAATCAAATGAGCAAGCCAAGTCTTATGCCGACAAGAAGAGAACAGAAGCTCATTTCCAGCCCGGGGACTTAGGGTGGATACATTTGAGAAAAGAAATCCTTGAGAAGATTGGTCCAAATACATACAAGGTAGACTTTCCTAGTGACTATGGCCACCTTCAATGTAGCTGACTTAAGCCCATACTATGATGAAGAAGAGGACATACCGAGTTTGAGGTCAAACTCAAATCAAGCTTGGGAGAATGATGGGGACCATCAAGACCAAGCCTTAAAGGAGAAACCAGCTAGGACACACACCCATTCAAGCCCCAAGGAAGTCAAAAACATCCATGCCTTGGTCAAAAACACATTGGAGCATTCGGACAGAATGTGGGCAGATTCGACTGGAAATTGGCCCGATTTTGTGCACATTTTTGGGACTTGAAGGTGAGGGGATGATTGACTACTTTGCACCCTCTCTTTAAGTTTACGATGTTAGAAATCCAATAAAACAAGTTGCAAAGGGTTTGGAAGTCAGTTGGTTGGTCAAACAGCAACATCTTCAAACTGCTGCAGGCTAGGCGCTAATCCAGCACAGTCCAAAATGAAGGAAGTTTTGGACCAGCAAATTAAGTCCATGTTTTATGAAATTTTAGGACATGAAAGGGGACATAAATATTTATCAATTCATGGATTCAAATCCCATCCAAAGCACCCTCTTGTGTTGGTATTAACCAACCAAAAGGACAAGGGAAACACCCTTGTAACCGGTTACTCACTAGCCAGAACAAAGGGGTCCTTTCCTTGGGTTTAGCTTTGCCCACTTGCTGAATTGAGTTCTTTTGTTGCATTCCAGGACCTTTGTAAGCTTGACACCTCATTTGGGAGGCATCATGATCCCTAATGAGGTAGATTAAGCTAGTTACTGAGGTGTTAATCTAGTAAGTGATAGATGGGATGTGTTTTACTCTCCCCCACATGTACTAACCTTGTTTTTGCTGCATGGGAGAGGGGGACTTGGCCAAAGGAGAACAAAACCAGATCTGGCTTTCATTAGTAATCACTTTTGAACATATGAAACTTTGTGAGTTAGAAAACTCTGTCCATTAAAACTCCTAGTGTTGTACCTTGAGCTTGGCAACTCAAGTGGGTCTCTAGGTTTCTTTATCTCAACTAGAAGGTGATTCATTTCAGTCACTACTTGATCTAAAGGGATTGCCCAAGTGTTCTCCCAGGGTGGCTCGTAGGATTATCCCTTGTAAGGTCACTTGATTCTCCAAGCTCTTGCATTCTCTTCTAGCGTTCGGTTCTCTCTTCTTCTCCAAAATCGAACCCACTCTTGAGTGTTCTTTTTGAGTTCCATGTTGTTGTCATTGATATACATCAACATCATAGCACGTACACATTTACAAGTAACACTTGATACACATAAGGGCGGGTATTTGTCAATTTAAACTCCCTCATCATTACTAACGGAAAGCTAATCCTTCGGTGTAAGATAAACTTGGCTCGACTCTAACTCACTAATCAGAAGACTTCAACCTTCAAGGTCCTTAGGTTTTCAAAAGGAAATAGTTTAACTGCTTCTACCTCTCTCTCTACCAACCTTTGAGTATGTCTGCTCACTCCATTATGGGGCCCAAGGAGCAAATCGTACATTAGGGGCAAAGATGGGCTTAGATTTAGGGCTTTCCAATCATTCAATTTCAAATCGTATGTTCTTTAAACTTTCGATTAAAATCACCAAGGCATACAAGCGAAACAACTTTTGATTGAGCTAACACTTAACTTATCCACAAGAATATGAGCCACTCGGCCTACACCTTAGCAAATGGTTCCTTCATCTAACCAATCAGCTCACTCAAGCTGCACCTAACCAGATAAACGCGCCAACATTCATATAAAAGTCACATTTGCACACAAGGCAGACATGTATGACGTCATCGTGAACGCGTTCCTAGGCAACTATATGAGATGCAAGACTCAGGTCGCGGCCTATGGTCGCAGGACCTTGCTCTGATACCATCAATGTAGCACCCCCTAGGGTCGGAAGCGTTATGTGTTCTTAACTTCCTACTTAAATTCCGGGGCGAAACAGACAGAGTTTCCCTTAAAAACTGACCATTTTTAGGCTAAAAGCCTTGTAATTAACCCCTACAAATCAATGAAAGCGTAAAACATTTAAAAGAAGCTCAAGGGCTACACACCGGAGTTCATAACTCAATGAGCCACTCGCTGAGAGTACACCAAACAGAATAGTTCATTAATAAAGAATAAATGAAAGATACAACTCAACGGTTCACACAACCGGAGCACTGGGGTTTACATCCCAAAACGTAGCTGATTCCAACTAAAAAGACAACTAGCTAATAAGGCTCACATGACCGCACAGAGCGACTCTTAAGCTAAATACACTACATGAACTAGAATACTTGTTTAGAAATGTTTACAATCCTAGGAATACATTACATGACTTCACTAAACACGTGAAACTCCTTCAAACACGGACACATGACACCTTGTAAGCAAGAATGGATTTCATCTTGACATGAGTGACTTGGCTCCTACTTGTCATAATGCAAACCTGGGGAAACAGGGTTAAGAGTAATGGGATGAGCAACCATACGCTCAATGAGTGTCCCCCCACCCCCTTAAAACCAAAACCGTTATAGGCAATAATATCTTTAGTAGTCACATATCACATATTTATATTTTACTACCATATTAAGCATTCTTAAATCCTCAAGGAAGGATCACTACCCATAAACTTCATTTTAGTTGTTCTAACTCATTTCTAGGTCTCTAAATGAGCAAACTTCTTTACTAACCGGCAGTCAAACACTTAAGCAAGTAACGAGGCTAAGCACAGAACTTCCTTTCAAAGATTATGTGATATAATTCGTCATTTATGCTTTATCTATCTAATTTACTCATTTGAGATGCTCAACATATCAAGCAGAGATTATGCCACGAACTTTCATTAGCAAAACATGCACATTCACACTCATATGCTCGATGCATTACAAGGGTATGACCAAGCTGTACATGGAATTTCATTTGTACTGTACTTAGATTCTTATTCACATGATGTGCATGGAAATCTTTCTCTTCTTTTTCTGAAAACACTTTACGTAGCCTATTTAGGCTTATATTCTTCATAGAATCTCTTTCATATTGGTCTCATAACGACCCTTAAAAAATTTCTTTCTGAAAAACTTAAAAAGGCGAAACGCCGACTGCTTTTCTCACTTATGAAGAAACTACTCTAGGCATAAGATCATCATAAAGTGCTGGTTAGGAGAGATCTACACTCAATCCCAGTGAGATTAACTCATACTAAGCTCTTACTCCCGGGATGACAACTAACTTTTAGACCTTAACCCTTGTTAGGGTCTCTAGGGATTACTCCCTAGGCTAGGGATTCCCCCGCTCAAGCATGTTCACTCCCATCTATTGTCCCTAAGCACTTACCTTAGCCATTTAAAGCGTCTAGTCATAACGACTAGTAACTTTGCTGCCTCTCACAACGAAATCCTTTATTATGCAACTCATGCTTTTGTAAAACTCTTTAGGGATTCCCCCGTTCAAGCGAGTTCTCTCCCAAAACTATATTAATTTAGTTAAAATAGGCCATCTTACACTAATAATTATGGCTACTATCATTTCAAAATATGAAATCCTTCTTTTTCAACACTCACCGTTATGCAAATAATCCAACTGAATGACAGAGAAAGGGTAGGGGTGCACATGTACACATTCAAACACTTCATAATTCAACTTAGAAACATGAGCCACATACGGCCTCGCAATCCACACGATTGCTGTTAATTCATAACCTAGGCTCCCTCTTAACAAGCATCGTACCACAAAGAACCTCGAACCACTCATAGTTCTACCTCAAACCATCAAACTACCATCTCGGTTTTCAATTCGACATTTAGTATTCTAATCATCATGATATACTGAAAAGCGATATGTAAACTTAAGTAACTTACCAATGCTTAACTTACTGAACAAACAAATAACAATTAGCAGTGCGTTGCAACCAATGGTTATAACCATTCATACATATGTATATATATATACATATATATATATACATATATACCAATCGATTCTGGACATGCATAACTCATTTTAAACTAAACCTTTGGGCATGTATTGACTGAATTCACTTGAATAGATTCTAAACATGTATAAGTCATTTTGAACTAAACTTTCAGGCATGTATTAACTAAATTCACTTGAATCGATTCTAAACATACATAACTCATTTCGAACTAAACTTTCAGGCATGAACTAACTAAACTAACATGTATCGATTCAAAGCCACTTTTGCGTATTAATCAACTAAACCAACATTTAATGACCCGAAGTCATTTTTAGGCATAAACTGACTAAACTTAACATGCATCGCAACTTAAAGCTTTAAACGATTTCGAAACTACTAATACCTAGGAGGTGTGAAACACCCACCTCGACTCCAAGCTAGAGACTCATTCGAAGGGCTTTGGGCTCGATTTTAGGTGCTTGAAAACTTCAATTCCTCAACCCTTGTTGTAGCCATATCCCAAACCACACGAATTAACCCCCCAAACCGCCTAACCCTAACTTTCAACTGAGTTGTAATTATGGCTTATTTGGAGCTGAATTGGAGTCTTCAATTTATTAAGAAGGTCGACGGTGGTGTGGCTGGCCGGATTCTGGGACGTGGGTGGCAAATTTGAGGTGGTCGAAGGTGGTTTTTCTGGCTAATTTGGCCATGAGAAGTGGGAGATAAAGAGTGGTGTGGTCGACGACTGGTGAAGCGTGGGTAGGGGACCGATGGCCTCCTTCTCTCCCCGGCGACGCGTGGCAAACGGCGGTGACGCCAGACGCCGACCAGTGGTTGTCGGTGAGAGATAGAGAGAGAGTAGCGGGTGTTAAAAATGTTTTCAGCAGTTTAATGATGCATGTTAGCCTAGGCTTGCTTCAATTCGTGTATGATGCGTGTTGAATGACCTAAATTAGCTATTACATGCAAGTTAGTTTAACGTGTTTAGCATCGATTCAAGTTAATGAGTTCATGCGTAAAAAAGAATTAAAATCGAAGTTATATTAACGACCTTAGCTTCGATTCAAGTTAATTAGCTAATATATGAAAAAGACCTAAAATGGAAGCCCTTTTAACGTGTTTAGCTTCCATTCGACTTAATTAACCAATGCATGTAAATGAACTAATTATGAAGTCAATGAAATGTATTTAGCATCGAATCGAGTACATTAGCTAATGCGTCTTAAAAGAATTAATTTCGAAGTTATATAAACGTGGTTAGCTTTGATTCGAGTTAAACTAGCTAAATGGATGTAAACGAATTAAATTCGAAGCTACAGAAATATGTTAGCCTTCATTCGAACCCTTTTTAGTACATTCAGTTAACAAGTGCCTGAAAGTTTGGTTCGAAGTAAAATATGCATGTTTAGAATCAAGTGTAGTATATTTAGTTAACGCATATTTAAAACGTCGACTCGAATAGTAACATCGACATGGTAAACCAATGCCTAAAAGCGTATTATGTCTAAATGACCTAAATGGGTTCGAATAGTAACATTGGTATGATAAACGAAAGCTTAGAACCGTATTAAGTCTAAGTGGCCTATTTAGATTCGAATAATGACTTCGATGAAATAAATGAACGTCTAGATTCGTATTATGCTT
>JACYFF010010365.1:57349933-57360853 GCA_017589665.1 Selenicereus undatus | reverse complement strand
TTAAAAGTGTGTTACCTTAAATTCAAATGTTTCTAAACATTCACTAGTTCTCTATTAATTTGTTAAGATGTTTGTAGCCTAAAAAGATACTAAATCGTCGAACTACTTAGTGAGTGACTCAACTGAATAGTTAACAGGTCTAAGCAATTAAACAACAAGCTAGTAGTAAGTTCAAAAACGTTTGAAGAATTTGGTTTGATTATGTCCCTTTCTTTGAGTTTAGAAAGAATTTAAACGAATCGAAAATGGGCAACTGAAGATGTCTATTACGAAACCTTGTTTGAATTATAAGTGAGCTAAGTACTTTAAGTTTTAATCGAGTTTTGATTTGCGAGTTGGCAAGTTTATTACAATTTTAAGAGGTTTTCAAGTTGAATTATGAAGTATTTGGAATGTGTTACGTGTGAACCCCTCCCCTTCCATGTCATTAAGCTTTATCATGTGTGTGAGGGTGAGTTTTGAACAAGAATGTTTTTCGTGGTCGAAAATAAAGGTATACGTAACTATCAGCGAACAATGGCCTATTTTTAACTATACGAATGCAGTTTGTAAGACACAAAGACCTTTAAAAAGGAGTGAGTTGTATCATAAATGATTTCGCTGTGAGAGACAACAAACTTATTAGCCGTCATGGCCATACGTGCTAAGATAACGTGCTTAGGGACATATATAAGATGGGAGTGAACCTGCTAGAACAGGGGAATCCCGAGCCTAGGGAGTAAGTCCCAGTAGTGGGACACCCTAGAAGACCCTGATGAGGGTATAGGTTCATTTACATTGCCATCCCGGAGGTAAGAGCTTATGAGTGAGGATAGTCTCATTAGGGGTTGAGAATAGATCTCACCCTAACCAGCACATTATGATGATCTTGTGCCCAGAGTATTTTCTAATAAGTAAGAAAAATAGTTAGCATTTTGCCATTTTAAGCATTTCAAGACAAAAGAAAGATTTTTAGGGCTATTAACATGCCAATTCAAATAAGATTCGAAAAGCTTATAAGGGCCATTAGATGACCAATATGAAAGAGATTTCTTTTTGCAGAACATGAGCCTCAAGAGGCTAAGTAAAGTGTTTTTAAGACCAAGAAAGAAAGCTTCATGTGCATGTCCTGTGCATTTTTACGAACGAGATTCCAAGTATAGTTTGAATGAAATTTCGAATAAAGTATGGTTATATCCTTGTAATGCATCGAGCATATAAGTTTTCAAATGTGCATATTCTTTGAATAAAATGTGAGTCACCGCGTTATCAATTTGAGTATTTGAGAGCACTTTTACTCTATCCTTGGTGCTTACTCGCTTATGTTCCTAAATGCTTGATCATTACTGAAGTTTGGTTATTAAGGGCCTAGAAATGAGTTTGAGTGACTAATATGAAGTTTATGGCTGATAATCCTTTCTTGGGGACTATGATTGCCAAATATGAGAGTAATGGGTAAATGCTTGATATGTGACTATTATTGGTATTATTGCCTACAACTGTTTTAGATTTAAGGAGTCGGGAAGTACTCACTGAGCGTGTGGTTGCTCATCCCATTACTATTTCCACTTTTTGCCAAGTTTTCATCGTGATAGGTAGAAGTCGATTCACTTATGCCGAGTTGGAGTCTACCCTTGCTCGAAAACGTGTCATATATGTGTACTTTGTAATAACCCGACCCTAACACATATTTATTTAATCATGTTTATTCATATAATTTATCATGTTTATGGATTTAATCACTCATGGTTATTTGTTTAACTAAATCATATATATTAATTCAATTACACTCAATTTACATATTTACCAAATTACTTTGTGTCATTTAAATTTTCCGCTTTCATTGATCGTATTTAATCATCCTCGTCGGGGGATATTTCATTTGGGTCCCATTTTGCAATTCAAGTTTCAATGATTGTTAATTCAATTTTTGTTGATTAATTAAATATCAAGTGAATCGATACTAGGCCTCGATAGTTATGGTTTAAGAAATTATTATTATTATTGTTATTAATGTTATAATTGTTATTATTATTATTATTATTATTATTATTATCATTATTATTATTATTTTTATTTTTATAATCTTGCAAAAATTTAATTTTGAGTTATGCAAAAACGTTATCGTTACGAAGCATTTTTTTCCCGATTCCAACTTTTTTTTGGGCCCAATTTGAAGCCCCACAAATTTGCTTATTAACCTAACTAATTACCATGATTAAGCTTAACCATGGTTAGTTAAATAGGCACTTTATTAGATAACATTTTAGCCAAGAGTTAGATTAGTCGAAACAAAGACAAATCAACCCAAAACTCAACTCACATCTCTCTCTCCTCTCTCACTCTATACACGGGCAATCCCTCCTCTTCCTCAAGTTACTACTACTGTTGGTGTTTTCCAGCCATCCCTGGTTGCCTCTGACACCCCCCGACATCCTAGTACTACTAGCCACCATCCCCACTCCTCAAAGCACCAAGCATTACCACCATCTCTACTTTTTCCAAGCTCAAAGTGAGTAATCTTGAACTTGATCTGGTTGGTTTTAATTTTTATTTTAGTTTTGATTCTTGTTTTGATGTTTGTAATCATTGATGATGATGTATTGATAACAAATAAGAGTTATTTTGGTGTTTATCATGGTGGAGTTGAGCTTGAATCATGTTAGGATTAAGGAGTGTTCATGTTCATGCAAGCTTAAGTTAAACCCATGTTTATGAATTCATTTGTATTTGATTTTACAATATTTAGTTTTATTGATGATTATGATGATGTTTTTGGTGATTTGGAATGCTTTCAAGTGAGGATTTATCTGAAAAGAGAGGGAAAAGCTAAAACAGTGAGGGCTGAAAATTTCAGAAAAATGGGGAAGACTTCGGGATTAAACTGGTAATGACTGGCCCATGGGAAAATTATGATTTTTGGTGGGTATATTGTTCAGTGTGGTAGCTTTCAAATGGATTTTGAATTGCCTTAACTCGAGTTCTGTGGAAAATGTTATGGTCATTTTATCAAAATTGCGCAGAATGGACCAAAAACTGACACACTTGTGTTTTAGCCACATTTTGGGAACCCTATTGTGGGAATCATGTTTTCTGTTGTAAATGAAAGTTTTTTTTGAACTTATTAATATTTTGGTATTGGGGTTTTAGGTCTCTATTTGAGGCCAAGGGTGAAGGTTATGAATTTTTAAAGTGAACTGACCTGCTTTGGTACAATTGGGCTGTTATTGCAATTTCTGTGCAACGTATACTTGGAGAAAAATTCAGAAAATTGTATTGTAGATTCTCTGTATTATTTTTGAATTTCCTATAAGATTTCATGAATTTTGGCTGAGAATTTTGAGATTTGTAATTTTTGGAAGCATTTTGAGTAACTATGTAAAAAGCAATAATAAAGATCAAGTGAGATTAATCACGCACTTATTTTGTGTATTTTGGATCAAGTATGGTCGTTTAAAAGGGAAATGAATATTCATGAACATTCATAGAGCTTTTAGCTTGATTAATGAGAAAGAAGAAGACAAGTATACAATTTGGGAGCTTGTTTATGAGTTTTGAATCATTTATGGATTTTACGAAGAAAATATCAAGTTCAGTGAGCTTAATAGCTTATGTTGAGTTCAATGGTTCATTTGGAGTGGACTTCTATATCTAATGGATTTGTGAATGAAATATGGGCAGTGGGGTGAGTTGTGACTCAGAAACCATATTTGTCAGACAAAGTTATTACATTTATGCTATTTTGAACAAAGATATATCTCGCTTGGCCTCAAACCTTTATTACTTACTCACTTAAGAATGTATCAAATGTATTTATCAAAGCAATCTAGTATACTCGTTGTTATTTTGAACCAAGTTACACATCAACAAGCCTTAAACCCATATTAACAACCTATTTTAGAAAAGCCTACAACCACTCTCTCAATTGTCACCAATAAGGCCTTTTCTTTTGTAATCTCATTTATCTCATTGTTGACTATTTTACTTTCATTTCCTTTATATCAAATTAAGTTATTTTTTTAATTCAGTTTTGAAGTTATATTGAAATAAGCGAGTTATGTATACCATTTAATTACTTAATTTCTATTGTACATACTTTTGCTTACTCAATTATGCGAGTAAGGATCATTTACTGACTACACATGCCTACAATGACATTTCTGAAACAAAGTCGAGGCCTAGTTATCGTTCCCCATTATGCATAAGTGTTATCAAGTCAGAACATATTTATCAAGTTAGATGCCATTTTTACAGACTCAAGGTACGTCCATTGCCTGTATCTTCAGAAAGTAGAACATGTTTATCAAGTTACAACTCTTAATGAGCTTATCAATGAATCAATTGATACAGTAATTTGCCTTTTAACTTGTTACCCCATTAGTTATTATCTATAGGTTGTCAACCCATCATTTACCCGCGCAGCTTCAGGCCAACTCTTGATCGGATTGGCAGGTGTATACCTATGCATAGATCATATCATTGTAAGAGGTTCACATCCAAATGATAACGAGCAATTTAGTTTCATATTACTTTCATTTTCATTGTTATTATGAACTAAATGAATTGCAAAAAAGTGGGTACCCATCAACAGTATTTCTATGCTCGTTTTACAATATAGGAATGTATATACTGAGTTTTTTCTCACATTTTCGAATTGTTTTCATGTTTTCCATTTTAGGTGATGAAGTATCATATGTTTCTCCATTTAGCAATCCCTTTTCGAAGTTATCAGATGCTTATAGTGGATTCACCATATCATGAATGTTAGGATCGACCTCAAGGTCAACTTAGGTCTATGCTCAATATACTTGTGTAGTGTGAGTGGAGTTAGCAAATGGTATGATAAAGTCGATTGTATTGAAGTTGAACTATTATGGAATTCGGTCTTATAGTGTTTCAATTTAATAGATATTGTAATTTTACCGTAAGTTGCAAGATCAAACGGCTTCAGTGGGCCTTGTCCTTATTAGGACAGTGGTAGCTCCTTCTATCATTAAGTCTTCTGCTGCAGTTTTACTGTAAATCATGTCATTAGCATTTTGAGGGCATTACAGATTTGGTATCAGAGCTAAGGCTTTAAGGGCCACTGTGAGCTATCAACTGTTTATGAGTCAGCTATCAAGGTGTGTATGAGTTACATTGGACCAGTTAAATGAACTGCTGAGTATAAGTTCATATGTGTTAAGATCGTGAGTATTCTACCATAAGAGGGGGGTGAATTGTGGTGTCTGATTTTCGCATTGTAAATAATAAACACCCTTGTTACTTGTTTGCAGAGGGTGTTCTCAAATATTGCAAATGCGAAAATCACCAAGATAAATGCGGAAAATAAAGCACACACAATTTTCACGTGGAAAACACCTCTAGCCCAACTGAGGTGTGAAAAACCACGACCTACCTCGTGTAGGATTTAACCACTTCACTAAACCGGGTTTAACTTGTTACAAATGTAACACACCTTGTTACAACTTGCAACCACGTAACCTCCTTCTCTAAGGCAGATTACACCACGTCCAAATCTCACCAGATTGGACACGTCCAAAGTCCACACGACTGAGGACCACTCACTCACTTTTCTGATTCAAGATCAGGGTTACAAAACACCTTACTGGGTGCTTCTGTCTTAAGCAGATGTAAGGTACAATGAAGTCCTAGTATGCCAATATATTGAAAGCTTGGTTTAAACACAACTTGTATCGGTTTTTCTTTTCTCAAGTGTAGCTCGAAAAATTCTTTCCACTAGGAAAACCACTTTTTGAATTTTGCTTTTTGCGTGTGTTGTGTTTCTAGATATTCTCTTGCTTTCTTTTCTTGCTATTCTCACCGTGTGTCTTTCTTCAATGGGAGTAAAATGTTGTATTTGAACAAGAATTCCAACGGTCAAAACCAAGAGAATCAGCTAAGTATGGAAAATGATTTTTCAAGAAAAATATTCCCCAACGGCTAGTGACAGGTTTTTCCCAAAGTATAAGGGATTTGTTATCTTAAGAGATAACCCTTATCTTCCCATAGCCGTGAAGAGGATTCAAAAAGCAACCAGAAATCTTCAGCTTTGGAATTTTTATCTTATCTGAAAATATGGGTAAAGGAAATCTTTTAGTTTTGGCAAATTTCCAAAAACCTATTTTCGCAAATCTCCCACAATATTCTCAAGAAATATCCTTTCCAGAAAAATAGCAATCTTGGAGTTTAAGGAAAGTATTCTGGAGATCTTGGCCAACCGAAATGAATTTTCAAAGTTAACCGGGTATGGCCACTTCAGTTCAGAACCACCCTAGGCACCCTGTTTGCAGGGTTGTTCGCAACTGGTGTTCTGATGTACTTACTGCAAATACCGATTCAAGAGGTGTTTTAAAAAGCATTTTTAATATTGGCATATTAACAAGAGTCTAAATAAATAAAACCTATATACCCAAGACTTCTTGTTTTGAATCAGTCATCTTGTCCAAGATTTGTAGAGTTGTTGTGAACACCAAGGCCACCTTGTTTGTTGGGGTTGTTCTTTGCATTGCTAGAGTTCAGGAACATGCCTTACAATCAACTGTCGAGATGGCGTTCTTGACTTAATATAGAATCACCAAGTGAAACCTGTTTTAAGGACTTGTTCTCACATGTAGCAAACCAGTTAATACAATAAAGATTACAAACATCAGTTAGGCCTGTTTGGAGATCGTGTTTGGAGCAACATTACTTGGACACATTTTTACACTTGGATTTGTTATCATCAAAACTTAAATATAATAACTCAACAAATTCCCCCTTTTTGATGATGACAAACCAAGTGACCATATTGACAAAACGAAGAAATGAATGCTGATAGGGATCCACGTAAGTCAAGGTCAGGTTGAGATTCATATATTGTCAAGGTCAGGTTGAGATTCATATATTGTCAATAGGTAGGTTCTTCTTCCCCCTTTTGGCATCATTGAAAAGCAATAACAAACAAGTAGAAAGGAGAAGGAACAACAAGCAAGAGGGACTGCAATTAGATATTTCATTAATAAGCAAGGCAGTACAATTGCAACAAAATAACAAGCAGCAAAAAACAGAAACAAAAAACAACAAAAATAGCCTAGACAATCAGGGAGCAGGAGGTGGTTTCGTCTGCAGAGGAGGAATGCTAGGGGTAAGAGTGGAGAGAAGAGCAAGCAGGTCTGCATGGCGTTTGGCAGAGAGGGCTTGTTCCTCAGCAAGAGCAGCCTTGACAGCTGATAGCTCATCCTTGAGGCGAGCATTGTCCTCAAGAACAGCCTCAACCTTGGTGGACGGTTGCTCAGAAACAGGTGGTCGAGGTGGTCGACGACCCTGTTTGGAAGCGGACCTTTCGCCAATCTCATAACCACACCCTAGCAGAGTGTCAATCCCAATTGCATCAATGACTTGGGTCTCCACTCGCCGTGTGAGCACTATGCCAAAGTGCTCAAACACCTTTGTCAGCAGAAACCCATACCCAAGATCATGAGCCCGGGTGGTGTTCGCAATTCGCCCAATGTGGCGAATCATGATAGCCGGAAGATTGATGGCTTCCTCCCTATCGAATAAGTCGACCAGGCACTGATCAAAAAGGTCTGCTGAGTTTCTCCCTTGACCCCTTGGAATCACGCTCTTAATGACGAACATGAAAAGGAGTTGGTGGGGAGGAATCAGATCACCCTTTTTGACATAGGAGGGTGTTCTCAGAACCTGTTTCTGACTGAGGCGTTTGGACACCTCCAGGAGCCTGGCTAGTTCCAGGGATGCTTTGTCTTCCCTCACATACACAACAAAGCCTTCTGAGGGCACTCCCAGAATTTTCCCAAGTTTGGGCGCATCAACCCTGATGCCTTGCCCATTCACAAAACTTGTCACCACCCCTTTGGTGACCTCGCAGTTGGCATAAAATTCAGCCAACTCTGGCATAGAACACTCCAACTGGGTGTTTGCAAACAACTCAAGCCAGCCTTGGCCTCGAAGCATAGTCAAGAACACCCCCAGACCCTGTTCCTCAAAAAAACTTACAGACACTACCTTCCCCCTGACGACATTGCGCTTAAGCAACTGCGCATGTTTGTCAGTCGTAGGAGAGGGAGTGAACTGCTTTGGGCGTTTGGGGGCAGGAACAGAGCTAAAATCGAAGTTGTTCCTTGAATTAGTAAACGTTTTATGATTAAAAGAAGCCTTTAAGATTAAAAGGAAGTCGTTTTACGAGTTAATAAACGTATTACGTTTATATTAAGCTTTTAAGTGAGAAATGAAGTCGTTTTATAAATTAGCAAACGTTTTGCGTCTATAAGAGCTTCTTAAGTTAAAAAACGAAGTCCTTTTGCAAGTTAGTAGCCATATTACTCTTATACGAAGCTTTTAAGTTCAAAACGAAATCGTTTTATGATTTAACAAGCTCATTGCGTTTTTAAGAGGTTTTCAAGTTTCAAAAAAAGTCGATTTATGTGTTAATAAACTCATAACGGCTATAAGATGCTTTTAAGCTATTTACGAAGACGATTTACGATTTAGCAAACGTATTGACATTGTAAGAAGGTTTTAAGTTGAAAAGGAAGTGAATTATAAGCATTTCAAAAGGTTATAGTCGTTTACTTTAAAAAGCGAGTTTTCAGCCAAGTAAGCATTTGAAACAGAGAAATGAAATATATCTTTAAAGTCTAAGAATGTGCTGGAAAGTTGGCCAGAGGACGGAAACTGGACGCAAAAGGGCGTGAGCTGTTTCCCCCTGAGATAAGTAAGTTAGGAACTGGACTCAAGATACGAGCTATCTTAGTGTGAGCTGTTCCTGGAAACTGGACGCAAAGATGGTGTGAGCTGTTTCCCTTAAGATAAGTTAGGAACTGGACTCAAGATATAAATTATCTTGGTGTGAGCTGTTCCTGGGAACTGGACTCAAGATATGAAATATCTTGGTGTGAGCTGTTCCCCAGATAAGTTATGATGTGTGACGCGTAAGAAAACCTTGAGGGGGACTGGACTCAGGATATGATTGTCCTGGTGTGAGCTGTTGCCCCATAGAGGACAATATCGAAGTTTGAGTTTATCTACTGAGACGCGTTTTGGACAAAAGTTAAGTACGTACACCCCGGGCATAACGTAGAATAAGAGTGACGATCTCACTGAAGGGCGGTGTTGACCCCCCCTAGCCAGCACAATAAGATGTTTTATGTTATAAGTAAGTTGTCAAATAAGAGATTTGGCAAATTGCCATTCTAAGCAGTTCAGAAAAGAAAAGAAGTTCCTTTAAAGTAACTCGAGCCTCAAGAGGCCAAGTAAAGCGATTTTTGTTTAAAAGAAAGAAGGAAGCTTTTAAATGTACGGAACCTTCATATCTTTAATGAATATGTTCTTGAATGAAGTTTCAAGTGAAGTATAGCTAAATCCTAGTAACGCATCGTACATTTAAGCTTTTCAAGCTGCTTATCTTATGAAAGAATGTTCTTCCAAAGCCTTTCTTACGAAATTGGGTGTTTCGAGAGCTTTCAGAAAAGTTATAAGCATTAAAGGAGTTAGCATGGTTTAAAAACTGTTCTTTGAATATAATGAGTCACTATGTTTTGACAGGAGTATTTGAGAGCATCATATTCATCCTTGTGCTATTTGATTAAGTGTATGAATGCCTGGTAGAAAGAAAGATTGGTCGTTCGGGACCTAGGTACGAGTTGAGGAGTTAGAATGAAGTTTTAAAGGTGGTGATCTTTCCTTGGGGATTTTGATTGCCTAATATGATAGTAAAATATGAATGCGTGATATGTGGCTATTATTAGTATTATTGTCTACAACTGTTTTGGGTTTTAGGGAGTAGGGGAATTCTCACTGAGCGTGTGGTTGCTCACCCCAATACTCTTTCCCCTTTTCCCCCAGTCTTTTGTTATGGCAGGTGAAAATCGAGCTACTTGTGCGAGCTGGAGTCTACCCCTACATGAAAAGGAGTTATGTGTGCCATATAGAAGTAGATTCATGTGATAACGATTTAATATAATGTATTCCTAGTTTGTAAGTGTTGTAAACTAAGTTTTCTAGTTCATATAATACATATTGTTCATGAGTCGCTCTGTATGGCCGTGTGAGCCAACCATCTGAATAGTTAGATGTTTTCTTGGTTAAAGTTGGCTGTATTTTGGGATGTAAACCCCAGTACTCCGGTGGTGTAGACCGTTGAGTTGTATCTTTTACTTTTCATGCGTTAAAGAACTATTCTGTTTGGTGTACTCCGAGCGGGTGGCTCGTTGAGTTATGGACTCCGGCGTGTGGCCGTTGAGTTTATTTTAAATGTTATGCGCTTCCGTTGATTTGCATGGAATTTTTGTAAGGCTTTTAGCCTGGAAATGGTCAGTTTTTAGGGAAAATTCTGTCCGTTTCACCCCAGAAATTAAGTAAGAAATAGGAAAACGTAACGCTCCTGACCCTAGGGGCTAGGGGTGTTACATTGATGGTATCAGAGCAAAGGTCCTGCGACCATAGGCCGTGACCTGAGTCTTGCATTCCATATAGTCGTCTAGGAACACTTTGTGATTATGTGACATGTGCCTCCTTTGTATGCAAGTGTGCCTTATGGTATGAACATTTGTGACTTATGTGTCGCTCGAGCAAGTCGATTGACTAAGAAGGGGCAAATTATGCATTAGTATAAAGGTGAAGTAGCTTTTTTTCCCCACCTTGAAGTGATATTGGGGGTGCCCCATTGATGCAAATTATTGCCTGACGGAGATTTTTGTGAGATTCCTGCAGTCACGGTTTGGTTTCATTGCAAGAAGATCAACTACAGAAGCGGTGAATCTTATGAGATGACTTATGAAATTCTAGAGGGATATATGTTTATTGAAGATATGTATGAGAGACTGAAGACTAAGGATTGGGATACTAAGAAGAGACCTAGAGGACCTCCTTGTTGATATTAGGTCATATTGAGGATTGGCTTTAAGCCCTTTTATAGTCGTCTCGGATGAGTTCACAAGT
>JACYFF010010365.1:57304194-57326995 GCA_017589665.1 Selenicereus undatus | reverse complement strand
GTAATAGGGTTTATGCACTTACCTGGGCAAGCAACACCATCCAGCGGTGCATTACCGCAAGCATATGTATATATAACCACAATTACATATATATCTATAATGCCTTAACTTGAAATAATGCTTAACGAACCAACTTAACTAATCAAACATGAATCTTATCGCATTCGAGGTGTTCATTTATTATTTCTAAGTCACTGTTCAGGTATAGACTAACTAATCACACGAGTATCGATTCTACTCATTCTCATTTCATTTCGAAGCCATTAAACAAGCATGAATTGACTAAGTGTACATATATCAATTCTAAACATTCATATTTTACTTCAAAGTTATTAAACGAACATGAATTAACTACACGTACATATATCGATTCTAAGCATTCATATTTTACTTCGAAGTTATTAAACCATCATGAATTAGCTAAGCGTACATATATCGATTCTAAACATTCATACTTTACTTCGAAGTCACTAAATGAACATGAATTAACTAAGCGTACATATATCGATTCTAAACATTCATACTTTACTTCGAAGTTACTAAATGAACATGAATTAACTAAATATACTTGAATCGATTCTAAACATGCATAACTCATTTCGAAGCAAATTTTCAGGCATGTACTAACTGTATATACTTGAATCAATTCTAAACACGCATAACTCATTTTGAAGCAAATTTTCAGCCATGTACCAACTGAATATACTTGAATCAATTCTAATCATGCATAACTCATTTCGAAGAAAATTTTGAGGCATGTACTAGCTGAATATGCTTGAATTGATTCTAAACATGCATATCTCATTTTGAAGCTAATTCTCAGGCATGTACTCCATCTAACTTAACATGCACAATTTCTCATTACATATTCCTTGAAATCAACTAAACCTAAGATGACATGCATCATCGTTTAGGCTAAAATGTTTTCGAATGTAATAGTAGGTTAGGAGGGGAAGAAAACTTACTTTAATTGGCCCAATTCCCACTCAAGTAGCAGCAAATGCACGCCCAACACACCGAACTCGAAACCCCAGCCGTGTGCTTGCAAAACCCAAACCCTAGCTCTCGATTTAGTGGCGTTTGTGGTTGATTTGGGGTCGAATTCGATCCGCAAATTTATAGAGGAGGTCGATGGTGGTGTGGGTCGTCGGATTGCGACACGTGGGTGGTGAAATCGGGGCGAACGACGTGTGTTCTCTGGGTTAATTCAGCCGCGATAATTGGGGGAGGGAGAATGGTGGTGGTCGGCAGCTGGTGGCGAGTGGGTAGGGGACCGGTGGTCTCCTTCTCTCTCTAGCGATGCGTGGCGGACGGCGGCCAGTGGTTGCTTGCGAGAGGAGGAGGAGGAGAAGCATAGGAGAGATACAGAGATGGGGTCGGGGGTTTGGGTATTGGTGCCCGAATTCCCCCCTCCCCCCCATTTTACTAATTTCCTTTTCTTTTTCCTTATTTTTTGTTCACTTAACATAATAACTGCTAGTTCTTAATCGCAAACTCGTTAACGATTAGACTAAACTCGAGTTGAAATATCCCATAACTGACATTCTAATTAAATTCGAAAATCGACTAAATAAAACGAAAAACAACTTTAAAAACTCGAGTTAGCATCGATTCAATAATTTTATAAATAAGTAACGTCAATAATAGCATTAATAATATAGTAGTTCTTTTTAGTGAAATTAATTGTTAAGAACGCACACAGTTGACGTAATACCCTTGTTTAAAAATAACTCAAACACAGATTCTTAAATTTAGCAACTGAAACTGTTAGTCAGCAATAGAATGAAAGTGCGGCCCGTACACTCTCTCCCCCTCAAAAGAATTTCGTCCTCGAAATAGCTTACCTAATAGAAATAGCGCGGGGCATTTTTCACACATTTCGCTTTCTAACTCCCAAGTTGCTTCTGCCACCTTGTGATGTTTCCATAACACCTTAACATACGAAATGCTCCTGTTTATGAGCTTCTTCTCCGTTTTCTCCAAAATTCGAGTGGGTTCTTCTACGTCGGTGAGATTCTCCTTGACTTGCAGGGGTTCATATCGGATGACATGTTCTGGATCTGGAATGTACCTCTAAAGACTGGATGCATGAAATACATCGTGGATGCCTTGCAACGAAGGCGGTAAGGCTAGTCGATACGCGACCGGTCCCACTTTTTGCAGAATCTCAAACGGTCCAATGAACCTTGGGCTTAGTTTTCCTTTTTTCCAAAAGCTTATGCTTCCCTTGAGTGGGGATACCTTCCGAAATACATGGTCTCCAACTTCAAACTCTGGTGGCCTTCTTCAAACATCCGCGTAGCTCTTTTGCCTACTCTGGGCAACTTGCAACCTCTTGTGGATTGTCTTGATTATTTCATTCGTCCGATCGATTAACTCTATCTTGGAGGACTCTCTTTCTCCTACTTCGTTCCAACAAATAGGGGTTCTGCAATGTCTACCATATAATGCCTCGAAAGGAGCCATGCCTATACTGGTGTGGTAACTATTATTGTACACAAACTCGACCAGAGGAAGGTTATGATTCCAAGTCCCAGCGTAATCGAGTGCACAGGCTCTCAACATATCCTCCAGGGTTTGACTGGTTATTTATGATTGTCTGTCCATTTGAGGGTGGAAGGTCGTACTTGAACGCAGTTCTGTGCCCATTACTCTTTGAAAACCATGCCAGAAGCCGGATACAAATTTGTTATCATGATCTGACACAATACTGAGTGGCACACCATGTAATCTGACTATCTCCTTAATGTACAAATTAGCCAACTACTCAAAAGTGGCCTTAATGGCTAAGAAATTTGCGGCCTTGGTCAGCCTGTCAACTAAAACCCAAACACTATCGTACTGTTTGATGGTTTTTGGCATTCCAATCATAAAATCCATGGTAATGTGTTCCTATTTCCACATCGGGATTGGCAAGGGTTATAGTAGTCCTCCAGGTTTCTGATGCTCAGTTTTCACCCTTTGGCATGTAAGACATCGAGCCATGTAGCCCGCGATGTCCCTTTTCATCCTATTCCACCAATAATGGGTTTTCAAGTCATGGTAAATCTTCGTACATCCAGGGTGAGTAGCAAGTGTGTAATTGTGCGCTTCTTTTAACAACTCCTTTTTGAGAGCTGTTATGTTTGGTACATAGAGTCTATTCCCATGCCAAAGTACTTCATTTTGGATTGAAAATTCCTTATTCTTTTCTTCTTCCACCTCCTTACTTATCTTTATAAGTTCAGGGTCATCCTTCTGATGTTGCTTAATTTGCTCAACCAGTGGCGAAGCGATTTGAAGTGGTGCTAAGTAGCTTTGATTCCCTGGTAGTACTACCTCTATTTGTAGCACGCCAAGCTCTTTCAGGAGTCTCTTTTCTTGAGTAAGTAGGCAGGCTACTGATCTAGTAGATTTTCTACTCAGTGCGTCACACACCACGTTTGCCTTGCCAGGGTGATATTTGACCTCCATATCATAATCTTTTAGGAGCTCTAACCATCTTCTTTGGCTCGTATTCAACTCTTTCTGAGTAAAAATGTACTTTAGGCTCTTATGATCAGTATATACCTCACACCTTACTCCGTAGAGGTAATGTCTCCAGATTTTAAAGGCAAACACAGCTGCGGCCAATTCTAAGTTGTGTGTTGGATAATTTTCTTCGTAAGGCTTCAATTGATGAGAGGTATAGGGGATAACTCTACTTTTTTGCATTAATACACATCCCAGTCCCTTCTTGGATGCATCACTGTAGATTACATGCCCTTCATTGCCCTCAGGTATTCCTAGTATTGGGGCAGATACTAGTCGTCTTTTAGCTCCTGAAAGCTATCTTCGCACTTCTTTGTCCATTCAGATTTGTTGGTTTATCGAAGTAGTTTGGTGATAGGTAAGGCCAATTTAGAAAATCCCTCTACAAATCTTCGATAGTAGCCAGCCATACCTAAGAAGCTTCGCGCTTCAGAGACATTTATGGGTCTTGGCCAATTTACAATGGCCTCTACCTTTGTTAGGTCCACCGATATGCCATGGTTTTCAACACCATTCGTAAGTGGTTTGCATGTTCTTCCCTAGTCTTGGAGTACACCAAGATATCATCGATGAATAACACTATGAATTTGTCGAGGAAGGGGTTAAAGACCCTGTTCATCAAGTCCATAAAGAAGGCAAGAGCATTTGTTAATGCAAATGGCAACACCAAGAACTCGAAATTCCCATATCGAGTGCGAATGGCGGTTTTAGGCACATCTTCCTTCTGGATCTTCAATTGATGGTACCCCGATCTCAAATCAATTTTTGAGAACACAGAAGCACCGACCAACTGATCAAACAAGTCGTCAATTGTAGGGAGCAGGTATTTATTCTTAATCGTCACCTTGTTTAGCTCTCGATAGTCAATACATAACCTCAAACTTCCATGTTTCTGTTTCACAAAGAGCACTGGTGCTCCCCAGGGTGAAACACTAGGCTGGATTAACCCCTTGTCTAGTAACTCCTGCAACTGAGTTTTCAATTCCGTTAATTTAGCAGGTGCCATTCGATAAGGTGTGTAAAACCCCAGAAAATTCGTTGCGGAGAATCAAGGTTCGGATGGACCGACCTGAACCCGGGTCATGTCAAGGAAGTTTTGAATAACTATTTGGCTCCAAAAAAAAACAAAAAACTTTGGATTGACTCTTTTATGTTTTGATTTAAGTTGGTTTCAGTCAAACAACATTTTCTTTTTAGTACGTTATTTTCTATCGTAAACATCGCTATTTTCGGACCAACCTTTCGTGATTTTCCATAGCCTTTAAAAAAAAAATTATTTTTGGACCGATCATGCATTTCTGGACCGACCCCCTCCTTTTTCCCCCCTTGGCCGTGTATATACAAAAATAAAATAAAATAAAATAATTAACCTACTCCTAGAAGGGGTAGAACTCCCCACTCACCCCACTTCCCTCCCTCCCTCTTAAATTCAAAAATTTGACCTAAACTACCCATACCCACTCTCCCCATCTCACACCTCACTCTCTCTCTCACGACTCCCTTTTCACATCCTCCCTCTCTTTCTTCCTCCACCCTAGAACCACCATCACATACACCAAGCAACCACCAAACCGCCGCCATCTCTTTTGCTTTCAAAACAAAGGAAAAAGAGGAGAAGATCCAGCATGTTTGAAGAACTTCACCCTTCTCCTCTTCTCTTTTGATTTTTGATCGTTTTAGTTGAAATCACAAGGTTGAATTCAAGTCTAATGTTTTCTATCAACTTTCTCGGCATTAAATTTGAGTGAAGGCGGCGTTCCCATCGAATTGAACTCGAAACCGATCCAAGGTATTTTGCCACGATGTTTTTAATATCGTTTTAATTTTAGTTTTGGTAAAGAAGGGATTCTTTTAGCATGATTGGGTCTGGGTAAGGGTTTAATGTTGTTGTTGAGAATGGATAAATTTTTGGTGCACCACTATTGGGCAAAAACCATGCATAAGAGAGAGGAGAAAAAAAAAACACTCAGATTCATCCTTGTTTTACTCTGACTTTCAAAGTTCGTGGGAATTAATCTAGCTGTTCAAAAATTCTGATATTTTTATGGTAGATGTATTGGAATGTGAAAATTTTGTGGGTTTTTGAATCAAGTGAAATCGGAGTTAAAATGAGGAACTTATGGCTGAAATACCGGACTCTGTAAAAATCAAGGTTGTTGTTGTAGGTTCCCGTTGTTTTTGAAGTTTTGACCTGGTTACTATTAGATTTCGTAAAAACTCTAAACATAAAAGTTGTAGCACACAAAATTATCTTTCCTTGTTGGGGAAGAGGTCGAGTTTTGGAAGTACAAAGAAAAAGTTATGGATTTTGGAATTGAGGTTAAAAACCTGGGAAGCTGAAACTAGGACCGTTACAACCACGAATTTGGGAAAATTCCCTAGGTCAGAATAGGTTGCTAAAAATCATGAAATTTGTTGGGTGTGAACTTCTGCATGTAAAACAAATTTACGTTTTAGAATCGGACCATTTCGAGTAGCATAGCCCAAGATGCAATAAATTCATCAAGAGACGGTCATGGGAAAATAGTCACTGACAGTTATGAAATAACTGAGATTATGACCTAGTTCCGGACAGAACCGGGCCAAACCCTCATCACAGAAAATGTAGGGGACGACTTAAGGTTTTGGGATCAACCTAGAACACTGAATGTAGAAGCCAGAAACAAAATTTATGGCTGCTGAAGTTCGCACCCAGAATCTGGCTAATTGATCCTTAGCTGGAGTTACGGATGGGTTGAACAAAAAAAGTTAGAGAAATGTTATAAAAAAAATTTTAACGACCAAAGATGTCCTAAATTAAATGTGGCCTAATTGTGGACTATACATGGGCTAGGTGCGAACTAGGGAACCTATTGTTAAGTAACCGAGCCCGTAAACTGTACGGTAACAAGGTAACAATCATGCCCTAACCTTTCCCTGTGTGGCTCAACTGCGAATGTTTTGGAACGTGAGTAAGAATTTCTAGTTTTACATAAACTTTCATTGCGTTGCTATGGGAAAGGTGCTTGGAATCGAATGAACTGATTGTGCTATGTTGACTCCAGTGAGGAGTAAGAATCTTTTAACTAAAAAGGACTGAATGGGATGAGTTTCATGTGTTTGAATGAGTTGAAGGCCCTAGCCATCCTCGGGTAATAAGTGCATGCATGCGAGCGGCCACGTGCTCAGTTAAGACGTGGGCCAAGTTATCGGTAACCACCTGTGCTGGTGGTAGGCCAGGAGCAGTTAAGCGGTAACTGCTTGAGTAGCGGTAGGCCAGGAATGAGTTAAGTGGCTGCGCTGTGACAAGCGTTGGCCATGACACCTACTGGGTCGCTCCCCTAAAACCGAATTGAAACTTATGCATGTTGAACTGAACTATGGAAGTGTGATTCTGAAAAGATAAGGAAGGAAGTGTGATAACGGCTTGTGTGCTTGAAAGATGTTCTACTGTCCCTTCCCCTTAAAATGTTTTCAAAAGTAATTCGCGTGCGTGTTTGACTATTAGGGGTGTTTGTTTCTGAGTTTATCTCACGTGTATAAAATGTTTTATTTTCAGGTGATATAACTAGGCCAGGGGCTAGGGATGTCAAATCAATGTGAGGCAGGAATGCTGCAAGACTATAAGTTAGGATTAGATGGTGATGAACAGTAGTTATTACTAGTTGTTATTTTTGGATTTGGTTGGACGTAATCTTCTTTGTATTGAAGATTTTCCCTTTCGTTTGTTTTATAATACTCAGTATCTAGCTTGGTTTTTCCATGAACGAGATACGGCGGTAACACCCCGCTAGGTTGACCCGCTGCCTTTAAGGCTGCTTGGCCTTAAACATAGAACTAGAAATCTGGGAGGTGTGACGAAGTGGTATCAGAGCCCAGGTTAACTAACCTGAAGCTCGCTTAAAAGGTGAAAAGAGTAATAATAATGTATAACCCAAAGTCTATTGGACATGAGGACTACTCGGAGTGCGAGTGTAGGATGGGAAGGGAATGTGTTTATGCATGTTTTTGCTTCTTATGTGTTGTATACGTCTGATATGGGCTTGTTATTGACTAGGATGAACAACGATCGACACTGTGGGTGTATGAGACAGCAATGGCGCTCCCAGAGGTTAGGAAAACCTCCTGGGGAGAGTTTGGAGAGCTAGCTAAAATGAGTGGAGATCGTTTTCTTTGCGAGAGTAGCTGAGGTTCATAATGATTTTTTGAGGTTTGGCGAGAACCAAACCATCTTTTTCCTCCTGACGCTGTTAAGGGATCCTATGTGGCACTATAGGATCAACCAGTTACACCCAAAAAGGAGGCCTATTGAAATTCCTGGGGGATGCTGTCTTTATGAGCGGGAACCCATGGAAATGACCCTAAATGAGTTGGTGGATTATCTCATAGACGTAGGACCCTACGAGGTGCCACCCACCCCTGATTCTGAGGATGCAACCCCACCACCATCCCTTGCAGGGGACACTAAGGAGTCCGAAGATAAGAGAGAGCCAAGGGTTGAGGAATATAGGGAGGACAGTGAGGATAAGGGTGAATCAGAGGAAGACCCTAAAGAGGACCCCGTGGAAGGGGAAGAACCCATGGAGGAAGATCTCGAGTAAGATCCTGACGAGGATCCCGAAGAGGATCATGAGGAAGACCCCGAGGAAGACCCTAAGGGGGACTCCGACACCAGCTAAGGGCAACTGATGAGTGCTGAGGACTTAGAGGGAGAGGAAGAGAGGAATCACCCCGCCCAGGACGAGTAAGCCAGTAGCTCGAGGGAAGTAGAGCAAAGGATAAACTCTTTATGGGGAAGAGCCGAGCGCGAGGTGGCAATGAACAGTTAGAAGGGAGGCAAGTGCGGTCGAATGTGTAGGGGCACCTGCCCATTGGATAGCCCCAACTACTGAGAGCTGGAAGCCTTAGGAGGCTGTTTTCTTTTTCTTTGCCTTTTTTTTCCTTTTCTTTCTTTCCTAGCACAACTAATAGTAGCGTTGTTGTTTTTCTTTTGTTGTAATAAGGCCACTATGGCTATTAGGATTAAGCATTGTGATGCAATGAAAGTATCGACGTGGAACCTGGACGGAAATTTAAAAACAAAAAAATCTCATGCAATGAAGTTGCTTTGATGATTTAAATCCCTATGTAGCTGATTATAAAAGGTGTGTGCTATGCGGATGTACTGCTGGTGTTATATGAGACACCTGAATTTGATGTGATGTGCTCTGAATGTGATGTTATGATATGAACAAGCTCTAAGAACTGTTATACAATGCACTGGCATGTACTATGTTATTGGAACTTAGTAAAATATAGGATGTGAACTATTAGGAGAGGAACTAAACCTAAGTTATTTTCCCGAACAGGATGGCGGGAAACAACCACAACGATGAGTCGCAAACGGGACCTAACCCTACGACAAGGGTTCCTATGGACCCGGACGTCCCCATGACAGCCTTTAGAGAGCGACTGGCGACCCGACGCCCTCGGAATGTGTATGGGTCTCATAGCCACATCGGTGAGACCAATCCACTGTAGGGAGCATAACTCAACAACTTGTTGCTGTTGGAAATGGTGCAAAAGCAAGAGAAGCAACTACGGCTCCAGAATGAGCAAATCCAAAGATTTATGGATGTTAAAGAGAAGAGAGTGGAAGAGGACAACTCGTACTTGTTCAAACGTTTCGCTAGCCATCACCCACCCGTTTAAGATGGCACCCCCGACCCCAAAACCTTCGAAGACTGGATTAGGGGGATGGAGATGTTATTTGATGCACTCCAATGCCTAGAGGACTGGAAGGTAGGATTCGCAGTGTTCTACCTAAAAGATAAGGTCGACCTTTGGTGGGGTACATTGAGGGAGAGACAAAACGAACCTGGGTTTGGATGGGGTAAGTTCAAGGAAATGATCAAAGATCATCCTACCCCACGTCCCTCCAAAAGGCTAAGGAGAATGAGTTTATGCAACTTTAGCATGGGACCATGAGCGTTCTCGAGTACGCCTCCAACTTTATGGAGTTGTCACATTTTGCCCCATTAAGGAGGGAATGTCGGTGCGACAATATGCCTCCTACGTTGACCTATATGACACTGCAGTTAATGTAGAAAGAGGAATGAAGGAGCGCAGTCATTACTTCAATGAACAGAGGGGTACCAAGAGGAAGGGAGATAATCGGGGAACCTTCCAGACGTAAGAGTAGAGCCATAGACCCGTTGGGGGACAACACTGAGATAGTCTCAACCGGGGGGGATAATATCCCAACACCCGGCCCAAGGTGACCTATAATGCTTATGGGAAATCGGGCATTTTGCCAAGAAATGCCAAACTGTAAAGAGGTGCTTCCGCTGTGGGAGCCACCTGCACCAACTGCGAGACTGCCCACTCCCTCCACCCCCTTCTAGGGAAGGACAAGAGCAAAGTCAAGGGTAGGGACAGAACCAAGGGCGGGGGTAGCCCCCCTAGTCGTCATACCAGAGCAGGGGAGGGCAGGTAGGCCACCCCAGTAAGCAGTATCGAACACCCTAATCAGCTCAGTCTCGACCCTCTAACCCACCTCACCAGTACGGTGGAGGTCGAGTTTATGTGATTCGTAAGGAAGAAGCTGAGAATGCTCCGAATGTGGTAACGGATACATTTTCTTTCTTAACTCAGTCTGTACAAGTCTTATTTGATTCGGCCGCCACACATTCCTTTATTTATGCTAAACTAGTTGAGATCCTGAAACTAAACCCTACTCAAAAATCCTCCCTATTGTCTGTGATGCTCCCTGATAGGAAAACTGTGTCGTGCGAGGAGCTATATGAGGGTCATCCTGTTAAATTGTATGAATGTGAATTCCCAACGAACTTGTATAAGTTTAAGTTGACGGACTTTGGGATTATCTTGGGAATGGATTGGCTTTCTAGGTATCAAGCTCAAATAGATTGTTCTAAACAAAAGATCACCCTGAGAGGGCCCAATGGAGAAACGTAGTGCATAGGGGCCAGAGGCCCAGAATGGGAATAAAGTTGGTGTCAGCATTAAGAGCTCACAAGCTGTTGGGCAAGGGATGTGAAGGGTTCTTGTGTCATGCAGTGAAAATCGAGAGTGCGGGCCCTTCCTTAAAAGACTTCCCTGTAGTGAGGGAATTCCGAGATATATTTCCTGATGAAATTCTTGGAATGCCACCTCTTAGAGAGGTGGAGTTTTGTATAGACCTGACCCTTGGAGCCACCCCTATTTCCAAGGCACCTTATCGGACTGCACCAGCTGAGCTTAAGGAATTGAAGTCACAGTTGGAGAAACTTCTAGACAAGGGTTACATCCGCCCTAGTACGTCTCCATAGGGAGCCCCGGTCTTATTTGTGAAGAAGAAGGATGGGACCTTGAGGTTGTGTATAGACTATCGGGATTTAAATAAGATAACGGTTAAGAACCGTTATCCCCTGCCCAGAATAGAGGACTTATTTGACCAACTTCGGTGCGCGGGAACCTTTTCCAAAATTGACCTCCGATCGGGGTACCATCAACTCCGAATCAAGGATGAGGATACACCTAAAATGGCATTTCGTACCCGATACAGCCACTATGAGTTCGTAGTGATGCCGTTTGGCCTCACCAATGCACCAGCGGCGTTTATAGACCTTATGAATAGGGTCTTTAAACACTACCTGGATAAATTTGTAGTGGTCTTTATTGACGACATTCTTATCTATTCGAGAACTCCGGATGAGCAAACTCACCACCTATAAATAGCCCTGGAAGTCTTACGGAGAAACGAGTTGTATGCCAAATTCTCGAAGTGTGAGTTTTGGTTAGAGAAGGTTGCTTTCTTAGGTCATGTAATTTCTAGCGAGGGAGTATCGGTGGACCCTCAAAAGATTGAAGCGGTTACAAACTGGCTCAGACCTAAGAACCCCACAGAAGTAAGAAGTTTTCTTGGTTTAGCGGGGTATTATTGTCGATTTGTACAAAACTTTTCGAAGATGGCCACCCCGCTTACCAATTTGACTAGAAAGATCACCAAGTATGAGTGGATGGAAAAGTGTGAGGAAGCTTTTCAGGAGCTGAAGAAGCGACTCACGAGTGCGCCGATACTAGCCCTACCTACTATGGAGCAGGATTTTGTGGTGTATAACGATGCCTCCAGGAATAGATTGGGGTGTGTATTAATGCAAGATGGTCGTGTTATAACGTATGCCTCGCGATAGTTGAAGACACATGAGCCGAGTTACCCAACCGATGATTTAGAATTAGCGGTGGTGGTAGTCGCTCTCAAAATCTGGAGACATTACTTGTATGGTGTTCGTTGTGAGGTGTTTACCGACCATCAAAGTCTGAAGTATCTATTCTCACAAAAGGATCTGAATCTGAGGCATACTAAGTGGCTCGAATTCCTAAAAGACTATGACATCCATTTCCAGTACCACCTAGGAAAGGCCAACGTAGTGGCGGATGCATTAAGTCGTAGGCCGTACCTGACATTGAGTGGATTAATAGCGCTTCTGGATGATCTGTGTAAGGAATTTGGGAGGTTAGAGCTTAATGTAGTTACCCTAGGGGCTAAACCTACGCTTTATGCCCTAGAGGTACAACCCACCATCATAGAAGAAATTCGAACGGCGTAGGCCATCGACTCGCAGCTCGAGCGGATAAGATATGAGATATTGGTAGGAAAAGCACCTGGGTTCGTAATCCATGAGGATGGTACCATCCGATTCCACAATCGAGTGTGTGTTCCAGCCGTGGAGGAGTTAAAAAAGAAAATCCTGGACGAGGGGCACAATACTCCGCACTCGGTACACCCTGGGGGTAATAAGCTGTATAAGGACCTGAAGTAGACGTTCTGGTGGAGTAATATGTAGTGGGAAGTAGCTGATTATTTGGTAAGGTGCATGACCTGCCAGTGAGTGAAGATAGAACATCAGCGACCGGCGGGACTTTTACAGCCGCTGGATATCCCTGAGTGGAAATGAGACTCCATTTCTATGGATTTTGTCGTAGGTTTGTCATTGACTCAATGAAAACATAATGCGATAGGCTAACAAAGTCAACGCATTTTGTTGCCGTGAGAAACACATGGACCTTGGCTCAACTAGCTCGAGCATACCTCGAGGAGATAGTGTGGTTGCATGGGGTACCTAGTTCCATAGTATCATATCGAGATACCCGATTCCAATCGGGATTCTAGCAGAAACTGCATGAAGCATCCGAAAACGTTGCTACGCTTTAGTACTACGTTTCACCCCGCAACCGATGGCCAGAAGGAACATACCATCCAAACCTTGGAGGATATGCTGCGTACTTGCGTTTTAGACTTTAAGGGCGCGTGGGACGAACAGTTGGCCCTAATCAAATTCTCTTACAACAATAGTTACCACGCAAGCATTGGTATGGCCCCGTACGAGGCTTTGTATGGGAGAAAGTGTAGAACCCTGCTCTGTTGGCAGGAGATTGACGAGGCATTGACTATAGGACCAGAGCTAATCCAAGCCACTACGGACAAAATAAAGTTAATTCAGGAACGAATGAGAGCTGCCCAGAGTCGGTCAAAAAGTCATGCCGATTAGAGGCATAGACCCCTTGAATTCCAGGTTGGGGATCAGGTATTGCTTCGAGTTTCTCTAATCAAGGGTGTGGCAAGTTTTGGTAAGGCGGGGAAGCTTAACCCAAGGTACATCGGATCATATCCTATTGTACAAAGGATTGGAGAGGTAGCCTACCGACTAGAGCTACTAACTGAACTCCAGAGGGTACATGATGTGTTCCACGTGTCGCAGTTGCGCAAATATATCCCAGACCCCTCTTATGTCATTGAACCCGACCCTATACAGCTTCAGGAAGACTTATCATATGAGGAACAGCCTGTTTGAATCCTGGATTGATGGGAAAAGCATCTTCAGAAAAAGACGGTGCCCCTGGTGAAGGTCCTTTGGGCCAACCACGAGACGTCAAAAGCCACCTGGGAGCTCGAGCAGGAGATGCCAGACAAGTACCCCTATTTGTTTATGTGATCAGATGTGTAGTGGTTTCGGGGACGAACCCTTCTAAGTGGAGTGAAATGCAAAACCCTGAGAATTCTGAGTCGGTCGGAAAGTCAAATTGATGGTGTAAAGGTGTCAGGGTGTCACAACCCAATGAGGTTTCGAGGACAAAACCTTTCTAAGTGGGGTAGTATGTAAAACCCCATAAAATTCGTTGTAGAGAATCAAGGTCAGGATGAACCGACCTGGACCCGGGTCATGTCAAAGGAGTTTTGAATAACTATTTCGCTCTAAAAGAAGAAAACTTTGGATTGACTCTTTTATGTTTTGATTTAAGTTGGTTTCAGTCAAACAACATTTTCTTTTTAGTATGTTATTTTCTATCGTAAACATCTCTATTTTCGGACCAACCTTTCGTGACTTTCGATAGCTTTCTGAAAGAAAAATGTATTTTTGGACCGATCATGCATTTCTGGACCGGCCGCCTCCATTTTTCCCCCTTGTCCATGTATATACAAAAAACATAATAAAATAAAATAATTAACCTACTCCTAGAAGGGGTAGAACTCCCCACTCAGCCTACTTCCCTCCCTCCCTCTTAAATTAAAAAATTTAACCTAAACTACCCACACCCACTCTACCCATCTCACGCCTCACTTTCTCTCTCACGGCTCCCTTTTCAAATCCTCCCTCTCTTTCTTCCTACACCCTGGAACCACCATCACATAGACCAAGCAACCACCACGCCGCTGCCATCCCTTTTGCTTTCAAAACAAAGGAAAAAGAGGAGAAGATCAAGCATGTTTGAAGAACTTCACCCTTCTCCTCTTCTCTTTTGATTTTGATCATTTTAGTTGAAATCAAAAGGTTTAATTCAAGTCTAATGTTTTCTTTCAGCTTTCTCGGCATTAAATTTGAGTGAAGGCGGCGTTCCCTTTGAATTGAACTCGAAACCAATCTAAGGTATTTTGCCACGATGTTTTTAATATCGTTTTAATTTTAGTTTTGGTAAAGAAGGGATTCTTTTGGCATGATAGGGTTTGGGTAAGGGTTTAATGATGTTGTTGAGAATGGATAATTTTTTGGTGCACCAATACTAGGCAAAAACCATGCATAAGAGAGAGGAGAAAAAAAAAATACTCAGATTCATCCCTCTTTTACCCTGACTTTGAAAGTTCGTGGGAATTAATATAGTAGTTCAAAAATTCTGAAATTTTTATGGTAGATGGATTGGAATGTGAAAATTACGTGGGTTTTTTTAATCAAGGGAATCGGAGTGAAAATGAGGAACTTACGGCTAAAATACCGAACCCTATAAAAATCAAGGCTGTTGGTGTAGGTTTCGGATTTTTTAAAAGTTTTGACCTGGTTATTGTCCGATCCGGTAAAAACTCTAAACACGAAAGTTTTATTACACAAAAGTAACTTTCTATGTTAGGGAGCAGGTCGATTTTTGGAAGTAGGGAGAAAACGTTATGGATTTTGGAAGTGAGGTTAAAAACCTGGGTAGAAACTAAGAAGCTGAAACTGGGACTGTTACAACCATGGATTTGGGAAAATTCCCTAGGTCAGAATTGGTTGCTAAAAATCATGACATTTACTGGGTGCGAACTTCTACATGTAACAAAAATTTCCGTTTTGGAATCGGACCATTTCGAGTAGTATAGCCCAATATGCAATAAGTTCTTCAAGGGACGGTCATGGGAAAACAGTCACTGATAGTTCTGAAATAACTGAGATTGTGACCTGGTTCGCGACAGAATCGGAGCAAACCCCGACCACAGAAAATGTAGGGGATGACTTAAGGTTTTGGGATCGACCTAGAACACTGAAGTTGGACTCCAGAAACGAAAGTTATGGCTGCTGAAGGTCGCACCCAGAATTTGGCTAATTGACCCTTAACTAGGGTTAAGGATGGGTTGAACAAAAAAAGTTAGAGAAATGTTATAAAAACAATTTTGAGGACCAAAGATGTCCTAAATTAAATGTAGACTGATTGTGGACCATACATGCGCCAGGTGTGGACCAGGGAACCTATTATTAAGTAACTGAGCCCATAAACTGTACGGTAACCAGGTAACAATCATGTCCTAACCTTTCCCTGTGTGGCTCAACTGCGAATGTTTCGGAACGTGAGTAAGAATTTCTGGTTTTACATAAACTTTCATTGCGTTGTTGTGGGAAAGGTGCTTGAAATCGAATGAACTGATTGCGCTATGTTGACTCCAGTAAGGAGTAAGAACCTGTCAACTAAAAAGGACTAAATGGGGCGAGTTTCTTGTATTAGAATGAGTTGAAGGCCCTAGCCTTCCCCCAGGAATAAGTACATGCATGTGCGTGGCCACGTGCTCGGTTGAGATGTGGGCCAAGTTATTGGTAACCACTTGTGTTGGTGGTAGGCCAGGAGCAGTTAAGCGGTAATCGCTTAAGTAGCAGTAGGCCAGGAATGAGTTAAGTAGTTGCGCTGTGACAAGCGCTGGCCATGAGACCCACTGGGATCACTCCCCCAAAACCGAATTGAAACTAATGCATGTTGAACTGAACTGTGGAAGTGTGATTCTGAAAAGATAAGGAAGGAAGAGTGATAACGGCTTGTGTGCTTGAAAGATGTTCTGCTATCCCCTCCCCTTAAAATGTTTTCAAAAGGAATTTGTTTGCGTGTTTGACTGTTAGGGGTGTTTGTTACTGAGTTTATCTCATATTTATAAAATGTTCTGTTTTCAGGTGACATAAGTAGGCCAGGGGCTGGGGATGTCAAATCAGTGTGGGGCACGAATGCTGTAAGACTATAAGTTAGGGTTGGATGGTGATGAACAGTAGTTATTACTAGTTGTTATTTTTGGATTTGGTTGGATGTAATCTTCTTTGTATTGAAGATTTTCGCTTTTGTTTTTTTTATAAGACTCGGTATCTAGCCTGGTATTTCAAAGAAGGAGATACGGCGGTAACACCCCGCTAGGTTGACCCACTGCCTTTAAGGCTGCTTGGCCTTAAACATAGAACTAGAAATCTGGGGGGTGTTACAAGGTGCCTTGGATATTGGGGCAATTCTAGGTACAAGTTCAACGATAAATTCAGTTTCTCGGTCGGGTGGTAGCCTCGGTACTTCTTGGAATACCTGTAAGAACTCCCTTGCTACTGGAATCTCATTCAGGTCTAGGACTTTTGGTTCTGTGGCCTCAATTGTGCACAGATGACCCTGACATCCTTTCCTTAGCATCTTAAATGCTTGCATAGCAGATATACTTGGAATGGTCACTTGGTGGCCACTTCCCTTAAAGGTCACTCTTTCTCCATCAGGGTCCAAGAAGGTAACCAACTTCTTTTCACAATCAATAGTAACTTTATGCTTAGTTAACTAATCCATCCCTAGAATAACATCCCAGCCTTGTATATCTAGTGGTACAAGATCTATAGGGAGAACTCTCCCTTCTAACTGAATAGTACAGCTTTTGAAAACAACATCAGTGGAGTAGGTAGATCCTAAGGGAGTGGTCACATATAGTTGCACATCCATCTCATTAGGCTTGCTGGCGAGCTTCGTTGCAAAGACAGGATTTACAAAAGAATGTGTGGCACTCGAATCAAACAATACATGAGCATAAAGATGTTTGATAAGGAGAGTACCTGATACGGTTGTAGTGAGGTTCTCCGGCTCGTCTCCTTCCAGAGAAAACACTCGACCACCTGCTTGCGTCCTTTTCCCACCTCGGTTGCCTCCTGAGGTTGTGTTCATGGGAGGGTGACCTCTCTGTGCGACGGGATTGGTTCCCATTCCTGAACCATGAATGTTGCCTTGACAATTCCCTGCTTTTTTGGGGTAGTCTACGAGTTTGTGGTCCATTGCACCGCACCCATAACATCCTTGAATACCGTACTTATAAAGACCGTAATGCAAACGTCCGCATTGATTGCAAGGTTCCATCTCCTGTCTTGGCGCAACTTCTATTCCTTTTCCCAGATCCCTCACAGGGTTAAAGATTTTGAATCTCTTGTTCGCCTGAGCATCGGATCCTCGTTGACTAAATTTTCTTTTGGCTAGGCCTATTTGCCAACTCTCAGCTTCAGTTTCTTCTATGACCCGGGCTATTTTCACTGCCCTCTGATACATTTCTTGAAAGTTGGTAAAAGCCTGTCCAGCTATCATTCGCTTGATTGGTCACTTAAGGCCTTGTTCAAAGTGTCCATTTTCATTTGTTCAGTGGCGACCTGATTAGGCGCAAAGCGGCTAAGTTCGTTAAACTTTATCGCGTACTCCGTCACACTCATCTGTCCTTGCTTCAAACGTAAAAACTCTTGTTCCTTTGCCCTCCTTATGTCTCGAGGATAGTATTGGGCATCCATCAAGGTTTTTAACTATTCCCAGGTTAAAGTTGGTTCACCAACTCGAGGTTTAACAGTACTCCACCAGAGCTCAGCCTCCTTTTTAAACTGGTGGGTTGCCAGGCGCACTTTAGAGCCTTCGGGATAATCCATCACCTCAAATAAATTCTCCATTCTTCTTAACCATTCTTCATATGGAAGGGGGTCGGTTCCACCACCAAACTTAAGTGGTTTCAGTTTGTTGAACTGGCACATCATTTCCAAGGCGGTTGCCTCCGCCACCGGTCCCCTTCGAGGAGGCATTGGCTAAACAACTGTTTATGCAAAGTTGCTTAATTTTATGCATGAAATAGATTTGTTAAAGGCATTTAAAAGCATAGTACAATATTAAATAGAAATCAGTTTATAAGTATTGGTGTTATCCTATTCCGATCGCACAAATACTTCTTTTCCTTACTAAAAACACGCATTCACATTTTACGAAACATCAGTGTAACACCCCTGCTTATTCATTCATTTCGAGGGTACACTTAACTAGGAAGTCATCTAGGATTTTTCGATATACTAACGCCTTAGGAAGGAAAGAAACCAGTAGGGTACACTAGCTATGATTTATTTAGATAGAATGCATACATCAGCAAACTCTGGGTTACACACGACTTTAAACATCATTTGAGGAATCTTCCTCATGAGGGTTATCTACCACTGGCTCATTCTTTCCTTCAAACTCAACTATGGCTAGTAGGTCCCACAATATAAAAGTTCGGGAGTATTCCACATCGGGCGCTCCATCCACCAGCTCCCTCATTCTTAGCATCGTGGCCAGCCAGCCACGAGGATATTGTACACCAAAGGATTCTATCCAGTGTATCTGCAGTGTGGATACTCGCTTGTATCGCATCACCTGAGGGTTTTCTGTGAACAAAAGCCTCATTTGGTGATGTTCAATTTGATTTCTTTCAACTATTATGGTTGGTAGATGTTGTACAGCAGTGGGAGCAATTGAAGCCGTATTGACTAGCTGAGTGGCGGCATTGCTCCTCTCCAAGGGGGTGTCACCTAAAGAATCCACCTGGTCTTCTGCCAATATTAGGAAGTCTACTAATCCTTTGAAGGTAAAGGGGGTGTAAGCCCCTATGTGTACATGAATTGATGGAGGACGGAGGTGACTTCACTCCATCTTCCCGTGTAAGGCATTTCTCAGATGAATTTGTAAGTCCAATGGTTTTGAGTGACCCGCAGGGGTCCCCACTAGTCGCTCCTCACTACTGCTTCCCAAAGAATGACTGCGTTCCACGCAAACAACCAGAATGGAAGGTACTCAAAATCGACGAGCTTAAACACCATCCTACATCACCAGACTGGGTCAGGAATAAAACTAGCAAGCACGTATTTGTATGGGCAACCTAACCCATATTTGTAGTTCGCGCACACAAGTACGCAATGCAAGCACATAGTACACTCATATAAGTACTTTAAAGCACAGATTTCACATATCAGAACTCCTAATGTCACATTTAGATGCATATGCAAACCTATGGCTCTGATACCACCCAATGTAACACCCCTCTACCTCCGAGAGGCATCACACCGTCAGGATCCCCCGAGTTAGTTAGGGAATCCTGGAACGAAACTGCAAGAGTTACACCTAAAATTTGCAACATTTATAAAATTTGGATGCAAGCTAAGGGGTACCTGGTGACATTACAACCAAATTCAAAGAAAGTAGGAGTTCACCACGAGTTACACACTCGAGATTTGGGCTTATGCCATTACAACATTCATTCAAATCATTAACATAATTCAAAACTGCGCCAGAGCCAACTACATGCTTACTATTTACATTCCATCAACCAAAATAGGAAGACAAGAAGCTTCACAAAACACAGCTTCACAGGAACACTTTCAGAAACGACTAGTAGTCCTATGTCAGGTAGAAGACATGGTCTTTCATTCATCACATGGGGAAAAAGGGGAAAGGAAATGGAGTGAGCCACCACATGCTCAGTGAGTGTTCCTCCACTCCTTAAAACAAAACCTTTACAAGCAATATTACTTATAATATTCACATAACAAGTAGTTAAGTAGCACTATCGTTCTATTAAGCTACATGACACAGATTGTAGGCACTTGGCCAGACACTCAAGCATGATAGATTTTTAGTTTCGAATAATGATGGCTTGCTAGGAACTTGCTTACACAATATGCACTTCTAAACGTAAATACTTGATGCACTATCACTTACTTACTCAATATGCACTTTCGAAACATCATTATGTGATGCACTATGAGAACATGGCCACACACTACTTTGAAGTCACAGATATCCATGCTTAGAAATCCTTTTTCGTTAGGCACACATAGAAACTTGCTTTTCTTTCTTTGCAAACATCTTTTATAATCTCTTAAGGTTCATGTTCCTTAAAGAAATCTCTTCGTATTGGTCTTTTAAGACCGTTATAAGTTTTTCATTTAATCTAGCCTCTTGATAGCCTTTAAGACTTTCTTTCTTTCTGAAATACTTTAAAAGGCTACATGGCGGCTATTTTCTTACTCATTACGAAAAGTAATCAAGGCATAAGATCATCACAATGTGCTGGTTGGGACAAATCTATACTCAATCCCAGTGAGATTAACTCACACTAAGCTTTTGCTCCCAGGATGGCAACAAGCTTTTGGACCTTAACCCTTGTCAGGGTCTATAGAGATTACTCCCTAGGCTAGGGATTCCCCCGTTCAAGCAGGTTCACTCCCATCTATTGTCCCTAAGCACTTATCTTAGCGATTTAAAGCATCTGGTCATAACGACTAGTAACTTTGTTGTTTCTTCTGGTAAAATCATTTATCATACAACTCACACCTTTGTAAAACATTTTAGGGATTCCCCCATTCAAGCAGGTTCACTCCCAAACAATGTTTGTGTTGCTAAAATAGGCCATTGCTTGCTACTAGCCATGGCTATTATTAATTTAAAGCACGAGAAACATTCTTTGTCAAAACACCACTCTCACGCACATATTGCATCTTAGTCATATAAAAGGGGAGGGATTTACACGTACCACATTGAAGCACTTCATAATCATTTCAACACAATGAGCCACACACGGCCTCATAATTCACACGATTGCGGTTAATTCACAACCCAGGCTCCCTCCTCACATGCATCGACCACAAAGAACCTCGAACAACTCATAGTTCTACCTCAAACCACCCGACTACCATCTCGATTTTCAATTCGGTAATCATAACATTTTATCGTGCAAGCTTATAAAGAGACGTGTAATAGGGTTTATGCACCTACCTGGGCAAGCAGCACCATCCAGCGGTGCGTTACCGCAAGCATTCATATAATATATATATATATATATATATATATATATAAATATATATATATATATATATATGTATATATATATATATAACCACATCCACATATATATCTATAATGCCTTAACTTGAAATAACGCTTAAGGAACCAACTTAACTAATCAAACATGAATCTTATCGCATTCGAGGTGTTGATTTATTATTTCTAAGTCACTGTTTAGGTATAAACTAACTAATCACACGAGTATCGATTCTACGCATTCTCATTTCATTTCGAAGCCATTGAACGAGCTTGAATTGACTAAGTGTACATATATCGATTCTAAACATTCATATTTTACTTCGAAGTTATTAAACGAACATGAATTAACTAAGCGTACATGTATCGATTCTAAACTTTCATATTTTACTTCGAAGTTATTAAACCATCATGAATTAACTAACCGTACATATATCGATTCTAAACATTCAAACTTTACTTCAATGTTACTAAATGAACATAACATAAGTAAGCGTACATATATCGATTCTAAACACTCATACTTTACTTTGAAGTTACTAAACGAACATGAATTAACTAAATATACTTGAATCGATTCTAAACATGCATAATTCATTTTGAAGCTAATTTTTAGGCATGTACTAACTGAATATACTTGAATCGATTCTAAACATGCATAACTCATTTCAAAGCAACTTTTTAGGCATGTACTAAGTAAATGTACTTGAATCGATTCTAAACATGCTTAACTCATTTCGAAGCAAATTTTCAACCATGTACTAACTGAATATACTTGTATCGATTCTAATCATGCATAACTCATTTAGAAGCAAATTTTCAGGCATGTACTAATTGAATATACTTCAATCGATTCTAAACATGCATATCTCATTTAGAAGCTAATTTTAAGGCATGTACTCCGTCTAACTTAACATGCACAATTTCTCATTACATATTCCTTGAAATCAACTAAACCTAAGCTGACATGCGTCATCGTTTAGGCTAAAACATTTTCGAATGTAATAACAGGTTAGGAGGGGAAGAACACTTACTTAAATTAGCCTAATTCCCATTCAAGTAGCAGCAAACGCATGCCCTAATGCACGCCCAACACACTGAACTCGAAACCCCAGTCGTGTGCTTGCAAAACCCAAACCCTAGCTCTCGATTCAATGGCATTTGTCGCTGATTTGGGGTCGAATTCGATCCCCAAATTTATATAGGAGGTCGATGGTGGTGTGGGTCGTCGGATTCCAGCATGTGGGTGGTGAAATCAGGGCGAACGACGTGTGTTCTCTGGGTTAATTCAACTACAAGAAGTGGGGGAGGGAGAATGGTGGTGGTCGGCGGCTGGTGACGAGTGGGTAGGGGACCGATGGTCTTCTTCTCTCGTTGACAACGAGTGGCGGACGGCGGTTAAGCAAGACAGCGGCCGATGGGTGCCTGCGAGAGGAGAAGGAGAAGGAGATGAGAGAGATAAAGACGGGGTCGTGGGCTCAGGTTCTGGTGCCCGGATTTAGCCCCCCCACCGCATTTCACTAAATTGCTTTCCTTTTTCCTTTTTTTTGTTCACTTAACATAATCACTGCCAGGTCTTAATCCCAAACGCATTAGCGTTTAGACTAAACTCAAGTTGAAATATCCTATAACTGCCATTCTAATTAAATTCGAAAATCGGCTAAATAAAACGAAAAACGATTTTAAAAACTCGGGTAAG
>JACYFF010010365.1:57293298-57303794 GCA_017589665.1 Selenicereus undatus | reverse complement strand
ATATATATATATATATATATGGATATGGATTTGGAGGAAAGAGGCCTTATGTGAGCATGTGAGAAGAGAAGATCTGCACCATTTATCCAGATCCAACGATCAGAAAATAATGTTGTCACATGACCTAGTAATTCACTTCTTCCCCACCAAAAAAAACGCTTCCCGGTTTTGGACAAATCTTTGTAGTTGGGGAACGTTTTTCTCTCCTTGTTTCCACTTTCTCTTTGATCATCCCTCTCTTTAGCAGCTTCGAACTATTGATTTCGATCTGTTGCTGATTGATCTGGCCTGAAGTGCATGAATTTCAATCCTTGAAACCTTTAATAGAATAAATCGTTGGTTTGAGGTCGTATTCAAGATCTATTTTTTTATGGTTCAAGTGCTCTCCAGGTTTTTAATCTTATCTATCCGTAGTTTGAGCTTAAATGTGCTAATTTACACTCACATTTGGAGGTTTATAGTGAATTGCTAGCTTACTGTTATCAATGTAGCTCAAACTTTAACTTACTCATGTAATTTTTGTTATAATTTGGTAATTAGGGAAGCTGAATCGATTTTAGTTTAGTTGGTTGTGAAATCTGACCTATTGGATTTTTGTTTTGCACTCCGTAAATATTCATCTGTGAAATCCACCTAGTTTAGTAAAAAAATTGAAGAGTTGTGATTCATGGTTGTTTTGTTATCTGCTTAGCTATTTGGGTTGAATGATATTGTGCTAGTCTCAGGTGCATTGCTACAAACCACTTAAATTCAGTTAATTGCAAGAGGAAGAACTTGACATGTACTTAGTGGACGGTTGCCCTCTAGCTCTGGTGATCTAAGTGGCATGGTTCCTTATTAACTTTCTAATCCTCATATGAGAGGTTTCAGGACTACTTGTGCGAGATTAAGTTTGTCTATTGTTTTGCTATCAGCTGTGTTTAATAATCTTATTTGGTAGGAATGGGATGGGTCTACAATTCATGTTTCTAGCACTGTTGTTGGCTTATTAATTTTTTGGGGGGGGGGGGGTGTTTTGCATGGACAACACATTAAGTGCACTGATGGCAGCCATGTTCCCCTGGCACTAGGTAAAATTGAGTTTATTTCCAATATAATGGTTCCCAAATTATTCAATTTAGTTCATAACCCCTTCAATACAAATTGGTTTCACCCCTGATGTTTCGGAAGAATACTTTTCAATGTCTAACTATCATTGTGTTGGTTTTAAATGTATGGTGTAATGTTGCATATATCTAGACCTTATAAATTATGTGGACCTTTTATTATTGTCTATTGTTGTACTTGTCTAGTGTTCTCGCCCAAACAAGACAAGGGATTTTTGAACTTGGTTCATACCAACATTTGCTTTCTTGTCTTTAAAACAAATCAATATCGTCCAATCTATATCTTCTACACCTCCATCCCATTCATCGGCAGAGCATTTGGTACTGCTGTAAAAACTTCGAGGAATTACAAGACTTGGGTATTATTATTGGAAAAGCACATTCAGCTTCAAAATTGGTATGAAATTTGTGTTGTGCTAGTGCATTTCGGCCTCAAAAAGATTTAGTGAAGTTTTATGGTAAATCCTATGAACTTGCACAAGTATTTTGGTGAACTTGTGTATTCGTTATGGTGAACTTGTGCCTTTTTAGAAGTGAACTAATTCAATCCCTTGTATATTCATTCTTGTGAATTAGGGTATGCATTTTTTGATGAATTTATCCATCTTAGTGTAGTTGAACACTTTGCTTTAGTGAACTTGTATATTCATATTAATCAAATTGCATATTCATCCTGGTGAACTTATACATCTACTTAGTGAACTTGCACATGTATTTTGGTGAACTTCGAGTATTCATCATGGTGAACTTGTGGCCTTTTTTAAAAAGTGAACTAATTCAATACCTTGTGAATTAGGGCATACATTTTTTGGTGAACTTTGGAGACATGTTTTAATGAATTTATCCATCTTATTGTAGTCGGACACTTTGATTTAGTGAACTTGTACATTCATATTGATCAATTTGCATATTCCTTATAGTAAACTTATACATTTACTTTAGTAAACTTGCACATGTATTTCAGTGAACTTTGGGCATTCATCATAGTGAACTTGCGCTTTTTTTTAAAAAAAAGTGAACTAATTCAATCCCTTGCGAATTAGGGCATGCATTTTTTGATGAATTTATCTGTCTTAGTGTACTTGGACATTTTGCTTTAGTGAACTTGTGCATTCATATTAATCAAATTGCATATTCAACATGGTGAACTTATACATCTACTTTAGTGAACTTGCATATGTATTTTTTGGTGAACTTCGGGTATTAATCATGGTGAACTTGTGGCTTTTTCAAAGTGAACTAATTCAATCTCTTGTGAATTAGGGCATGCATTTTTTGATAAACTTGTTTTAATGAATTTATCCATCTTGGTGTAGTTAGACACTTTGCTTTAGTGAACCTGTACATTCATATTAATCAATTTGCATATTCATCGTGTTGAACTTATACATTTGCTTTATTCAACTTGCACATATATTTAAGTAAACTTCAGGCATTCATCATGTTGAACTTGTGCCTTATTTAAAGTGAACTAATTCAATCCCTTGTGAACATCAATATAAATGTGTACAGTTTTAATATAATTATCTCCCCCCACCTCATGATGAGCTAAATTGAATTAAAATGCGTGCATTCAACGAATATAATTTCAAAGCTTTATTGTATAGCATAGGGATAGATATAATGCGCATTGGCTCATTATTCCAAATATTTTTTGTGTTTTTCATTTTTAGATGAGGAATGACTGTACAGTTCACCTCTCGATAGATGACACAAAAAGAAGAACTAGGTGATAACCTCTTACGAGTGCGTGTAATGGTTGTCTCTACAAGCACACAGTGATAGTTGCCAAGTGATGGTGGTTTCACTAAACCTGTAAGAAGCTTGAGTATATGTATATATCCCATAAGTAGGAGTGCATATTATCATACAGTAATAAAGTTTTTAGTATCACCATGTTGTTTACATAATATAAAAATGACTGGGAATATAAGCTAAATCTCTTACCTATTACTATCTTTGATATCTTTAGTTGTGGTTTAGCCTTGCATAGCTTTATATGGTGGCATGCTTCTAATCGTTAATCTTTTGTTGTCTTTTACACTAATGGCTAATTATCTAGGAGTAAGCTGGAAATCCCTAATTGTGGGTGTTACAACTGTGGTATCAAAGTCTATGCTTAGGAATACTATAAGCTATCGAATTATATCACTCATGTCAGAAGACACATATAGGTTTATAGTTGATTTTGAAATTAGGGTTTTCAATTTAGTTGCTGATGTTAAGTGCACAAAATATATCACATCACCCTTAGTGTAGTAATCTTGTACTATCATGTCGAGAAATAAAAGGTATTGTGGATTAGGAACTATAGCACTTTTGAGCAAGACTAGTAATAATCATTTGTATCCTTAAAGCATGTGACAATACTTACATTAAAACCATGTGCAATTTGTCAACTCCTAAGGACTTGTATATCATGTATTATGTGGAAGTATATAAGTAATATAGATTTTTGTGTTAGAGGATCCCTTAATAAGAGGGGTGTTATGTGGATTTATGTGAGACCTTCATAATGACGTGAATATGCCTGGATCAGTTCATTAAAGTGGAAGTAGTGAATGATAATAGCATTATGTTTGTGGTCTTGAGGGAAATGGTTGTGGGAACAAGGAGATAGATCATGTCTTCTATAGATTTTTAGGAGGATAATTGAATCTGGTGATAACAAATTATTGATGTGATGATATTAAGGCACAAACTAAACTTACAGATAAGCAAGAAATGATTGGAAAGTGAGAGTGCATTATAATTTTAGTACATCAATTTGGATTCACAATTTTTCATTGTGTTAACTTCAATCTTAAACATGGCGTGAAGTCACTTCAACTATTAAACATAATGTTGATGTTCACTGTAACACCCCGCCCGAAGGGTGCAAGAGCGTCACTGCCGTGGATGCTCGACTAGAAACACCGACAAGGCTATCTAAATCTCTTAACCTTAATTAACCTGTTTGTAGGCAAGCGTGGCGAAAGCTCATAATGAAAACTTACAAAAGTTTAAGGGGTAGTTCTAAAACATGTATTTACTTACATACTTAAACAATATCCATAAGGTTCTTACACATGTGCAATCCTAGAAATACATCCATACTTATATTCACTAAACATAACTCACAATATAAACACATGTCAAGGTCTGCATTTCCAACTAGGTCCTTCAAAAGTGTTTCACAGCTGGCTAGCTTTCGTAATGCTCTTACGATCCCTTTTTGCTTCAAAAACCTGAAAAATGGTGAGGTAATGAGCTCCCGGAGCCCTGTGAATAACATTTACCTTCCTCGTTGTTACACTTTGTACATTAACCGGTTAACACAACGCATAATCACACAATACACATATCTTATGACATATAAACAGAACGTATCATATAACATGTAGAGGGCGATAATAGATCATGCTTATGCTTTAGAAATCGAAATAAACTCATAACATGTAGAGGGCGATAAGAGAACAAGCTCCTCAACTTCACAAAATACACACGCATATGAATGTCATGGGGTGGGCAATTAGACTAACTTAGTCGTACCTGTCCCATACCAGGTACAATTCAATGACACCCATTCTCACTTGAGTTTATGAACAAGCTTTGCTCTCAGTCAATTCATTAAACTAACCATGGTTGTCCCCTACCAACAATGCCTTTTGGGCTCCTAATCCTGACTGAAGTCCAAAATAAAGCAAAGTCTACTAAATCATGCTAATGGCCCGCCCATAACCGTACTTGACGCATACATAAATCATATTCCATTCTAAAAGATCACATACATGCTTTAAAAAAATAATATATTTCCTTAAAAATATTTTTGGATCACACATATGCTTCAAAATCAATCAAAATTTCATAAATATCCTGAATAATCCTTCAAATCCAAAACCAAGTCCGAAATTCAAATCTAAGCAAAAACCAATTTCATAACATATCCAAAATCTAAGTCTAAATCCAAGCCAAAACAAATTTCATATTATAGCCAAAGTCCAAATCCAAGCCAAAACCAATTTCATAACGTATCCAAAGTGTGACTCCAAGCCAATTACCATTTTCATAACATACCACATATTCTTAACTAAACGCAAAACTTTATAATTGAGGGGAAATCAACTCATGAGTCACATGAAGTACCATCACAAATAAGGGGGACAAACACATCCTGGTGGCCCAGGTACGAGTCATTCAGTTGGAACCAACCAATAGTGCACCAGCCGTAACTCATTCATATGGTACCAACCAGGCACCCACGCTTTAAAGGACACGAACTGCCCATAACACAAACCATGGAATCACATTCATATCCTAGTAAGTTTAGGCCGAAACCTTTCTCACTACGAATTCACATGACTCACATAACGCATAAGGCCGACATTCATATCCAGGGGATTGGTTAGAACCTCTCTTACTAGGCAACCTGAACATAATGACAGTCACTACTATGGTCATAGCTCTAGAACATCATGAAATAAACTTACGTAAGACATGATCCTTTTTCTTCAAAAGCATAACTTAGTAAAATCATATGACCCATATAATCACATTGTTATTCCTCAAACAAGCTCGATTCCACAATTTCTTTAACAAAACAAAGCCAAAGAAAGACATAATTCCACCCGAAATAATTTTCACAAGTTTGTCATAAACCATAAGAATACACAACTATTTCAATGCCTAAAATCATCATAAACATGATCAATGTAAAATGTATGGATAGGCACAACCAGTAATTATACTAAATATGACAATTTACTTAGAACATCATAACGCAAAGGCCTCATATCCAAAATTGCCAAACTCTGTAGAAAAATACCAAATATCCGGAGTAACATACCATACAATTTTCATAATTTTTCAGCAAGGTAATCCTCCACAAAAATTCAAACATTACCCGAAGTTATATGTCGAAACAGAACAGTTGCAATCAAAAATCCATAACTCATGAAGTACACTTCTAAAATTCATTCAAATTCCTATAATGTTACAAACATCATATACAACCTATATTAAAATTTCCAGAATTTTTAGTTCAGCAAATAATTACAAGGAAATTCGAGAAGCAACCGAATCAGGCACTAAAACAGAACAATTTCAATCTAAAATTCATAACTCATCAAGCATACATCCAAAATTCATGAAACCTCACCAAAAGTCTCCCAATAACATATATATTATACAATAAAAGTTTAATGTTTTTTCTCAAGTGCAATAGTTCACAATAATTCAAACATCATCTGAATTTTCACAGTGAATAACAAGGCAGTTTCAATGAAATTCATACCTCCTAAAATATGCATCCAAACTTTATGAAACTTTCCAGAAAATTTTGAAACACCAACGATATTCTATAGTAAAATTTTCAAACTTTTTCAAACATCCTATAATTCGTAAACATTTAAACAGTGCATGAATTCTATAAAAATTCGAAAATTAACCTTGTTTTCTACCATTTTGATCTTCCAATAAAGCAATCAAAATAAATATCCATAGTTCAGCATATATATATAAACAAATTCATAGCACATCTATCAATCTTCAACATCCATATAACCCAAAAAACATAAATAAACATGACACTTTTAGGGTGGGTCTCCACCAATTGAAATTCGTTTTTGAATCTATCAAACCCTAAAAACATCAAATTCATAGTTTCAACCTTCAATTGAATCCTAAATTTCAAGTATAAATCATTCAAATAATCTTTCCTACTCAGTTTTAGGTCGAGGAAACAAGAATTACTCACTTTAATATGCAATCAAAATCAAAACCCAATTTTTTTTCCTTCTTTGTCCTTCTCTTCTTCTTCTTCTTCTTCTTCTTCTTCTTCTTCTTCTTCTCTCTCCTCTCCTCTCTCTGTGTGGTGTGTTTGTGTTATAGGATACGAAAACAAAACCACAACCCTTGATAATTATCACATAAAAACACAAAACCCTTTTCTTTTTCCATTGTTTTTCTAGGCTAAGTCTTTCTCTTTTTTTTGACTCCTCTTTACTTGTTTTTTTTCTTTTGGAAACAAAGTCTTAGTAATACAATAATTCAATTATTTATTCCCTAAACATAATAATACTGACACTAACTCAAGAACATACATACATGTTAAACACAGATAACCCAAAATATGCACATAAAACATAAATTACCACATAAGTAAAAATCAACAATGAAATTTCGAGGTATTACAGTCCTCACCGGCTAAAATAAGTTTCGTCCTTGAAACTTACCATCACGAATCTTGTACTCTCAAGTTTCAAGTTAAATAAAACCACATGGGAAATCAAGATCACGTAGAACACACGTTACACACATAATCGCATATATACAAAACAACAAACATATTTTCAATCACTTGCGCACACAAGCCCTATAGGTTAGAGGTCGTAAGATTATTGCTCTGATACCACCTCTGTAATGCCCCAATCGAAGAGGGCAGGGGCGCCACCACCGTGGATGCTCGACTAGGAACACCCACAAGGATATCTAAATCTCTTAACCTTAATTAACATGTTAGTAGGCAAGCTCGGTGGAAGCATACAACGAAATCTAGCAAAAGTTTTAGGGGTAGTTCCAAAACATGCATTTACTTACATACTTGAACCATATGTATAATGTTCTTAGACGTGTGCAATCCTAGAAATACATCCATACTTATATTTACTAAACATAACTCCTGACATAAACACATATTGGGGTCTGAATTCCAACTAGGTTCTTCAAAAGTGTTTCACAGCTAGCTAGCTTTCTTAGTGGTCTTATGATCCCTTTTTGCTTCCAAAACCTAAAACATTGTGAGGTCATGAGCTCCCAAAGCCCAGTAAATAACCCTTACCTTCCCCATTGTTGCACTTTGCCCATTAACCGGTTAACACAATACATAATCACACAATGCACGTATCTTATGACATAAAAATAGAATGTATTATACAACATGAACAGGGCAATAAGAGAACATGCTTATGTTTCAGAAATCGAAATAAACTTATATCTTTCGTACGTAACATGCTCCCGAACCTCACAAAATACACACATATGTATGTCACAGGTGGGTAATTAGACTAACTTAGTCATACCTATCCCATACCAGGTACGATTCAAGGAACCTCGTTCTCACTTGAGTCCGTGAACAAGCTTTCCCATCAGTCTTTTAACTAAACTAACCATGGTTGTCCCATACCAACCACAACTTTTGGGCTCCTAATCCTCGCTGAAGTCCAAAAGAAAGCAAAACCAGCTAAATCATGCTAATGGCCCACCCGTAACCATACTTGACGCATACATAAAGCATATTCCATTCCAAAAGTTCATATACATGCTTTAAACACATAATATATTTCCTTAAACATATTTTTGGATCACACATATGCTTCAAAATCAATCACAATTTCATAAATATCATGAATAATCCTTCAAATCCAAAATCAAGTACGAAATTCAAATCCAAGCCAAAACTAATTTCCTAACATATCCAAAGTCTACGTCCAAATCCAAGCCAAAACAAACTTCATATCATATCCAAAGTCTAAATCCAAGCCAAAACCAATTTCATAACGTAATCAAAGTCCAAATCCATGCCAATTACCATTTTCACAACATAGCACATATTCTTAATTGAAGACAAAACTTTATAGTTTAGGGGAAATCAACTCATGAGTCACACAAAGAACCATCATAGATAAGGGTGACAAACACATCTTGGTGGCCCAACTACAGCTCATTCACATGGAGCCAACCAGTGGTGGACTAGTCGTAACTAATTCATATGGTACCAACTAGGCACCGATGCTATAAAGGGCGCAAACTGCCCACAACACAAACCATGGAATCACATTCATATTCTAGTATATTTAGGCCGAAACCTTTCTTACTGGGGATCCACATGGCTCACATAACACATAAGGCTGACATTCATATCTCAGGGGATTGGTTAGAACCTCTCCTGCTAGGCAACCTAAACATAACGACACCCACTACTATGGCCATAGCGCTAGAACGTGACGTAATAGCCTCAGGCAAGACATGAACCTTGTCCTCTGAAAACATAACGTAATAAAATCGTATAACCCATATAATCACATTGTTAATCCTTAAACAAGCTCGATTACACAATTCTTTTAACAAAACATAGTCATAGAAAGACATAATTCCACCCAAATAATTTTCATAAGTTTTCTATAAACCATAAAAATGCACCACTATTTTAATGCTTAAAATCATCAAAAACTTGATCAATGTAAAATTTATGCATACATACAACCCGTAATTACACTAAATATGTCAATTTACCTAGAACTACATAACGTAAAGACCTCATATAAAAAATTCACAAAACTCTATAGAACAATACCAAATGTCATGAATAACATACCATACAATTTTCATAATTTTTCATTCAGCCAATGCTTCACAAAAATTCAAACTGTATCTGAAGTTATATGTTAAAACAGAACAGTTGCAATAACAAATTCATAACTTATGAAGTACACTCCTAAAATTGATGATTTCTATAAATGTTATAAACATCATATAGAACCTATATTAAAATTTCCAGAATTTTTGACTCCGCAAATAATTACAAGGAAATTCGACACAACAACCAAATCAGGCACTAAAACATAAAAATTTCAATCCAGAATTCTTAACTCGTGCACTAAGTACCCAAAATTCTTGAAACCTTACCACAATTCTCCAAATAATGTGTAGATTATACAATAAACGTTTAATGATTTTTCTCAAACCCAATAGTTCATAGTAATTCAAACATCATCTGAATTTTCGCATTGAATAATAAGACGGTTTCAATCAAAATTCATAACTCCTAATATACACATCCAAACTTTATGAAACTTTACAAAAAATTTCCATACATCATTGATATTCTGTAGTAAAAACTTCATAAATTTTCAAACATCCAATAATTTTTAAAAATTCAAACAGTGCATGAATTCTATAAACCTTCGAAAATTAACGTTGTTTTCTATCATTTTATTCTTCGAATACAAGAAATCAAACTAAATATCCCTATTTGAATATATATATAAATAAATATATATATATAAACAAATTCATAGCATATGTATCAGTCTTGAACATCCGCATAACCGAAAAATCACAAATAAACATGGCACTTTTAGGGTGGGTTTCTACCAATTGAAATTCGTTTTCGAAACTGTCAAACCCTAAAAGTAGCAAATTCATAGTTTCAACCTTCAATTGAATCCTCAAGTTCAAGTAAAAATCATTCAAATAATATTCCCCTAATCAGTTTTAGGTTGAGAAAAACAAGAATTACTCACCTTAATATGCAATCAAAATCAAAACCCAATTCTTTTTCCTTCTTCCTCCTCCTCCTCCTTTTCTTCTTCTTCTTCTTCTTCTTCTTCTTCTTCTTCTTCTTCTTCTTCT
>JACYFF010010365.1:57271455-57293288 GCA_017589665.1 Selenicereus undatus | reverse complement strand
CTTCTTCTTCTTCTTCTTCTTCTTCTTCTTCTTCTTCTTCTTCTTCTATCTCCTCTCCTCTCTCTGTGTCGTGTGTTTGAGTTATAGGATAAGAAAACAGAAACCCAACCCTTGATAATTATCACGTACAAAAACACAATCCCTTCCCTCTTCTTCCTTTTCTTTTTCGATTATTTTTTTGGGTCAAGTCTTTCATTTTTTTTTTTTGACACCGCTTTCCTTTTTTTTTCTTTTGTAAACAAAGTCTTAATTATACAATACTCCAATTAGTTATTCCCCGAACATAATAATACCAACACTAACTCAAACACATACATACATATTAAACACAGATAACCCAAAATATGCACATAAAATATAAATTACCGCATAAGTAAAAATTAATAATGAAATTTAGGGGTATTCCAGTTTTCTCCCCTTAAAATAACTTTCGTCCTTAAAGCTTATGATAACCACATAAGAAATCAGGATCGCGTAGAACACACATAACGCACATAATCACATGTACATACAACATCAAAGATATAGTCAATCACTTGTGGACATAAGCATTACAGGTTAGAGGTCGCAGGATTATTACTTTAACACAACTTCTGCAACTCCCCACCCGAAGAGGGCAGGTGCATCACCACCGTGGATGCTCAACTAGAAACACCCAGAAGGATATCTAAATCTCTTAACCTTAATTAACCTACTAGTAGGAAAGCATGAGGAAGCACATAACAAAATCTAACAAAAGTTTGAGGGGTAGTTCCAAAGCATACATTTACTTACATACCTAAACCATATCCATAATTTTCTTATACATGTGCAATCATAGAAATACATCCATACTTATATTTACTAAACATAACTCCTAACATAAACCCAGATTGGGGTCAGCATTTCCAACTAGGTTCTTCAAAAGTGTTTCACAGCTAGCTAGATTTCTTAATGCTCTTACGATCCCTTTTTGCTTCCAAAACTTGAAAAATTGTGAGGTCATGAGCTCCTAGAGCACATCGAATAACCCTTATCTTCCCTATTACTACACTTTGCACATTAACTGGCTAACATAACATATAATCACACGATGCACATATAAACGGAACGCATCATATAACATGTAGAGGGCAATAAGAGAATAAGCTTAAGCTGCAGAATCGAAATAAACTCATATCTTTCGTATCTAACATGCTCTCGAACTTCGCAAAATAGAGACACATATGTATGTCATGGGTTGGCCAATTGGACTAACTTAGTTGTACCTATTCTGTACTAGGTACGATTCAAGCACCATTGTTCTCACTTGAGTCCGTGAACAAGCATTGTTGTCAGTCTATCCACTAAACTAACCATGGTTGTCTCATACCAACCATGTCTTTTGGGCTCTTAAACCTCACTGAAGTCCAAAAGAAAGCAAAGTCTGCTAAATCATGCTAATGGCTTGCTCGTAACCATACTTGATGCATACATATAGCATATTCTATTCCAAAAGTTCGCATAGGTGCTTTAAACACATAATATATTCTGTAAATATATTTTTGGATCACACATGTGCTTCAAAATCAATCACAATTTCATAAATATCCTGAACAATCCTTGAAATCCAAAACCAAGTCTGAAATTCAAATCCAAGCCAAAACTAATTTCATAACATATCCAAAGTCTAGTCCAAACCCGAGCCAAAACCAATTTCATATCATATCCAAAGACCAAATCCAAGCCAAAACCAATTTTATAATGTATCCAAAGTCCAAATCCAAGCCAATTACCATTTTCATAACATACCACATACTCTAAACTGAATACAAAACTTTATGGTTTAGGAAAAATCAACTCATGAGTCACATGAAGAACCATCATAGATAAGGGCAACAAACACATCCAGTTGGCCCTACTACGACTCATTCATATGGAACCAACCAATGGTCGACCAGCCGTAACTCATTCATATGGTAACAACCAGGCACCTGCGCTCTAAAGGACGTGAACTGCCCACAACATAAACCATGGAATCACATTCATATCCTAGTAACTTTGGGTCGAAACCTTTCTCACTAGGGATCCAGATGGCTCATATAACACATAAGGCTGAAATTCATATCCCAAGGGATTGACTGGAACCTCTCTTACTGGGCGACCTGAACATAATGACAGTCACTACTATGGCCATAGCTGTAGAAAGTCATGGAATAGCCTTAGGTAGCACATGAGCCTTTTTCCACGAAAACATAACTTAATAAAATCTTATAACCTACATAATCACATTCTTATTCCTTAAATAAGCTCGAATCCACAATTTTTTTTAATAAAACATAGTAAAAGGACATAATTCCACCAAAAATAATGTTCATAAGTTTTTCAAAAACCATAGGAATACACAACTATTTTAATGCCTAAAATCATCACAAACATGATCAATGTAAAATGTATGCATACGAACAACCTGTAATTATACTAAATATGACAATTTACTTAGAACTTCATTACAAAAAGACCTCATCTCCAAAATTCACAAAACTCTGTAGAAAAATACCAAATATCATGAATAACATACCATACAATATTTATAATTTTTCACCAAGCCAATCCTCCACGAAAATTCAAATAGTACCTAGAGTTATATGTTGAAACAAAATAGTTGCAATCAAAAATCCCCAACTCATGAAGTGCACTACTAAAATTCATGAAAATTTCTATAAATGTCACAAACATCATATGGAACCTATATTAAAGTTTCTAAAAGTTTCGGCTTAGCAAATAATTACTAGGAAATTCGAACAACAACCAAATCAGGCACTAAAACATAACAGTTTCAATCTAAAATTCATAACTCTTGAACTAAGCATCCACAATTCATGAAGCCTTACCACAAATCTCCAAATAAAGTTTATATTATATAGTAAAAGGTTAATGATTTTTCTCTAACCCAATAGTTCATTGTAACTCAAACATCATCTGAATTTTCACAAGGAATAACAAGGGAGTTTCAATCAAAATTCATAACTCCTAAATACACATCAAAACTATATGAAACTTTATAGAAAGTTTCCAAAAATCACCGACATTCTATAGTAAAAATTCTAAATTTTTTCAAACATCTAATAATTCGCAAAAAATCAAACAGTGTATGAATTCTATAAAAGTTCGAAAATTAACCTTGTTTTCTACAATTTTGTTCTTCCAATACAAGCAATCAAATTAAATATCCATAGTTCAATATGTATATAAACAAATTCATAGCATATTTATCACTCTTTAACATCCATATAACCAAAAATCAAATATAAACATGGCACTTTTAGGGTGGGTTTCTAGCAATTGAAACTTGTTTTCAAATCTATCAAACCCTAAAAACATCAAATTCATAGTTTCAACCTTCAATTGAAACCTCAAGTTCAAGAATAAATCATTCAAATAATCTTCCCCTAATAATTTTTAAGTTGAGAAAAACAAGAATTAGCACCTTAATATGCAATCAAAATCAAAACCCGAATCTTTTTCCTTCTTCCTCCTTCTCCTCCTCGTCCTCTTATTCTTGTTCTTGTTGTTCTTCTTCTTCTCTCTCCTCTCCTCTCTCAGTGTGGTGTGTTTGTGTTATAGGAGAAGAAATTAGAACCCCAACCCTTGGTAATTTTCACGTAAAAAAACAAAACCCCTTCCTCCTTTTTCCTTTTCTTTTTCCATTGTTTTTTTTGGGTCAAGTTTTTCTTTTACCTTTTGTGTCCTCTTTACTTTTTTTCTTTTGGAAACAAAGTCTTAGTAATACAATAATTCAATTAATTATTCCCTGAACATACTAATACTGACACTAACTCAAGCACATACATACATGTTAAACACAGATAACCCAAAATATGCACACAAAATATAAATTGCCACATAAGTAAAAATTAACAATGAAATTTCTGGGTATTACAGTCCTCCCCTGTTAAAATAAGTTTCTTCCCTGAAACTTACCATCACGAATCTTGTACTGTCAAGTTCCAAGTCAAATAAAACCACATTGGAAATCAAGATCACGTAGAACACAGGTAACACACATAATCACATATATATACAACATCAAACATATAGTCAATCACTTGCGCACACGAGCCCTATAGGTTAGAGGCCGCAGGATTGTTGCTCCAATACCTCTTCTGTAATGCCTCGACCGAAGGGGACAGATGTGTTACTGCTGTGGATACTCGACAAGAAACACCCATAAGGATATCTAAATCTTTTAACCTTAATTAACTTGTCAGTAGGCAAGCGCGAACGAAGTATAACAAAAGTTTGAGGGGTACTTCAAAAACATGCATTCACTAATATACTTAAACAATATCCATAATGTTCTTACACATGTGCAATCCTAGAAATACATCCATACTAATATTTACTAAACATAACTCATAACATAAACACATATCGGGGGCTACATTTCCAAGTAGGTTTTCAAAAGTGTTTCATAGCTGGCTAGCTTTCTTAATGCTCTTACAATCCCTTTTTGCTTCCAAAACATGAAAAAACATGAGGTCATGAACTCCCCGAGTCCAGTGAATAACCCTCACCTACCCCATTATTGCATTTTGCATGTTAACCAGTTAACACAACACACATATCTTATGACATATAAACAGAACATATCATATAACATATAGAGGGTGATAAGAAAACTTGCTTTTGCTTCAGAAATCGAAGTAAACTCATATCTTTCATATCTAACATGCTGTCGAACTTCACAATATACACACACATATGTATGTCATGGGGTGGGCAATTAGACTAACTTAGTCGTACATGTCCCATACCAGGTACGATTCAAGGACTCCCATTCTCACTTGTGTCCTTGAACAAGTCTTGCTGTCAGTCTACTCACCAAACTAACCATGGTTATCTCATACCAACCATGTCTTTTGGGCTCCTAATACTCACTGAAGTCCAAAAGAAAGCAAAGCTTGCTAAATCATTCTAATGGCATGCCCGTATCCATACTTGACGCATACATAAGGCACATTCCATAAGAAAATCCACATATGTGCGTTAAACACATAATAAACTCCCATAAACTTATTTACGAATTACACATATGCTTTAAAATTAATCACAATTTCATAAACATCCTGAATAATCCTTCAAATCCAAAACCAAGAAATTTAAATCCAAGCCAACATTAATTTCATAACATATCCAAAGTCTAAGTCCACGTCCAAGTCAAATCCAATTTCATAACATATCCAAAGTCCAAATCAAAACCAAAACCAATTTCATAATGTATCTAAAGTCCAAATCCAAGCCAATTACCATTTTTATTACATACCACAATTCTTAATTGAATGAAAAACTTTATAGTTCAAGGGAAATCAACTCATGGTTCACACAAAGAACCATCACAACATAAGGGTGACAAACACATTTTGGTGGCCCAGCTATGGCTCACTCATATGGTACAAACAAATGGTAGACCAGTCCCAACTCATTCATATAGTACCAACCAGACACTCATGCTCTAAAAGACGTGAGCCGCCCACAACACAAACCATGAAATCACATTCATATCCTAGTATGTTTAGGCCGAAACCTTTATCAATAGGGATCCACATGGCTCACATAACACATAAGGTTGACATTTATATTGTAGGGGATTGGTTAGAATCTATCCCACTAAGCGACCTGAACATAACAACAGTCACTACTATGGCTATAGCTATAGAACGTTATGTAATATCCTCAAGCAAGACATTAACATTTTTCCCCAAAAACATAACTTAATAAAATCGTATAACCCATATAATCACATTGTTATTCCTCAAACAAGCTTGATCCCACAATGTTTTTAACAAAACATAGTCAAAGAAAGACATAATTCCATCCAAAATAATTTTCATAAGTTTTCCATAAACCGTAAGAATACATAACTGTTTTAAAGCCTAAAATCATCACAAACATGATCAATGCACAATTTATACATACTAACAACCCGTAATTATACTAAAAATGACAATTTACTTAGAACTTCATAACGTAAAGACCTCATATCCGAAATTTAAAAACTCTGTAGAAACATACTAAATATCATGTATAATATGCCATATGATTTTCTTAAATTTCCAGCTAGCCAATCCTCCACAAAAATTAAAACAGTACTTGAAGTTATATGTTAAAACAGAACTGTTAAAATAAAAAATCCATAACTCATGAAGTGCACTCCTAAAATCATTAGAATTTCCATCAAAGTTACAAACAACTTATATTAAAATTTCCATAATTTTTGGCTCAACAAATAATTAGCAAAAAACTTCGAACAACAACCAAAATTAGGCACTGAAACATAGCAGTTTCAATCAAAAATTCGTAACTCGTGAACCAAATATCCAAAATTCATGAAAAATTACCCAAAATCTCCAAATAATGTGTATATTATACATTAAAAGTTTGATGATGTTTCTCTGATGCAATAGTTCACGTTAATATGCAAACTCACGTTAATATGCAAACAAAATCAAAACTCAATTCTTTATCCTTCTTCCTCCTTCTTCTTCCTCTCCTCCTCTTCTTCTGCTTCTTGTTCTTGTTCTTCTGGTTCTTGTTCTTGTTCTTGTTCTTCTTATTCTCTAACCTCTCCTCCCTCTGTGTGCGTGTGTTTGGGTTTTAGGACAAGAAAATAAAACCATAACCCGTGATAATTATCATGTAAAAGAAAAAGAACCCCTTCCACCCCTTTCCTTTTCTTTTTCCTTTGTTTTTTTGGGTCAAGTCTTTCTTTCTTTTTTCACTCCTTTTTCCTTTTTTTTCTTCTGAAAAAAAGGTCTTAGTAATGTAATAATTCAGCTAATTATTCCCCAAACATAATAATACTAACACTAACTCAAGCACGTACATACATATCAAACAGAGATAACCCAAAATATGCACATAAGATATAAATTACCACATAAGCCAAAATTAATAGCGAAATTTTGGGGTATTACAATCTTCCGCCCTTAAAAATAGGTTTTGTCCTCAAAACTTACATCACCAATCTTGTACTCTCAATTTCGAAGTCAAATAAAACTACATTGGAAATCAAGATCGTGTAGAACACACGTAGCGCACATAATCACATATATGCACAACATCAAACATATAGTCAATCACATGCGCACACAAGCCCTATAGGTCAAAGGTCACAGGATTATTGCTCTGACACCACTTCTATAGCACCCAGCTCAAAGGGGCAGGCGTGTCATTGTCATGGATGCTCGACTAGAAACACCCACAAGACTATGTAAATCTCTTTAGCCTTGATTAACTTGTTAGTAGGTAAGCGCGGTAGAAGCTCATAAAGAAATCTAACAAAAGTTTGAGGGCTAGTTCTAAAACATGCATTTACTTACATACTTAAACCATATCGATAATGTTCTTACACACGTGCAATCCTAGAAATATTTTCATACTTATATTTACTAAACATAACTTGCAACATAAACACACATCGAGATCTGCATTTCCAACTAGGTTCCTCAAAAGTGTTTCACAGCTAGCCAGCTTTATTAATGGTCTTACGACCCCTTTTAACTTCCAAAACCTGAAAAATGGTTAGGTCATGAGCTTCCCGAGCCCATTGAATAACCCTTGCCTTCCCTATTGTTACACTTTACACATTAACCGGTTAACACAACACATAATCACACAATACACATATCTTATGACACATAAACACAACGTATCATATAACATGTTCGATAGGTGAACATGCTTATGCTTCAGAAATCGAAATAAACTCATATCTTTCATATCTAACATGCTCTCAAACTTCACAAAATACACACATATATGTATGTCATGGGTGGGCAATTACACTTAGTCGTACCTGTCCCATACTGGGTACGATTCAAGGACCCTTGCTCTCACCTGAGTCTGTGAACAAGCTCTGCTCTTAGTCTATTCACTAAACCAACCATGGTTGTCCCACACCAACTATGTCTTTTGGGCTCCTAATCCTCACTTAAGTCCAGAAGAAAGCAAAGCCTTCTAAGTCATGCTAATGGTCTGCCCGCAACCATACTTGATGCATACATAAAGCATATTCCATTCAAAAGTCCATGTACGTGCTTTAAACAAAAAATATATTTCCTTAAACATATTTATGAATCACACATATGCTTCAAAATTAATCATAATGTCATAAATATCCTAAATAATCCTTCAAATCCAAAATTAAGTCTGAAATTCAAATCCAAACCAAAACTAATTTCATAACATATCTAAAGTGTCTAAATCCATGCCAAAACCAATTTTATATCATATCCAAAGTCCAAATGCAAGCCAAAACCAATTTCATAACGTATCCAAAGTGGAACTCCAAGACAATTACCATTTTCATAGCATACTGCATGTTCTTATCTGAATGCAAAACTTTATAGTTTAGGGTAAATTGATTCATGAGTCACACAAAGAACCATCACAACGTAAGGGTGACAAACACTTCTTGGTGGCCCAGCTACGACTCATTCAAATGGTACCAACCAATGATGGGCTATCCGCAACTCATTCATATGACACCAACCACGCACCCATGCTCTAAAGGAGGGGGACTGCCCACAACACAAACCATGGAATCACATTCATATCCTAGTAAGTTTAGGCCGAAACCTATCTCACTAGGGATCCACATGGCTCACATAACACATAAGACCGACATTCGTATCCCAGGGGATTTATTAGAATCTCTCCCATTAGGCGATCCAAATATAATGACCGTCACTAATAAGGCCATAGCTCTAGAACGTAATGTAATAGTCTCAGGCAAGACATGAGCCTTTTTCTCCAAAAAGATAACTTAAAAAAGTCTCATAACCCATATAATCACATTATTATTTCTCAAAGAAGCTCGATTCCATAGTTTTTTTAACAAAACATTGTTGAAGAAAGACATAATTTCACCCAAAATCATTTTAACAAGTTTTCCATAAACCATAAGAATACATAACCATTTTAACGCCTAACATCATCACAAACATGATCAATGTACAATTTATGCATATGAACAACCTGTAATTATACTAAATATGACAATTTACTTAGAACTTCATAACGCAAAGATCTCATATCCAAAATTCAACAAACTCTGTAGCCAAACACCAAATATCAGGAATGATATGCCACACAATTTTCATAATTTTTCAGTAAGCCAATCCACCACAAAAATTGAAAAACAGTAGCCGAAATTATATGTTGAAATGGAATAGCTGCAATCAAAAATTCATAACTCATGAAGTAAGCTCCTAAAATGCATGAAAATTTCCATAAAAGTCACAAACATCATATAGAACCTATATTAAAATTTCCAAAATTTTCCGCTTAGCAAATAATTACCAAAAAAGTCGAACAACAACAAAACATAGGGACTAAAACATAACAGTTTCAATCCAAATTCATAACTCGTCAACTAAACATCCAAAATTCAAGAAACTTTACAAAAAATTTCCAAATCAAAATTTTCATGATTTTTCTCGAACCCAATAGTTCACAGTAATTCAAACATTATCTGAATGTTCGCACTGAATAATAGGGCAGTTTCAATCAAAATTCATAAACTCCTAAAAAGCACATGCAAAATTTATGACAATTTACACAAAATTTCCAAACATCATCGATATTCTACAGTAAAAATTTTAGAAATTTTCAAGCATCTAATAATTCGCAAAAATGCAAACATGTTAGGTAAATTTTAATATTTATAAACCCCAAGTGCAAGGTGCATTGTTGAATACTCGGGGTGTCGTCCGTAGGGAGTTGGGTTTCTAAGTAGCAAAGCTCACTCAAGCGTATCAATCTAGGTAATATAGAGGGTGAAGGAAAGAAGAACTAAACTACTAACAAAAGTAAACAAAATGGACTTGGGTTGTGATCGAATCTATGACCAATTGACTTATCAAGTTGAGCCTTCACCTTCCCAAATTATGCTTGTATTAGGAGATGATCGGTTGCATCATTAAAGACCAGCCAAGCCCTTTCTCAAGGGTCATGAGCTAGTCTAATTGTTCTAACCACCTATTTTCATAGGATTAGCTCAATTAAACTACAAGATTGACAACCCTTGACTTAGCTAGCAACCGAGACTATTTTCGTCTCCGAATTCCAACTATTCTCTCTACCCACACTAGACAATCAACCTCACTTCTCAGGATAAGTCGAATGCCATAAAACATAGATGAAAGCTCTTTCAAGCGTTTCATCGAACACTTAGCGGGCATGAAAGAAAACTCTAAATTCAAGCATAAATAAGGTGGGTAAATGCCTAAACAAGATCAATTAGCCATCAAGAGGCTAATCACCATCCAAATCAACACAAACTAACAACTAAGCATCACAAATACAATTAAACCTAATTACAACTAAACACACAAACATGAACAAGCAAGGAAATTTAACAATTACAAAATCTAACAAACTAATAAGGATGAATTAATAACAAAAACTAAAAATCAAATATAATCAAAACAAGAACAAAACAAACAAAAATAGAGAGAGAAAGAGAAGAGGAAGCTTATTTTAATTGAATGAACTTGGGAATCTACAAGTTTGAATCCAAACAACCAAAATAGATTCTAATTTTCCTAATATAGTTCCCCCAAATGGGGTTTTTATTGGCTAAACCTAAGCTAAGAACTCCCAAAAAGTCATGGAAAGAGAGCTGAAGACAGCCCCAACCAAACGCCCGAAGGGGCTTTAAATAGAAAAATTAGGTGAGCGAGCGGGGAGAGGCATCGCACGACCGTGCCAAGTGGCACAACCACCCCGTGCTACATTTCTGGCACGGTGGCACGGCCTTGCCTCTTGCTGCATGATCTTGTGCTCTACTATTTCCTTCAGCTCTGCTTCCCTCGGTGCTCGAGGCTTCATTGAACCTTTATTCTTCCTTAAATTCATTCCCAAAACCTTCTTTTTCTATCAAAATCCGAGGATTTCTCCTACAAGTAAGGCAAAATAGATTGTAAGCACAATATGAATCGGAGCAGGTGAATTTGACCCTTCATCACCTAAATTTAGCATGAAAACCATGAGAAAAATGGATCAAATAAGGTCTAAAATGAGGTCAATTATAGGTGCAACAAATATCCTTATACTTATCTTTTGCTCGTCCTTGGGCAAAACGAAAAATAAAAACTAAACTAAAACACTAACTCACTTTCGTAGCAATCACAGTTGCATTTAGCATATGCAACAAGCCCTTTAATCCCCTTGGTTCCCCCAAGTGGACGAGTGAGGTCTAGTGAGGGTTTGAAGAAGATATACCTATAAAATGTTGAAAAAGAAAAAATAAAAAGAGAAGGAAAAATAGAAAATCTTTTTAGATATACAAACAAAACACAAATGTATACAAGAGAGAAAGTTGTGCAAGTTTTAACCAAACAAATTACCCATGTAACAATGATATTAGCATGCATATATACATAATGTACACATTAAGGCTCTCCATCCCCATGGATAGCATCAAAGCACTAACTTTTCACTTCACTGTACATCAAAACTTTGAATCCATCCTAGTGCTTGTGGGCAAGTGCATCATAATCCTAGGACTTAGGCTTACCGTGATCAAACTCAATCCCAATTGAATGACACAAACTACATTGTTGACTTATTAATGCAGCAAGTAAGCTTTCCCAGTAGCAATATTGCCTCAAAGGATACCACCCATTAGCAGTATTGTATCAAAGGAAAACCCTCAGTAGCGCATGCCTCAAAGGTATACTTTTCATTCTAGATTTTTGTTTTTTCCTTTTTCTCTTTTTTTCATTTTTTTTGAAGTGCAAACAAAAAAACCAAAAGTAATTGTGTACAAGACAAGTGAGAGAGCCAATTATAGAGGACTAAGACCCTAAAATAATGATGATGATATAAATAAGGATTAGATTGCACATCGATAATGAACAATTATGGTTAGAATTAGGGCCTAAAATGACACACTTAGGACGAAGATCTATCATGCACATCATACTCATATACAAGCTAATAGTCCTAGCACAAGGGATTTAAGCTAATTGGAATACTATGAAGCTTCCCAAAGCTAGCAAGAAAACTATACCAAAATTGAAAAGTTGAGAAATTTTCATAAAAATAATCCCAAAAAGGTATGTAACCCCAAAAAGAAACACAAAAGGGTATGTGACCCCACCCCCACACCTAAATCTCATAATGTCCCACCTCAAAAACACACTAAAACAAAGAAAACAAAATCACACAAGAACACTAAACCTTCACACATATACACAAGCAAACACACTCCCCTAAAAACACAATCTCACCCAATCAGCAACAAGACCACACATATATACAAAACTAACCGCCAAAAACAAATATATACCAATCTGACGACACCACTAATCACAAAACACAAATATCCACAAAAACACAATAAGGGTGATCATAGCCATCAATAGCTCAACAACATCCCAAATTTCACCTCAAAATGATCACCAACAAAGCACAACCTAATATCCATAGCTAAACACAACCGAATACCCACAACTAAACAAAAAGGAAAAGAAAGAAAATAAAAAGAAGGGAGAAGAGTTAGAACGAGTATACTAGGTCGGGCACTGAATGTACGCAAGCTATGCCATAAGGGCTCAAGGAGCATTAGCCCCTCATTGTCTCTCAAGATTAGCAACTTCAACTCGGACACGGTCAAAGCTCATAGGAGCTTGTTGTGCCCTGGTGCATGCATCTCAAAAGGATGTGAGGAAGAGAACACTAATAAGATCATACTGAAGAAAGTCAATGCCCTCTTAAACTCATTGAAAGTCGTAGGAAATTATCAAAAGCATAATCCAAGAAAGTACTCCATGTGATCTTCCTAGGAACGTCCTCTATGTATGCACCATAAGGGTTAAAGGAGGGATTATACCCGCTAATGTCACCTACAGACTCATAGAATTTATGCAAGTGCAAGGGGGTAGAGGGAAGTAAGGGGGATGAAATAGGGGGTAAGTCAAGTGGCTCGGTGCAAATTGGGTCGATATACTCAATGTTAGGAGCAGCACCAACCACCAAACTATCATCACACAACTTCTCGAAAGGAGCCTCCTCAAGATGTGACTCAACTAAGGTAAGTTCCCTCGACCAAGTAAGGAAATCATCCTCCATAGAACTAGCACCACCCCGAGAAGTCTCACCCATCTCTAACCCCGTGTACTGAGCTAAAGGAAGGGGAGAAGCAAGTAAGATCGAGTCACTAACACTAGTATCCATAGGTTTTCTAGAAAAGGATGGAGCAACAGGCAACAGATGACAAGGAGGTCAAGGAATGGTCAAACGCTTCCCCTAGGTCGGTCGAAAGTGCATCATCAACAACATTAGACTCTAGAGGCAGGGAAGACTCACAATCATCATAGATACTAGCCTCAAGTCTAGGGCAAGGTAGACTATGGTAGGTCTCGTGCAATAAACTACATTCCCTCATCTCACTAACAAAGTGCTTGTGTTGCTCATTCATTATCCCTATCAAAGCATCATGTCTAGCACGTAATTCATCGGAAACATCATAATAAGGACAAGAATTCACGTCAAGGTCAAAAGATTGGCAATAAAAGGACATATCATGAGGGTAAGGAGAATAGTGATGGAGTGAATCCCTAACTCTCGCACATTGCCATTGATACCAAGCCAAAGATTCAAACAAGTCCCACATATCATCAACATTTAAGTAGACATATGACACATAGACTCAAGGATGGCTCGAGACTCATGTGTTATCTCCTCAAGCACAACATCGTATATTTCTGATTTTTCATACTCAAAAGAATGCATATTGACCACGATAATCACTCAATCTAGACAGGTATTTCCAAAAACGTTCATGCTCCAATTGAGGTAAGTGTAATATAGCCCTCTTGATTTCAAATTTTTTATTTTTTAATTTACTTTTTTTTGGATTTTCTAAAGGCCTAGCTTCAAATGCTCAAGTAAACCCCGATATTGAAAAATGCCAACTCCTCGACAATGGCACTAAAAACATGTTAGGTAAGTTTTAATATTTATAAACCCCAGGTGCATTGTTGAATACTCGAGGTGTCGTTCGTAGGGAGTTGGGTTTCTAAGTACCAAAGCTTACTCAAGCGTATCAATCTAGGCAATAAAGAGGGTGAAGGAAAGAGGAACTAAACAACTAAAAAAAGTAAACAAAACAAACTTGGGTTGTGATCAAATCTACGATGAACCGACTAATCAAGTTGAGCCTTCACCTTCCAAAATTATACAAGTATTCAAAGAGGATCGGTTGCATCATTAAAGATCAACTAAGCCCTCTCTCAAGGGTCATGAGCTAGTCTAATTGTACTAACCTCCTATTTCCAGAGGATTACCTCAATTAAACTACAGGATTGACAACCCTTGACTTAGCTAACAATCACGACTATTTTCATGTCTAAATCCCATATATTCTCTCTACTCACACCAGACAATGAACTTCACCTCTCAGCATAAGTCGAATGCTACAAAACACGGATGAAAGCTCTTTTAAGCATTTCATCAAACACTTGGCGGGCATGAAAGAAAACTCTAAATTCAAGAATAAACAAGGTGGGTAAAGGCCTAAACAAGATCAATTAGCCATCAAGAGGCTAATCATCACCCAAATCAACACAAACTAACAACTAAGTATCACAAATACAATTAAACCTAATTACAACTAAACACACAAACATGAACTAGCAAGGAAATTAAAGAAATAAAAAAAATCTAACAAACTAATAAGCATGAACAAGGTCTATGTGTTGCAGCAACAAGCAATTGCCAATAGGCATGTTTCCCCCTTTCTTCTTTGGCCTCTCTCTCCTTCTCTTTGTCTCTCTATCTCTGTCTCTGTCTCTCTTTGTCTTTTTCTTTTTGGACTTTTTTTTTGTGGAGGGGGAAGGATGGCAGTTTGCTACATTTTTTCTGTATATCTTAGGGACACGGTGTGATAGGATGCATAATGTCCTCTAAATGTGCAAGCGCACATTGACTAAGTTAACCTTAACCATGTTGCAAATACAATTAAGTTGTGTGTTTGTTTAGATGCCATAGAAATTTAGAAAAATTGAAGCTGACACTATATAATGGTGATGTATGTTGGTTTCTATTTTCTGGGAGTAACAGAACATCCTTTTGTTTTGTTTTTTAAATAAAGGATTTAATAATTCATTTAACTTGAGAATCATTATATAAAATCATAATGTATGACTCAACTCAATGATGAAAAACAACAAAAATTTCATGGTCTAAGGCAATTTTATTTCTCCTTCATCATTCATTGGGATTTCTAGGTAACTTTTGTGTGCATTGTTGCTTACTATTGTTCCTTTTTAGTACTACTTTGTCAACTTGAATAATATTAAATTGTGTGTTTTGAAATCATATGGATGAAACACAATGTTAGAAAGGTGCAACTATCCTCACCAAGAATGGAAAGAGTTTGCACCTTTTTGTGCTCTCCTTACATGCAAAGGAACATGAGTATCTTTTGGGAAATAGGCTATGAACCGAAGCCATATGCTGACTTTGTCTTTAACCTATCAGAAGACCAAAGGTAACTACACACTCTTTGCACTTGCTAATATGCATTTCTCCTACCTCATCCCCAATGATTGTGCATGCTAGGTGATTCTTAAGTTACTGATTCAATATATAATTTTTCTATTTATTTTGTAGCCAAGTGTTGTACAATGATACATACTATGTGGCTACAAGACGCGTGCTTTTGAGTATTGCTGAGGATAGTGACGTTAATAAGACCGTCATCAACATTTGGGCGCATTTGTAAGTCAGTTAAAAAGATCTGGTGTTCATCGAGTTTTCTTTACAAACGAGGCATTTGTAAGTCAGTTAAAAAGATTCTTCTATAACCTGTTCACATGTATATATATGCTTTTATAGATTAAGGGTTAGTGAAGTAAAATTCCTTTTTTTTGCCTTGAAGGATCTATACATTAAGATGAAAGATGAAACCCAAGAAAAGCCTACATTCTTTCATGGGATCAATGATGAGCTATCATTGACTCTCCATGTCAAATTCAGGGAAGTTGACTTAGTAAAATTAACTCAAACACATTCCTTTAAATATTTTTTTTGTAACTTTTTCTACTGGTAGGTCCCATTTGGAAATTAGGTTATCACAATGATGGGGATGTTATTGTACATTGACAAAATACTTTATTTTGGGTTTTTAGGTGTTTTTCGATTGAGCATACAAGAAAAGACAAATTCTTCTCTGCTTTAATTTCAAGGAAAGAACTATGGATATCATAGACCGTAAGAAAAAAAAGGCAAAGGATAGTTGCCTATATGAGTTCTTTACAAATAATTTGGTGAGGTGACATATTGTTGTTTCATTTAATTATTTTTACAATGAAGCATATAATGATACTAATTTTTTTAAACATATGAAAACTAAGCAGAGCAGACTCTTGGGAGAATATCTTGTCAAGGAATGGAGTGATGATAGGGGAGGTAGTTTTATTTAATAGTTCCAAGAAAGGCACATAGATATGCCTTAAAAAATGGATAGTTTCAAACAAGATCATACGGAGGTATTTATGTTATAAGGCATATGGAGGAATACAAAGGCGTGGCGATCCATTGGGACATTGGATTGAGGAAGAATGAGGTAAGCATGTTGAAGACCTTCTCCAAGTTAGAAAAAACTGCATGTAATTTCTCATTTGTGTGTGATCACCTCTCTTATCATCTTAAGACACATTGTAGGAGATCTTCCTAGTATAAATAGTACTTTACATGCTAAAATTAAGGAAGCTCAAGTTCTTGTCCAATTATATGAGAAATGCTTGTTTTCCTTGTTAGAATCACAAGAATGCTAGAGCTAAAATACTATAGAGAGTGGGAAGCTCAGGACTAGTTCTTTTTTGATATATAATGAACTAAGAATTTACACTCTTTTGTACTTGAGCTATTAATTTGTGTTTTAAGGAGGAAAAGTTCTGCCTTTTTTTGCTTATAAATTGTGTATGATCATCTCTTTTATCATCAGAATCCCTTGTTTTCCTGGTCCCTTCCAAAATATGTTGGGGAATCTTCCAATTGGAATACTTTGTGAAGGTTTGATTAGGATTTATGAAGGGTTTTGAAAGAAATGGAAATCTTTATTGCTTGTAAGGATGTTGAAATTTTTATGAATTGCCTTCAATAGAGCGAATGACTAGGTGACCATTATGGGAAGAAAACTACTCAAGCATACACATTGTTAAGGGGATTATGGATAGGCACATAGAGGAAGATGAAGATTAGATGAGAGTTCACAAGAGAGAGAGATCTGAGATAGATTGGAAAAAACAAGAAAAAAAGAGAATCAAAAAGGGAGGGGGAAAGAAGGCATAACTAGTTTCACTACCTATTGGAGACATTGCTTGGCAAGAGGTGTGTTAGTGATGAGAGAGAGAGAGAGAGAGAGAGAGAGAGAGAGAGAGAGAGCACTTAAGGAGGAAGGCATTTATGGGAAAAGGGGGAGTGCAGAAGCAAAGTCACATGTGGCTTGGGAGGTAGTGGACAGGAAGCTTTATTTTACGTGTTTTGTGTTGTAAATTTTGCAAGAAGCTGAAATCTGACCTGGCTGAATGGCCTTATTGTAGTAGTAAAGAGTGCTTAAGCATCAATAGCTTGGATTTGAGACATGTAGCATTCGTGACAATCAGTTCACAACTTGTTTATCGGTTATGTATCCCTTCACAACTGACAATTCACATGTTTCAGGTAGTAAACTTCGCAAGAAGCTGAAATCTGGCCTACTTGAATGGCCTTATTGTAGTAGTAAAGAGTGCTTAAACATCAATAGCTTGAATTTGAGACATCTAGCGTTCATGGTAATCAGTTCACAGCTTTTTTCTTGTACATATTGTTAAGTGCTTAGGCGATGTTGAACAAGTAGCTGTAGTATTTCATTTAGGTTATGGATATTGCTTGCATATAATTGCCATGGTCACCTTCTGTTGTGCATTGTGTTGTATTTTGCTAGAGACGTTACTATTATGAGGTTAAATTGGAAACTTTATTTTTTTAATACATGATTTGTGTGACCCAACCTTATCAATATTATGGATTGCAAAATGGTTTTCATTTAATGCAACCTACAAGAATTTGGAGTGTTACGAGTTTTGGATGTCCCCAAACTGATTAACACGTTGAAATAGGCTTGAAAAATGACATTTTTTGTCCACATTGATCTATTGTTTATGTTTATCTTATAAGGTTCCAATACAAGTTATTGGATCCCCCCCAGTCTTAAGCTATTGGAATTCACAAATTAAGGGTCTGGTACTGCGCTACGATTGTCACATCATCTACCAATGTCGTTGCACTAAAGCTAGAGAACATGGTAGCTGTTTATGAAACTACAAAGCTCAAAAGTTCAAGGAAGTGGTGGTAAATTCTAGGATACTCCTGCTTATGCTTGACTCTTTAGTTTGAAAACTCATGGATATATGCCATGAATGTAATAGCTTAATGAATTCTACATAAATGAGGAATCCATCAATATATTGTATTACCTTGCTAAAGAAGACAGTTGCAAATAAGGGATTTTATTAGCAGAAGTATTTTTCTTCCATTTCTTAATGGAGACCTGTAAGAACAATCGAATGTGTTAATGCTCAGGTTAATTTGCCTTGATGTAGGTGAAGGTGCAAGATATCTAAACATAGAACAGGTTAACAATTAGGTGCTACGTCCTTTTGTTTTCAATAAATAATTGTTCCTTTCTATATTTTTAAATAGTCAATTTAATTCCTTTTTTGGTATGCTGCAACAAATAGATTGTACAAGGGACTTCTTTTTGGTCAGGGCATTGATTTTTGGGAGTACAACTGCTTAATTAGTAGTAGAAAAAGTATATACATGGCTTTAGTAGAAACCTTTCCGTAGAAAGTGAATTTCCTTGTTTACAAAATTGTAAGACACTCTTGTTACATATTTTTAAATTGCTATTTGGTGAATGGAACAACGACACTTTTTTGCTTCAATGATGATAAAGGCAAGTGCATCAATTAACAAAAATCTTATCTTATCAACCCATAACGTAGCACATCTCATATCCAGATGAGACATGCTACTCATAACTCACTCTTTCACTACATTTTACTATCTTTATGTTACTTAGTTAAATTATGAATGCGTTATTTAAACATATCAGCAACTATACTAAAATAGTACATTAGAAAACAAAATGTGCAAAATCTTCACCAAGAGTAAGGGCAAACTTCATTATGAATTCTTCAAGGTCATATGATAACTTACTAATGATAAAAATTAGAAGAATTGATTGTGGGTTGACAAGACAATCACATCGCACAATAATCTTTTGTAATATTGTCTAATCTAATATCAAATGATGTTACATAGTAACGAGAGGTACGAGAGGGGGAGAGAGAGAGCTTCACAATTATACTTACAGCATGCGGCTTCGGCTTCACTTCATCAGCGAAGACGAAAAACGAAGTAACAAGCTCATCACTACAAAAAAATTGTTTTGTTTTGTTTGGTTTGGGTTACATTGAAGTTGAGAGTGAAAATTTGCAATTGTTTTGAACATTTTAACGTTAATTTTGGGACCGGTGTCACTACTAATAAAAATTCTGGTAAAGATAAGACTATCTATATTTAAATCTCTCCAAACTCATAAAAGCAGGTAACAACTATGAGTTACTACTATAAGATCAATTTTGAGATAAAGTATTTTATTTTAACAATTAAATTTTTGCCCCATTTTTCACCTCTATTTGCAATTCTGCAACCCCCCCCCCCCCAAAAAACGTTGCCCTCATATATTATCGCCAATTTGAAGGGTGAAATAAACTATTATTTTTCTTAACCATAGGTCAATGTATGATCATTAAAAAAAAAAACAACGGGTGAAAATTTCACTGTTGGAACTATTTTTCTTTTTTAATGAAGTTGAGGTTTGAAAAATATATCCGTTGTGATATTTGAAAACTAAAATTAGAAAATTAGGTTGGGAAAATAGATTATAAGCGAGCAGTCATTTCCAGAGACCACAAGGTTTCATTCTCAACTTCAATGTCTTATCTTTACTAAAATTCTATTCGTAGAGACATCGATCCCAAAATTAACCTTAAAATGTTCAAAACAATTGTAAATACCTTGTAAAAATTCTAAAAATTATCAAAAGCACTTTTAATTACGCATGTAATGTAAGTGGCCCATTTTCCCTCATACTGAATCGATAATTTTTGCCTATTCTGAAATGTGAAGGAGCATTGTTTGGGACATAAAATATAAGACAACTTTATGCACATGGGGACATAAGATATGGATTTTGAAATGTAAAGGAGCATTTTTGAACGCTTAATGTAATGTAAATATGAAAGATTCACTTGTAAATTTTAGTTCATTACAACAATTATAGGAAAATATCATCTGTACTTAGAGATTCCTCAACCATAATATTACAAATTGTACTGGGTATTGATCCATGTTTTCCCAAGCTCTCTTTATCTTACCCTTGCATATCCATGATGACACCTAAACACTTCAAATTGGCCCACGTAACAACTAGTGATAATATAGTTAGGTATATGAGAAAGAAAAACAAGAGCACATAACCCTTTCCAACTTGGAAGATCAGCAACTAACCATCCCCAAAAGCAAAAATCAAGCTTAGTTGGCTCTCTAAGGTGGAGAATGGGAGGTAGTCTTTGTGGCATTCTAATATTTCTTGAATTATTACACTGCAAGAGCCTTAATGCATTAACAACAAACTTTAATGCATAAATAGTGGCATCAAAGCTTAGTGAGTTTCCATCCTGTTTAGCGAGAGCATTCTTTAATCGATCTTCAGCCTCTCGCAGAGATTTCTCAATATTCCTTCTTTAGTGTCTCCTCCATGCTATCTGTATAAAATAGGCTGCCCATATCTTCTACTGTTGCGAAGAAAACCTGAAAATGTAAGCTTGGAATTCAAGTACTACCTTCTAAAGCCGAACATCAGTATGCCCTTAAGTGGGGTTTTAGGGTGTTCATCCTCTTCTATTTCTATCTTACTTCTTCTAAAGCTAAAAATGTAAGCTTGGAATTCAAGTATTGCCTTCTAAAGCTGAACCACTATATCATATAATCTCTACCTTACTTTATCTTCTTCTCTTTAGGTTATTTTGATCTTCATTATTGTATATAGACTAATCATCATAGGTCATGAAAATTTAGGTCGATTTAATTAGAATTTGAATCCAACTGATGGTTGAGTTACACTACAAGAAATACTGCAATTTGTGACCGCCTTTTTATGACCGCTTGAAAACAGTCGCATTTTGTGACTAATTTTATGACCAATAGAAGACCGTGAGAAATTTATGACCGCAAGTGAAGTAGTATGAAATGCAGTCACATTTTATGACCGATTTTCACACCAATATAAAATCAGTCATAAATTTTTATTTTTCAAAAATTAACAAAATTTTTCATTTAATTAAAAAATGAGGACTTATTTTTATTAAAATCCGAGACCGATTTTGTGACTATTTTAAAATAAAATTCGGTCACAATACTAGTCAAAACAAAACCTAAACCTAATTTGCTCTCACCTCTCACAACCCAACTCCCTCACCCCTTCGATTCAGGCTGACTTGCGCCCCCAAACTGCTGGCTCGACACTCCCCCCCTGCGCCCCCAAACTGCTGCTGACCTCTCCTTTCTCTGTGGCTCCATCGTCCCTAACCCCTTCAATTCGCTTGCCCATCGATCGTCGCTGACCGTCCTCTGTTTGCCCATCGATCGTCGCTGCCCATCAATTCGCGTGCCCTGTCCTGCGCCCATCGTCGCCGGCGTCAGGGGAAGCTGCTGTCGTTCTTCCATCGTTGCCGGCGTGCTTTTCTTCCATC
>JACYFF010010365.1:57255766-57271055 GCA_017589665.1 Selenicereus undatus | reverse complement strand
TAGAAGATAATTAGGTAGAGGTCTTTCTAAGAGAAATATAAATTAGTACAAATTGAACAATTGTTGGCCATTGCCTACTTAGATAACTAATAAGATCTTCCAATCCCTAATTAAAATTTGATGTACTATGTACTCATGATTTAACAATTAACCGATAATGTGACTCTGTAACCATATAATATGATATTTATGAATAGGCTAATTATATAATGATAACATTTTTTAGTGAGTAATGTACTCTACATATTTAAATTATAATACATGTTAACGTTAACAACTACCAGCAATGTGATATGCTAACTCTACATTACCATATAAATTTGCGAGTTGAGGGAATAATAACTGGTTGAAGTGAGAGTATCATATGGGGTAAGAATATTGAGTTGAATTTTAAATAAATTCATTTTTTTTCCAAGAAGTTGTTGAACATTCCTTTATGTTCAAGGATATGTGTTGTCCTACCAAAGCATTTCACGACATGGTAACCTTAAAAAAATAATATTAGTGAGAAGAAAAGTAGAGAGAGATTGAACGGAAATGAAAGGGACATTCTTGGAGCTACCTTAGCTAATCAGTTAGAGAGAGGAGATATGAGAGCATCTGTATGATTAGCGTGAAGAGTTTAATTTACTGGGTTATAATTGGGTACTTTTTAAGGGACTAATTCGAAACTAGTACTTGTACTTCGAATATTGAGAAGATTATCTACTCTTATATTGGTTTTGAGTTATAAGTATATTTCAGTCACTATTGTTGGTCAGCCATTTAATTTATTTTCTTTGCAGTTTTGTGGGTTGCTGTTGAAATTATCTTGGAAAAAAATACGAATCTTAAATTATACTTAAAAATGGTATTCTTTGTTTATTATAAGCTCTATGAATGATCATTATGAAACGTATATTTATCAATCTCATTGACGAAAAAAGGTTGTGAGCTATCTTGTTACATATTTGCTAGTTTTTGCTACAAGAGCACTGTAACTTTAGTAAGAACAATATGCACTATTACAGATCACACCGTTGTTACTTATAAGACTATTCTCAGTGAAAGAACTATAGGAAGTGTTGATCTAACATCTTGTGAATCTAAACTCAATTAACACTCACAAAAATGGAACAAATATAGAGGAATAGAATTGGTCGTTCGATTTTTGTGGCTTAAAAATGGTATTCTTTAGGAGTTGGATCATATTGCATCGCATGAATTGCCACAAATATGCTGAAAAGTATTAAATGCAGAAATCAATCAAACAAATTAGTAACTTATGAGAAATCAGTATTTAGATACCAGTATATCACAATCCAAACCCATGGAAAAAAATATAAAAACGAAGAAAACAAGAGAAGAATTATGGGGGAGAAAATGAACACTTAACAGACCTAATATTAAATTTTATGGACAATAACACATGATCTTAAATTTTATTTGATTTTGAGTTACCATTGATTGAGTATAAAAGGGTCTAGTTTTTAGAGACCTTACTTTAATTTATACTTACAAAATAGCAACCACTTCTCTTGCAACTAAATACAGATTTCGATAAATTTTATATTCATTTAACGCTTAACACTTACTATACTCTTAGATGACATAGTTTCGTTAATTGTTATTTATGTTTAATAAATGTATCATTTTTCATTAATTTTTGGAGCATCTTTTTCTTATATATGTTTGTGATGTCAATTTTATTTAGAATTAGCTCTGTCTCTCTCTCCTCCCTTATACAAGCACTCATATTTTTTATGTGTACAGACGTTTGATACAGCTCGCAGTTGATCAATATAAGTGATTGAACGTTGAAGTTTTTTGATCGTGAAGGTGTATTGTAGAGGTATATAATTCTAACCAATGCAAGTATGTATATTATTACGCACATAACAATGAACTATTTGTTATGATGGAAGGGCTAAGTGACCCATCAACAATTTATGTGATCTTTTTGGTATGACTCAATAATGCATTTTATGTGATCTTTTTGGTATGACTCAATTTGTGTGTTTGATTTTTTGTCTACATGTGGTTATTATTAGGTGTGAAAACCATGCTTTCATATAACAAGCTATAATATCATTAATGTATGCCTAAAATGTGTAAGACTCAATATTTGGATATCTATTTGACGAAGAACTCAATTATGATGCTCCTAAGCTAATGTACCTTATGTGCCATAAAGATTTGGGATAGTTAAATTAATGTTATTCTAGTAGACGAACTTTCTAGTATGGCCCAATAATGCATTTTATATCGTGAAGTCTAGCCAATTGTATTGTTATTGTATGATAATTTACAAGTTGGGTGTTTGGTTTTCTGTTTGCATGTGGTTGTTTAGTGTGAGAATTATACTTTCATATAAGAAGTTATGTGCACTTTGATACATTTGTTATGTGTATTGTGCTGTTTAATTTAATATGTTACACTATTATTAATAGTTGATAAAAAAACTAACGAAATAATTTATTCTAACTTAAACAGAATATGGAAATTCTAGAGCATCGTAGGTGGATGGTTAATAGACTTTTTCCCAATAGAGGTGGATTAACACCTGAGTTTGTGGCGGGGGTTAATGAGTTTGACATGTTTACAAGAAACCTTCCTGTGTATTTAAGGGAGAAAGTATATAGGTGTCCTTGTGCGAAGTGTGAGAATACAAAATTCCTACCACCGGAAGAAGTTAAGGTTCATCTATATAAGAAAGGGTTCACTAGTGGATATTGGTATTGGACATCACATGGGGAACTTCAACCCCCTGAAGGTGAAGAAGTAAACATGCATCATAGTCCACCTAGTATTTCTTCCGAAAATCATGCTATATTCAATGATGCATATCACACAATGGTTGAAGACACTTTCAATGAACATACTCCAGAACCTCCTAATCCAGATGCACAAAGGTTTTATGATTTGTTAAATGCATTACAACGTCCTTTGTGGGATGACTGCACTAATCATTCGGAGTTATCAGTTGCTCTTAGATTGATGAGTATTAAATCCGAGCATAATATGTCACAGAGTTGTTTTAATGAAGTTGTACAACTTATGAAAGAAGCATGTCCATCTAAGAATTATGTGCCGAGTAAGTACTCCGATGCAGAAAAGTTAGTGAGAAAATTGGGGCTCACTTCTGTAAAAATAGATTGTTGCGTTAATGGTTGTATGCTGTATTATAAAGACGATGCACATCTACAACAATGCAAATTTTGTGATGCTCCACGATATATGGTGCGTAAGTCCAAAAAAAAGAGAAAACAAAAGGATGTGCCTTTAGCAAGAATGCATTATCTTCCTATCATTCCTAGGCTCAAAAGATTATTTGCATCTTATAGTTCTGCTCAACATATGAGATGGCATTTTGAAAATCCTCGAGAGCTTGGTGTTTTATGTCATCCATCTGATGGAGAAGCGTGGAAACATTTTGATAGAACTTGGCCTCATTTTGCCTCTGAGCCACGGAATGTTAGACTTGGCTTATGTGCGGATGGTTTCTCTCCATTTTCATCACAATACGCAAAGCCCTATTCATGTTGGCCGGTCATTCTAACTCCTTATAATCTCCCTCCAGAAATGTGTATGAGTACACCATATATGTTTTTGGCTTGCATTATTCCTGGTCCGAAAAATCCCAAGGCCAATATAGATGTATATGTACAACCTTTGATAGATGATTTGAAAACCTTATGGAATGAAGGTGTCCAAACATATGACATTTCTAGAAAGGAAAATTTTCAAATGAGGGCTGCATTGATGTGGACTATTAATGACTTTCCTGCGTATGGCATGTTGTCTGGGTGGAGTACGCATGGAAAATTAGCTTGTCCAATTTGTATGTCCTCATCCAAAGCCTTTCGTTTAGAGAATGGAGGGAAACCGACGTGGTTTGATTGTCATAGACAATTTTTGCCAATGGATCATCAATTTAGAAGGAATAAGGATGCGTTCACAAAGAACAAAAGTGAAACTAGTAGGCCTCCTACTGGACTACATGGGGAAGCAATATGGCAAACTGTGCAACACCTTCCTAAAGTGACTGAAAATGGACCTTTTGTCATTGAGGGTTTTGGACAAGTTCACAACTGGACCAAACAAAGTATATTTTGGGAATTTCCATATTGGAAGACTAACTTACTTCCGCACAATTTGGATGCTATGCTTATAGAGAAGAATGTATTTGATGCTGTTTTCAACACAGTTATGGATACAGATGGCAAAACAAAGGACAATGTCAAAGCAAGAATGGACTTGAAATTATACTGTAGGCGTAAACAATTGGAGCTTAAGGAGTTGGCTAATGGCAAGATTGTGAAACCAAAGGCAAAATTTAGCTTTTCAATGCAGGAAAAAAAGGTTATTTGCCAATGGATGAAGGATTTGAGAATGCTAGATAATTATTCATCATATTTAGCTAAATGTGTGGATGCTGATAAGACCAAGATAAGTGGTTTGAAGAGCCACGATTGCCATGTGTTCATGCAATCATTACTTCCAATTGCATTCAGTGCACTTCCTGAACAAATATGGAAGCCTCTTACTGAACTTAGCCAATTCTTCAGAGACTTATGCTCAACGGTGTTGCACGAGGAGAAATTGTCCCAAATGGAAAAGAATATTGTTATGACCTTGTGCAAATTAGAGCGTATCTTCCCTCCAGGTTTCTTCAATTGCATGGAGCATTTGCCTGTACACATGGCTTATGAGGCAAAATTAGGAGGACCAGTCCAATACCGTTGGATGTATCCTTTTGAGAGGTAAGTTTTTATTATTTTATACACAACTCTTTGAAATATTTTCAGGGTTAAATTGCAGTTGCTAACATGTATGGCAAATTATATCTTAGGTTTTTGGGCTTATTAAAGAAAATGGTGCAGAATAAGGCCCGTGTAGAAGGCTCAATATGTGAGGCGTACATTAATCTTGAAACATCTCACTTTTGCACATACTATTTCGCATCTAATGTACCGTGTATGCGGAATAGAAATAAAAGAAATGAGGATGAAGTTGAGCAGGATGATACACAACCAACTTTATCGGTTTTTCGTCCACAAGGTCGTCCTAGTGGGCGAGTAACACCGCGATGGTTGACTGATGAAGAATACAATGCTGCTCATCTTCATGTTCTACTAAACTGCGAGGAAGTGCAACCTTATATTGGGTTAGTTGTTAATATTTTATATTTCAATATGTTCTTTCAAAACATATTTAATACGTACTTAACCCTAAAAAGGAGTGTTGCACTTGGCAGCTTCTTCACTCAAGAAAAAAGAGAACACAACCCATACCTTTCTGATCAACAGGTTGACGCTTTAATCGCAACACAATTTGCTTCCTGGTTTAGAAACAATGTAAGTTGATGCTAACGTATTACTTCGTTAAGCTATTAAATTAACACACACACACACACACACACACACACACACACACATATATATATATTGCTTAGTTGAGTACTTAAATTATGTTTTCTTATTTATTAGGTGGATATGATGCAAATGTGTGATACGGAACGTCATCGATATTTGTGTCAGTTAGCATTGGGACCTCTAAGACTTGCGAATACATGGCCTATGTATACAGTCAATGGTTATAAGTTCCACACAGAAGCTTGGACTAAAGATAGAAAAACTTACAACTGTGGAGTTTGTGCTAAAGGAACTGGAGAAGGTGGCATTGAAAATGATTTCTATGGGATTCTGAAAGATGTAGTTGAGATTGAATATCCGGGAGAGCCAATCAAAAAGCGTGTTTTGTTTAGTTGTCACTGGTTCGACAACACCCCTAATAGTGGTACAAGGGTGCATAAAGATTTTGGTATTGTAGAGATTAGACACACTCGAAGGTATAGGAAATATGATCCGTTCATATTTGCGGATTTTGCAACTCAGGTGTATTACGTGCCATATCCAGTGAGAAGAAGAGACAACCAAGATTGGTGGGTGGTTATAAAAACTACTCCTAGATCTAGAGTGGATAGCAAGTACACATTGCAACGTGCTTATCAAGAGGAGATTATGTCTGATGCTACTACTATATTAGATGATGTTCAAATTGATAATCTCGGGGATGATGGATATGAAGAAGTTGATATAGATGCTACACTAATGATTCATTAGAATGAAGAGGATGCAGAGGGAGAGGAGGACGAGGAGGAGGAGGAGGAAGAAGAAGAACAAGAATTTGCTGATGAGGATGATACCGAAGTTGAAGATGATGTAGAGCTTGAGGGTGATGAAGATGATGAGGATGATAATGAGTAGTCATTTGTTATAATTTCCATGATTGGTAGTCATTTGTTATAATTGTGATGATTATAATTTTAATGTTAGTGAAGACAATCTTGTTTCTTTTGTGATAGTCTTATTTATGTATGTTTGTATGGTTTTATGTTAATTTTCAAGAGTATCTATCATGTTCATGATTTCTACGTTTGAGAATTACCAATTTTGTGTTTATTTGTTTATGAATTATTTTCCCGTGAAAGATGTCGGAGAAAAGCCGTGCGAAGAAAAAGTTTCGTTTAACTTTTACTTCTTCTCAAGGGACTCCCGTATCTACCCCTTCACCTACAATTGCCCCTACCATAGATCCTATCCAAAATTCCATCCCTACAAGCTCTCCACCTTTTCATAATCATGGTCTGCCAGATACCCGATTGTCTACTATCCAACCAACCCACCTTTCTTTTGGCCATGTACCAACATCTACCACCACTCCAACAAGCATTCCTACTCCTATAGCTACTCCTGAAACTTCTCAACCTTCTCAAGAAGTTTCTCAACCTATTGAAGATGTCCAACGACAAACTAAGACGAAGATCTTTCCAAAAGGAAAAGAGTAAGTACTTACTTTTTGCGTTGATTTTTTTTTTGTAAAGCAACATTATAAAATGAACTTTTTATGACTATATGTTTCTTTTTTTTTGGCAGATTCTACCCAAACCATACTCACGTCATTCATGCCCTCTCTAATATCATGAGAAGTAAGTTTGATTCACCTTATCATACTTGGAAGGAAATACCAATTGACGTGCGAAATATGTGGTTTGATGAATTCAAAGTAAGTTGCCTAATAGTTGCAAAGAAAAAGAAAAAAAAATTGGTACATATTGTTTAAAATACTTACCTGTGCTTATAACTTTGGATTACTTTTAGAAAAAATTTCGTTGGGATGATGAGCATGCTCATGAGATTAGGAGAGTTTTCGAGTTTCGTGGATCATCAAGATTAAAAGGAATGACATTTGAGGTTCGAAAAAGTGGCAAACAACCTGTGTGGCTAAGCAGAGATGTTTATGAAGGCTTATGTGCATATTGGGAGTCTGAAGAATTCAAAGGCAAAAGTATGTTAGGCAAGACGAATCGAGCATCACCGTTGGGAGTAGGTTCATCTGTACATTGTGGTGGATCAATTCCCCATTCTGAGCATAGGAGGAGATTGGTAATATAAATATATATATATATTTTTTTGTACATATGCGTTCATTTCGACTAACTAATTGAAGTTATTTACATGTGTTCATAATCACTAATTTGCTTTCAATTTTCAATTATATGTAGGCGGAAAAATTACAAAGAGAGCCAACTATTGATGAATCATTTGCACTCACCCACTCCAGGAAAAAAGATCAATCATTTGTCGATCAAAAGTCAAAAGAGGCATATGTAAGTGACTTATTTCTCTGAAAATTTATAAGCTCAGTTAAATCAACATTAGGAGAGATCGAAGGAGGTTATATTCACAAGTTTCATTTTTACACATACACATTGAATGTTTTGTTTTGATAAATGTCAGCAAGTATTTGAATATATGTTCAAAAGAAGAAAATGTCAGCAAATATATATTTAAGATCGAATATACCATCACCAGTTTTGATGTAAAGGGATCTAGCTAATGGCAATTTTAAATTCTCAAAGAAGCTCATAATGGAGAACGGAACATATTATGTTTATTTTGAAGTTAGATTAGCTTTTAAGGTATATATACACTTCCCTTTATACACCCTTCCCTTGAATAATTATATCTGTACTTGAAGTTGAATTGTTTAATTTTCAAGGAATTTGAACTTGAAGGCTTGTGTTGGTTACGTGATGTGGAATATTTTTGTACAAATGCATATCTTAGGCTTTCTTTACAAATGCAGTTTTTTTTATACTTCAAGGATTGTGTTGGTCATGTGATGTGGAACATTCTTATACTTGAAACTGAATTGTTTAATGTCAGCAAGTACTTGTTTAATTTTCAAGGAATTCAAGCTGAATTGTTTAATTTCCAAGGCTTGTTTTGATTATATGATGTGGAACATCAATACCGTTTTCTGCACACTTCATATCCATTTAAGTTGTTTATTTTTTGGATGTCGAGTACTCCGGATGTGTGATCCGTTGAGTTGTACTTTGCATTTCTTTTCTATTAGTGAATTTTATTGAATGGTTTACTCCGAGCGTGTGGCCCGTAGAGTTGTGGTCTCCGGCGTGTAGCCGTTGAGTTTGATTTGGTTTATCCTTTTTTGCTTGTTTTCAATGCAGGGGATTTAATGTAAGGCTTTAAGCCTAAAAAATTGTCAGTTTTTAGGGGAAATTCTGTCCGTTTCGCCCCAGAAACCCCGGGCGTGCGGCCCTTAGAGTTGTGGTCTTCAACGTGTAGCCGTTGAGTTTGATTTGATTTATCTTTTTTTGCTTGTATTCAATGCAGGGGATTTAATGTAAGGCTTTAAGCCTGGAAAATTGTTAGTTTTTAGGGGAAATTCTGTCCGTTTCATCTCAGGAATTAAGAAACACTAACACTTCTAGTTCTAGGGTTCCGAGGGTTGTTACAGATGGTCATAGTTACTATAATTTTCTTTTACTCTTTTAATCTTTAAATTGACGAAAATACTTATATTCTTCTTATTGTAGGAGAAGTATAAAAAAAGACTTTCAGAGATCCAAGAATCTACTCAAGGTGAAGGTTCTACCTCTCAAGGAATGCCACTTCCTCAACTGTCGTTGGAAACTCAGATGACTATTTGGAAGGAAGCTGTTGGCCTCACCAAGAAAGGTAAAATTTTTGGATTTGGAATGGAAGATTCATGTGCTTCTACTACTGGTTCACCTACTACCACTAAAGTTTCTATTGAACTATTTGAAAAAGAAAAGCAATCAAAGAAAAAGTTAAAAAAGAGGTTGCACCGGGTCGAGAAAAAACTATCCGAGACTACAAAACTTGTAAAAACTTTGATGCAACAAATGAATTTTACAATTCCAATATCCACCAATGTTGGTGTTGGAAATGGTGGAATTGGAAGCACTAGTGGTAGTAATGGTGGGGATGAAGATGAAGATGAAGATGAAGATGAAGATGAGAATGAGGATGATGATGACGACGACAATAATGATGATCAACAAGAGAATGAGGATGTAGATAACAATGACAAATGATTTGTATGGTAAAAGTGTTTGATGACTTGACTTGTGCTTTGAAACACTTTAAAAGTAGTTGAATTATTATAATGTAGACTTATATGTTTAATGTGAAGATATTTATGTTAGATCTTAGTTCATTTATTATGTAATATGAAACTTTGGTTGTTATGAAAGCATGAATGTGATTGTCATGCATATATAAATGTGTGGTCATAGTTTTGTAAATTCAGGGAGATGATTATATTTCAAATTGAATTCTCAAGCTATTACTTAAAAAAAGGTCACAAAAGCAGTCATAAATTATTCTTCAATTTTCAAAATCGGTCACAAAAATGGTCACAACGAATCATAATTTTTAACAAAATTAGTCATAAATGCGGTCACAAAGGACCGCGGTCACAATGTCGGTCACAAATTTTTTGGGACCATACCAAAATTGGTCACAAATAAGGTCACAAGAATGGCACATTTTCAATAAAATCGGTCACAAAGTCAGTCGCAACACATGTCAGTCACAATCGCGGTCACAAATTATGTTACTCATGTCGGTCACAATATCGGTCACAAATCATATTCGGTCACAAAGTCAGTCACAAGTCCGACTTAAATTCTCACCGCAAAAGTCGTCTGGAAAACGGTGTGGAAGAAAAAGGTAGTCACAAATTCAGTCACAAATAGCGACCACACCATCGGTCACAAATCGCGTCTTAATTACTGACTGAATCGGTCACAAATTGAATTTCCAACCAAGGGTTTTGTGACCGCAGGAATCGGTCACAAAGGCGGTCACAAACATCATTTGTGACCGATTTCTCGCAATTTGTGACCGCTTTTTCGGTCACAAACAGGCGATTTTCTTGTAGTGTAAATATTAATATTTTAAACTTGGATGAAATACCATTCAGAAAGGGAGAATTGCTAATTCTCTTGTGAGTCAATCAATTTTTTCATGAAGTCAACCCTTTCTAATTTAAAACCTTCTTACACAAGACAAGAATGCATCTTTTCACATCAATTACAAAAGAAATTTAATTTACAGGATATTACAAGAGAAAACCTGAATGAAATTTGGACACACACATGCATGGTTGATGACTCTAACAACAAATTCCGTATTCTCAAGAGGTATCTCAAAAAAAGGAACACAAAATGCAATGTGGAACTACCTTTTGGAAACATCATGTAACACCTGCGTTGTTTGTTTTTACGTTACACTGACTGTCTTGCCTTTGGATGTTATAAAATCGCATTTTAGTAACTATATGAGTAAAATTATTATTGATGTGTTTGTGTGAGCGATAATTTTACTAAAAAGAATGCTATTACTGTTATTCTTATTATTATTAGTTCTGAAAATTTTTCGATGATTTTAGTAAGCGTTAATATGGATTATTAACAGGTACTAAATCGAGTAGGGACTTGAGTACGATTAGCTTTTTAACCTTAGAATTAGTTTTGTTGTTTATTAAATCGAACCTAGACATATTTGGAAGTGAATAATCGATGAAGGGTCGTATTATCGATTTGGGTTCAGAGTTCGGGATACGAATTAGACTAGCTGTGTTAATTTGAGCAAGATTGAAACAACAACAAAAAAAGGAAAAAGAGAACAAACAAGGGCCTGAAGCCCCCTTTTCTTTGGCAAAAACACGAGAAGGGGGGTTTCTTCTTCTACCCCTCGTGAAGCCCATCCCCGACAACCAAGAGAGAGAGAGGTGCACCAAGAGAGAGAGAGGTGGACTGAGAGAGAGAAGAGAGAAACAAGAGAGCCAGGGCGGCGGCGGCAGCGACACCACCTCTTTTTCCTCAGCAGCCACGACTCCTAAACCAAACCACCAGAAATGGGGAAATTGAGTGAAAGAGTGAGGGGGTAGTGGCGCGACCGAGGCCGACAACCAGGCAGCGATTGAGCCGGTTCCGACGACAAGTAGTAGCAACAGCATAAACACCAATGAACATAGGCAGAAACTGGGTTTGGGCGGTTCCTTCGGGCGTTACTATAGCGGTAGAGAGAGGGAATATTCGGGTTTATGAGCACTCAAATAAGCCCTATTAGCCCAGGAGTTGGATCCTTAGCTTGGAATCGAGGTGGGTGTTTCTCGCCTCCTAAATGATTACGAATTTCCAATGGATTTTACTGATGTTAGTTAATGCATGTCTAAATCTGATTAAGTAATCTGTATTTGGAGAATTCAGAATGGAAATTTGGGTAATTAGAATGATGATGATGATTTCGGGATTCTTGCATGTTAAGTTAGTTAGTTCCTATTTGAGTATGGCCTTGAAACGACCTAAGAATGCTTCGAATTGATGCATGTTAAGTTAGTTAATTCATGTTTGAGAATGGCCTTGAAGCAACCTAAAAAAATTTTAAATTGATGCATGCTAATTTGGTGAATTCATGCTTGAAATGACCTTGAAACGAACTAATAACCTTGGTTAAATTGAAGTAGACTCGAAGGCCTTAATGTGACTAAACTATGGTTTTGAAAATAACATGAATTGGACATGCTTTTCCCTAATTATGAATTATGAATACAAAGCTAGTTTGATGCCTTCTAAGTTCAGTTTTGTCTGCTGAGGGCCTTATTTAAGCTAATGATACATATATTTATATATGCCGTAATATGTTGCTATTGCACATTTCATTATGATCATTGTGATAAAGTTCTATGATTGCGAAGGTGAAACCGAGTTGGTAGTTAGATGGCTTAAGGTTGAACTAATGGAAGTTTTTGAGGTTCTTTGTGGTTGGTGTTGTGTGAGGAGGGAGCCTGGGTTGTGATTGACCGCAATCGTGTGGATTGTGAGGTCATTTGTGGCTTACTCTACTAAGTTTAATTATGAAGTGTTACGAATGTACTACCTGTGAACCCCTTACCTCTTGATGTCATTAAATGATGCTATGTGATCAATTTTTGAACTTAGACATCTTTAAAAAGGGCCATCAAAGGCTTGTTTTCATAATTGCGAATATTTTGAACGTTTACTAGTTGCCTATTAGTTTGTCAAGGTGTTTGTAGCCTAAAAGATCCTAAATCGTCGAACTACTCAGTGAGTGACTCAACTGAGTAGTTGATAGTTTTAGGAAGTTAAAAAGCATAGTAGTAACAAGTTCGAAAATGTTTTGAGGCTTTGGTTTGATTAAGTCCCCTTCTACGAGTTTAAAACGGATTGAAACGAACTGAAAAAGGGCAACTGAGGGTATTTATTACGAACCTTAGTTTGAATTATATGCTAGCCAATTACTTTAAGTTTCAAATTCCAATTTAATAAACTCATTATGATTTTAAGAAACTTTTTATGTTGAAAATGAAAGAACCATAAGCCATTAGTGGGGTTGTGGGCTATTTTGGCTAGACAAGCATGATTTTAATTAAGTAAGCCATTATTAAAGAGAAATGATTCGTGATTCACATGAAGGTGAAACTTACAATGAGGAGATAGTGACTTATTTTTAACCTATGAGGATTTAATATGATTTTAATGGCTAAGATAGTGCTTGGCAATTGGCCAAGCCTAGGGAGTTCGACCTAGAAGTGGGAACCCAAGAAGACCCTGACTAGGGTAATGGTCGATGACATGTGATAAGACCTTGAGGGTGGGAACCAGATACAGGATAAGGCTCGAGCTATTTCCCCCAAAGGTAATGTTCGATCATATGTGATAAGACCTTGAGGGTTGGAACTGGACGCAGGATAAGGCGTGAGCTATTTCCCCGAACAGTAATGTTCGATGACATGTGATAAGACCTTGAGGGTAGAGACTAGATGCAGGATAACGCCAGAGTTGTTTCCCCCAAAGGTAATGTTGATGATGTGTGTCACGAGATAAAACCTTGAGGGGGGACTGGATGAACGATAAGGCATGGGCTGTTGCCCCCACGGAGGACAATATCGAGGTCAAAGCTACTCTGCTAAGACGCATTTTGGCTAAATGTTATGTTACGTATACCTTGGGGATAACGTGAGTTGTGAGTGATGACCTCACTTAGGGCGAGTGTAGATCTCCCCTAGCCAGGACCTTATGAAATCTTATGCCTAAAAGAAGAAGATATTGTCCTGATAAATGAGAAAATGATTTGAATTATTACCCGCATGGGTATTTCAGGAACTTTTAGAAAGTAAATGAGCCTTGAAGAGGCCAGTATCATTTATAAACTATTCTTTGAATATATCATGAGTCACTGTGTTTTCAAATGCATATTTGAAAGCATTTTACTTTGTCCTCATTGCTTACTTGCTTATGTGCATAATGCTTGTTTATTAAGGAAGTTTGTTCATCGAGGGCTTAGAAGTGAGCTTGAGTGGCTAGTATGAAGTTTATAGGTGATAATTCTTCTTTGGGGACTATGATTGCTTAATGTGATAGTAATGTATAAATGCATGATATGTGACGATTATTGGTGTTATTGCCTGCAACAATTTTGGTTTTTAAGGAGATTAGGAATACTCACTGAACATGTGGTTACTGATCCCATTACTATTTCCCCTTTTTCTCATGTTTTCATTGTAACCGATAAAAGTTGATTCACTTGTGCCGAATTGGAGTCTACCCTTTCTTGAAAGGGTTCCATACATGTGTACATATAGAAGTGGACTGATGTGTTAAATGATGGAATATAATGTATCCCTAGAGTGGTAAATGTATGTAAATGTTTGAGCTAAAAATGTGTTATTTTTAAGGTACTTTTACACTTGTTTTATGCTCGTTTTAATAATATTTTTAAGGCTTTTAATTGATTTTATTTTATTTTACAGATTTTTAATAAATATGAAAAAAGGGCTGGAAATGGCGAAAAATGCGAGAAAAATGGGGAAAATGACGGGAATTCAAAAAATGGTCAAAAATTCCAAGAAAATCGGTCTAGGCAGCAAAAGAAAAAGAAAAAAACCAAACCGATCCAGGAAAACCAGACCGGTCGGTTCAGCTGAACCGGTTCAGTATTACGCCCCTCCCCTTCTGCCTTCTCTTTTACACCCTCTCTTCCTCTTCGACCCTCAGACCCCAGACCTAGAACCCGTTTCCATCCCCAGAACCCTCGACCCTTCATCCTCACCTCTCTCTCTCTCTCTCTACCCTGTTCTCTCTCTTCCAGCACAACACCCCAAACCCACCGAAACCCAAACCCACCGAAACCCAAACCCAGAAACCACTTCGCCCACAGTAATCCCTAAATCCTCTACCCCCGAAACCTAGAAACCCCCAAAATCCACCCACAGTTTCGCCCATCTACAACCCCATCCCACCACCCTTCATTCACGTAGGAAACGCCACGACACCTGCATCGTCACCACCTTCATCCACCGTCCACGATACCCACCCAAATCGACGGTCGAGAGGCGAAGCTAGTTCGGTTATTTAAGAGCTTGGAGGATGCCATTGAAGCCTCAGTTAGAACATTAGGTAATTTAGGTAGTTTTCTAGGTAATTAGGAGTAGATTAGGTTTAGTTTAATTTTGCTTTTCATTCCAATTTCATATTTGATTTTCAGATTAGGGTTTTAAATTTCGCATTTTAGGGTTTCGATTTCAGCTTCTCATGTTTTCGAATTTAGTTTTCGAATTTTCGGTTGTAATTATGAGAATCCTTGGGTTTATTTGGTTACAATTCTGTTGAAGTTCAGAGTAGCCGGTTCCCCTCTCCCCTGTTGTTGGTTTATTCGCATAGCTGCATTTGGATTCGATGCTTGCGTTTTGGTTCGAATCGAATGGTTGCTTTAGGGTCATTCGATGGTTGCATTTTGGGATTCACAGCTCTTGTGAGTATTCATCTGCCCTTGTTACCTTCATTTTGTTTCAATCCTATTGTTTCAATGTTGCGTTTTACCCTTCCCCTGTCTTAAGCGTGGTTTTGTGCCCTGTTGTTACTTGTTAAGTTTGCTCTGGTTGTTCTGAT
>JACYFF010010365.1:57214363-57255756 GCA_017589665.1 Selenicereus undatus | reverse complement strand
AATCACTTTGTTTAAATGACCATAATCTAAACGTCTTCCCTGTGGACTGACACTTAAGTACTATGACTGACAATCCAGTATTTGAGGTTTCTTTTCTTTAATTTAATTTTCCACACCCCTCAAAAACCATTCAACAGTAAACAAAGTACTCTAGTTCATGTAATGCGTGTTGTTATAAGTCGCTCTGTATGACCATGTGAGCCAACAATCTAATTAGCCTATTATCCTTTTTAGCTGAAGCTAGTTATATTTTGGGATGTAAACCCCAGTACTGCAAATGTGCGATCCGTCGGGTTGTATCTTTTATTTCCTTCTTTATTATTGAACTAGATTGTTTGTTGTACTACGGGCGAGTGGCCCATAGAGTTATAGACTCTGGCACGTAGCCGTTGAGCTTATTTTAGAGTTCTTTACGCATCTGTTGATTGCAGGGATTTAATGTAAGGCTTTAGGCCTGGAAAATAGATAGTTTTTAGGCAAAACTCTATTTATTTCGCCCTAGAATTTATGTAGGATTTAAGAAGTCATTACCGGTGCTAACCCTAGGGGTTGGCGGCTGTTGCAGATGGTATCAGAGCAAGGTTCTGTGACCATAGGCCATGACCTGAGTATAGCATTTCATATAGTCCCCTAGGAACACTTTGTTTTAATGTGACATATACCGTACTTTGTGTGCAAGTGTGCCTTATGGCATGGTCATTTGCGACTTATGTGTGACTCAGGTAGGTCGAATGATTAAAAGGTACGAATTGCGCGTTATTTTAGGAGCTAAATGGCCTCCCATGCCCTGAGTAGGCATTGTGGGTACTCCATTGGTGCAATGTGTTCCTAAAATGCTAATTGACTTGATTGATTAACTGTTATGTGATTCGGTTAGGCTGACCAGATAAATGTGAGTTGTGTGTTAGAATGTGAACCTAGTTAACTCGCACATTCTCATGTGAGTTAAGTGATAGTTCGACTAATAAATGTTTTATTCATGCACCCTGATAACACAAACAATTGTTAAAGCACGATGATTTAAACTCGAACAATTGAAAATCTTTTTCCTAAGCTTATTCTTTGCCCCTATGCGCGGATTGCTCCTCGGGCCCTACAATAGAGAGAGCATACATACTTAGAGATGGTTGAGGAGAGGCTAAAAATGGATAAGCTATTTTCCACCTTTGAAATTCAAGATTTTGAAATGTTAATGTCCTTCTGGCCATCGAGTCCAATCCTTACTTTGCACTGAAGGACTTGTGTTCCTTTAGCAATGATGAATGAGTTTAGGTTCATAGGTACATATCCTTATGCTATGTGTGTCGAGATACTGCTTGTAAATGTGTACATGCTGGGATGTGTACATCCATGAAATCATTCGTAGTGGGCTAGGAGAGGGCTGATTAAAGACCAATTGCTATGATCTATGATCCCACTAAATGGTAGCTTCCTTTTTTGAATTCCGAATTGCCTGAGGAAATCAGGGGATATTTCTGCGTGCATGCTAGAAAGATTAAATGCTAGTGGTAGGACCTTATTGAACATTGCGTAAGAGTACCTGTCATTCTCGATCATTGTCATTGTTGCCCATGAGGTGTATTACTTGCTTTGGAATTGTACACAATAAACAACTCCTACTAAGGTGAGCGACTTACACAGTAAGACTCCTATGATCACCTATGAGGCAGGTGTGCCTCATAAGACCTCAATGCATACCTATGAGACCATTAATGTCGAACATGCTCAAACAATCATAGCCCATTGGATGCTAATCTTTCCTAAATCTGGACGAGCTTTAGGGCCTACCGTTGACCACATGTTGCAAATGGAGATTATATGCGTAGATACACATCTAGGTGCTTTCCTGATGTGACAACCCCGCTGTTAAGCCATTAATCATGCATCGTTTTATTAATTATTTTAATTATATTCTACACATTATTGCGTCTAATTTACTTTATTTTATATATTTTCCAGGTTAGGCATTTATAAAATAAAAAGGAGAAGACAAGACGTCGAAGCTCCGATTTTACACGCTTCACTGAAAAGACGATCCAATAATAATTTATGGAAAATATTATTTCCATGATTATTTAATTGGGCTAGGATTTCAAGAATTGGAGGAGAGTTAGAAGTCTTGAGGCAGAAGAAGCCTAAGGAAGAAAGGAGAAGAAAACCCTAAACAAGAACCCTAACCCACCTTAATAAAACCCCACGCCTGCTTTCTTCAATCTCCACACACTCACGGCACAACCCCTCCCATCCATCATCTTCAACCTCACCCTCCGCCTCCAGCCGATCATCCCTCGTCTTCAACCCCAACGGCCAGCCTTCATCATCTCCGCATCCTCCACGGTTGTTTTTCTTCCTTCATCACGCCCATCTTCTTCATCTTCTCATCGCTACCCATCACGCCTCTTCCTCCCGTCATCAACATACCCACGACTGCCTCACTTTAATCACGATCAATCTCAACCCCACGGCATTCCTTCATCACCGTGATCACCATCATCATCCCATCACGTCGAACCTCACGCCTGCTATATTCATCCTCACGCCAAGCCCTTAACCACTGCTATCCACTCCCTCGTCCTACCCCATCATCATCATCATGCTGATCATCATAGCCCACGCATTCATCCTCCTCTTCACCATAAAAGCCCATCTAGGCATCAAGTTAGTTTATTTATTTATATATTTTTTTTTCTTTATTCTTGCTTAGATTATTATTAAACATGATTTATTGGGGTGAATTTTGTGATTTTATTTTTAATATGAGTGAGTAATTTTTTTATGCTTAGTATAATGTTCTTGAAGCCATGCTAAATTTACTATTTTGAAATAAGTCTTATGCTTTATTGCCTGGTTGATTCATATTCATGATTCTATAGCGATTAGTGTTTATCGTTTATGATATTCGTGTTAAATTAATTAGAATGCATGCTAGTTAGTTTAATACGATTTCGATTGATAGTTTAGAAGACTATAATACGTAAAATTTATAGTCTTTTATGCTTAGGTATCACCCTAATTAATCATGGATGGCTCAAACCCATCTTTTTTAATTAGGTAATTGCTTTAGATCTTTGTTAAATCGATTTGCTAGTAAATTTATTACAAAGTATTAAATGATGTTTTTCTAATACGTAATGCTCTAGTTTGACTAAATTTTTGCACTGGTGTAAAGATTATCAAATTAGTAGGGTTTATATTAGGCCTGGACCTAATTAAACTAGAATCTAAGGAAAAACGGGAAAGAACTGCTGGTGGATGTCTTCTACAGTTTAACTCATGAATGAATTTAACTTGTGTGTTAACGATAAATATTAATTTGCATGGTGGATCGAGATTATACTAAGTATCCTTCATAAATTTGACAACTTTTGGTCATTATTTGTTGCTTAGAGTTAATTTGATTAGTTTGTTAATTTTTGTTCTATTTTTATTAGCTTCAATATAATTTCAATCATCCCCCCCCAAAAGTATAGTCTTTTAGGAGTGTCTAGGTAATTTTAGATAATTTAGACTTTGATTTTTAGAGTGGTTATAGTTTTAGATTGATTTATATTCAGTTTTAGTATTTAATTATTCGTTTGTTAGAAATTAGACTAAAAATAGTTATTTTTGTTCTTTTTTGATTTTTATCAGTTCCTAGAGTTTATAGAGTGTCCTAGTCTGCCCATATTTAATTTCTTAATTTTTGGAAGATATTGATAATTTTTCAGAATTATTTTGTGAAATTGATATGTGTAGGTTTTTAGGTTATTAATTCTGAAAATTTTGACTTTAATTATTAATTCACGTTTATTAGGTATTGTTAAGTCCAGAAAACTGTGTCCTAGAATTAGGGTAATTTTCTTAATTATTTTTGTATTTATATTTATGCAGATTATTTTATTTCTAATTTCAGATTTAATATTCTGCATTGATATTCTGTGGTAATTTCCTGATTTGCTTTTCTAAAATTATTTGGATACATTTGAGGAGTTATAAGCTGATATACTTGAATAATAATATTTTAGGTTACTGTTTTCAATTTTTAATATTTATTCTCTGATTATTATTTGCTGTTTTGATTTTTAATTAGAATTTCAGTTACTATTCTGTTTTTATTTTTCTAAATTATTTAGGGAATATGTTTACTATTTTATTTCTAGAATATGATCTAGAATATTTAGGAGCATCATTGGATATTTTTCTAGATTTTTATTCATTAGATTTTAATTATTTTAGAATTATTAAAATTAAACTTAATAAATTGGATTAGTAAAATCATTTAGGATTAAGCTAGCCTTTTACAACAATCTTTCCTCGTGGATCGATCCCTACTTCCCTATGCTATAAAAAGTATTTAATAACCGAAGTAGTGGTTAAATTTGTAGCTCTCGACAAGCTTTACACCTGTGAGTTTGCATACCTTAAGGGATGTTTATGGCGTCATGTGTTTCATGAACCCGTAGGAGTGTCAGTGCATATGCTTCCCTCTTGTGAATATTTGTTATATACACGTTTAGATGAATTCATGTTGCTTATGATCCTTGGGCTTGAGAATGTTGAGTCGTTGAGTCTATACGATGTCGTTACACTAAAGTTATGCTACGTGATGCTATGTGATGCCGTTACCATTCTAGTGTGTTATAGGAGCCCCTAGGTTAACCATTTTGGTCTTAAAGGTGATCTGAACTCATGTTTTAGAAAGAAACTACCTGTATATGACCTTGAGATGTTACGACCCAATCGTCATACCTTTAGATGCCAATTCAGGATAATGCGGTTGTTTACTATGCAGATTGATTTTAGATCATTGAAAGCATGTTTCCTTTTTAAAACAAGCTTAATACGGCTTTCCACGGTAACTCATTTTCCCCTTTTCTATCCGTCTGCGCTCGGCGCCTAAAAAAGGTGAGTAGAAGCTTGGAGAGGATTGGCGAGGAAGAGACTAGATACCAGAGCCTTTTTCTTTCGATTTGAAAGATATAGTTGATTGCTAAATGAAACCTTCTGGAATCCTATTGCGTAGATCATAGTTTGTGTGTGCGCATCTTGTGTTTGACTGAACTGAACTTTGGAATTTCGATGACAAAATTCTTTTAAGGGGGGAAGAATGTAACACCAGCGTTCTTTGTTTTTACGTTACACTAACTGTCTTGCCTTTTGATGCTATAAAATCGTAATTTAGTAACTATATGAGTTACATTATTATTGATGTGCTTGTGCGAGCGACAATTTTATTAAAAAGAATATTATTGCAGCCATCATTGTTATTATTAATTCCAAAAAAGTTTCGATGATTTTAGGAAGCGTTAATAAGGATTATTAACGGGTACTAAATCAGAGTAGGGACCCGAGTATGATTAGCCTGTTAACCTCAGAATTAGTTTCGTTGTTTATTAAAGCAAACGTAGACATATTTGGAAGCGAATAATCGATGAAGGGTCGTATTATCGATTTGGGTTCAGAGTTCGGGATACAAATTAGACTAGCGTTGTTAATTTGAGCAAGCTTGAAACAACAACAAAAATAAGGAAAAGGAGAACAAAAAAGGGGCCTAAAGCCCCTTTTGATTTGGCAAAAACACGAGAAAGGGGGGTTTCTTCTTCTGGCCCCTCACGACCCCCTCCCCGGCAACCAAGAGAGAGAGAGAGAGAGAGAGAGAGAGAGAGGTGGACCGAGAGAGAGAAGGGAGAAACGAGAGAGCCCGGGCGACAGCGCCACCTCTTTTTATCCAACAGCCACAACTCTTGAACCAGACCACCAGAAAGGGGGAAACTGAGTGAAAGAGCAAGGGGGCAGTGGCGCGACCAGGTGGTGGTTGAGCTGGGTCCAACGACGACTAGTAGTAACAACATCAACAACAGCGAAAACGGGCAGAAATCAAGTCTAGGTGGTTGCTTCCGGCCTTAGTGTAGTGGCAAAGAGGGGAAATTTTCGGGTTCGAAAGCACTCAAATTAGCCCAATTAGCCCAGGACTCAAATCCTTGGCTTGGAATGTAGGTGGGTGTTTTTCAGCTCCGAAATTCTTAATAATTTCCAACGGATTTTACTGATGTTAGTTGATGCATGTCTGAATTTGAGTTAGCAATTAGTATTTGGAGAATTTACGACGGAAATTTGGGTAATTAGAATGATCATGCTGATTTCGGGATTCTGGCATGTTAAGTTGGTTAGTTAATGTTTGAGTATGGTCTTGGAACGACCTAAGAATGCTTCAAATTGATGCATGTTAAGTTAGTTAATTCATGTTTGAGAATGGCCTTGAAGCAACCTAAAAACACTTTAAATCGATGCATGCTATTTTGGTGAATTCATGCTCGAAATGACCTTGAAACGAACTAATATCCTTGGCTAACTTAAGGTAGACTCGAAGGCCTTAATGTGACTAAACTATGCTTTTGAAAATAACATGAATTGGACATGCTTTTCCCTAATTAGGAATTATGAATACAAAGCTAGTTTGATGCCTTCTTAGTTCAGTTCTGTCTGCCGAGGGCCTTATTTAAGCTAATGATATATATATTTATATATGCCGTAATACGTTGTTATTGCACATTTTATTATGATCATTATGATAAAGTTTTATGATTGCGAAATTAAAACTGAGTTGGTAGTTGGATGTGTTGAGGTTGAACTAATGAAACTGTTTACTGGTCGGTGTTGTGTGAGGAGGAAGTCTGGCTTACGATTGACAACAATCGTCTGGATTGCAAGGCCATGTGTGGCTTATTCTGCCAAGTTAAATTATGAAATTTTACAAATGTGCTACTTGTGAACCCTTTCCCTCTTGATGTTGTTAGATGATGCTATGTGACCGATTTTTGAACTTAGGCATCTTTAAAAAGGGTCGTTAAATGCTTGGTTTCATAATTGAAAATATTTTGAACATTTACCAGTTGCCTACTAGTTTGTTAAGATGTTTGTAGCCTAAAAGATCCTAAATCATCGAACTACTCAGTCATTGACTCAACTGAATAGTCGATAGTCTTAGGAAGTTAAAAAGAAGACTAATAGCGTGTTCAAAAATGTTTTGAGCCTTTGGTTTGATTAAGTCCCCTTCTATAAGTTTAGAAAGGAATGAAACGAACCAAAATAGGGCAATTGAAGGTGTTTATTGTGAAACTTAGTTTGAATGATATGCTAGCCAATTACTTTATGTTTCGAATTGCAAGTTCGTAAACTCATTATGATTTTAAGAAGCTTTTTATGTTGAAAATGAAAGAACCACAACGCATTAGTGGGGTTATGGGCTATTATGGCTAGATAAGCATGATTTTAATAAAGTAAGCAACTATTAAAGAGAAATGATTTGTGATTCACTTAAAGATGAAACCTGTTGTGTGAGATAGTTTAACCTATGAGGATTTAATATAATTTTAATGGCTAAGATAGTGCTAGACAATTAGCCAGGCCTAAGGAGTTAGACCCAGAAGTGGGAACCTTAGAAGACCTTGACGAGGGTAATGTTCGATGACATGTGATAAGACCTTGAGGGTGGGAATTGGACGTAGGATAAGGCGTGAGCTGTTTCCCGCAAAGGTAATGTTCGATGACATGTGATAAGACCTTGAGGGTGGGAGCTGGACGCAGGATAAGGCGTCAGCTGTTTCCCCCAAAGGTAATGTCTGATGACATATGATAAGACCTTGAGGGTGGAGATTGGATGCAAGACAAAGCCTGATCCGTTTCCCCCAAAGGTAGTGTCGATGATGTGTGACGCGTGATAAAACCTTAAGGGAGGCTGGACGCAGGATAAGGCATGAGTTGCTGCCCTCACAGAGGATAATATCGAGGTTAGAGCTACTCTGCTAGGATGCATTTTGGCCAAATTTTATATTACGTATACCCTAGGTATAACGTGAGTTGTGAGTGATGACCTCAGTTAGGGCGAGTGTAGATCTCCCCTAGCCAGCACCAAATGAGATCTTATGCTTAAAAAGACACGATATTTTTCTGATAAATGAGAAAATGATTTGAATTATGACCATCATGGGTATTTCAGGAACTTTTAGCAAGTAAATGAGCCTTGAAGAGGCCAGTATGATTTATAAACTATTCTTTGAATATATCATGAGTCACTACATTTTCAAATGTGTATTTAAAAGCATTTTACTTTATCCTCGTTACTTGCTTGCTTATGTGCCTAAATGCTTGTTTATTATGGAAGTTTGGTTCTCAAGGGCTTAGAAGTGAGCTTGAGTGGCTAGTATAAAGTTTATAGGTGACAATTCTTTTTTGGGGGACTATGATTGCCTAATATGATAGTAATGTATAAATGTGTGATATGTGACTATTGTTGTTGTTATTGCCTGCAACTGTTTTGGTTTTTAAGGAGTTGGGGTAGCATGTGGTTGCTCATCCCATTACTATTTCCCCCTTTTCCCAGGTTTTCATTGTGACAGGTAGAAGTCGATTCAATTGGAGTCTACCCTTTCTTAAAAGGTGTCATATATGTGTACATATGGAAGTGGACTTACATGTTAAACGGTGTAATATAATGTATCCCTAGAATTGTAAATGTATATGAAAAAAGTACCCTAGTTTATGTAATGCGTATTATTAAAAGTCGCTCTGTATGGCCATGTGAGTCAACCATTTGATTAACCCGTTGTTCTTTTTAGCTGAAGTTAGTTACATTTTAGGATGTAAGCCCCAGTACTCTAGATGTATGATCCATCGAGTTGTATCTTTTATTTCCTTCTTTATTATTGAACTCTACTATTTGGTGTACTCTGGGCGAGTGGCCCGTAGAGTTGTGGACTTCGGCGTGGAGCCGTTGAGCTTATTTTGGAGTTCTTTATGCTTCTGTTGATTGCAGGGATTTAATGTAAGACTTTAAGCCTGGGAAGTGGGTAGTTTTTAGGCAAAACTCTGTCCATTTCGCCCTAGAATTTAAGTAGGAATTAAGAAGTCATTAATGCTCCTAACCCTATGGGTTGGGGGTGTTGCACATCAACATATCCTTTGGCTCCCTAGAATGGGTTTCCTCCCTTCATCTATTTTAATCAGGAGTGTTCGGTTTGGATTTGATCCATTTGGTCCTTCAGAGTCAAGCGTTGGCAAGTAGGCAGGCAAATACTGAGAAACAAAATCCAAAACTTATGGAATAACACACACATTAAGGTTATTTCTATAAGGGGAAAAAATGCTGCTAAAAATTATAATGCTGGCAATTTTTGACCCAAAATATAACATAAAACCCTATTAGATGTATACCTAAGACTTCGAAGCCCCCACTGAAAGCAATAAATGAGCTTCTTAAAAAAGGGATGGCTTTCTACAATTTTAAGCGAAGAACATCATAGTAAATGCCAAAGTTGAAGACATTAGAATCCACTATTTGATCTGGATCTACAATTAGGAGTGTGCAAAAAAATCCAAAACCAAAAATCAAAAGAACCAAATCGAGAAACCGGTAAACCGAACAATTTTTTCAAAAAAATCGGTTCGGTTAACTGAGCATAAATTTTTTTTTGGTTTTTGGTTTGGTTATGGTTCGAACAGTTTGAAAATTCGGTTAACTGCCGCTTAACTGAACCAAAAAAAATTTTAAAAAAAATTATACATAAAAAATAACAAATTTAGGTTAGAAAGTGCACTTTTTTAATTATTTATAAATGGTATCCAAAGTTTAATTTTTATAAAAGACGTTAAACATAGAACAATGAAAAATTTTGGTAAGAAAGTATATGTTTTTTTATTATTTGTGAACGGTTAACCGGTGATCGAAATGAAAAATCGATTAATCAAAAGGAAAACAGGTTAACTGACTTTTTTGGTTCGGTTACGTTTCGGGTTTTGGACGAACCAAAATTTTCGGTTAATCGAAAAATGGTTAACCGAAATTTTCGGTTCAGTTAGGGTTCGGAATTTTTTTGAACCGAAAAAACGGTTAATTGATTTTCAATTAACCAAAACTCCGGTTAACCGGTTTTGCCCACCCCTATCTATAATGCCACAGAAAGTCTTACTGAACGCATAGCTTCCTCGCTCAACATCACAACGGGAAAAGAGATGACTGCATACTATTCCTTTACATGACTTGTGCCAGCTTTTATGCTGCCTGTCTATTGCAAACAAATACCAAGCAGCTCCAACTACTGGTGATTTGATATAGAACAATATATTAGCAATTTCAAGCCATGACTTATGGATGACAAATGATATAATGGACACGAAGGCTCAAATTTAAGCATTCAACTAACATGGCTGGCTAGCATGCAGAGGAACAGATTGAACACAGCACTAGCCCATGCTGTTTCTATTATTATGCTAGAGGTCCTTGTCACCTCTTTATATAAAGGATAAATCCGAAAGACCCTTGGGACATATTGGAGAAAACCAAAGCTTTCAACAATCCTTTTGATGTCACCGGACCGTGTAACCTTGGAATGATGAACAAAACTGCTACTTGCACAGTACATGCAAGACACTTACGTTAGAGTATAAAACAAATTTCTGAACGTATATATGAAAATGAAATAACAGAAACAAATGAGAATGGCGTCGAATACCTGAGGCTATGGGAGCACGTGTAACTTAAGTCTTTCATTTAACTCTAATAAATGGATTCATTAGAAAGATGTTGATATCTGAGCAGCAAGTTAAATGCATGAAGACTGACCATTTTCCAAAATTGTAGCACAAAAGACAGTAATAGACTAACAGCATAACATGATCACAACGCTGAACTAAATCTTGAGCAAAGGAATGCAATCGCGCATGAAAAAGGGCAATTTCTAGTAAGCACCCAAGAGTCATCAATGTGAACTCTCAAATTTTCAAACTAAAATCAAAGCACTATGAAGACATGGTAAAACAGATAGCTAAAATCAAACGCATTCCTTCGGACTAGAGCAAAGTAAGGATAAGCCATACATAATAAAAAGCATTAGTAAACCACTCTTCAGGGCTCTCTACTATTATGATTTGGAACAAAATCAACTACATAACTTTCCCCATTATCTACAAAGCTAAAAAACAACAAGCCTAGTTCCGCAAAACAGGGGGTAAAACAGGGTTGGCACCTCAGAAGCCAAGCTTGGTGTGGCACCAGTGCCTGCGCTTGGCATTGTACCTGAAGAAAACATCCAAACAAACACGATCCAGTTACACCAGTAAATAATATGAAGCCATGGTCAAAGGTTGAGAAACTCTTTATGTGCCCAAGCCTAAAATTATAAACCAAAAGCAAAAAATCAAATTTACTTAACTCATCGTACAAAACCCGAAGGGAAAGGAGAAAGAAACAGATGGAATTTGTGAACAAATGAAGAAAAATACTAAAAAATAAAGTGTTAGAAAAAGAATCAAAATTTTTAAAGTGAAAAATGTGCCAAATGAAAAATAGGTATACATACTTTTGGGATAGTGCACCAGTTCCTCTTCTTAGGATAGTTTCTACTGCCATGAGAAGTGACCTACTTACAGTAGTGATATATCCCCATATGTGTTTGCTGCTCAACTTCTTTCTGAACTCCTATTTTCGTTTCCTTTTCCTTTTGTGACTGAAATTAGAGGGGGTTGTATTTCAACTATATCTAGCGCCATACACCCAAAATATGCCTGAAGATCTGTTGACGCATTGCTCATTGAACCACCACCAACCACTTCTTCAAGCTTCTATTGAATTGATTCGGTTGCATTTATCACATATTACAGCTAATCTACATCTCGCTATGCCAAATCCATGCACTTATACAATCATGAGCAGGCATCAGAAACCATCCTACTTTGCCGCTGCACTTGTGCATAGCCTGTTGACACAATTGTGTCAAGCTTAAACATAGGTTTGTTGACCACTAGTTTGGTCCATCTATCAACTATAAAGCATGCAGGAATCTCTTTCAATAACTTCAACACGAGCAAATTATGAGTGCAGGGAATCCCTTCAGATTGAAAGAAGCAAAATGTGCATGTAGCATCCTGGGATTCCTAGTTATACATAACATATCTATGTCTGTGATGCCTTTTATCCTCTATTTTGTTAGTGGTGTCACCCTCTACATTGATGATGCTTAATATCTCACAATTAAACAATGCAACGCATAACTGATCGCAAAAGATGTAGAAGTTAGTATGTTGGTAGGCCCGCAAGCGCACAGTGGCGTTGTAGCAAATCAAGGTTGATCCTCCAGAGACTAGGTTGATCTATTGGGGTATATTACCTAAAGATATGCTAGGCGAATCCAAATTTGAGAATGAAATTTAACTAACCTACTATCTAATCTAATGGATAATCAATCAAGGATTTTAATCAAATGAAGTAATTTTTCAATTCAAAAATTAATCAAGTGCTTCTTCTTTAGATGGGTAATTCCAAAACCGATAATCAAATTACCAAACCCCTCCTTCAAGGTGGAATGAAATTCTTAAATCTAATAAACTACCGTTTCTCAAGGGTTTTTGATTAATCTAAGATCATTAAGAACCCGATTATCAAATCTAGGGGTTTCTTAACGGTGTGTCTTTCTCAATATTACACCCACTTAAGTCCAATCTTAGTTTTCCAACAATGTAGTGTCACCTTTCAATTTTTCACCAAATGTCTAAAACAAGCAAGAAATTGTTCAAGTTTCCTACTCATAAATCAACATCTAAAATTTAATAGAATACACCTAACAAATCCAAAACTCTTTTAGATCAAATCAAGAATCGGTTCAATCACAACAACTCAACTTAATTCCTAACATAAACATCAACAATAATCTAAAAGCATAAAAACATAAAGAGAAAAGAGAAGAGAAGGGAGAGGAATTGCTCAGCCGTTGTGCACTTGAACTGTCGTTGCAAACCCGATCCCGAATCCTTGCAATCTTCACTTCAACTCTATTTGCAACGCCTCCAAATTAAACATGTTTCACTGTTTATATTCTCCTTAATAAATCACTCAATTGTAATATGATGAATCCAATGATAGGGGTGTTACCGTCGTCCAAAAGGACAACGCTTGAAACATGAGTGTTATAAATAACACAGTTAAGCATAAGCTCCACTGTACAGATTTACATATGATCATCCATTCACAATCAAGTGATAACCAATGTAAGGTTTATAAACCATAGCAAGATAATTCACCATGTAATCTACATCTTCAACCATAGAAGAATTCCAAATACAACTTTAAAGTATGCATATACGACATTACTTCTTATCCATCCGGATTTCCCTGCTTCACTTATTCTCTTCAGCTGATTTGCTGGCATGAGGGCAATACTTTGAGCATTTGCCTAAAACAAAAAATGAAAACATTTCGAACTGTGAGCCGAAGCTCAGTACATGCGTTCCTGAATTGTTAAATGATCATTGAACACTGGTTGGGTCCGCTTTGCAATTCATTTAGTTAAAACAGTGAATAAGATGATGTAAAGCTGCATTGCTAGTTATTATTTGGTAGTGAACCCCTTGATACTATTGCGATCTATGGATAGGTGTACACCTGCCAAGCCGACCGGGGGACCTGGCCTGAAGTCGCACGGGTAACTGAAGGGCGAATGCCCTATAGATAACAACTGACGGGGTCACTAATTAACTAATAAATCACTATGTAAACTGATTCATTGATGTACTTACCAAAACATGATAACGTTAATAAATACACTGTGATTTCTAAAGATACAGGCAATGGATGTACCTGGAGTCTTTAAAAATGATATTTCACTTGATAATACTTATGCACAATGGAAATGATAGACTAGGCCTCAACTCTGTTTCGTAAATGTCACTGTAAGTATGTGTAGTCAGTAAATAATCCTTACTCGCATCATTGAGTAAGTAAAAGTAGGTGTAACAGAAGTTGAGTAATGAAATGGGATACAAAACTTGTGCATTTCAATATAATAAACTGATTTTAAGTCAATATAGGACAAGTTAAATCAAAATGAGCTGATTTAAATCAATTAAGGTTATTGAACTTGAAATGAAATAAATTGAAGTAAAATAGACCAAATGGAAATGATGGAGGTGATGATGAAAAGATTTTAATTGATATAAATGAAATATGGATTTCTGATATTTCTGAAATAGATAATGAAAAGTGTGATGCTTCTGAAATCGATATTGTGAGGTTCAATGCCATGAGGGGTGTTGTGAGGTTCATAAAAGCTCAAATAACCTCAGTAGATCTGGTAGACACTAACTTGAGTCATTATTGTGCCCACTTCTCAAATTTTATTTTCATGCGCAATTAACTCGGTTTTCAAACCCAAGTAAGCTACTATACATAAACAAACTTGTTGAACTCACTACAGTTTGTAATTTCCTTTCAATACCCATAACTATATAGAAACTTCTGAAAATATTTTCAAATGTCACAATTTCTGCATTCACTCATGTTACCGTTTGATGGTCTGCAATAGAAAATCCCTATCTTTCACTTCCGAGCTCCAAATAAGATGTAAAACCCCAATATGAAAAGCGCATAATGTCCACTAAAACATTCATTCAAGACATCAAATGTGATTCCCACAGTAAGGTCCCTAAAATTAGGATAGAACACAAACGTGCACAATTTCAGTCCAATCTGCGCAGTCGTAGCAAAACGACCATAACTTTTTCCACAAAAATTTGATTAAGGCAATTCAAATTGCATTTGAAATATAACTTATTGATCTATCCACACACCAAAAATCAAAATTTTTAAGTGACCCAATCAATACCAGTTTTTCCGTAAATTTACTATTCCAGTCCAATTCCCAGTTTCAATGTATTCTGTATAGTCTTGAGTAAATTGGTCATGACTTTGTCCACACAGCTCAAAATTGAGTAATTCCAAATCCTATTGAAAGGTAACGCATCAAGCTATCACTACACCAAAAATCATGAATTTTGGATGTGCTAAATAGTAGCAGTTTAATCCCGAAGTAGCCCCTATTTCAGGTCTGTTGACAGCTTAATAATCACATGTTTGGAATCTTTTCTTCACATAATCACCTACTAAAATCATGCTTTAACCCATCCAAAACCATACCAACATTACCATAATCATTTATGATGATAAATATTACCAAATCAAACAGAATATGACCCAAATCCATCACTTCAAACTCAAACTTGCTTGATTAAGAACAAGCTCACCCTTAGCATGCTTTCATGCTTAACCAACAAATTAACACATCAAAAATAGTTCTTGCTTGTATCAAAATAGCATGATCAAGAAACAAAATCAGAATCAAAACCAAAATACAACAAACCAACAAGATAAGGTTAGGGTTTACCTCACTTGGTGATTAAAAGAGAGAGATGAAGATGATGCTTGATGTGGGAGGTGTTTGGGTGGTGGATGGTAGTCAGAGGGTGGTCGGCTGGTGATTGGAAAGTGCCTAGAAGGTGGTGGATTAGCCAATAAAGGAGGGTAGCCATGTAAGAGGGAGAAAGAGAGGTGAGTGGATGAAAGAAGAGGATGACTAGTCTTGCTTGTGTGAAATAAAAAGATCACTAACTTGAGTAAGCAAAACACTTGGCTAAAAATTAAAGTAAAACACTTGGCTGAAAATGTAAACCCACAAATTAATATATTTGCTAATTATAATTAGGGTTAATCATGTTAATTAGCTAAATAAAAGGGATTAGGAACTTTTTGGGCTGAAATTAGGCTTAAATGAGCTCGGGTTGGAAAAAAAATTCCAAACCAGGTACGATAATTAAATTTGTTTTTCCGAAGCTCGAAATTAAATATGATGTCATTAAAAATAATTTAATCGTTTAAATCATAATTATCAAGCCCTAATATCAATTTCTTCGAAAAAATTATTTTCGATAAATGAAACTCGAATTGCAAAGTGGGGCCCGACATAAATTTTCTCAACTATGATGATTCAATGAGAATAAGATAAATAAATGTGAAAAATGAATAACATGGCTTAATTAAATGAATAAATATGCTTTAGGGTTGGGTTGCTACACTATCTCTCTTTGTAGTCTAAGTCCTAATCTAAATAGAGTGGAAAGGAGTTTGGAGATGGAATTATGGGTCTCTTGTTTCAGCAGCCGAGCATATGTCTATATATGGCACCCTCCATTGATTCTCAACCACAAAAGCTAAGGAAAAAGAACAATGCAGCAGTTACAGGCCTACCACGGACCGTGGTGTTCACCATGAGCATATGGTGGTTCTGGCTAGAATCGAAATTTTCTGCTCTTCTTTGGCTCCACGGGCATAACAACTCAGGGGCATCCATGGGGAGTCAAAATACACTCAAATGAAGGTCAAAGCAAGGGCAAAAAGGTTCAGAATCCTACAAAACACAGAATAGAACCATACGTGAGCATAAAATGGAAAAAGGAGTCTAAATGATCACATAAAGCATATAATTTTCCCTAAAAATGTGGCAAAATGACCCTAAAATGATATACATGCGAAGCACTTATCAAACTTCCCCATGCTTAAATTGTTGGTTGTCCTCAAGCAAACACTAAATGAAACCGACAAAGGGAAATGCTTATTAAGACTCAAAGGGTAATAACCTCCTTAATGTAGGCAAGCCACAACATATCACATAAAAGAATGTCTATCAACGGCAACCCCAAAATAGTGCACAAAACTTTTCAAAATCAGAAGAAGGTGAATGTTTTTTAAAGAAGTACATGACCACAAGCTCGATAACAAACTTGATCATCCCCAAAGACCCACAAAGGTTTTCATGCAAGCACATGAAATTTAGTAGAGCCAAATGGACCGATAGAACCTCACTTTTAGGAAATATGGATCACTCCCGCTCACGTGTTTGAAATATAGCATAGGTGCACTCAAGACTTATTCCAAAGATGCAATCCACCATATGCTTAACAAGACTCTCAAATTCTCCACCATTAGAATGTAATGTGCACAAGACAATCAAGAGGACTTTATATGGGTTATAATGTGGGCTCGAAGGGTTAAGGGAAAGGAGTGGACAAATGCATTTAGGCAATGTGGAGCTATGTAGCCAAATGACTAGGAGCATCCAACCAAAGCACCAATTAACCAATAAGTTCACTAACACTCCAAACTCCAACAACATAATGAACATACCGTAATGAATCATGTAGGAAATGAGTTGACAAAGAAAGGAATACAAGCTACGTACAAATCCAATGCCAATCATTTATGCATTCTTTTTTTTCTTTTTTTTCCTTTTTTTCTTGCATTTTTTCTTTGTTTTTGCAACACGATTTTTTTTCTTCTTTTATTTTTATTCTTCTATTCTTTTCCCTTTTTTTGTTTTTTTTTCTTTTTCAGGAAATGAAATGAAAATTGCAATTATTGAAGGGCATAAGATCACTAACCATTAACTCACAACCGAATATATATTTACAACCCAAACAAGAGGGAACTAGTTCCAAATGCTCAATGTTATCAATCCCTCAACAAATCAACATACCAAAGCCACCTTAAACTCAATTATCCCCCAAACCACCTACTACATAGATGAAGTGATGCTCCATAGACTTGGCTTAAAGGTAAGAATATGTGTTTGGCCACAGGCTAATACGAAGGGATCACAAAAAAGAAAGATATAAGCTCAAAGGGGCTAGCAAAGGGAGTAAACATATAATACAAAGGTAGCTTATTTGGCTATGTGGCTAAAATGGTCAAAGAAAGACTACCTCTATCATCTCATCAACTATGCACATGTGAATGTGGTTTTGAACAAGTGTCTAAGCAAGTTCTAGAGACACAACATAGAAGAGTCACACACAGGAAAGAAACATGAGATTAAACATAATGAATCAGTCCAAAAAAGCTCGTCCAAATAAGGCTCAAAATCTCAGTGACATCTACCAAGTCTCAATTAAGCTTATAACATGACTCCATGTACAAACATTAGTGCTAAAGACTCCAAGGGATAATGAAGTTCTCAATTAAGACAAGGGTAAAAATAAGAAATATTAACTAAACCTTCACAAGTGTTTAACACCAAAAGGGATTACACATCAAAAGTTACTCAAGCTCATGAAAGCTATCATGCCTAGAAAAAACATCATTGGAGGTTATCCACACCATCCCTATATGCAATCCTATATGTAATGTAAAAATCAACTAAGTGCAACATGCAAACAAAAACCTAAAACTATATGCTCTAACATGTATGCAAACTAATAATTGAAATAGAAAGCATAGAAACTATCCTTCCCCCATGCTTAGATAAACCATTACTATTCAAAGCAAAGTAACTTAGAGAAGGGAAAGGAAACAAAACATAATGATTTCACTAGGCTAGGTGCATAATGCACCTAAGCTTTGCGGCCTCATAATAACAGGGGCACATGAAGCATCAATCACTCCTCACAATATCAAATCTTAGCTCGTGAAAGCAGACTCCGTTAAAGCACGTAGGAGCTTATCAAACTCTTAGGACCACAATTTAGAAAATACAAGGTAAGAGGCAATAATGAAAACCACACCAAAGAGTATAGGTATCCTCTTAACTTTTTCAATGGCAATAGAAAAATCATAGGAAGGATTAAAGAATTTAGTCCATGTGATTTTCCTAGGCAAGTCCTCTAAGTACATGTAATATGGATCAAGAGAGGCATTAAACCCACTAAAGCAACCTAGGGACACAAAATTATTATCATACCCACCGAGCATATTGAACATGTTAACCTCATAGCCCAAATCAACATTAGCATAAAAAATCATAGGATTTCCAATGGGCGTGTCAACGTAATACTCAGGAGAAGGAGGGGGTAATGAACAAAAACGTGAAACATAGAAATGATAAAGAGGATTAGGGAGAACATTATCATCAAAACCAAGGCTAAGAGACCATTTATACAGCAACACATCACGTGACCCCTCACAGGGAGTCTCAACTAGATCATGCACCTTATCAAACGTATCTTCTGATTCAAAACATGCATCAGCAACACCAAACCTAGCATCAAACCCAAAAGGTTCCCCTGCCCCGAGTCCCGTGCACTTAGCTAAAGAAAATGATGAATCATGTAAGGATAGGACAACAGTATTGTCCATGGGTGATACACAGTCAGGTTGAGCATAACGTGCATAATAAGGACATGAATTAATATCATGGTAAGAAGAATTACACAAATCCCACCAAAAAAGGGCATAAAAAGATCTAGCATAAGATGCACAAGTATTAGGAAATGAATATCTAGAAACACGACTAGCCTTCCCAAATTCAAATGAATCCCAAGAAATTCACTTAAGCAAATAACATGCATCATCAACACCTTGAGCATAAACGTAATAGCCCGACCCTAGATCATGTCTATTTATTTAATTAAGCCATCTTATTCATTTTCCTAATTTTTTTTTCTCATTTAATTATCCTGGTTGGGAGAATTCATTTTGGGCCCTACCTTGCAATTCGTTCGAGTTTTATTTAACGAAAATAATTTTTCGAAGAAATTGATATTAGGCCCTGATAATTATGGTTTAAAAGATTAAATTATTTTTTATGACATTACAAAAATTTAATTTCGAGCTTTGAACAAAAAAAATTTAATTAATCGCTTCAGTTTTGCTTTCTTTTCGAACCCGAGCTCGTTCAAGGCCAATTTCGGCCCAAAGTTTAAGGCCCAACAAGTTATGTCACTAACCTAGCTAATTAACAATGGTTTAAGCTTAACCATGGTTACTTTTCAGGGTTAATTTCAGCCAAGTATTTATTTGCATAAGCTTCTTTTGCACCAAGTAAAAATTCAAGACACTTTCTCTCTCTTCTTCTCTCCTCCTTCTCTCTACCCACAGCAGCAACCCCCTCCCGGCCCTATTATGGTGTTTTCCGGCCACTCTCTAGCAAGGATTTCAATCCCCAACAACCTCCCTTCATTAGCTACCATCTCCTATCCTCAAAATCACCAAATATCATCTCCACTTGTTTCAAGCTCAAAGTAAGTGACTTCAATATTGTTCTTTGAATTTTGGTTTTTACTTCTTGTTTTGGTTGTTTAATGGTGGATTATGTTGTTTCTATTGAATTAAGAATCATTTTGGTGATGGATCATGGTGGAGTTGAAGTTAGGGTTAGGTTTTTATCTTAATCATGCAAGCTTCATGTTCAAGTGTTGAATTTTGATTGAGCTTTTGTGATCTTTGGCATCGGTAATGAATATCAAGATGTTTATGCTGATTTATATAAGTTAAAGAGTGATTTTAGTGGGTGGTTATGTGAAGAAAAGATTGACAATATGTGTGTTAGAGCTGGGAAACAGACCTGAAATAGGGGTCAGTTTGGAAACAAACTGGTACTGTTTGGCACATCCAAAATTCATGATTTTTGGTGTAGTGATATCTTGATGAGTTAGATTTCAATAGGCTTTGGAATTACTCAATTTAGAGTTGTGTAGACAAAGTTATGACCAATTTACTCAAGACTGTGCAGAATACATTGAAACTGGGAACTGAACTGGAACAATAACTTTATGGAAAAACTGGTATTGATCGGGTCATTGAAAAATTTTGATTTTTCTGTGTGGATATATCAATGATTTATCTTTCAAATACCTTTTGAATCGCCTTAATCTGAGTTTTGTGGAAAAAGTTATGGTTGTTTTGCTACGACTGCGCAGATTGGACTGAAATTATGCACGTCTGTGTTCTACACTAATTTTAGGGACGTTACTATATGAATCATGATTTGTTTCCACAATGAAATTTTTAGTGGACATTATGAGCTTTTCATATTGGGGTTTTATATCTCAATTGGAGTTCAGTAGTGAAAGATATGGACTTTCTAATGCAAACCATCAAATGGTAACATAAGTGAATGTAGAAATCGAGACATTTGGAAATATTTTCACAAGTTTCTATATAATTATGGGTATCGGAAGGAAATTACAAAGTGTAGTGAGTTCAACAAGTTTGTTTGTGTATAGAAGCTCACTTGGGTTTGAAAACCGAGTTAAGTGAGCATGAAAATGAAATTTGAGAAGTGGAAACAGTAATGATTCAAGTTAGTGTCTATCAGATCTACTGAGGTGATTTGAGCTTTTATGAACCTCACAACACCCCTTATGGCATTGAACCTTCTATTATCCATTTCAGAAGCATCACACTTTTCATTATCCATTTCAGAAATATTAAAAACCCATATTTCATTTATATCAATTAAAATCTTTTCATTATCACCTCAATCATTTCCATTTGGCCTATTTTGCTTCAATTTATTGTATTTCAAGTTCAATACCCGTAACTGATTTAAATCAGTTCATTTTGGTTTAACTTGTCTTATATTGAATTAAAATCAGTTTATTATATTGAAATGCACATGTTATGTATCCCATTTCATTACTCAATTTCTGTTACACATATTTTTACTTACTCAATTATGCGAGTAAGGATCATTTACTGACTACACATACTTACAGTGACATTTATGAAACAGAGTTAAGGCCTAGTCTATCATTTTCATTGTGCATAAGTATTATCAAGTGAAATATCATTTTAAAGACCTCAGGTACGTTCATTGCCTATATCTTCAGAAATCAGAGTGTATTTATCAACGTTATCATGTTTTAGTAAGTACATCAATGAATTAGTTTGCACAGTGATTTATCAGTTAATTAGTGACCCCGTCAATTATCATCTATAGGGCATTCGCCCTTCAGCTACCAGCGCGGCTTCAGGTCAGGTCCCCGATCGGCTTGGCAGGTGTACACCTATCCATAGATCGTAACAGTATCAAGGGGTTCACTATCAGATAATAACTAGCAATACAGTTTTACATTTATTTCATTCAATGTTTTAACTTAAAATGAATTGCAAAGTGGGCCCAATCAGTGTTCAATGATCATTTAACAATTCAGGAACGCATGTACTAAGCTTCGGCTCACAGTTCGAAATGTTTTTCATGTTTTGTTTTGGGCTAACGCTCAAAGTATTGCCCTCATGCCATCAAATCAGCTAAAGAGAATAAGTGAAGCAGGGAAATCCAGATGGATAAGATGTCGTATATGCATACTTTAACATTATATTTTGAATTCTTCTGTGGATGAAGATGTAGATTACATGGTGAATTATGTTACTATGGTTTATGAACCTTACATTGGTTAACACTTGATTGTGAATGGATGATCATGTGCGAATGTGTATGGTTGAGATTATGCTTAACTGTGTTATATATAGCACTCATGTTTCAAGCCTTGTCCTTTTGGACGGCGGTAATGCCCCTATCATTGGATTCATCATATTACAATTGAGTGATTTATTAAGGAGAATATGAACGGTGAAACATGTTTAATTTGGGGTGTTACAGATTTGGTATCAGAGCCAGGTTGAGATTTTCCTTATGGGATATGGAGCATGGGGTTAAGATATTGAGACAGTTGGTTAGTGAGGAATGAAGATTATTATGATATCATTGGTGATTTGTGACAATAGTAATGTCTGCTAATCTCTCACATATTCTCCTCGTATATTCTTCTTTGTCAGATGGATCCATATAAAGTATATATAGTTTGATCTCAAGCAGCAGATTTGACAGAGAGTTTGAATAACAAGTTGAAGGTGCTCCAATGCATTTAGGTAAGTATGGTCGTATGGGCCACCATCTGAATGGTGTAACATCCTTTTAGCTGGAATTGTTTATTTTTGGGATGTCAACCCTAGTACTCCGGGCGTGTGGCCCATAGAGTTGTGATCTCTGGTGTGTAACCATTGAGCTTGATTTGATATCCTTTTATACTTCTGTTCAATGCAAGGTTGTAAGCCTGGAAATGGCCAGTTTGCAGGTGAAGCTCTGTCCATTTCACCCCAGAAATTTAAGAATCACTAACACTCATAGCCATAAGGTTGGGGGTTGTTACAAATGTGTCTCATTTTGAGGTTAAATGTATAGGGAAAACCAAGTATGAGCAGAATACACAAGTTCAATGAACTTGGCAGTTTTGATTAGTGCATAAGGACCAATCTTGAAGTAACTTTTATCCATGATCACCATGATTTGCGCAAGGATTTTCCATCCTGAGTTTAAGTTTAAGGAGATATCTCTCATATGAAACAAGTTTCAAGTGCATTAGAGATCATGTGGTCATTCAAAACTATTAGACAAGTCAAAGTCTACAAACTGGGCAAAATCCTAATGCATAAGGTCTGAGTTTAGCTCACTTGCAGCTTATGCATTCCATCAAATAGGGATGCTTTGGTTAGTCCACGTCAAAGGACAGGAAGTAAGCTTTCCAATGACCCATATTGCAGCACATTTAGAGACCAGTGGTTAATGAAATTTAGCCTAGAAGTCTGATGGTACAGACTGTCCAAGTCAGCGGGCACCTGCAACTTTGAGCATATGCTTCCTCATCATATGGGTGCCATTTAGTGCGCTTCTGGAATCCAATGGTAATTGCTTCAATATGCCTCATTGATTGCAGATATTTTCTTCTGTAACTCAAGGATTTCATCTAAGTGAGCTATATAGGGTTTCTTGATGTAGTATCCACTAAATTGTAGGATTTTGGAGAGGTTTATTCTGTTATACAAGTTTGAAACCATTAACTACCGATGATTCCATATAAGAGAAACCAAGGACACTTGAGAGAGACATTTTGCTTCAATCTATCGCAATTCAAGACTTACTTACATTGCCCAAACTCTTGCTAGCACTCCATTGACTCCACCTCCATCCTTGAAGGAGACATTACTCTTGAAAATATTTCACTGTATTTTTTGATAACTTACCATCTACCATTGTCTTTGTTGGATTAGCAACTGTTGAATACTCCTCACTTTGACCAGGGGCTTCATCTTTTTGTCTTCATGGCATCTCCCCATCAAGTTTGCATTATCATTTACTCTCATGTCACATGTTCATCAGTTTTGGTCACTTTCTTCTGCTTTTAAGAGCCCAATTGCTGCTAATAGTTGGTTTATGATTGGGATGCACCCATGTCAATAAATGATAATTTTGTAGCACGCCTGAACAGAAGTTAAATTTTAACTATGCTTTGTATAGCGATTGATTATTGTCCAATTTCTGGAATCCATTGCTAAGGGAAACGTGATGTGTCCACCCATTTTGGATGATTCAATCTCAGTTTCCTTCGAAAGATCACTTGCATAAACCTTAAGTTTGACTATCAAAATATTTGCCATGTATTTGGATTACATCTGTGAGAAATTTTGATGGGTTACTGCCCTTTGGAAAAACGCCTTCCATTGATTCAGACTAAAGGACTCTAAAGTGGAAAGTATGACCCAGTGGAACCTTAAGAATGGATTCGAGGAGTGGAGAAATTTTCACTGTAGTAGAGGTTCCAAAGGATAAAAGGGTGAACATTGGATCATTTCATCTAACTGGTGAAACCGATATTTGGGGGAGCATTGTTACGAATAGGCTTTTAGGGCATGATTTCATTTGGAGCCGATTTGTGAAAGAACTAAGTACACTGCTTCGGGTTGTCGAGTGGGAACTAACAAGTGTATGTGGTGCGGTAGCCCAGAGCACATCATCGCTGCTTGTTCCCGAAAAATAAAGGCTGTAGATAAGGCCTCTCACTTTCAACTTCTACTCATTCATTTATATTCACACGATCTACCATGCAAGTGAACCTTAAGAATAAGAAGGTAGAAACCAATTATGGAATCAAGTTATCCATCGACTCTAGAATTGAGTGTTCTACATCTCATAAATTTGTTTCAATTACTATTTGTGGGATAGTATTCCCAGGAGTTCTTATTCAATTTGACTCACCAGACTTTGATATCATTTTGGAAATGATCTAGTTGTGTACTTATGGGGTCAACATAGGTTGTGATGACCCTAAGGTAATTTCAAGAAAAGAACAAGGGAGAGAAATATGTTTTATGGGCAAAGAGAGGGAAAACCTTATCCTTTAAATTCTGTTATGAACCAAGTGAGCTCTTATATTAAGGATATATTCTGCATTGGTGTTATACTATTAACATTCAACCTAAGGAAGAAAAAGCAAAAGACATCCCTATAGTTTGTGAGTTCAGAGATGTTTTTCGGAAAAGTTACCAGGACTGCTCCACCAAGAGAAATTGATTATAAGATTGAATTCATCCTTGGTGCCTAGTCTATCTAAAAAACCCCATATCGTATAGCCCCAATTGAGCTTAAAGAACTTAAGTTTCCATTAGAGGAGTTATCAGAGAAGAGATTTATTAAACCATCCAAGTGTGCCATCATGGGATGCCTAGTTCTATTAGTAAAGAGGAAGAATGGAACCTTATGGTTACGTATTGTTCTTGAGAGCTGAATAAGAGCACCATCAAAAACACATACCCATCGCCCCAAGTAGATGACTTATTGGATCAACTGCAGGGAGCAGGAGTCTCTTCTAAAATCGATTTGAGGTCAGGGTACCATCAACTTAGGATTATACCTGAAGACATTACCAAAACCACGCTACGGATCATGTATGGGTCATGATGACTTCACTGTGATGCCTTTTATCCTAATCAATGGCCCCGCGGCCTTTGCAGATCTTATGAATAGAATTTCAGACCATATCTAGACAAGTTGTGGTAGTGTTTATAAAAAAAAGATATCTTGAAATACTCAAAGGATAAAGATGAGCATATTGTTCATTTGATGACAGTGTGATGTAGACCTTGAAAGAGCATCAATTACATAGTAAATACAAGAAGCATTGGAACATATGGTTTCGAAGGAAGAGATTAAGGTTGGTTTGCAAAAGTTGAAAGCAGTTACAAAGTGCTCAAGACCCACCAATGCACTGAGATTAGAAACCGTTTGGGTTTAGTAGGGAATTATCGAGTTAAGGAAGGACTTGACAAATATTGTCATCCCTGACCAATTTGTTGAGGAAAGCTATAAAGTTAGCAAGAAGTTAAACTAGTGGCTTATGCCTCCCCAACAACTCAAGCGTTATGAAAAGGATTACCTACCCATACTATGGAGTCAGCAGTTGTAGTTTTTGCAGTGAAAATTGGGAGACATTACTTATATAGAGTACCATGCACAATCAACACTGATCATCAAAGCTTGAAGTACATCTTCTCTCAAAATAAGCTCAGTCGCCATGAAACATCAATTGTGGCAGATCCAATGTCAACCAAGGAAAAGAAATATTGTGGCAAATGCCCAAAATAGGAGGACACAGCATACCTTGAACACTACAGTAGATACTCAACTGAATCTCTTGATAGAGATTGAGGACTTTGACATTCAATTAGTGTCGCACAGGGACGTGAATGTTCAATTGCTGGCACTTACCTCACAGCCCTCCCTAATGGAGGAGCCTAGAGTGAATGAAGATAGTGATCCTGAACTCCATAGAGTAAATCAAAATCTGAAGAGAGCAAAACTTAGAGGAGGCTCACAACACTTACTATTCGGTGCATCGAGGGGATACTAAGATGGGTAGAGATCTGAGGCAATATTTTTGGTGTAATAATATAAAAAGAGAAATTGCAGAATATGTTTATGAATGACTAATTTGCTAAAAAGCCAAAGCAGAACACCAACGCACCATAGGTGAATTGAGACCTTTAGAAATCCCCACTTGGAACTGGGATTCAACTTCAATGAACTTTATCATGGGATTCCCTCAGATAGGATAAGAGATTTGAAGTCTGTTTTGGCAAGCACTTCAAAGAGCCTCTGGAACTAGATTGAACTTTAGCAGATCTTATCATCCTGAAACAGATGGGCAAGCATATAAAAATATCAATGGATCAACTCTTCTAAGTTGGCACTTGTACCTACGACCAACATTTGCATTTGAAGGAACTTCCAGTGGTCAACGTTGTGATAGCACTAGCAGAGAATCCTTCATTAGACATCAGGATAAAATGATGGCAGACATTGACAACAAAATCATCTTTTGAGCCATGAAGATCTTCTTCAGCATTCACTAAGACAACATATTTCAGAAGACTCTTGAAAGCATACCATTGGAACCGACAGAAAAGCAATGTTGATAAAAGAATGAGATTCCTGGAATTTCTGGTATATGATAAAGTTTTGCAGAAAGTCTCACCAACTAAGGGTGTACGGAGGTTGCACTGCGATCTAAATCGAGGTCACGATCTTTTGGACCATATCAGTTCATGGAAAGGTCGAATTCCATAACTTACCTACCAGATCTACCTATATAACTCAAACATGTGCATAACATGTTCCATGTTCCTTACCTGATAACTCAGGTAGTACATTTCAGACCCTGACCATGCTGTCATAATCCAATCCATTGCAGTCATTGAGGGTCTTGGGTTTCAAGAGCATCCAATTCAGATATTGGATCACAGGATTAAGCAGCTGAGTATCAAGCAGATACCTTAAATCAAATTGCCTTCGGTAAATCATGCCTCCCCAAAAGCTACTTGGGAAACTGAGCAAGAAGTGAGAACCAAGTAGTCTTATTTATTTGAAATCACCTTGCATGATAGTCAATGTTCATAAGTTTCGAGGACGAAACTCTTTAAGCGCGGAAGACTGTAATAACCCGACCCTAGATCATGTTTATTTATTTAATTAAACCATGTTATTCATTTTCCTCATTTATTTTTCTCATTTAATTATCCTGGTTGGGAGAATTCATTTTGGGCCCTACCTTGAAATTCGTTCGAGTTTTATTTACCGAAAATAATTTTTCGAAGAAATTGATATTAGGCCCTGATAATTATGGTTTAAAAGATTAAATTATTTTTCATGACATTACAAAAATTTAATTTCGAGCTTTGAACAAAAAAAATTTAATTAATCGCTTCAGTTTTGCTTTCTTTTCGAACCCGAGCTCGTTCAAGGCCAATTTCGACCCAAAGTTTGAGGCCCAACAAGTTATGTCACTCACCTAGCTAATTAACCATGGTTTAAGCTTAACCATGGTTACTTTTAAGGGTTAATTTCAGCCAAGTATTTATTTGCATAAGCTTCTTTTGCACCAAGTAAGAATTCAAGACACTTTCTCTCTCTTCTTCTCTCCTCCTTCTCTCTACCCACAGCAGTAGCCCCCTCCCGGCCCTATTATGGTGTTTTCCGGCCACTCTCTGCCAAGGATTTCAATCCCCAACAACCTCCCTTCATTAGCTACCATCTCCCATCCTCAAAATCACCAAATATCATCTCCACTTGTTTCAAGCTCAAAGTAAGTGACTTCAATATTGTTCTTTGAATTTTGGTTTTTACTTCTTGTTTTGGTTGTTTAATGGTGGATTATGTTGTTTCTATTGAATTAAGAATCATTTTGGTGATGGATCATGGTGGAGTTGAAGTTAGGGTTAGGTTTTTATCTTAATCAAGCAAGCTTCATGTTCAAGTGTTGAATTTTGATTGAGCTTTTGTGATCTTTGGCATTGGTAATGAATATCAAGATGTTTATGCTGATTTATATAAGTTAAAGAGTGATTTTAGTGGGTGGTTATGTGAAGAAAAGATTGACAATATGTGAGTTAGAGCTGGGAAACAGACCTCAAATAGGGGTCAGTTTGGAAACAAACAGGTACTGTTTGGCACATCCAAAATTCATGATTTTTGGTGTAGTGATATCTTGATGAGTTAGATTTCAATAGGCTTTGTAATTACTCAATTTTGAGTTGTGTAGACAAAGTTATGACCAATTTACTCAAGACTGTGCAGAATACATTGAAACTGGGAACTGAACTGAAACAGTAACTTTATGGAAAAACTGGTATTGATTGGGTCATTGAAAAATCTTGATTTTTCTGTGTGGATATATCAATGATTTATCTTTCAAATGCCTTTTGAATCGCCTTAATCTGAGTTCTGTGGAAAAAGTTATGGTTGTTTTGCTACGACTGCGCAGATTGGACTGAAATTATACATGTCTGTGTTCTACCCTAATTTTAGGGACGTTACTATATGAATCATGATTTGTGTCCACAATGAAAGTTTTAGTGGACATTATGAGCTTTTCATATTGGGGTTTTATATCGCAATTGGAGTTCAATAGTGAAAGAGATGGATTTTCTAATATAGACCATCAAATGGTAACACACGTTAATGTAGAAATCGAGACATTTGGAAATATTTATCGCAAGGAAATTACAAAGTGTAGTGAGTTCAACAAGTTTGTTTGTGTATAGAAGCTTACTTGGGTTTGAAAACCGATTTAAGTGAGCATGAAAATGAAATTTGAGAAGTGGAAACAGTAATGATTTAAGTTAGTGTCTATTAGATCTACTGAGGTTATTTGAGCTTTTATGAACCTCACATCACCCCTCATGGCATTGAACCCTCTATTATCCATTTCAGAAGCATCACACTTTTCATTATCCATTTCAGAAATATTAGAAACCCATATTTCATTTATATCAATTCAAATCTTTTCATTATCACCTCAATCATTTCCATTTGGCCTATTTTGCTTCAATTTAATGTATTTCAAGTTCAATAACCGTAACTAATTTAAATCAGTTCATTGTGGTTTAACTTGTCTTACATTAAATTAAAATCAGTTTATTATATTGAAATGCACAAGTTATGTATCCCATTTCATTACTCAATTTCTGTTACACATACTTTTACTTACTCAATTATGCGAGTAAGGATCATTTACTCACTACACATACTTACAGTGACATTTATGAAACAGATTTGAGGCCTAGTCTATCATTTTCATTATGCATAAGTATTATCAAGTGAAATATCATTTTAAAGACTTCAGGTTCATCCATTGCCTATATCTTTAGAAATCAGAGTGTATTTATCAACGTTATCATGTTTTGGTAAGTACATCAATGAATCAGTTTACACAGTTATTTAGCAGTTAATTAATGACCTCGTCAGTTATCATCTATAAGGCATTCACCCTTCAGTTACCCGCACGGCTTCAAGCCAGGCCCCCGATCGGCTTGGTAGGTGTACACCTATCCATAGATCGTAACAGTATCAAGGGGCTCACTATCAGATAATAACTGGCAATACAGTTTTACATTTATTTCATTCACTGTTTTAACTTAAAATGAATTGCAAAGCGGGCCCAATCAGTGTTCAATGATCATTTAACAATTCAAGAACGCATGTACTGAGCTTCAGCTCACAGTTCGAAATGTTTTTCATGTTTTGTTTTGGGCAAACGCTCAGAGTATTGGCCTCATGCCATCAAATCAGCTAAAGAGAATAAGTGAAGCAGGGAAATCCAGATGGATAAGAAGTAATGTCGTATATGCATACTTCAACATTATATTTTGAATTCTTCTGTGGATGAAGATGTAGATTACATGGTGAATTATCTTACTATGGTTTATGAACCTTACATTGGTTAACACTTGATTGTGAATAGATGATCATGTGTGAATGTGTATGGTTGAGATTATGCTTAACTGTATTATATATAGCACTCATGTTTCAAGCCTTGTCCTTTTGGACGACGGTAGTGCCCTATCATTGGATTCATCATATTACAATTGAGTGATTTATTAAGGAGAATATGAACGGTGAAACATGTTTAATTTGGGGCGTTACAATAAAAACCCCAAAATTCTAAAAGAGCTCGGGTTTTACTATTCACACCCTCATCAACAATATCTAAAATTTTCCATTTACCTGCACAATAATCACATTCAGCAAGAAAGACATTTAAACGCTTAAAATACTTCCAAAATAGTTCATGCTTGAATTGGGGAAATAACTCGTGCTTGAATTGCGAAAAATAGAAAATTGCCATTGTTTTTTCTCAAAATTTATTTTATATTTTTTTTAATTTTCAATTTCAAAGAAAAAAAATGCTTAGTCAAACCTATCAGGAAAAACCCAATATTTGATGCTAATCCCCAGCAACGGTGTTAAAAACTTAGTAGTCTTGCAAGCGCACGGTTGCGTTATACCAAATCAAGGTCGATCCCACAGAGATTAAGTTGATCTATTGGGCTATATTCCCTCAAGATATGCTAGGTGAATTCAATTTTGAGAATGAAATTTAACTAATCTACTATCTAATCTAATGGATAATCAATCAAGGATTTTAATCTAATCAAGTTGTTTTCCAACTCAAAAATTAATCAAGCGTCTCTTCTTTAGATGGGTAATTCCAAAACCGATAATTAAATCATCAAACCCCTCTTTCAAGGCAAGAATGAAATTTTTAAATCTAATCAACCATTATTTCTCAAGGGTTTTTGACTAATGTAAGATCATGAAGAGCACAATTATCAAATCTATGGGTTTCTTAAATGGTGAGTCTTTCTCAAGATCACACCCACTTAAGTCGAATCTTAGTTTTTCAACATTCTAGTGTCACCTTTCATTTTTTCACAAAATGTCTAAAACAAGTAAGAAATTGATCAAGTCTCCTACTCGCAAATCAACTTCTAAGATTTAATAGAATACAACCAACATATCCAAAACTATTTTAGATCAAATCAAGAATAGGTTCAATCATAACAATCCAAAACTTAACGTAAATATCAACAATGGTCTAAAAGCATAAAAACATAAAGAGAAAGAGAACCGAAAGGAGAGCAATTGCTCAGCCGATGCGTGCTTGAACCGTCGTTCCAAATCGATCCGGAATCCTTGCAATCTTCACTTCAACTCTATCTCTCTCTCTAATCTAGGTAGAGTGGAAAAGAGTATGGATATGGAATGATGGGTCTCTTCTTTCAGCAGCCGAGCATGTCTATATATGGAACCCTCCATTGATTCTCAGCCAGAAAAGTCGAGGAAAACAAACAATACAGCAATTACAAGGCTGCCACGGAGCGTGGGGTTCACCATGGGCAGACCGTGGTTCTGGCTGGAATCGAGATTTTCTGCTCTTCTTCGTCTCCACGGGCATAACACAGGGGCGTCCATATGGAGTCAAAATGTAATAGCCCGACCCTAAATCATATTTATTTATTTAATTAAGCGACGTTATTTATTTTTCACATTTATTTATCTTATTGAATCATCCCAGTTGAAAAAAAAATGAATAAAAAAAAATTATTTCAGGCTCCACTTTGCAATTCGAGTTTCATTTATCGAAAATAATTTTTCGGAGAAATTGATATTAGGCCTCAATAATTATGATTTAAATGATTAAATTATTTTTCATGACATCATATTTAATTTCGAGCTTCGAAAAAAAAAAAATTTAATTATCGCACCCAGTTTGATTTGTTTTCCAACCCCGAGGTCATTTAAGCCCAATTTCGGTCCAACAAGTTCCTAACCCATTTGCTTATCTAATACCATCATTAAGCCCTAATTATCATTAGCAAAAGATGATTTTTTGTGCTTAATTCTCAGCCAAGTAAATGGGGGCATTTTCATCCAAGTGTTTTTAAGGGTTTGCAAGAGTTATCTTCAAGACTTCCTTCTTCTACAAGGCTTTCTCTCTCTTCTCTCCTCCTTCTCTCTACACATGGCCAACAGCCCCCCCCTCAGCCCTATTGTGGTGTTTTCCAGCACCTTTTCAGCCATCAGCTGGCCACCCTCCGACTACCATCCACCACCCAAACACCTCCCACATCAAGCACCATCTTCATCTCTCTCTTTCAATCACCAAGTGAGGTAAACCCTAACCTTATCTTGTTAATTTGTTGTATTTTGGTTTTGATTCTGATTTAGCTTCTTGATCATGCTATTTTGATAAAAGTAAGAGCTATTTTTGATGTGTTAATTTGTTGGTTAAGCATGAAAGCATGCTAAGGGTGAGCTTGTTCTTGATCAAGCAAGTTTGAGTTGAAGTGATGGATTTGGGTCATATTGTATTTGATTTCGTAATATTTATCATCATAAATGATTATGGTAATGTTGGTATGGTTTTGGATGAGTTAAAGCATGATTGTAGTAGGTGGTTATATGAAGAAAAGATTGCAAAGATGTGATTATTAAGCTGTCAACAGACCTGAAAGAGGGGCTACTTCGGGATTAAACTGGTACTGTTTGGTACATCCAAAATTCTTAATTTTTGGTGCAGTGATATCTTGATGAGTTAGATTTCAATAGGCTTTGGAATTAGGCAATTTGGAGTTGTGTGGACAAAGTTATGGACTATGCAGAATACATTGAAACTGGGAACTGAACTGGAACAGTAACTTTACGGAAAAAATGGTATTGATTGGGTCATTGAAAAATTGTGATTTTTGGTGTGTGGATAGATCACGGAGTTATCTTTCAAATGCATTTTGAATCTCCTTAATCCGAGTTCTGTAGAGAAAGTTATGGTCGTTTTTCTACGACTGCGCAGATTGAACAGAAATTGTGTACGTCTGTGTTCTACCCTAATTTTAGGGACCTTACTATGTGAATCATGCTTTGTGTCCTGAATGAAAGTTTTAGTGGACATTATGAGCTTTACATATTGGAGTTGTATATCTCAATTGGAGCTTAGGAGTGAAAGATATAGATTTTCTAAAGTAGACCATCAAATGGTGGTGTACGAAGGAAGAAATCAGTATCGAATGAACCAAATTGAGGTTATTTGAGCTTTTTATGATCCTCACAACACTTCTCATAGCATTAAACCATTTGTCACCCATTTCAGAGGCATTAACCATTCTATTATCCATTTCAGACGCCTCACACTTTCCATTATCTATTTTAGAAATATCCGAAACCCATACTTCATTTATATGAATTAAAATCTTTCCATTATTACCTCAATCATTTTCATTTGGTCTATTTTGCTTCAATTTGTATTATTTCAAGTTCAATAACCCTAACAGATTTATTATTCAAATCATTTTGGTTTAACTTGTCTTATATCAAATTATTGGAACTGTAGGAGTCTTTTTAAATAAATCATTTATGTCAGTGAATATGATTTACTCGGTGAATATGGTTTACTAACTACGTTTACCTATAATTACATTTCTTTAACAGAATCGAGGCCTAGTCTATCGTTTCTATTGCGCACAAGTATTATCAAGTGAAATATCATTTTAAAGACTTCAGGTACGTCCATTGCCTGTATCTTTAGAAATCAGAGTGTATTTATCAACGTTATCATGTTTGGGTAAGTACATCAATGAATCAGTTTACACAGTGATTTATCAGTTAATTAGTGACCCCGCCAGTTATCATCTACAGGGCATTCGCCCTTCAGTTACCCGCGCGGCTTCAGGCCAGGTCCTCGATCGGCTTGGCAGGTGTACACCTATCCATAGATCGTAACAGTATCAAGGGGTTCACTATCAGATAATAATTAGCAATGCAGTTTTATATTTATCTCATTCACTGTTTTAACTTAAAATGAATTGCAAAGCGGGCCCAACCAGTGTTTCAATGATCATTCAACAATTCAGGAATGCATGTACTGAGCTTCGACTCACAGTTCGAAATGTTTTTATGTTTTGTTTTAGGCAAATGCTGAGAGAGTTGCCCTCATGCTAACAAATCAGCTGAAGAGAATAAGTGAAGCAAGGAAATTCAGATGGATTAGAAGTAATGCAGTATATGCATACCTTAAAGATGTATATTGAATTCTTCTATGGATGAAGATGTAGACTATATAGTGATTTATTTTACTATGGTTTATAAACCCTTCATTGGTTAACACTTGATGTGAGTGTATATGTTTGAGGTTATGCTCAGCTATGTTATTTATAACACTCATGTTTCAAGCCTTGTCCTTTTGGACGGCGGTAATGCCCCTATCATTGGGTTGTCTAGATTATAATTAAGGGATCTATTAAGGAAAATACAAGCAGTGAAACATGTTTAATTTGGGGCGTTACACAAAATACACTCAAATGAAGGTCAAAGCAAGGGAAAAAAGGTCTAGAATCTTGCAAAACACAAAAAAGAACCATATCCGAGCATAAAATGGGAAAAGGAGTTTAAATTACCACATAAAGCATATAATTTTCCCTAAAAATGTTGCAAAATAACCTTTAAATGATATACACGTTAAGCACTTATTATATGTGCGTAGATGACTCTCCCATGTTTTTCTATGTCCATAGGCTTCTTCAACTCAGGCAGGGAGATTAAGGAGGCATTTTCAGCCTTACTTTCTCGATGCCGCTGGGAGACGAGGCATGCACAAACCTAACCCAAAACTCCTCCACACTCAACATTGGAGTTATCAAATTGCCAAACATAGCATTTTGACTCTCAGACCCTGACATAGTTCTCATAATGCCCCCTAAGAAATCCTCCTTGAAATAAACTTGTACCTAATCCTCCCCGATGTCATATATATGTTTCAGCCAGTCATTACTCCCCAAGTTGAATTCAATGAGCATATCTTCCCACTTTGCTTCAAACTCCTCCTAAGTATCGGATGCCCAAGCACAGAGCTTGATTCGCTCTAAAAAATCTTCACAACCATTCAATAAGTGGCCAACTTTCTCGGGCAACTTTCTCATAATATGCGACATGCAGTGTCTATGAGTGTAGCCTCCAAACACATACAATACCTCTTATCTGATTGCTGGATCACGATAAGTAATTATGGCTTTTGGCTTCTTTCCCCCATAGAATCAATAAAACACTGGAATAACTACTTGAAAGACTCTACCTTTTCATCCCGTATCAAACCAGCACCGAAGCAAGTCAGTTGGTGATGATGATTGATGCCAGTAAATGGAGCAAACATCATACCATATCTATTAGTCTTATGCTTTGTGTCAAAAGATAATAGGTCCCTAAACAATACATAGGATCTCCTACTTAAGGAATCACACCAGAACACATTCTTGAGCCTATTCTCCTCGTCAAGCTCACGAGCATAATAAAGGACAGGATCAAATTCTTTTCTTCTCTTTATAATATCTACAAACATATGTGCATCTAAATCCTTTATCATTGCCTTTAAACCCTCTTGTAGTTCTTGAAATCTTGCTAGCCACATCTCACTTTTTCATAGCCCCTAACTTGCTCTTTCATAAGGTGATATAACCCTTCGAAGCCCCAACATTTACTCTCCAACATTTACAAATGGAGTCCTTGTGAACATAACTGATGTTCTTAGAAGGTCATAGGAACTATCTTCGGCTCAGTGTGACTAAAGGATGCACATGTCCTGCATGAAAAGTACACACTTCAAACTGGCCGTCATTTGTGGAGCTCACAATCATACGTGCATTGCATCCTTCTCAAGTCTCATCCCTTCTCTATTTAACCTTCATTTCCTCAACATTCTCTCTTGCTTTAGATATTGCACTAGCTAAGACGATTGCACTATAGGGTGGAGTTTTATGAGGCTTCCTATACCCTTGTTTTGAACAGACAAAGACCTTCTAAATTTTGCTCAACTTATTCTTTGTGTTGGAAGACTTTCGAACACTAAACCCCACACAATTAGCATATCTCTTGTAAAATGCTAGAGTATCCTCAATGTTTCGAAACCTTATCTTGAACTTAGGTATAAAGGACACTTCCTCACAAAGTGGAACCCACTCCCCTCCAGCATCAATGGATGAATTGGTTAAGACTTGTGTCGAGTCATTTGGATCTATTTTTCATTATAGAAAAAAACATAATCATCAATATCACCAAACATGTAATGCCACACATCATTATAACTAAATAAAACAGTAACCCAAAAACATAGGTTGTTGTTTGATGGTAACACATCTTGAAACTACAACATTTTAGCATTAATTCACCACAACCCACCACATATCGCATCACATTTGGAACCACATAACTAAATCACTACAAACACTTGATACTATGTATGTTGCCTAAACACGTGTTGTTTTCATACAAAAAGTGAATGCATACTCTTATGCTCTCTACAAAGCAATAAGATAGAAGTAGCATATAAATAGCAGTCAAACAACACCACATACTTCCCAACATGACAGCAGGAACATTGAAATAAAAAACAAAATATGTATAGGTGACATTACAAGATGTACTTGTGCTCTCACTATAAGAAATACAAGAATTCGTGACTGCTTTTTTGTGACATGTGAGAAGGGGTCACAAATTGTGACCAAATTTATGACAAATAAAGGGTAGTTTGAAATTTAGTCACATTTTGTGACCGTTTTTCACACAATTATAAAATTGGTCCCATTTTTAAAAATTTTAAAATTCAAAAATAATTTTCCTTTATTTTTAAAACCGAGAATAATTTTCCATTAGAAAAAAAAAACCCTTGTGACTGTAAAAAAATTTATTTTGGTCACAAAATTGGTAAACCAAATTGGAAACCCTAAAGTTCCTGCTTGCAACCTTCCTCACGTTCACCCTTCTTCCTTCACACCAGACCAGAGGCCACTTTTTCCCTCTCTCTTCTTCCATTTCTCACGCCTCTCTCGCTCGCTCTCTCACGCCTCTCTTGCACTGAACCCGACCACCTCCCGCCTCTCTCTGGTGCACCCTTCGATAGTCGCACTTCTTCCCTCGCGTACACCTCTGTCGCGCTGAACTAGACCACCTCACTGCTCTCTCCAGTGCACCCTTTTGGCAGTCGCTGTCAATCTGTGCTATTCTTGGCTGAGTTGTAGTTTGTCCCGGTGCCCTAATCTGATCTGTAAGTTCTTAAAGCTTCACATTCTTACTCAATCAGTATTTTTTCTATGTAGTTTGTGATTTGTTTGTTTAACGCATGTTGTTCTTGTTTCCAAACTGAGTTGCATAGATTCATGTTGTATTTTGGGTTATTCTACAGTCTAGTTCATTGGGTTAAGCCAGTCCTTCTCCGCTTTTTGTTCCATCAAACATAGAGGTGGCTTTTCCAGAGAATGATGCTAATATGCAACAAGTCCAACAAAGTTTAATGGGCACTCTTTTCTCCCCTATATTGGCAAGCAACAATTGATGCCTGTGTTGAAAAATTGGTCTTGAGCTTGAGGGAGTAATTAATTATCATCATGGGATGAGATGTTGAACTCGAATTAACAAGGAGAAGAAGCCACATACATTGATATGTAGAAACAGAAGTCACAAAACTTGTACGCATCATGGGACTGTACAACAAGCATTTATATTTCATACAGTAACACCATTTCATTGAGAGTGAGAGAGAGAGAGAGAGAGAGAGAGAGAGAGATTATAAATAGTTCTAAACACTCAAAAGCATTGCAAATTAGCAACAAGAGCATATGTCTAATTTGATTAGCCTAATATATTCTTAATTTTCCTCTTAATTTTCCCCCTCCTCAAATCGCATTCTTCTACTCCACCTCAGGATATGTTTCCAAGGTGGGATGTGGAGACCTCTTTCTTTAAGAGACTCCTCAGCAGCTGAGCATAGAAGAGAGATTATGGTCTTGACCTTGTCTTCTCTCCCTACAAATATGGGTGGGAGTTTGGTTGAGAGCTCTGGGCAGCTTTTGGTTGGCCTTGCCACTTTAACTTGAGACTTGAAGTCTACATACACTATTAGTTTGTTGGAGTTTCCCTTCATGTCTTCCTCCAAAACCTCAATGCACTCATAGTTTTCTGTTCAAAAAGATTCATTTTTAGTGACATTTGTTAGAAGCAGGATTCAAATAAAGATCAATTTGAGTCATTTGTTAGAAACAAGATTCAAATAAAGATAAACTTAAGTTAGAAATCCAATAATTCAAGTAGAGTACTTCAACTTGGATATCATACAATAGTCCTGGCTAAATGAGCAAACTAACTAGCTAGGCATGTATTAAAATTTAGTTATGGTGGAGTGGAATGTTGGAAAACTAAATACAGACGAGAATTAACCACATCTAACGTTAGTCCAACTTGATATAAAAAATTGTTTGAATATAGATGAATTTTATCTGTACCTATTCAATCCCATTCTATTAAAATTTTCTTTTATTGCTATTGAAAAGTGGAAAAAAGATAATGCAAAATTTACAGTTGCATAGGTCAACGGGCAAAATATTGGCCAAACCTATGTTTGCCCACAATTTAAGGTCCTTTGGTACTAAGTTACTTTGGTTGGAACCTTTTTTTGTTGTTGTGGAATTGTGAAGTTTGGTACAAAGGTACTTGTATTAGGTATTTATGTTGGAACCATATTTGGTTATTGTGGAACCATGAAGTTTGGTGTTTATGTATATGAATATGTACATTGCAATTTCGTAAATTTAGGGAGGCAACCACATTAAAAATGTATGTTTCAAGATTTTATAGAAAAATTGCTCACAAAAACAGTCACAAATTGTTTTCGATCCCACCAAAATTGGTCACAAATACGGTCACAAAATTAGCAAAATTTTCAACAAAATCGGTCACCAAAAACGGCAGTCACAGTCACGGTCGGAAGTTATATGATTCACATCAGTTACAAAATCGGTCACAATGACAAATCAGTCACAAAGTTAGTCACAAGTCGGTCTAAAATTTTCACCAAAAAAGTTGTCTGAAAAATGGTGCCAAAAAATAAAGTATTCACAAATTCAGTCACAAACAGTGACTACACAATCGGTCACAAATGGTGTCACACATTGTGACCGAATGCGTCACAAATTCAATCTTCGACCAAGGGTTTTATGACCGCGGTACTCAGTCACAAGTTCAGTTACAAATGTCATTTGCGACCGATTTTGCTCTATTTGTGACCGTTTTATTAGTCATAAATGGATGATTTTCTAGTAGTGTTAATTACATCTCTACTGCACAAGGATCACTTTACAAGTGATCAGGCTCGGAGTGTTGGGAATGTCACTCTCTTTCTATAATGCTTGGATCATCAACATTGCCACCAATGCCAACAGTTTGTGAAGTGGACATCTCACTCCACGAATGTTAAGAAATGTATTACCATCAAAAAGGAAAATAGACATAAAACAAAACCTCATCTCCTAAATTTGTCACTGCTACTAAAAATGTTGACCAAATTAACTTATATAGTTCACCTATCAATTTTAAATTCTACCTTATGGAAAGCATCTAAGAAAATTCCCCATGTGTACCCTGTGCACAACATACATTTTGGGTCCAATGCCCACTACTGTTACGAAACTAAAGCGTCAGTTTGAATCATGACAGGAGTTTGTCATAATACAGCTTGTTGGAGTACATTATGACTTCCAGCATGCTATACAACATACTCAAATCTAGTAAATGCGTACAGGAAAGACACAAAGGAAGGATCCACTGATTTTGTTGACTTAAGTTCTCTTTTGGTTTAGATACCCAATTTAAATGCATACCAGAAATAGATTAAACACTAATGCCAAGCCAAACAAAACATGTTTTCTGAAACACTAATTGAATGGCAATACACAACACTAAATTGAAACAATAATTGCCCTTGACTAAATTAATGGTGTGTTTGGTAGGGTTGAAAACCATTTTCCTAGAAAATAATTTTCCATGTAAAATGATTTTTCGGGTGTGTTTGGTAGGGGGAAAATCATTTTCCCGTAAAATAGTTTTTCCATTTTACGTTGTTTGGTAAAACAAGGAGGGGAAAATCATTTTTAGGGGAAAACCATTTCACCTCATTTGAAGGAAATTGTTTTCTCTTGAAAAAGTAGGGAAAATGATTTTCCAAGCCCAATTTTCGTTTCCTAATTTTGTTTCTCGTTCTATTTTCTTTTAATTGTGCCTAGAATCACTCTATTTTCACTCTCATTTTGTCTCTCATTCATCCCCTCTTCTTCATGTTCATCATGTTCATCGATGACTTCCATCGTCAGTATCTGCAATTATTTCTTCAGTTCTTTAACCTTGTTCCCGTAGCCCTTTTGAGAACTTCGCAATCTGAGACACCCATCGTCTCTCCGTTCGCCATTTTCTTTGATAAGAATTTAATATCACTCAAAGTCAACTAGGTAATCCTTGGAAATAGTGAAAAAATTGAGATTCATTAATGTTGACTCTCTCTTTTTATGGGTTTATTACTGGGTATATTTTTTACCAATATTTTGGATTCGATTGTGAAGAGGAGAGATAAACAGAATTTATTGGTTGGGTCGGGTCAGAGTAGTGAGTAGGGGAGGGGGTTGATGGTAAAAAGAAATGAAATGAGGGCGAGGGGTTCATTCCATCACGTAGCAAAAAATGAAGTGGAAAGAAAATGGTTTTCCATTCTCCCAAAGAGCTGAAAATGTAAATGAAAAATCATTTTTCTTCGGAAAATATTTTTCATGGAAAATAATTTTCTAGGAAAATGATTTTTCCGCCTACCACACACACCCTTCATGTAAAATGATTTTCACCTCATATTTTCAATTGTTTAGTAAAAAGGAAAATGAACTTTCTGGATAATGAGTTGATTAACAAAAAATGAGCAAAAAAGCTAAAAATAATTTTCCTTAATCTTCAAACCATATGTCGAGGAAATAGACAAGGAATAGAGAAAGAGTGTGAGAGCCCAAGAAACATAAAATCAACTTATGTTCTATTCAAAGCAAAAATATTTTCCTTCATTCTAAGGAAAATGATTTCCCCTCCTTGTTTTACCAAATACCGTAAAATGAGAAAATCATTTTCCAAGAAAATGATTTTCACTCCTACCAAACACACCCTAAATAAAAAATCCTAATTTAATGGGAAACCAAATCATCCAAATACTATCACATAGAAAATCTAAGACCCTAAATTGAAACACTAATTTCCCCTGAGCGACCTAAACGATAATTGCAAGCCAAAAAAATGCTTTTTGAAATTAAAGATGACTCCAGACAGAACTCATTGCACATGATAGATAATTTC
>JACYFF010010365.1:57138667-57174024 GCA_017589665.1 Selenicereus undatus | reverse complement strand
TGTGTGTGTGTGTGTGTGTGTATGTATGTATATATATGTATATATATATACATATATATATATATATATGTATATATAAATATGTATATATGTATATATATATGTATATCTATATCTATGTGTGTATGTATGTAGGCTGCAGCTCTGGTGAGAAGAGGTACCCTATGGGCAGAATGTCAAGAGGAGATCTTCGCAATTCATTCAGATTGGACGGTCGGAAAATTTGTAATGCACATGACCTTTCTGCAACTTCTTTCCTCTGTGTTTTCAATTCAAGCTACTTGCTTTGTGTTCAACTCTCTCTATCATTGTGTTCTCACCTCCATGTTCGTTCTCTTGCCTCTCTGTTTTTTCCTTCTCTAATCAATTTTCTTGGTTTTGGAAAGTTCTAAGGCGGATTTGTTAGAGTAATTTAGTGATTAATTGTTCACTAATAGTAACGTTCTTCAAAGTTCCTTTTGGTGATGTTTTTCTTTCTCCAATATAGTTTGAGAAGTCTAAATTTCTACTTATTGTTCTTCAAGCTCAAGGTCTTCGTCTTATCCAAATTTAGCTCAGTTATTGTCTATTATTCTTTTGAAAATTATCTATCGTACTTAATGGATTCCATTAGGTTTGTGATTCAGTTGAATGAGCATTTTTGTTCTTGTTGTTGTAGTGTTGTTTTATTCAATCAAAAGAAACCAGGTTTTTTACTTTTCTAATTTGAATTACTTTTGGGGATTTATTCTTCTTACTGTTCAGTTGGGAATTTGACTATTGCTATGTATCTACTTGAACCCATTTGTTAGTTCTCTGCTTTTTGAAGTATCATAGGATTTTGATTTCCCCGCTTTGTCTTCAATTCATTTAGGATTATGATTAATTTCATTGTTGTGAGATTTGGTTTTCATTTTGTTTCTCCTTATGCATATTGTGAGCCCTTATAACCATATATTCCAGTGAACTATAGCTTTGTCTTTGGTCAATTTTGAGATTTAGATATAGGCTAGTGAATTATGATTTATATATTGGCAAACATGAACTTTTGCTTGTTAAATTAGGGGAGGGGGGAAGTTGGAGTTGTAGCCATTACCAATTGTCATGGTTGAAATATGAAATTATTATAGCAAATTCTAGCAATTTGATTTGTTGAATTTTGTAAGAGAGTTGCTTGAGGAAAGAAAAAAGACAGTTGCCCTTTGAGATTTAGCTATAATATTCATGTTTTAAATGGTGGGTTTTATTGGAGGAAGAGGGTCAATGCAGTAATTGGGTTTAATCCAATTTGATTTTTCTGGAGGACATATTTAGTATAAGGAGCGGTATGAGATACACAAAGATAATGGAACTAGAAATTTTAGGGTTGTAAGCTTATTGGGGATAAGTGGACCTATGAATTCTTTGTTGTTAAGTTCATCAGTAGGGGTTAGCTCATCACTTATATAATCTCCCCCTTTTCAATTTTTGGGTTCCACTTTTTATATTGCTTGTTTTTTAATTTTGTGATTTTTAATTTGAATTTATTTTTTCATAGAACATATTTACTATGGAGAAGTGATATGAGATAGTTAAAGATATTGGGTTTGACAATTTTAGTGTTGAAAGCGTGTCAGAGAATTGTGTTTTTTTATTTATCTTAACTCAATTTGGTAAATTTCATATCTTCATTTCAAATTTTGTGATGAAGGTGATTATCATGATCACAGTTAATGAACTTTTAGTAATATAATTATATTGTTTTGATCAATTGAATTAGGTTAGGATTCTAATGAGTTCAAGTTCTATGAGGTTGGGATTTCATTTTATCTCTTCTTGTACATCTTTTGAGGCCCTACAATTCATATATTAGTAGTGAATTATAGCCTTTTCTTTGCTAAATTTTTAAATTTTTGATGGTGAATCTTGACCCAAGATATGATGAACATGATTCACATACACATTCTGGTGCCTAAGCATGAGTCCTCTAATTATTCAAGGAGAAAGGAAGTGGATGTGGTAGCTTATTACCATTTTCATAGTGGAGAATTTAAAATTTATTGATGAATTATGTCGTATCCATTTCAATATTGTTGTACATTCCCTAAAATAATTTATGTATGAGCATTTATGTAGTGAAATGTATTCTTTACGAAGTCTTTCCCTCAAAGCCAATGTCGATGACAAAGCATGAGTAATCAAGTGGGGCAAACTTTAGAAATGGCTTCATAAATGCCTAACAAGGAGCCACATTCCCAGCAACCAAGTTTGAGAACTTGTAAAGTGATCCTCATGTAATAGAGATCATGGAGCATCTCGTAATATCACGTATCCATATTTTGTTTTCATTTGAACTTGATTATTATCAGTTTTAGAAGTATGCGGTGTTGTCAAAATTGGATCAAGAGTTGTTATTAACTTATTGTCTATTGTTCGTATCTTCTATATATATTGTTAATTTGAACATCAATTAATTTCATGAAGATATAAGGTGCTTGAAAATCATAAGACTATGCATTCTAGTTTCATTATTATGCTTGATATGTCTTCATATTTTTTTTCATTAATTGTTGTCCTTTGTGACTATTTGCATCCTCCTACTTGTTTAAGTCATAGGACTAGTGTTGTCTTAAAATACCGCAAATGCATGATGTAGCTGTAGTTAGCAACTAGAAAGTACGAATCATGTCTACAGGGAACTTGATTTCAATCACCAAATTAACTTACAACACTCAATTTAGGCAAAAATTCGCTTAGGTTGATCATTAGTGAACACCAGTTCTATTTTGCTAAAGGCTAATGAATTTGTCTAATTTAATAATGATAAAGATTCTATATTAGGATTCACCACACTATTATGCTCCACGAATCATAAATTAAATCATGCAAACATGCCCATGTAAATAATTGGAGTAGAATGACTACAAGTTCAAACACATCTATACCTTCTCTCGAAGGTCATTAGACTAACTAATCAATCCTAGTTATATATTTTCATGAAACTAGAATTATCAAGGTCACAAGATTGAGTAATCGAAGATTCTCAATTGAAGCCCTAATTGTTTTCACGCTATGAAATAGCCGCATTAGATTAAGAGTCCAACTTTCATTGATCTCCTAGGTCCTAATTAAGAACAATGAATAAATCTCTCTCGAGCAATTCAACAAATACCTACATACTAAGCAAGATTTCAATTCACATACATGGGCATGATTCACAAAGACCTAGACCAAGATTCAATTTCATATAATAGGGGCTAATCCTAACCTAAGATAAGGGATTTAGCCTCTACACATTTTCACAATCACAATACAAAGCCTGATCTGAAGAACATAACTAAAGTGAAAACTTGGATTAAAATCACAAGTAGAAATGAAACAGATACAAACTTGAATCGATTGTAACGATGAATCAACAATAATCTTCTAATTAAAATCTCAAATCCAAGCTACAAAAGTGTGCAAGGTATTTAGAAAGTAAGCGCTAAAACTCGTCCCCTAAAAATTGCTCTCTAAAGTCCAAAAGATAAGCCCCGAAACAACCCTGAAAACCAATGACGTCACAAAAAATTGGGGGATGCACGACCATGTAAAAATCACAATCGGCCATTTTTTAGCCAATAAACTCCAAAATTCTTCCAATTAAGACCAACACACCTACAAAAAGGAAAATTAGTCCGAATAAGATAATTATGAGCAAAGAGGAGCAAATTTTTTCCAAATCTTCCACTAATCCTACGGAATATATGGAAAAGGTTGGTGGAATTAAAGTGTCAAATTGTAAAATTAAAGGATTATCAACTCCCCCATGCTTATCTTTTACTTGTCCCAAAACAAGACTAAAAACATGAATGAACTGACAAGGGATCAAAACCTCTAATATTCACCTCATCAGGTAAGTCCAATTGGAAATCAGTCGAATCAAGTATAACTGTGCACAATAATGGGACAATTCAAGGCATAAAAAGCAGTTTCAAAAAGTCATTCAAAATCATTTGAGAGATCACATTACCCGAACTCAACATCCAACTATCCCATATTACACCACCTCCTAATCGAGATGCCTCCAATCAAGTGGTGAACTGGTAGCACTAATAGTATCTCTCATAGGGGAAATAAAACAGAGGCACCCCCGCTCATGTGTTTGAAAATATCTGGCTCTCTCAATTATTCTCCAAAATTTAGCAACCTTATCATAAGCTTGGTTATATTCTTAATCCTCCACTACTGAAATGCACATGCAAATGATAATCCAGAGGGCTTGTTATGGGTTGTAATGGGGCTTCAGTTAGAGGCAAGGAGGGAAAATGAATTTGGGGATGTGGAGTTAAAGCCAGGAGACTAAGAAGTACCACAAACATCTCAAACATTCCACTACATTACGTACCACCCCATACTAGCTACGTTGTAATGCGAACCCCTGAATGGGTATAGGAAGTAAGTTGATACAAATCAGTTTCAGTAATGCCACCAACCATGCCAAAATTTTTATTCTCATTTCATCCCTTTTTCTTTTTTTATCTGATTGGGATGGGGTAGATAATTCACAAGCTCAACATCAACTCTCCACACATATTATCAGCCCAACAAACACAAGGGGGGAGGACAACAAATCTTCCCTCCCCAATTAGTACACACGGGATAGCCAATCAAACACGTGAGCTTACACCCCACGCTTCTCAATAAGATTCACTGAAACTAAACTTCACCTAGTCCTGGCATAAGAGTAAGGGATTGTATAAGGCCAAGGGGTAAGTGAGTGAGTTTGTGACAAATGAAATCGGTCAAAGGCACAAAAGGGCTAGCGAATGGTTTAGCATAGACCTTATGAAGGCCATTTGGCTATGTGGCTACTAATCAATCAAGAAGTGCCTCTATCATATCATAAATGCATAGCATATGTGTAACCTTAGAGAGAAACAAACCAAGTTCTAGAAAGAATGCACATAGAAGGGTCACACACGAAATAAAACAGTGAGACTATATGAATGAATAGTCTATGCAAGGACAACAGTCTCACGAGATGAACTGCCAAACAAAGAACTAGTCTTAGAATGTCCCACTCAAAAGAAATAGTTAATCACGATAAGGGGGCTTCAAGGGAAACCAATATGTAAGGCCAAACAGTGCAATCAAAACCTTTCGAAATCTATATGCAAAATTTGCCAAGAATAGCCCACAAGCATACATAATCATGTTAACCAACTGACCACCGATTTATTAACTCATCATCATAGGAGGGGTTTTCAAAAACCTTTTTGTTTTTCTTTTTCAATTTTCAAGGTTTTTTTTTCCAAAGCAATAAATCTACCTAGGTGATCAACAAGTAGATAAATGAAGAGAAGGGTTGGAGAGATTACCCTGCAATCTTATAGAAGGCCTACTCAACTCGTCTTCACTTGAGACCAACGGTTAGAAACAATACATATACAATGCATCACCTATATATATGTCGTATCCTACATGCTTTCCTAAACAAAAAATGAAACTAACACTAATGCACCCTAGAAATGCACCTAAGCAAGAATGAAACCTAACATCTAGATGTAAGCATGTTGAATACAAAGAGATATGTACATACCACAACAAACTACAACCATCCAAGATTGCATGAGCTCACCCCCATGCTTGAAATTTTCGTTGTCCCCAACGAAAGAAATAGCCAAGCGAAAAAAGGGAAAAAGGGGGGATATACTCACAATGCATAAATAGGTCCCAGAAGGACCACTAGGTCTCTAGTCAGGGGGAGGACAAGGCCACTAGAAGTGCTCATATGCATAGTACACATGGTGCTAAGGCTCCATTGCCTACCATCACACCCATCCTAGCGACAAAGGAGCTCAGCATGCTCTTGGGAGTGTTGTTCGCTCATATGATCTAACCTGAGGTGGAGGTGAGTAAACTCATCAAAAACAAACTGACGGAGTAGAGCCTCCTCCAATTCAAAGGGGCCAGTCTCATGGAGAGTATCACAGGCTATGAGGAGCGGAGGGTGCGGAACGACATCCCCAGAGGTGTCGCACGGGGCGTGCCTATCATAAGGAGGAATGTTGGTGGTAGCATCCTAATCATCCTGATCATCCGCCTTAGCATCAGTGTCATTGTCATAGCTCTAGTTAGCTTGATCGGTGATAGTGGTCTTGAAGGGTTAAGGGAGGGCAAAAAGGGCACGACTGTGGTGGGTCACCTACACTTGCTTACCCACTATCGGGAATATCTCCATATGCACACATGCAGCCCAGTTAACCCATGCACCCTTATGACGAATAGGCATAAGAGGAAAAAGGTTGTCTAACCCTAAGCCATGGGCCAAAGTTATGACAATGCCACCAGTGGTAATGACTGAGGCACTATGATTAACTTACTTCTCCAGCTGAGTAAGGATGTGGAAGGTCGTGTTTGTACGAACCCCATACAATGCAACCCATAAGATAAATTGTTCACCGTGCAGAGGAACCCCATGACTGTCAAAACGGGGAAAAACAATATTCATCGTAAGGCGTTGGACATACGTAAGGATAGGGTTGCATATGAACGTCGTGTTGCTAGAGCTAGAGACATAAGGAGGTGCATCATAAGCAATGTTTTTCCAAAAATCACCTCGACTATAATCTCGGTGAACAAATTCAGTTATGCCACAAACAGATAGTTGCAACAATTCGCTAAAGCGAGCTATGTTCATTTCATAAGTCAAGTCACCCAATCTAAATCGAATGTAACAACAACCATTGTTATGGTCATGCCTCTCATCAAAGACAAAGGAACTAAAGAATTCGCAAACAAGCTTCTCATAAACTGGAAATCGCAATAGCACATAGGATTGCCAACCCAACACACAAAACAAGACATTAAAATTGTCCCATAAGCTCAAAGCTTACAACGATTCGACATCAACATACTTAGGGGTGCTAAAGTGCCTAGACACCAAAGCATCATATCGTTCAAGTTGGGCATCATCTAAGAAAATAATGCCATGTTTGTTAATAGCAAGAGGGAGTTGATATTGGGTGCGATTTCCTCGAGGTGGAGCTAGTGGGCGGCTTGAGGAGGTGGTGTTAGTGGCCTCAGTACCCTTTTTAGGAGGCGAAGAAGAGGAAACGTCTTTGAGGTTACGTGCCATGGAAATGGTGTTAATACAAATCAATGTAACCCCAAATTGAATGGAACCACATCACGTTACGATTCAACCCAATTAAATACCCAACTAATCACAAAACAAACCACAAATTAAAGAAGAAGTGATGGAATTGAAGAGGTTAGGGTTTGAGATTGTGGTAAAAGAGGGTGATTTGAGGGAGTGAATGAGAGATAATGGAAGAAAGGGAGTGGGCCGTCGGCGACCGGGGGGGTTGTGGTGGCCGGAATCCGATGAGGGAAGCAGCGAATTTGAGGGGGGAAATTAGAGGGGGTGCGTGAGAGAGGGGGTGGGGTATAGGTGGTGGTATGGTGCGGACGAACAGCGATCGGCTATGGCAGTTGTCAGTGCGAGATCGATGGATCTAGCTGGAGTGGGGGTAGTCGAAGTGTTTGTTAGTGGTGGTTGGTGGAAGTAAGTGGGTGAGAAAGTGAGGAATGGGAGAGAGAGATGCGATGGAGGGGCTGTGGAGCCGGCGATGGAGGTGTGGCAAACGTTCGGGCGATGGGTGGTGGTTGGTGATGTGTGTGTGTGTGTGTGAGAGAAAGAGGATGCTAGAGAGATTTTTAGACTCAAAGCCAGGTGCACGACCATGCATCGAGCGCACAACCTGCTGTGCATCTGGGTTGGAGGCACATAGTTGTGCAAAAGAGCATGGCCAGTGGTGCTCTTTTCCAAGAACTATATACCTGAGATGCACGGCCGTGTAAAAACATAAGGCTAGCCGTGCGTCTAGGCTGATTCCAATTTGCCCACTTCTTTAGCTCTGGTACTTTTTTTCATCATTTTTTTTAAAACCAGTAAAACTTGGGTTGCCTCCCAAGAAGTGTTTGTTTTAGATCCCGAGATTGACCTATAGTGACTTTCAAGTAGAGAAGGAATAGGGAAGGTCATAGGAGACCTTTCCCGCTATAGGGTCGCTCGCGACATAGTGCTTGAGCGTCGAGCCATTCACCTGAGCCTGTAGCGTTAGTTCTGATCTCAATTGCTCCATACGGATGGACTATTACCCCTTTAAAGGGACCTGACAATCAGGAGTAGAGCTTGCCAGAGCAGAGCTTCAATCATGAATTGAACAAAAGAAATAAGTCAACTTCCCTAAACTCTCTTCGATTGATAAATTTGTTTTTCCACCTTTCCATCATCTTCGTGAACTTTCATAGACATCCAACTGGATCTTCTCAAGTTCGTTCAACTATAGCAACTATTTTTTCCTCATGGATTTCAAGTCAAAATTAAGGTGCTTGATAGCCTAGTAGGCCTTTTGTTCTAGCTATGGGGAGGTGACATGGCTTACCATAGATTAATCGGAACATAGTGGTGTCGATTGGAGTTTTGAATGTCGTACGATAGTCCCAAAGGGCATCATCAAGTTTATCCACCTAATCTTTTCACGATCTTGCAACAGTCTTCTCTAATATAGACTTGATTTCATGGTTGGAGATCACGACTTGCCACTCATTTGGGGATGGTAGGTAAGCCCAAATTTGTGGTGCACTCTAAGCTTTTTTAACAGCACCTCAAGCTTTTTCCCTATGAACTGTGTCCCATTATCACTAATGAGCACTCTTAAGACTCCAAAGCAAGGAAAAATGATCTTCTTGAATAGTTTAGGCACTATCCTTGAATCAATGGTAGGGCTAGGTATGGCCTTCACTCGCTCGGAGATATGATCCACTCCAACTAGAATGAACTTGTCGCCCTTCGAGGAAAGGAAAGGTCTCATGAAGTAAATGCCCAAACATTGAATGTTTCAACTTCAAGAATGAAGATGAGGGCCATCTCATTCTTTTAAGATAGATTTCCAGTCCTTTGACAACGATCACATGAACAGACATATCCATGAACATCCTTGAACAACGAAGGCCAAAAGAAACCTACTTGGAGCACCTTCACACCGGTCTTGGAGGTACTTGTATGCCCTCTACATAGAGAGTTGTGACAATGAGATATCAGACTCTGAATTTCCTCCTTGGGGGGTCCAATGCCTATAGATGCCATTTTTACACAACTTACAAAAAAGGTCTCCTCCCAAAAGTACATCTTAATATCATGGAACAACTTCTTTTGATGGAAGGATAAATCCTGAGGTAGAATCCTTGAGGCTAAATAGTTTACAATATCTGCAAACTATGGGGCTTGCTTCGTAGAGACATTAAGGAGATGCTCTTCAGGAAAGGTGTCATTAAGGGGGACATCTTGCCTCTCAACAATGAACTTGGAGAGATTATCAACAATGATATTCTTAGCCCCCGCCTTGTCCTTGATCTCCAAATCAAAATCCTGTGGGAGTATAATCCACCTGATGACGTGTGGCTTCGCATCATTCCTCTCAAGGAGGTGCTTGAGAGCAGAATGATTAGTGCACACAATGACCTTGGAGCAAAGGAGATAAGGTCTAAATTTCTCCATTGAGTACACGACTGTGAGTGGCTCCTTCTCAGTTGTTGTATAATTCTTTGAGCCTCATATAATGTTCGACTAGCATAGTAGATCACCAAAGGCTTCTTATCCTTACTCTGTCCCAAGACTGCCCCCACTGTATGGTTACTAGCACCACACATGTTCTCAAAAGAGATACCCCAATCAGGTCGCTAAATAATGGGGGTAGAAATTAGTGTCTACTTAATCCTGTAAAAAGCTTCATGGCACTTATCAGTAAACACAAATAGGGTATCCTTGGCCAAAGGCGGAGTTAGAGGCTAAGCGATCTTAGAGAAATCCTTAATGAAGTCGGGATAAAATCTAGCATGACCGAGGAAACTCCTCACCCCTTTAACCGAAGTAGGAGGGTATCCATGGCACCGGTTTAGTTTTCTCTTCCTTTTCCACATAAATCATCACTTGAAATCATTCAAAATCACCAAAAACATCATCATTATCATCAATAAAACTAAATATTATAAAATCAAATACAAAATAATCATCATAATCAATCCATAAACATGATTTTAACTTAAGCTTGCATGAACATGATCATCCCTAAACCCTAGCATGATTCAAGCTCAACTTCACCATGATCAACACCAAAATAACTCTTATTTATTATCAAAAAATTATGATCAATGATCATAAACATCAAAACAAGAATCAAAACTGAAATAAAAATCAATACCAACAAGATCAAACTTCAAGATTACTCACTTTGATTGCAAATAAGTTGAGATGGAGATGAGGTTTAGGGGTTTTGATGATGGAGGATGATAGCTTGAGGTACTAGCATGTTCGGGGGTCGAAAACCACCAGGGCTAGTCAAAAAGATGGTCGGAAAACACCCATGAAGGGCTACCAGCAGCTGCTGCCACGAAGAGGGAGAAATGAGAGAAAGGGTGTGTATGTGTTGTTATGTTTGCTTGGCAAGAATGACCCCAAAAATACTTGGCTAAATTTTATCCTTCCAAAATATCTTTTTTGCTAGTTGAAATTAGGCACAAATGAGAGTAATTAACTTAATTTAATCACACTAAAATTTTCGGGCCAAAATTTTAACCCAAAAGGAATCGGGCCGTAAATCGGGCTCAAATGAATTGGGCCGAACTTAAAGAATTTGAGCCCAAATATTTTTGCATGGCTAAACATTAAATTTTTGTGACATTATGAAAAGTAATTTAATGCTCAATCATGATCATTGAGGCCTAATATCGATTCACGTGATATTTAATCAATCAAGAAAACTTGCATTAACAATCAATGAAACTTGAATTGCAAAATGGGACTCAAATGAAATATCCTCAAACCGAGATGATTAAATACGATAAATGAATGTGAAAAATTAAAATGGCATAAGGTAATTTGGTAAATATACAAATTGAGTGTAATTGAATTAATAAACATGATTTGGTTAAACAAATAACCATGAGTGATTAAATCCATAAACATGATAAATTAAATGAATAAACATGATTAATTAAATAAATAAATATGATTTAAATAAATAAATATGGGTTAGGGTCGGGTTATTACAGCCTTCCCCCCTTAAAGAGTTTCGTCCTCGAAACTTATGACGCTTGCCAAATGTATGCAATGCTGCTTTAAAAAAAAATACATGGGCCTTTCGTTCCCATTGCTTCCCTCTGAAGAGGTATAATTTGCCCAATGTACCCCGTCTAAGGGCGTCTGCGTATTGTATAACTACTTAATCCCATGTTTCAGTAGTAGATTCGGATACCTCTCACACAATAGCCTCAATGAACTCAATTACTACTATGATCGAAAATTGATATTCTCTTCGAAAGAGAAGAACCTTGTTACTAGTGAGGAGGTGCTCACTACTGGTTCATCACCTTGTCCACTAATGGAAACTGATGCATACCCTGGTAAGTACTCTGATACTATTACAAGCTATAAGCACGTCATATATGTGCTCGAGTTCAACAGGTAGGTGCAGCCAACAAGCTATAGGATTTAACCTTTCAATGAATCATAAGGCCCCATGCAACTAGTCCCTACTTGTCCTTGGATAGTCGGTCTCTTACTACTTTGATTAGAAAAGCCTTTTGAAATACTTCCTAACCCATCTGAGACTTTGGTTATTTCTTTGTTTTGCCAGCACAACTCTTTTGTCAACCTTCTATCACCTCAACATGTACTTGAATTTTTCCTCTTCATGCTGCTTGGGTTAGCTCTGACCTTATACTCAATGTTTCTTCTGGCTCACTCCAATATAATTAGACAGTGCTTGATATTATGCCCTTATCAAAATGTCCTCATCTGATATTCCTACTGCATCACATGATCTCCCCTCATCAGACTACTCAAGGATCTGCTCCCGATCGATAATGGGTAGTGAAATGACCATGGTTAGGGATAAGAGTGATGAAGTTCTTAGCGAAGCGAATCATTGCATACAAAACAAATGAGCAATGAGACTAGAAAAGGCTAATAAAGGAGAGATTATCATGGGGTGGTTAAAATAAAGATAACCATAAGTGTATCATAAATTCTAAAATATAATGCCCTTAGAAGTGTGGTTTATAAATATGAATCATAAAGGGTCCAATAAATAATCACCCAAGGAGAAAGATGGCATGGTTATAATAGGGTTTAACTAACAAATTGGAAACAAGATGACAAGCAACGGAGCTTCAACTAGGTGACTTTATAGCCACAAGCAATGAGATAAGTGCAGTAGATAGATGGGACAAGCAATGCACAATAAATAGATAGATAGACTGGATAACCAAAGTGCAATAGATAGACAAATAGATTGAACAAGCAAAGTGTAATGGATAGATAAGTGGATTAGAGAACAAAGTGCCAATGGATAGATAAATAGATTGAGCAAGCTACAATAGGAACATGCCTTTACTCATATGAAGTCAATTTGAGTACAACAATAAGATTGAATAGAGAATGCAAAAGTTTATTTATCAGAATGTAAGATATATATGTGGGAGTTGAAGTTCAAAATAAAGAGAGTAAGGGGATTATGACAATCGCAATCACCCACACCAATGAGAGTTGAATTACATTATGAATTCAGAACAAGTTATACAAGCTTATCATTTTGAATAAATGAGATGCAAGGTAGATATGTGAATCACCTCTGAATGGAATGAACTACAACTCATGATCATGAAACAAAGATGGTGAAGGTCGAGAGCACTGGAATGTTGACAACCATATAAGATCGAATAAAAATATATTGCACATTTAACAATGGGTTTGCAAAGACATGGAAGATCACGATAATAGGAAATATTAGGTTGAAATGCAAGGGACATTAAACAATATTGGATGGTATCAAGTCTTGAAGATGAGACAAGCAAACAATTTCGAGAATTATGATAAAAGGCATTCTTGCAAAAGGTAAACTGTGGTTGCATGGTTTAGGTGTGGTATCCGAACCTCAAATCATTCCTACAAAAGACTTCTGTTGTTGGCAATTAATTCCATAAATCATTTATTTAAGGCATAGGGCACTTGTTTTTGATAGCGATCTTATTTAACTCTCTATATGCAGTACACAACCATAAGGTTATGCCTTCTTTCTTCACACATATAAAACTAGGGTTTCCCATGATGGCACACTTGGTTAAGTAACTCCCTTCGGTAACAACTCACTTTACTAAATCTAGAATTCCTTGAACTCCGCTGGGGGGCATGTGATAGGGGCTCTGAAAATGGATTGAGCACCTAGAAATAGGTTGATCTGGAAATCAATGCTTCTTAGGGGAAAACAGTCCTGAAAGTCCTCAGATGAAACATCTCTAAATTCACAAGCTATAATTATGGATATGTATATACCGAGTGTGGTTGGCATATCACTAATATTCAATGCGTTACTGACACGATAACTCGCTTGCTTGCACAGTGTAATTAGGACGGATATAGGGTTTTTCTTCCCTTGATCCATAGAAACACACGTCTAGTCTTTCCTCATTTCTCAAGCTAACCCAAAGATCTTTACAAGTCATCTTCTATAAGTACACAATCAGTTCATCTCCATGATGACAACAAGGTCTGCCAATCAAACTGGATTGAATGTCGAATGAATATGTTTCCAGCAATACTATATATAACACATTCAACTGTTTACTGGTCTCAGTAAATTTAAAAGACAGGGGGATGATCTAAAGTGTAAAGAGATGCAACCACACCATGAGCTCTTGCAAAGATATTTCTTTATTAGTTAAAAAGACATGCATTAAGTTGAACGAATGAAAGGACGAAGATTAGTAATGAAAGAGGTAAGGCATATAAATATCCTGCATATACAAGACATGCAGTTTATTCATGGTGGTCATGATAGTAAAATAAATGAATGATGTTATGAGGTTGAGAGAGAGTATAAAGTAATGAAGGTGAAGAAATGTGATAGATTCCCAAAGAGGCTTTTAAAACATCATACGGTATCTGTATGTGAGTAAAATGATGCACATAAGGGTCAACAATACCAGAACAAAAAATTTATTCATCTGGTATTTGAAATGACAATACGTCAAGATGAATGAGTCAGCATTATGACTGAACATGATGACATCCATCAATATCATATTTTGCAGTAAAGGAAGTCTTGGATAGGCATATAAGCTTCAAAACTGCTGGCAGATGGAAATAGCACAAATCATTGTTTATCATTCATAGGATAGGTTGTACTAGTAAAGAAAGGATTGCCAAAATAACTTGAGTAACAACATGTCGTCATGGCCATGGAGTACTATGCCACCGTGATGTTACGGTGTAATAGAAACACGAATGATATGGATGCATTTAATTGATGAAAAGGCATTCAATGACTGGGTCTTAAATAAGCAAAGGCTTTCCAAGCAATAAATAAATAGTGCTCGAATAGAAGCAAGGAGTTGAAGTAGGTGTCAGTAAAAATACGAGCATAGTGATAGCTGAACTGGAAGTAGAATCGGGCAAATATGCTTAGGAAGAAGTGCAAATCATTCAGTAATGCATATTAGGGGTCATCATAGGCTCCATTATGGAAACAGAGAATTAAACGGTTATGATTGTCAGGGTTTGAATCGCCTAGAAAAAAGGTTGCTCAGATGTATTTGAAGATCTCCCCACAAACCACATATGAGAGATTTTTTTTTCTTTTTTTCATAAACACTCTATTACAAATCATGAGAGTGTTAATGATAAAGAAATGATGCTTCTTAACAATTCAAGGTAACTAGGGCAAAAATAAGTCAATGACAGGAAGTAATGAGAGCATTGCTGATGCAAGGTCCTAAAGTCAAGACCAGATAATTCTAATACATGGCATATTAATCTTACTTGTACCACACATATAATGCTAAGTAGTACACCATAGGCTACAAATTGGCATCACCATACATAAGCACTAATTGTAGTGTTCGTTTCATATTGGTTCACCTCAAAGATATTGCCCCATAAGGCATTTCCTCATCTAGAGGTTTACATCTAACTTGACACTATATTAATCCCTTAAGAAGTTGCAAATGGCATCCTCACATCGGGTTTCAACCATATATTAACACACGTCAATAAGACTCTCAAATCTTGGGGCAAAACAGACAGAGTTATGCCTAAAAATTGACTAAAATCCAGGCTTAAAGCCTTACAATAGATACCTGAAATGGAGAGAAGCGCTTCAATAGCTCAACGGCCACATGTCGGAGTTCATAACTCAACGGGTCACACACTCAGAGTGCACAACTGCAAAAATTTAAATAAATGAGAAGAATGAAACATACAACACAACTCCCAAATAAATGAGAGCATGCCTCACTAATAGGTCACCCAAATGGTTCTACACTTCACTTTGCTAATGCTTGAATCTCAAGATATTACCAAATGATTGAGTCACCCAAATGGAAATGGTTCCTCCATATATGCCCATACATATGAACCTATGGTCAATAGCTAATTTAATTGCAACAACATAACTCATACACACCTTGATAACTAACTCATAAACACTTGATAGCTCACAGTGGCTCTTCAAACCATGCTCTGATACCAAATCTGTAACGCCTCTAAAATGCTAATGACATGATTTACGGAAAACTGCAGCGGAAGATTTAATAATTGAAGACGCTACCGCCGCCCTGATAAGGACAAGGCTCACTGAATCCGTTTGATCTTGCAACTCATGTTCAAATCACAATATCTATTAAATTGAAACATTTCAAGATCGAAGTCCATAATAGTTCAACTTCAATACAATCGACTTAATCATACCATTTGCTAACTCCACTCACACTACACAATTGTATTGAGCATAGACCCAAGTTGACCCTGAGGTCAATCCCAACATTCATGATATGCTGAACCCACTGTGAGCATCTGATAGCTTTGAAAAGGGCTTGCTAAAAGGAGAAACATGTGGTACTTCATCACCTAAAATAGAAAACATGAAAACAATTCAAAAATGTGAGCAAAAACTCAGTACATAAATTCTTGTATTGTAAAATGAGCATAGAAAAACTGTTGATGGGTACCCACTTTTGCAATTCATTTAATTGGCAACAACAATGAAAATGAAAGTAATATGAAACTGAATTGCTCATTACTATCTTATGTGAACCCCTTGTAATGATATGATCTATACATAGGTGTACACCTGCCAATCCGATTAAGAGTTGGCCCGAAGCCGCATGGGTAAATGATGGGCTGACGCCCTATAGATGATAACTGACGGAGTCACAAGTTAAATGACAAATCATTGTATAAACTGATTCATTGATAAACTCATTAAGAGTTGTAATTTGATAAACATATATTTCTTTCTGAAGATACATGCAATGGACGTACCTTGATTCTTTAAAAAAGTCATCTGACTTGATAAATATGTTCTGACTTGATAACACTTATGCATAATAGGGAACAATACCTAGGCCTCGACTCTATTTCATAACTGTCATTGTAGGCATGTGTACTTAGTAAATGATCCTTACTCGCATAATTGAGGTAAGTAAAAGTACGCATAATAGAAATTGAGTAATTAAATGGTATATATAACTTTGATATTTCAATATAACTTCAAAACTGAATTGGTGAAAGTAATTAAATTTGATATAAAGTAAATGAAAGTAAATTAGACAACAATAAGATAAATGAGATTACAAAGAAAAAGGCCTTGATGGTGACAAATGAGGGAGTGGTTGTGGCCTTTTCTGGGATAGGTTGCTGATGCGGGTTTAAGGTTCGCTGATGTATAGCTTGGTTCAAGATAACAGCGGGTACACTAGATTGGCTTGATTGATAAATATATTTGATACATTCTGAAATGAGTAAGTAATAAAGGTTTGAGGTCAAGAGAGAGATATATCTTGGTTCAAAATAGCATAAACTGCAATAACTTGATCTGATAAAAATGATTTATGAGTCACAACTCTCTCCACTTCTCATATTTCATTCATAAATCCATTAGATATAGAATTCCTCCCCAAATGAATTAGTGAACTCAAAAGAAGCTATTGAGCTCACTAAGCTTGGTATTTTCTTTGCAACAATAACAAACAACAACAACAACCTCCCAGTGTGGGTCCCGCTTTTGTGGGGTCTGGGGAGATCTATATGTAGGCAACCTTTCCTCTATCGGTATTTCTACCCATAGAGATGTTGATTCCAAAAGACCCACAAAGACAATTTTGTGAAAAGGTTTGAAAGGAAAAGCGATTTCTAACCGCTTACCAAGGAAAAGAGCCAAAGAAAGAAACATAGAAGTAATCAATCAGGGGTGGGAAACATACCTCGACAATCCATGGGTGTGTAGATGCCTTGCCTCTCAGAAAAGCTCCACCTGTATATACGCACGCCAAACCCCTACCGGCCCTACGCTACTACCACTACTGACCCCGACGGAGCTGAAACTCTGCCATCTAAGACCTTAATTCTATCCCGCCACAGCCTCCTATCCTGGGCCAGGTCCTCCGTCAAACCCACAACTCTCAGGTCCTCTCTAACCACTTCGTCCAGACTCTTCTTCGGTCTACCCCTTTCTCTCTTACCAAAAGGGGGGTCGATCTGCTCAACCCTCCTCACTGGGGCGGCCACACTCCTCCTTTTCACGTGGCCGAACCACCAGAGTCTCAATTCCCTCATCTTCTCTTCTATGGGGGCCACTTTAACTAGGTCCCTGATAACTCCGTTTCTAATCATGTCTCTCCTTGTGAAGCCGCACATCCACCTGACCATCCTCATCTCAGCTACCCTCAACCTTTGGGCCTGAGACTTTTTTTAGAGGCCAACACTCCGCTCCATAGAGAACAGCCGGTCTAACTACCGTCCGATAGACTTTACCTTTCAACCCTAGGGGCACCCTCTTATCACACAGCACCCCTGAGACCGACTTCCATTTCTACCAGCCCACTTTAATCCGCTGGCTAATATCCTTGTCAATGTCCCCATCTTGCTAGATGATCGAGCCAAGGTATCTAAACTTAGCTACCTTTGGTATCAACCTCCCATCCAGTGTAATTTCTCCCCCCTGTTCTATCCTTCCACTGAAACCACAATGGAGGTACTCTGTTTCGATCTACTTAACCTAAAACCTCGAGATTCTAGCGTATGCCGCCATCTCTCCAATTTGTCCTTCACCCCCTGTTTAGTCTCGTCGACAAGAACAATGTCGTCCGCAAATAGCAAACACCATGGAACCTCATCCTGAATCTCTCTAGTGAGCTCATCCAAAACTAAGGTAAAGAGAAACGGCCTTAAGGTGGATCCCTGGTGCAGGCGCCTACTAACAGCGAAGTCTTTAGAGACCCCTCCATGCGTCCTCACCCTTGTCTGCCCTCCCTCATACATGTCCTTAATCACTCGAATGTACAAGGGCGACACCCCTTTCTTTTCCAAACAGCTCCACAACACCTCCCTTGGGACTCTATCATACGCTTTTTCCAGGTCGATGAACACCATATGAAGGTCCACCTTCCTATCTTTGTACAAGCCCGTGAGCCTTCTAAGGAGGTAGATCGCCTCTATGGTCGACCAGCCTGGCATGAAACCAAATTGATTCTCTGAAATCTTGACATCCTTTCACAACCTTTGCTCGATCACCCTTTCCCATAGCTTCATTGTGTGACTCAGCAACTTAATACCCCTGAAATTATTACAGTCTTGAATATCCCCTTTGTTTTTGTACAGTGGGATGACTGTGCTAGCCCTCCACTCTCTGGGCATCTTCGCGGTCCTGAGAATAACGTTGAAAAGGTCTGTTAGCCACTGAAGGCCCACTTCCCCCAGACCCTTCCAGACTTCCACTGGAATCTAGTCCGAACCCTCTGCCTTCCCTTTCGCCATCTTCCTCAAGGCCTCCTTAATCTCATCCTTAGTTATAGGTTCGCCCATTCTCGTAACGGGACGCCTATCCCTCCCCTCCACGCCCCCACTATGGGTGTCTCCCACCCCTTCCCCATTAAGGAGTTTATCAAAGAACCTTAGCCATCTCTCCTTGATTTTGGCATCCTCAGTCAACACTTTACCATCTTCGTCTTTGATGCACTTCACCACACCTAAATCCCTAGTCCTCCTTTCCCTAGCCCTAGCCAATTTAAAAACCTCCTTCTCCCCTTCCTTGGTCCCCAGTCTATGATACAGCCTATCGAAGGCCAGGCTCTTAGCTACTGCCACAGCTTTCTTGGCTACCTTCTCAGCCTCGTTGTATCTAGTCCTCTTTGTCTCCCTCTCTTCATCCGAACCATTGTTCGTGAACTCCACGTAGGCCTCTTTCTTCACCTTGACTTTCTCCTTAACCTCTTCGGTCCACCACCAGGCACCCTCCATCCTGTTGCTGCCCCTCCTAGAAAGACCTAGGGTTTCCTTGGCCGACCTTCGGATACAATCAGCCATAACTTCCCACATTGAATCTGCATCTTCTGCCTTCCTCCAAGCTCCTTCCTCAGGGATCCTCTCTGCTATTAACCCCTATTTCTCCTTCGTGAGGGTCCACCACTTTACCCTAGGGTGCCCGACCATCCTCTTCGTCCTCTTAAGACCCTTGAACTCTGCATCCAAGACCAGCAACCTATGTTGAGTTCCCAGACACTCGCTGGGAATCACCTTGCAATCCTTACAAGCTCTCCGGTTGTCTACCCTCGTTAGGAAGTAATGAATTTGGGTCCTACAGGAGCCGCTCTTGAATGTCACCAAGTGATTCTCCTTCTTCTTGAAAAAGGAGTTGACTACTAACAGATTGAATGCCACCGCAAAATCCAGCATAGAAACCCCTCCCGCGTTTCTCTCTCCGAAACTGAAACCCCCGTGGACCGCATCAAACCCCTCTGAATCTGAGCCAATATGGCCGTTAAAGTCTCCTCCTATGAAGAGTTTCTCACTCCGAGGCACATCCTGGATTACCGCATCCAGATCTTCCCAAAAGAGCTTCTTTGACTCCTCCGGTAAACCTACTTAGTGCGCGTACACACTAACCACATTCACGGAAACTCAGCCTAGCAGAACCTTTATGGCCATTATCTGGTCGCTTTTGCGTCGCACTTCGACCACTGAGTCCGCCAAATCCTTTTCAACCAAAATACCAACTCCATTCTTTGTCTTGGTCGACCCCGAATACCAAAGTTTGTACCCATCAATCTCCCTGGCCTTAGCTCCCACCCACTTCGTCTCCTCAACGCAAGCTATACTGATCTTGCGCCTACGCAGAGACTTAACTAATTCTATCGACTTATTTGTAAGGGATCCAATATTCCAGGAAGCTAAGCGAACCTTTCGCGGCCCTACACCCCTCCTACTCCCATTACCCCTTGGAGGACCGGCCGAAACTACTACATGGCTCGCCACAGACAGAGAAGGAACCAGTAAATTGTAACAGTGAATTCCAATCGAGAATTTTAGCAAGAACTCACCAACCACGAAATCTACTAAAACTAGCAAAACTAATCACCCCAAAATATTGATAACAGAGAATACTGGCAAAAATAGCAACAGGACATGGGCAACAAACTCAAAGAATTAAGAGAAACAAACTGCCCAAAGAATTAAGAGAAACCAACGGAGGGGAAACACGAGCTAATCAGGGCCAATGCCTACCCCAGCGAGCAGAAAATAGAACTTGAACAACACCAGCAAGCAGAGGACCCACAAAACTAAAGCAAAAAAACTAAACAAGCAAGAACAAGCAAGAAACCGGGCAAATAGAAACTGAACCAAAACTTGAATAGCAAGTGACCAAAACTATGGCAAAACTAAAGCAAACTGAACCAGAGCACTGCAATCAGCGGCAACCCAAATGACCAAGGCCAGAGACCAAGCAAATAAGAACTGAACAAGCAAGAATAAGCAAGACGAAGATCAAGTAAGATCGAGCAAATAAGCAAGAACAAGCAAGAACAAACAAGCAAGACCAAGGCCAGAGACCAAGCAAATAAGACCCACAAAAGAATAGTAAACTCTCTGCAACAATAAGGGAATAGCAAGTGAGCTGAGGTGTGAGAAACGAAACCTGGGATTTGAGGTGTGGAGATTAACGACAATCACAAATGAACCCAGAGAACGCCTGGGTTCAATTTAATACTTGTCTTCTTCTTTCTTCTTGATTAAGCTAAAAGCTCCATGAATATTCATTTCCCCCTTAAATGACCTTACTTGGCCCAAATACCTAAAATGAATGCATTATCAATCTCACTCAATCTTTATTATTGCTCTTTACACAATGACTCAAAATGCTTTCAAAAATCAGCCAACTCAAAATACTCAACCAAAATTCATGAAATCTTATAGGAAATTTGAAAATAATATGGAAAATCTACAATCAAATTTTCTAAATTTTACTCCAAGTATATGTTGTACAAAAATTGCAATAACAACCCAATTTGCACCAAAACAGCTCAGTTCACTTCAAAAATTCATACCTTTGACCCTAGACCTCAAATGGAGACCTAAAATCCCAATATCAAAAGATTAAGAAGACCGAAAAACTTTCATGTACAACACAAAACGTGATTCCCATAATAGGGTTCCCAAAATGGGGCTAAAACACAAGTGTGTCAGTTTTTGATCCAATCTACACAGTTTTGGTAAAACGATCATAACATTTTCCACAGATCTTGGATTAAGGCGATTCAAGAGCCCTTTGAAATCTAACACACTGAACTATTTACCCACCAAAAATCATACTTTGTGGTCCAGCCGTGCATTACTAGTTTATTGCCAAAGTTTGCCCTATTTTCTTAAAATTTTCAGCCCTCACTGGTTTAGTTTTTTCTTCCTTTTTCACATAAATCCTCACTTGAAATCATTCTAAATCACCAAAAACATCATCATAATCATCAATAAAACTAAATATTATACAATCAAATACAAAATAATCATCATAATCATCATAATCAACCCATAAACATGATTTTAACTTAAGCTTGCATGAACATGATCATCCCTAACCCCTAGTATGATTCAAGCTCAACTTCACCATGATAAACACCAAAATAACTCTTATTTATGATCATAAACATGAAAACAAGAATCAAAACTAAAATAAAAATCAAAACCAACAAGATCAAACTTCAAGATTACTCACATTGATTGCAAATAAGTTAAGATGGAGATGAGGTTTAGGGGTTTTGATGATGGAGGATGATAGCTTGAGGTACTAGGATGTTGGGAGGTCGAAGACCACCAGATCTAGCCGGAAAACACCCATGAAGGGCTGCCAGCAGCTGCTGCCATGAAGAGGGAGAAAAGAGAGAGAGGGTGTGTATATGTTGTTATGTTTGCTTGGCTAGAATGACCCCAAAAATACTTGGCTGAATTTTATCCTTCCAAAATATCGCTTTTGCTAATTAAAATTAGCTATAAATTATAGTAATTAATTTAAGTTAATCACACCAAAATTTTTTGGCAAAAATTTTAACCTAAAATGAATCGGGCCGCAAATCGGGCCCAAATAAATTGGGCCGAAGTTAATGAATTTGAGCCCAAATATTTTTGCATGGCTAAACATTAAATTTTTGTGACATTATGAAAAATAATGTAATGCTCAATCATAATCATCGAGGCCTAATATCAATTCCCCTGAAATTTAATCAATCAACGAAACTTGAACTAACAATCAATGAAACTTGAATTACAAAATGAGACCCAAATGAAATATCCTCAAACCGGGATGATTAAATACGATAAATGAATACGAAAAATTTAAATGGCATAAGGTAATTTGTTAAATATACAAATTGAGTGTAATTGAATTAATAAACATGATTTGGTTAAACAAATAACCATGAGTGATTAAATCCATAAACATGATAAATTAAATGAATAAACATGATTAATTAAATAAATAAATATGATTTAAATAAATAAATAAATATAATTAAACATGTTCACAATCAAAATTACAGACCCTAATATGAAGAACATGACTAAAGGTGAAAACTTGGATTGAAATTACAAGAAGAAAAGAAAGAGAGACAAAACTTGGTTTAATTGCAACAATGAATCAACAATAATCTTTGAATTAAACTCTCAAATTCAAGCAAAAAAAGTGTACAAAGCATTTAGAAAGTAAGCCCTAAAAAGCATCCCCCAAAAACAACTCTCTAAAGTCCAAAAGATAATCCCCGAAACAGCCCCGAAAACCAATTAAGTCACGAAAAACTGGGGGACGCACTGCCGTGCAAAAATGCATGGCCATCCGTGCACTTCTGCAAGAAGTTTCTACCCTCAGTGCATGGCCATGCATAATCTGCACACCCGGTCATGCACTTTCTGGTTTCAATTTTGGACTTGACAGCCATGCTTACATGCACGGCTGGCCATATAAGTATCTTCCCTTTGATTCCACAAGCCTTTGACCCTTCCATTTGATCCTCAAACCTCGGTCCTGCTCATAGTATTACTCCTCATTCATTTTTTAGCCAATAAGCATAGAAATTCTTCGAATTACGACCAACACACCTACAGATAGGAGAATCGGTCCAAATAAGATCATTATGAGCAAAGAGGAGCAAACATTTCCCAAATCTTCGACTAATCCTAAGGAATGTATGGAAAACATTAATGGAATTAAAGGGTCTGGTAAAATTGGAGGTTTATCAACTAGTAATCCATGGTATTTCCTTTTGAAATAGCTCCATATGTGATTAAATATTGTGAGTTAACGCTAAAATATTGTAGTTTAAAAATGTATTCATGTAGCAAAGCATGTTGTTTGCTTACTATTTTGTTCAGTTACTATGATGTGTTATATTACATGTATGATGATATTCATGATTGTGTTTTGTTTTCTTGCGGAAAAAATTGATTTGAATGATTCAACGACACCGATTGTGACATATTCATCCATTAATGCTAAAGGAGAGGGTTTGAGTTGTTAGAAGTGTCTGTTATGCCTAAGATGAAAATGAGGTTTCAAAAGATCAATGGTGCTCTAGTATTTTACAAGAGATATGCAATTGTGTGGGGTTTAGTGCTTGTAAGTCTTCTAACATAATAAATAAGTTAGCAAAATTTAGAATGTTTTTATTTGTTTAAAATAAGGGTATAGGTAGCCTCATAAGACTCTGCCTAGAGTGCACTCATCATAGCCAATGTCATATCTAAACCAAGAGAGAATGTTGATCAAAAAAGGTGAAATGGAGAAAGGCTGAGACTAGAGAACAACGTAATGAACGTATGGTCGTGAGACCTATGAATGATGGTCAGTTTGAAATGCGCACTTTTCATGCAAGCCACGTTCATCCTCTAGTCACCCCAAGGCGAAGGCATATCCTATGATCTTCTAGGAACGTCAGTTCTATTCACAGGGCCTATATTTGTAAATATGGTTGAGCTATTGTTGGTGCGTTAAAGATTTAGTACGCTATGAAAGAGCAAGTTATGAGAAAGTTATGGGTCACGAAAATGTGGGATGCTATGAGTAGGATTTCAAGAACTACTAGAGGGATTTAAAGGTAATGATCAAGGATTCAGATGCCCATATGTTTGTAGATATCTTGAACAAAAGAAAAGAAATTGATCATAACTTTTATTATGCTCATGAGCTTGATGAGGAGAATAGACTTAAGAACATGTTCTGGTGTGATTTTTTGTTTAGGAGGTCCAACGTGTTGTTTGCAGACCTATTATCTTTTGACACCAAGTATAAGACTAATTGATAAAACATGGTGCTTGCTCGATTATAGGCATCAGCCATGATCTCTAGCTAACTTGGTTCAATGCTGGGTTGATTTAGGATGAAAAGGTGGAGTCTTTCAAAGAGCTATTATAAGGAAGTTGCCTAAGAAAGTAGGCTACTTATTGAATGGCTATAAGGATTTCCTAGAGCTAAGAACTATATGTTGGGGCATATGATATGCTAAAGGAGTTTGAAGTAAAGTGGGAAGACATGCTGATAGAATTCAATTTAGGTAGCAATGATTGGCTGAAGCATACACAAGACATCTAGTAGGATTGGGTACAAGTTTATTTTAGGGAGGATTTCTTATGGGGGATTATGAGGACTACGTCAGGGTTTAGGAGGAAAAAAATACTATGTTTAGCAACTTAAAGACTCTCATATCGAGTCTGGTGGAGTTTTGGGTTAGGTTTGTGCATGCTCTCTACTCCTAGCGACACTAAGAAACTAAGGCTAAAAATGCCTCTTTTAATGTTGTGTGTTTGAGCACCGAATGTGTCAAATTAAGTACTTCTAATCACTTAGTTTTTGTTCATAATTGAGATTATTTTTGAATTTTATTTCTTTATTATTTGTTTTTTGTAGGAAACAATGTTGTGATGAAAATCTGATTGAATGGGCCAAAATAAAAGAAGAAGAAGAAATAAGGGGAAAATAAACAGAGAAGAACCCAGCCTGGTGAGAAGCCCAGTTGCAACCTCCTAGCTTCCCACCTCCTTGCTTTCCCTTTTTCAGCAGCCACAAATTGGAAATTGAAGGGAAAATTGGGAATTCAGGTGAAAATTGGAATATGGGTATTATTAGGAAGGTAGAAAATTTGATTTTTATTTGGGCAATCTTTGTAATTAGGAAATTAGCATTAGTATAAATAGGGGCTTTAGAAGACTCTTGGTGATCATCAATTCATCAATTCTTCTTCTCTTCTTCTCTTCTTCTCTTATAGTATTGGTGTAGTTTTTGAGAATTCTTGTAATTTTTAGTAGAGATTTTATTTCAAGCTCTTATTTCAATTTGAATTCCGAGTTTTAGTTGTCATTCAAGTTATAGTTCAAATATTATTTCTCTAATTTTATTTCCATTCGAGTCTTCAACTCTTAAATTGGAATTTCTCTATAAGATTTCTCTTTCAAGATTCAAGTTCAAAGGTGACTCTCAAAGATTCAATCTTTATTCATGAATTTTTTTTATTATAACTCATAATTTCTCCTCTTGAGGTAAGTTCTTTCTTCCTTCTTACTTTGTTCTAGCTTTAGTTTAAATTTCATGTTTCATGTTTGGGTTATACTAATTCTACCTTATTTCTTTGTTGTTAACTTTAGTTTTAATTAGTTTTAGTTAAATTCCAAGTGCTTCATCTTAGTTTAAATTCTTGATTATTATTTGGAATTAATTCTTTTTTGTCTTGATTAGTTTAATAGTTAGATTCTAGTAATTAAACTCAACCCATCTCTGTGGATGACCCGCAAAGTGCTATAACCACGACTGTACACTTGCGGCTTTATTTCACAGCTTTGAAACACAAATAAGTTTTTGGCATCGTTGCCGGGGATGGTGTTGAAATTGATTAGTAGTTTTAATTGTTAAATCACTTCAAATAATTGTTTGAGTCTAGTCCATATTTGTTTACTTGATTTAGTAGCTTAAATTTAGAGTAGTTACTGGAATTGCTTACTTTGTTTTCTTTTAGTAGTTTAATTTATTTGTGTTTTTATCTTATTTATTCATCACCCTAAAAATTTGAACTTTATTGCTTTCAATAAAAAAAGAAAAAAGGGAAAAATTTTGAAAATTTGAAAAAACAAATCATTAAAACTTCTGATTACATGAGGGCTTGGGTTAGGGATCCTAATAGCAAATGCTTGAACAGAGTGGAAACCGACCTAAACAACAATGAATCATAACCTAAAATTGAGGATAAAAAGATAGGTGAAGTGAGACCAATAACACTTAATGACATCTTTTATCCACCTAGGACCACAGTACCATCTTGTTTTAATATACCGGCCCTAGAAACTATTACTCTCGAACTTAAACACCAATATGCCCATATGCTTCCTAAGTTTATGGGTGTAGAGGATGTTTACCTCTTTCAACAAGAGTTTGAAGAGGTTTGTTCCATGATGTGTTACCCTAATGTGCCCATTGATACAGTGCATTTGAAATTATTGCTTTAAAAGATGATGCTAAAAAGTGGATGTATAGCTTACCTGCGAACTCCTTTACAAACAGCGATGGGTTTGTACGTGTCCTTTTGTGAAAATACTTCCCTGATAGCGAAATGGTTAAGCTAAGGAATGAAATTAGTCAATTTGTGCAAGATGATAAGGAATCATTTTGGAAATACTTTGGTAGGTTTAAAAACCTCCTATCTCAATGCCCTCACCATGGTTTAGACCAAGCCCGTTTATGCCAAATCATTTATGAAGGTCTTGACCAACAAAATAGGACAATGGTGGAGTCAATGTGTCAAGGGGGTTTCCTTTTAAAAAGCCCTGCTAATGCTTGGGAATTCCTAAAAGATCTAGCTAAAAAAACCATGCAATGGGAAACCACTAGAGATGACAACCTGAACTCTAGGTATAATGGGATAAGAGGTGGCATACATGTTGTGTCTAAATTGAGTCGCCTGGAATCTTGATTTGCTGCCCTTGAAAATATGATGGAAGGATTGGTTCTACAACAATCCCAACCTTCCTAGACTCCTGAAGTGTGCTCCCAATGCCATGCGTTAGATCATACTTTGAGCACATGTCCCTACTTTGCTCACCACTTGGCCTCAGGCTAAGAACAGATGAACATGGCCTACCAAAGACCAAAGAATGACCCATATGCTCCTACCTTTAATCCAGGGTGGCGTACTTACCCTAACTTATCTTGGAGTAATGGACCTAATGCGGTAATGCCTAATCAATGTGGAGGGTTGCCTACAAACCCCTCCCAAACCATGCCAAGGCCTAATTACCAAGGTCTTTCAAATGGGCCTAGGCAACCAATTCCTCCACCCATGGCATCTAATGCCCAGTCTCAACCTCCACCTGGTTATAGTGAATTTGATAAATATGAGAGGAGAATTAAAAGTGACATGGAAAGAATGTTAAAAGAAAGTAATGAGAGAATTCTTAGAGCAATAACTGAACAATTCTCCCAGTTTGCTATGGCAAATAGGGAGAAAGGAACCTTTCCCAGTCAGCCTAAGACCAACCCTAAGGGTGGAACCTCCTCTGACTCTACTCCTGACACTTTTAGGAAGGTTAATGCTATCATAACTTTGAGATCAAGAAAAGAGATTGATAATCATGTGGGGGAGAAGTTGAATGAGAAATCTGATATACCCCCTACTATTACCATTGATGATTCTAGAGAGTCTAAAGAGGATGAGCCTACTACTACAATGACCACACCTCCTCTGAAGACTACTTCTACCCCTCCTATACAGGTTCAGAAACCTATAGCTCCTTCCCCTAATCGATTAAAAGGGAAAAAGGACCAAACTCATATTGATAAGATCAAGGAGACGTTCTCCCAAGTCAAAATTAACATTCCTCTACTGGATGCTCTCCCATAGATGCCCTCGTATACTAGATTTATGAAGGAGCTTTGCACTACTAAGAGGGCAACTGTTGTACCCAAGAGAGCTTTCTTAGCCTCTAATGTTTGCTCCATTATCTCTATTCAGATTCCTGTCAAATACAAAGATCCAAGTTGCCATAACATTTCCATAGTGATAGGTGACCAGGTCATTCATAGAGCTTTACTGGACTTGGGAGCTAGTGTAAACTTGCTTCCATTCACTGTTTATGAGAGACTTGGACTAGCTGAGCTGAAACCTACCAAGATTGTCCTCCAATTAGCCAATAGGTCTAATAAAATACCTTGGGGTGTGGTGGAGGACGTGCTCCTTAAAGTGAGAGATCGAATTCATATTTCTTGTTGACTTTGTGCTCATTAAAGTCGAAGACCCCTATGGACGTAGAAAAACATAGGAGGGTCATGTACACACATACTAGTTTCCACATCTTTCGGGGTTAGTTATGTGATGCATTGTATAATTGCTGTGAGATATAAGCATCAACACTATCGAGGGCAACACCACCTACAAAACAGAGGACAAAAGGCATTAGTTACAAAAGGCAGAGGAAGGAGAATAAAGATAGGAGTTGAGAAAGCAGTAAAGCAACAAACGCATATGCGGATGTGCCACTGTTGTTGCCAGGCCACTTCTGATGTTAATAGAAACTGTCCTGAGAAGAGGCCTTAGTGCATTTTCTCAAAGGTATGTATGGCTCCTTTTTTTGGCATGATTTTTAGTGAAAAATATTAATTATTTTTCTGGCTTTTTTTGTGTTCTTATTCCTTGTTCACTTATTAAAATCATGAAATAAATCTGTATGAAAGGACATCATCAATTACAGTGATCAATTACTCCTCTTCTTCTCTGTATATCTCTTTCTCTCTTTCCTTGTGGTTGTATAGGTTGAGTTACGTAAATTTTTTTTAGGGATGTTAAACATATATAATAGTAATTAATTTGAAAGAATTGATTAGTTGAAGTAGATTCTGTTTTTGTCAAATTGGTATTCATTTTGGTAAACATCCATCTATAGATCACAGAAGTTGTCGATTATTACAAGGTCATTTCTTAATATTCATAAAAAGTTAAGAGGCCTTTTTTTTGTTATAAGCAAGTTAAGTGGCATTTTTATTTCAAACATTTTTATTTACAAAAATAATTAAAACAATATTTTTGAATATTATGGAAATATTCAGCAGCAATTTTGGGCATGGAGTCCTCTCATATTAGTCAGTTGGGTCAGGGATGTCAAAGAATGGGTTGAGGGCTTAAGGATGTTGTCATTGATCATTATTCATTATTGCTTATAGCAAGAGCATTTTCTTTCTTGCTCCTTAGGACCTCACATTTTTGGAGGCATGTATTAAAAACCACACCAACGAAAATATTTATATGGATCAAGTTGAGTCTCAGCCAGCTGAGAATTGGAGGGTAACAATACTAGCAGTTGATGAGCACCATACAAACAAGAAGCCCTCTAGGTTGGTTCCAAGACCGTGAGAGTTTTGTAAATAAATAGAATGCCACTTTTGATTCCCTACAAGCAGTTGTCAACTTGAACAGCTTATGGTGATATAGAAATATTTAAGCCACCCATTCTGATAAGATCTAGACATGCAATTTATAATGTTTTATATCAGTTTAAGTCATCTTCACAAAAATCTAAACCAACAAGAATTGAGAGAAGCAACATCTTTGGTAGACTTCAAATAACATGGTATAAGAGTTTTGGGGAGCCTACGCACTTGGTAACGCAACAAATTCATGGTACTGTAAGTGCATCAAAAAATGCTCCAATACTAAGGAAATTTTCTGATCCTTGATAATGCTGCCAGAAATTAATGTTATAAGATGAAGTCTAGTGCATTAGGAAATTGTACTAAGACAAGGGTTTCAATCCTATCACCATTAGCCTATCTGTTGCCTCCTATATGACAATGACAATCTTTTTCTACTAGACCTCTTCCCCCGCCTTCTTGGGGAGAGGAGCGCTTGTAAACAGTGGTATTGCCTTACTCCCAGTTTGATTACTATCAGAATGAAATGTGTGGAGATATGTTTCTCTATATTGTCGTATGTTAGGAAAATGTGACATTTTTTGGTCATATCTTCACTTATAGCAAATACTAGAGATTGTCAGAGTCATTCTTTCCAGATGTGGAGTGACTCTGGCGATACGTAAAGACCACAAATCCTGTTGCAACAAATAAAAGAACAAGGATCGAGTCCTTGGGAAGATTTGTTGAATATAGGTATCTCAACCGGTAGCTAGTTGTGACAAGGGCTCTTGGGGACTGGCATCTTGAAGGGATGACCTACAGTAGCAACACGGGTATTTTGAATGAAACCAAGGGTCTATAGGTCATACTTCATTGATTGTCCTTTTTCCTCCACAGTTGGCTGCAAAGTGCCTTCCTCTACTTCGTTTCCTTTTTTAATTGTGCTTAAGTATGGATGAGGGTGGTTTGTTTTATGCACTGAACTTCATCCACTGAATGTCGTGGTGAATTTGTACATTTTATCAGTAAATATATACAGTTATACTATTGAATTTTCGCATTGTTGGTAGTGAATTTATACTATTATCTTTCTAGTGATAAACAGTTAATTTGATAGGTATTGCCTTGACTTTAATGTTACAGGTTAAAGCATTAGGACGCATTGACTTGTCTAAAGAGCAATGTGTCTTAACTTCAAATTTACAAAGTTATACATGTCAGATGTATCTATACCTATTTCATTAAGGATTTAGATTTGTTGGATTATTGGAGTGAAGTACCATGTAATATGTCATTTGTGTCCACACCTACTTAGCCACATGCACCAAAAATTTTACCATTGAATTTTTACATTAAAGTTGGTGAATATTGAAACGCTACGGTGGTGAATTTGATTTATTTATTTTTTTACATATATTTTTGACTGTCAATTTTAATTGCATAAAATGGTTATAGACGCATGAAACATAATCAAGGTGACTAATTCTGTTTTTGAATCTTTGCAATTTTGTATATCTTTTAGCATCAAAATTGTTGAATTGATAAACATACTAAATTGGAAAAAAATTAAAGAATTCTACAATGCTAGTCATTTTAGAGAATCCAATATAAACTAATGTTATAATGATGGACACTTGTTAGGTATTTAGCTCTTAATTGTTGTCGAAACATCACGAATTATGAGCAATATTAAGTCAAACGACAATGTTAAATTAAATATCCCTGAAACTTGTAAGTTATGAATTTTTGTTAATTTAATGATTTGATGAATTTTAACTTTGAATTTGGTGAAGTTTGATTCAACGGTTGGCAAACTAGATTGCATATTTCTTCTGGCTTTTAGAAAATGAATCTTGAGATATAAGACGATGGATATTTAGGATTTAAAACATGAATAGAAAGGAATATTCAATTTTTAAAAACCACTCCTTTGGATATAAAAGAATGAATATTTAGCTATTAAAAAGTGCACGTTTAGTTATTAAAAAACCTAGAATACTAACTTTTACAAAGTGAACCTTTAGATATAATGATGAATATTTAGAGTTTACAATGTTAATGTTTAAGAAATGGACCCTTAAATATAAGAAAATAAATATTTAACTTTTAAGCAGTGAACATTTAGTAATTAAAAAATGAATCTATAACTTTTAGAAAATGAACCTTGATAGATAAGAAAATATAAATATTTATGATTTAAAAAATGAAAAAAATGGGTCATCATTACTTGTTAAAAAAAAGTACACATTGATATAACAAAAATGAGTATTCAGCATTAATGATCAACTGCAGCTTTATTTGGACTTTAGGAAACCATATATAAGAAAACAATGATAAAGAATATTTTATTTAGCCAAATTCCTTGCATATCAACTCCAAAAAAAAAGAAGAATTTTTATGTCTAATTTCTCTCTCTTTGGCTTATGTTGAAAATTTTGGGTGAGATAAAGATGTTTTGTACGGCTCACAATTAGGATGGTTTGTATGCGAGCTGATGTCTAGCTAATCTATATCAGCTACCATTATGCATACTTTGCAGTATTAGTCATACAATTTTTTTTCAATTGTTTACAATTCTTGTACAAGTCTAACAATAATCAAGTCTTCATTTGATTCATGATAAAGTCTACCCTTAATCTTCGTGAAGATTTATGCATTGTGTTTTTAAGGTCTAGGGTGTGTTTGGTAGGGGGGAAAATCATTTTCCCGGAAAATGATTTTCACATTTTACGTCGTTTGGTAAAACAAGGAGGGGAAAATCATTTTACCCAATTTGAAGGAAATGGTTTTCCCTTGAAAAAGTAGAGAAAACGATTTTCCAAATCAAATTTTCGTTGCCCAATTTTGTCTTTCGTTCTATTTTCTTTTAATTGTACCTAGAATCACTCTATTTTCATTCTCATTTTGTCTCTCATTCTTCCCATCTTCTTCATGTTCATCATGTTCATTGATAATTTTCATCGTTAATCTTTGTAATTATTTCTTGAGTTCTCTAATCGTGTTACAGTTGCCTTTTTGAAGAACTTCGCAATTTAAGATGCTCATCGTCTCCCCGTTCATCATTTTCTTTAATCTGGATTTAATATCACTCAAAGTCAACTGGGTAATCCTTGGGAATAGTGCAAAAATTGAGATTCATTAATGTTGACTCTCTCTTTTGCTGGATTTGTTACTAGGTATATTTCTTACTGATATTTTGGGTTTGATTTTGAAGAGGAGAGAGAAACAAAATTCGTTGGTTGAGTCGGGTAGGGGTGTGAAAAAAAAATCCGAAACCGAAAACCGAATCGAAAATCCGGTTAATTGAATAAATTTTTCAAAAAACGAAATTTTTTTTCGGTTTTTGGTTCGGTTACGGTTCGGATTATTTGAAAATTCGGTTAAAATCTATACGTAAAAAATAAAAAATTTCGGTAAGAAAGTGCACTTTTTAATTATTTATAAATGGTAGCCAAAGTTTAATTTTTATAAAAAGAATTTAAACATAAAAGAATGACAAATTTAGGTAAGAAAGTATAAGTTTTTAATTATTTGTAAACAGTTAACCGGTAACCGAACCGAAAAATCGGTTAACCGAAATTTTCGGCTCGGTTACGGTTCGGGTTTCGGAAGAACCGAAATATTTGGTTAACCGAAAAACGGTTAACCGAAATTTTCGGTTCGGTTCGGTTACGGTTAGGAATTTTTTCGAACCGCAAAACCGGTTAATCGATTTTCAGTTAACCGAAACTCCGGTTAACCGGTTTTGCACACCCCTAGGGTCGGGTAAGAGTAATGAGCAGGGAAGGGGTTGATGGTAAAAAGAAATGAAATGATGATGGAGGTTCATTCTATCAAATAGCAAAAAATGAAGTGGAAAGAAAATGATTTTCCATTCTACCAAACAGCTGAAAATGTAAGTGGAAAATCATTTTCCTTGGGAAAATATTTTTCATGGAAAATGATTTTCTGGGAAAATGATTTTTCCCCCTACCAAACACACCCCTAGTTTCAGTATGACTGCCAATATATTCAAGTTATGCATTCCTAATTTAGCTAAGTAATATAGGAAGAACAATTTAGTGAAAGAGTGAGTTATGAATAGCAAATATCATCGGCATATGAGATCCCTTGGTGCATGGGTTGATAAGCTAAGCTCCCCCGCCCCCCCCCCCCCCCACAAAATTGAAGCACTTGCCTTTCTTATCATTGAAGTAGAAGAGTACCACTGTTGCATTCATCTTATAATAATTGAAAGCAAAATCCTAAATGTCTTACTATAAGACACTTAAAAAGTGTCTTGTTTTTATTTAAAATGTATATTATTACATATTAAATTGAAAAAAAATGATATGATTGAATTGTAGAAGGATGTCAAAACTAATAAATCGTGTAAAATTATTCTTTTATATGTAATTTTTCACATTTATAAAATTACACACATAATATACCTTCGCGAATGAAGTTGATTCGGTTATGGTGTCAATTTTTATTTATTGGCAAAGCTAACGAATTTTAATGTTTTACAATTGATAATAAGTTGTAATTATTAAAAATTTGGTGATTTTAAATCATAGAACACATTAATTTGAGTTAAGGCAAGACATTTAAGAGCCTTGCGGCAAGACACGTTTCATCACCCTAAAAGGAAAATATATAACGAGAGTGTTTTACAATGATGTAAACTTGAAAATTCATTTTCTATGAAAGCTTTCTACCAAAGTCCTATAAATACTTTGTACTAATAATTAAGCATCTGTATTGTCAAAAAAACAATGCACTTACAACAAAGAATTCCCCTGTATGATTTACCTGTTGCAAAATACCAAACAAGAAATAAAACAGATTCTTTATCTACCCTACATGTTAGCCTGTTTAATCTTCAGATATTTTGCACCTTCACCAAATTTGAAGCACATTGATCTCACCAACAGAACATTGGATTGCTTTTATGGGTCTCCATCAGCAAATGGAATAACATACTTATGTAAATGAAATTCCTTATTTGCAGTTACCATCTTTAGCCCAAAAAAACAATGTACTGATGGAGAAGTTGCGGAAGGCGAGAATCAAATAAGAATCTTGCCTTTCATACCCCACTATCGCTCTAATCAGACGTGGAAAAAGCAACACCTCAAAAGAATGTCACATGCAATAGTATATCGCTGTACCAGACTACTAGTGCATACTTTAAAATGCAAAATATAAAATATTAGGAACTCATAATCAAAGTAAGTATCAATACCCTGCTCCCGCTTTTTCATTTTCTTTATATGACGGACTCATAATTAATATATATTGCATCTGGTCATGCTGTGCATGATTTGTAGATAAGGACTAAGGAATCATATGACGAATGTAAGTTCAATGACTAGTGGTAACTTATGTACACCACTTATTAATATGCACCGTCACATTTTTCAATTCATCTACAGTTAATCATTCCATTTTTCCAAAGCTACGGGTTCATGCTCAGTAGGGTCCAAGCATCTGAATGGATATTCTTCCTAATTTGAAAGGCCGCACCATACTATTTACTTCCTCACTTACAAAATAATTGCATGAGAGAAAATCATAGCCGGAAAAGGCCAATCTGCATGCCAGAGGAAAAAACATGATGCTTCCACAATCATATTTCCATGTCATCATAGTCATGGCCTAATG
>JACYFF010010365.1:57123737-57138267 GCA_017589665.1 Selenicereus undatus | reverse complement strand
TTGTGTGTGTGTGTGTGTGTGTGTGTGTATATATATATATATATATATGTATGTATGTATGTATGTACATCTACATATACATATACATATCAGGTGGGAAATGACTTTTTGTTAGAAATGTGAGACGACAAAGTTTGGGCCATTTAATTAAACAAAGGTTGTAGATTCATTTATCCTTTAATCTTCTATCTTTAGCTTAATTTATTTTTGTTTAATTTGTTTTCTAGCCAAATTTCTAGACTGTCCTTTTTGTTGTTGTATGATTTTCTTGTTAAAATATTAATTTTGGTTCCTCTTTTATGGTTTTTCTATTGATTTTGCTCATGTGTATAATAGGTTATCTGAGTTTCATTTATGTTTCGATTTGGTTGTACCATATAGTATATTCAAAAGCTACTTCAAATAAAGCAATCTGATCTCTAAGTATGTTTATAGTTATTGGTTGAATAGTATGAGGAAGTCTTAATAGGTAGTTTAATCTAGTCTTGTTATTCTCCAAGTAGTTTTGCCTTATGTGTCTAGGTGCTTGATTAAAGGATCTTAAGAAATCCTATGCTTGTTCTTATGAATAGTATCTAAATCGAGGTAGATTAAAACTTTGTCCAAGTAAGTAATCTCCTTCTCTGGTTATTTTAGAATTTGATTGTAGTTTGTTTCTACAAGAACTCATATTTTGGGTAGATCATGGGTCGGTAATAGGTACATCATGGGTAAGTTTAAGGTCTAGGTAGGCTTTGATATCATTATAACAAGCGTTTGGTAACTTTTGTAGAAAAAGGTTTAAAACTCTTTGATGAGATAGCAATATTGAACGAAAAATAGATAACACTATTGAAAATGACATGAAAATGGTACTCCCATAGCAATACCTTGAACTATCATGGGGAAGAGTAAGAAATTATTAAGAACTTTTATGTATAAAGACATAAACTCAACCTTTTCTAAAAGATAGCTCTTTTATTACTAGGTTTCCCAAGGAAATGAGAAGTTCATAACATATTTGTGAACATATTACTTTTTGGGTGATTTATTCTTCGCCCAAACATCTCTGCCTTTCCTTGTAGAGATTATATCCTTTTATAGAGCCTCTAAAGGCAATACTTACGCTTCGCTTGCATCATGTTGAAGCTGGTATAGTAGAATTATTGCTATAGAGATATAAGGCAGTACTTACATAAGCGCTTGCATCATATTAAAGCTGGTATAGTAGAATTACTGCTATAGAGATAAGGCAGTACATCTATGAGTCAAAAGTTACAATAATTCATATTCTTAGAGGTAAGATTGTGAGTGTCGATAAGATTTGAGCCTTACATCTGGCCTATTGATGGCAAAATCTTGGTCATTCTTATTTGTGCTTCGTTTTCTTCCTTTGTTGTGACTAGTTCAGCAAATTTATTCGTGACAGTTGTATATCCTTGAAAGTTTTATGGCTCAAGTCCGAATAGAAACTCCAAGAGTTTGTCATCATAGATTCCTTCTATCATTCCCTCTTTATTTACTATAATGTAACTAGTTCCCCTATATAGACATTGAAGTCTAGAAGCATATAGTCTATTGCCTTGGCATTTGACTACAAAGGCTCCACTTGTTCTTCTATAGTTAATCCATGATTCATTGAATCTGAATGGTTCAAACTTTTTGCTAGCTTCAATATTTAGTTGAAAATGTTTAGAGATGTATCCTACTTGAATGATACTGATTCAAGGATATAAAATTTCAGTTTCTTCATCTTTTTCTGGTTGGATAGTGTGAAATTTACCAAAAATAGGAATTCGTTTGAAACACTTGAGGACTTGAATTTGGACAGTTCAATTAGTTTTGAATATGGACAAACAAGATCAAGGTATCTAAATTCATAGAATTAGTATAAAGATTCTAGATTTGTACCTATGCCGATAGTAAGCCTGGTAAATAGCAATTTTCCTCCACAGTAAAAGATTTGTTATACATCATGGAGTTTCCAGTAGACTAATTGAGTTATCTTGTGATATCCTAGAATGAATGGGTCACAAATATCAAAAATAACAAACTTTTTAGTTTGAATAGTTGGGTTGGTAGTTCATTTTGCTAGTAGTTTAGCCTTTAGTTCTAGCATTTCTTTTTCTTTTTTGGGAAATGGAGTGCTTCATCTTGGCTCGATAGTTTTAGTTGCCAAAGTTTGTGGCTTTGCTGGGTGAATAGTTGATATAGTTGAAGAAGGTAATTTTAGAGAGCTAATTAATTTTAGCAGCTTTGCTATCACTGTTCTTTCTTATTTCAGATCTTTCTTCATAACTCTGATGATGCTATCAGTTCTTGTAGAGAGCTCTTCGATTTAATTTCGGATATTATCAACTATAGCTTTGACTCCTGTCTCGACTTGTTCTAGTCTTGCTGAAACAGTTTCTAGATATTCGTTGAATTTGATAAAAATGTTTTCAACTTCCTTAAGCTTGTTCGGTGATGAACCTTTATTTAGTCGCATTTTCATCCCCTATTTGACTCATTTTCTCCCGCGTTTTCACATTCGATTGTGTTAAGGAAAAGTCAAGTCGGCCTCCTTTTTAGCATACTTTTTACTCATATAACATGTTTTGATATTTTCAGGGACTTTATTGAAGAAACAAAAAGATGAACAACATTTAGCAGAAAGTAGTGCCAATGACGCAAGTTAAACAGCGAAAAAGCGTCGCACGGAAGCCCCGACGAACCGAAATGACGATAACCAGCCTGGCCACAACAACCGACCGAGCACAGCGGCCAGCTAAGTGGCACGACCAAGTGGTGCGCCGTGCGTGCCACTTCTGCGGTTCTGGGCCAGTTCTGTCAGGATTTTGGCACGGTGCCCACGTGCCTTGAGGCACGACCGTGCCACCCCCGTTTTCGCGTCGTGACTTAAATTTCCTTCGGGGCTGTTTTGAGGGAACATTCAGTTTTAGCTTCAGCTTTTCTCTTCCCAAACGTTTCTAGGCGATTTTTAGGTTTCATTAGAGAGTTTTATTTTGACTTGGGATTTTGCTATTGGATTGAAGTTTATGCTACTTTAAATTCATTCAATCAATTTTAGGTTCTTAATTCTTTCTCCTCTCTTGTTCTTGGTTGTTTTGAGGTTTATCATGGTTGTTAAATTGAATGTTGTGTTTGTTGTTGGAAAGATGATTGTAGGCTAAATCTCCCAACTTGGGTTGGGATTAATGCCGTCTATGTATTGTTGAATCATGGATTAGCCGTAGTCCTCACTTTCCCCTTGTTTGTTTGCGATTTCTACTATGCACGTCACATGCTCAATGAAATACTTGAAAGAGTTTTTATCCATTTTTACTAGAGTTTAGGGGAGCGTTGAGAGACAAAACCTTTACTTAGTGCGGCTTAGTAGACAATTAGAGTTTTAATATGAAAATAATTAAGATTCTAATTGGAATTTGAGATTTTAAATCTTGTAATCCTTAGACTTTTGAGTCCCATGAGAATAGGTGACTATAGTTGTAGGATTAGTCTTCGACCCTTGAGAGAGGGAGGAGAAAGGCTTAACTGACAATCTATCCACTCGTAATGCATGCTTGGGTTTGTTTGGCGAGGTTAATAATTGATTCACTGGCATAGCCGTGCTATTAATTCAAACCTGAGTGTCTTCTATTATGTTGTTTATTTCGCTATTTAGTCGTTAGAATCTCCCTTAGCTTAATTCTCGATCAACAACTCTAATTGCCTAGATTGAGCAATCTAATTAGTTCTAGTAATTGGAACCAAGTTCCCTGTGGAATACGACCTGTACTTGCCGTGTGCTAGCTACAGCTACACCGTGCAGTTGCGGTATTTTTAAAACAACATTCGGAGTCATCATTGTTGAGATACTATAATTCTCTCATTAGATGATCTGCCAAAAAATTATTGTTTCCCGCAATATGCTCATAAGCAGCGTTAAACTAAGATAGGAAAGTTTGCGATTTATGAGGTTTGCGGATATAAGGGCCATTATCTAAGGCTTGTTTGACAAATGTCGCTGCAGCTTTATTATCAGTTAATACCTTGAAATGTTTAGGTAGAAGAAACAATCTCCATTTTGTAATTCCTCTGACTATAGCTAAGACTTTTTTTTTCTACAGTGTTATAGTTTTCTTCAATTTTGGAAAAGGTACCACTATGGTATCCACATATTTCATTAAGATTCGTTCTAAGTACTACTGACCAAACTCTGTCAGAAGCATCAGTTTCCATTATTAAGTTACCTTCTGCTTTTGGAAATCATAATTGACGTAAATTTTTACATTCTTCTTTAAGAGTTTTGACGATTTAGGTACCAAGATTGTCCCATCCTTTGGTATTATTTTTCCTTAGTATGCTCTATAAATCTTTCCTTTTCTTTGCTAAGTCGGGAGTATAAGAGCTAGCATAGTTTAATAATCTCAAAAGCCCTTGTATTTATTTTTTAGTCCTTAATTCGTAGAGGTATTCTGTTATATTTCTTCAAATACGATTTTTTAATGAGATACCATTTGATCCTAATTCAAACCCTAAAAATTCAATTTTTCCTTTGTTCAATTATGGCCTTCTTTTTGCTAAGACATATTCCTTCTTGTATTATAGTTTCTGCAAATGTTTTTAGATGTTCTTAGTATTCTTCTAGGGTTGTAGAGCTAATTCAAATATCATCAACATAAGCAACTAGAAATGAGTTAAGATGTTTAAACGTATCATCCGTCCTTCTTTGAAATATTCTAGGTGCATTTTTTAATCTAAGTGACATTACAATCCATTCGTTGAATCCTTGAGGTGTATTGAAGTCTATATATTTTATACTTTCTTTTTCCATTTTTATTTGCCATAATCCTGATATATAGTCAAATTTTGCGAATTATTTTTTATTTTTGACAAGATTAATCAAAATCTCTTTGTTAGGTAAGAAATAATTGTCTGGTTTTGTTAATTGGCTAAGTTTTTTTTTGTAATTAATAACCATTCTTGCTTTATTTCTTCATTTTTCTACTTCATTCATGACCATAAAGGCTAGTGATGAGTAACTACCTTTTGCAGGTCGTATTAACCTTTTTTCTAATAATTTTTGAATTTATATTGAGAATTCTTTTATATCTTCTGGGGTATAAAGCATAGGTTTTTCTTTAATATATACTTCTTGTGTTAATTCTGTTTTTGCTCTTGGATGTTCAGGTTTCTAAAATTGTAGAGGATTCTCAAAGTGAATTTGTTTTAGTTTATTAAGCAAGTCTTTGTTAGTGATTATATTGACTTGAAAGTTTGGTTTTTGTATTTGTGTGGATAGTGCGACTTGTGCATATCCTTATCCATCACGCTTCCCGCATACTCTGTAAGGTTGTTTTAACGTAGGGATTTAGAATTTGTTTTAGTTTATTAAGCAAATTATTTGACGAAATCATTTCCTAATCAAACATCATATCCAGAATTGTACTGAATTACTAAAGGAATATTTAGAATTTTGTTTTCTAATATTATAGAGACATTCCTTTGTACAAAATCTAAATATGTAGTGGTAGGATGAACACCTTTATTTTTAATCTTTTTGTCAGATGAGAGTCTTTCCCATTTCACTAGTAAAAAAGTCTTGAAAAAAAGGTTATTTCTAATCTTGCATCTATTAAGGCGGTAGTAGTAGTCTAAACGTTTTACCGTTAGTTCAACATATATGAGGATGGGAATTTATAGTTGTTTCATATTCTTTCAAGGATAATTTTATTTCGCTTATCAACTAGGGTAATGTGAGTTAGCTTTATTTCATATGATACAAGTTGATCTAGGAAATTCATTCCTAATAAGATGTGATAAAGTTCACTATTAATTGTAGAGTAGATATAGCAATCGAATTATGAAAGGATAGAATCGAGAGTTTTCATCATGATTCTAGATTTTTGATTTAGGGTAGATCTTCTACCGTCGTATGTAACAATGTTATATTTTAAAGCTTGGCTAAGTGGAATTGGTAGAGTGATACAATAACATTGAGAGGGTCCTGTGCCTATTAAGATTTTATATTTTATCCATGTTTGACCATTAAAATATTCTAATTTAACTTCATATGTTCTGTTATCAGTATTTATTATAGTGATGGTTCTAGGACTAAATCTTGACATGCTATAACTTCTTGGTGAAGTTGGTTGATTAGAAATTCTCATTCCTCTTTCTGTGTACGATAATCTTAGTGCTTCATAACTAGTAGATGCTTCATCATCTTCTACTAGTTGGAAATCTATTAGGGTAGGTAATCTCGCTTCTTGAGCAAGTGGTACTACAACAGTGCTTACAGTAGAGAAAATGGCATGTATAGTAATTTTTTTGGCTTCGGCTTTTTCCTTTATGGGAAAATTTGGGTTGGAGAAAACATATAATCCTCTGTAATAGGAGGCTAATGCATCATTATTAGGTTTTAGTCTTATATATCTGTTAAAAGTTTAAATTGCAAATTGAGAGTGCCTTCAATATTTTTACTTCTAAGGGTGACAGAATAATTAGTATAATTTCAAAAATTAGTTTTGAATAAATTAAATGTCCTTGTAGAGTTCCTGAATGACTATTTTGGAAATGCTTAAATCTTTGATCATGCAAGGATAAAATGATGGGTTAGTTAACTCCTTCTTTGCAACATGCTTTTCCAGCTATTTATATTCCTTGTACATGTGCATATCTAATTAAATTTCTATCTTTTGTTGGAATTTCTTATGAAAAATTTTCAATTATTTCTTAAGTCATTAACTTTTATCTGATATTTCCTTGCAAGTTCTTAACATAAACTGGTTGTTCTGTCCTATAAAGTTTGAAATATCTTATTAATTTTCTTGTCAGGAAATTATCTATTTTCTTCATAAAATTTCTAGGATCTTTAAGAGACAAATCTTTCGCTATTATTTTTTTGTAAAGTCATTGATTGAACGTGATAAATCCAGTGTAGTTTTCATTACTTTCTTATTCTTGTTGTTGAACTATCTCTGTTTCTTAGGTATTCATCTTCAGTTTATGATGTATCTGTCGAGCGTCTAAGCTAAAAGTCAGTTTAAGAGTGAAAGATTAAAAACCAAGGGAGAATACAATCAAGGGAAAACCAAGGAAAGTGGCACATAATATGCTGGTTGTGAGGCAACAAACACGTGAGGAATGGAATGGAATTTATAATCAAGGGATTCTAAATGAGAAACAAAAGGGGACTTGATGTGTTTTGATGTATGTCTCAAGAAAAGGATGAAACCAAGCTAAAAGCCACCAAGAACACAAAGCAAGCAAGTGAAATAAACATAAAAAGGGGAGGCACGGTCGTGCTTAGTGGCATGGGGTGGCCGTGCCACTTTGCTGCCTAGCATGCCAAGCTTTGTCAAACTTCACAGTTTGAAATTAGCTTTGTGTTTGGGTTGAAAGCTAAACCAAAGGGGATAGCCTTAGCCTTGGTTAAGCATGGAAATGGATGTATGAAAGGTTATGAAAGTATGAAATGGGAGGAGAATCAAAGTTATGATTCACTAACTCAAAATTTAGCTAGCAAACCCACCTTTACTCTCTTTGAATCCTTGAGAATGAACACCAAATTAAATAGAACTAACCTCAATGTTTGGATACAGAAACACCACCAAACACAAGTTTAGGGCCCTTAAACTATGATTAAGATACAGAAACACCACCTAATCAAGTTTAAGACTACACTTGAACACCACCTTAACCGGTTTAGTTAAGGATAAGCAAGTTTAGTATTTGAGGTAAGAAAGCTACAAGCTCTCAAAATTGATTTTCATTCAAAGTTGGAATACCAATACAAAGGGGACCATGTGCATGCTCTTAAATAAGCCCAAGCTAGCAACCAAGCAAGCGCACATACACCACTAGCTTTCCTTACCAGGGAGGAAAGGTTTTAATTAAGCTAATACAACCGGTTATAGCTAATTGAATACAATGCTTACTTAAACTACTCTAAATACATCCAAAGCATGAAGTAAAACAATACTAATGCTTATTATATATTAATCTACTCATAATCAAGCTTAAAACATGCTGAGTGCTTGCTTGAATCCCATTGGATAGCTGAAAAGTAAAGCTTGCTTTTTGTCTAGCCAATCAAATGCAAGAGACACTCTTTTTGCTGCTTGCTCCTCATTGGTTGCCCTTACCAAGGTTGTAGCTCATCATTGGATGCTTAGGGATGTGAGCCATGCCTTGCAGAGTGTTCCATACTAGCTGCACGTGAGTAAACCATGTTTTGGAGCAAAATGAACCGGGTTTAACTCAGCTGGGTTCAAGCACAGTTTTTGCATGGTTTTGGGACTTGGTTTAAGCTTATCAAAAGTGAGTATGATTTGGTTTTCAGGCCATGGGGGGTAACTTTGGGATGTGTGTAACCCCCCCTCCCACCCCATAAAGAAATCAAGGTTATAGCATGTTTAAGGAAAGTAATTTGGCTTAAACATTTAACCGTGTAGATTGGAGCCCAATCTGACCAGTTTGACAAAAGTCCTTGATCTCCCATCCTCTTCTAGGTATGATTGAAAACTAATGCTTGGATTTGAAAGTATACATAATGAGGATTTCAAAAATGTAAAAAATCAATACTTAAGCCACAATATAGCTTAAGTTATGAAGTAGACAAAATCGGGTATATTCTGGTCCTACTAGCCAGTTTGGACACCTTGAGTTTATTTGCTAATTTGAATGGGTAAATGAAGTCCACATGGGATGAAACTTGATTTGGTGTAAAACTGACTTCCTGAACTTCAATTCCAATGAAAAATATTAGACTTAAACCTTAAGGAGGCTTGATTTATTAAGCACACAAAAACGGGTTAGCTGCTGGAATTAACCCTTGCCCTACAGTTTTAATACTTAAACAAAATTTGGATGATTTATTCATCCTTTAACCAGCATATTGAGATTACCTAGTTGATTTGCTTTCTTTTAAATCAAGGGCATGGAGGGATCTCAATCATCTTCCTTTGTTAAAAAAGATTTGTCCACAAATCAGTTTAGGTAATTACCCCTTCTTCTTGCTTCATTGGATGGCTGAAATAGAATCAACCATTCAAATAAGTCTCCTTTGAACTTAGGGGCTCTTTTCTTCTCATGCCCCTTGCTGATTTGAACGTTGCGCATAGGGGACTCCTTGAACATGCTTCGAATCACATTTTCAAATGCTCTTAATTCAGAATTAGGAGCTTTTAGTAAGGGTTCTGAAATGGATTGACAGAAATTTGGGTTGAGTGTTTTAGGTTTGGGTGGAGTGGGGAAAAAGGTTGGTCGTTCATGAAAGGTGATAAGAAGACCGAGATGCTCCTTGCTTGTTGGTGGATGGTTAGTGTTTAAAGTAGCATGTCTCCTTCATCAGCCTCAATCACTATCTTCTCAAAGTCATCTCCATCAAGCTTTTCATTTTCCTCTTCTGATTCAGCCTCTTCTATGGCCTTCCATTCAGCTAGGGTAGCATATCTTCTGTTTGCACATTCTTATGCTAAGTGGCCAAAGCCTTGGCACTTAAAATGTCTTTGAAATCCTTTAGGAGGGGGTCTTTGTGTGGGTTGTGGGAATAGGTTCTTTTGTGGAGTAGGGGAAGTGGGTGTCATGGGCTTAGGGATGTAGGAGGCACTGCCCTTGTTTTAGGCTTGTTCATATGGTGATGGCTTTAGATTTTCATGTCTTAGGAGCTGTTTGTCCTGCTTTTACTGCTCCACCTTGTGAGCTAGCACACATACCTCATCAAAAGAAGAGTAAGCTTGCAATTCAACTATATTAGCATACCTAGGATCAAGAACTCCCAAGTCTCTAACAATGGTTTGTTCTTCGGGTTCTTGAATATCACACTTAATCACAAGCTTTTCAAATTCACGAGTGTATTCTTCTACACTCAAGTTACCTTGGCTCAAGTGGTGGAGTTGAAAGTAGCAATCTTGAACATAGGTAGGAGGAAGAAACCGAGGTTTAAGCTTAGACTTCATCTTTTCCCAAGTTCTGATTTTGGACTTCCTTTCTCTAACTCTTTTAGCACACAAGTTAGTCCACCAAAGAGAAGCATACCTACAAAGCCTTAAAGCAATTAGCTTTAGCTTCTTGTCTTCTGGGATGTCCTTGTACTCAAAAACTCTTTCAACTGTGTGTAACCAATCCAAGAAATCTTCAGGATCAAGCTTGCCTTCAAATTCTAGAATTTCAACTTTGAAATCGTTGGTGTTACCTTGAAACCGTGGGGTTTGGTTAGTCATTCTCAATCGTTCATCCTCATTAGATGAATCAAGAGTATGGCTAAACACTTGTTCTTTCCCTTCGGAATCAGATTGGAGTGGTTCTTCATTAGCTTGTTGCTTTTGCTTCAAATATGCATCAAGCTGTTTTTAGAGGTACTTATTTTGAGCTTGAATTTCTTGATCTTTTTGTGCATCTTCTTGAATCTTTCTAGATAGAAACTCATTTTTCTTCGTCAAAGCTTCAAATCTCTCTTCCAATGACATGCTTAGAGAAGTCATGCTTGAACACGGTTGCTTAAACACAGTAGGAACCGACTTTGTGTAGAAGGGAAATGAATGAATGATTTGTGGAAGTGGAATGGTACAATAGGCCAAGGTGAAACCTTTGCTCTGATACCAAATATGATGTATCCGCTAGGGGTCTAAGCTAAAACTCAATTTAAGAGTGAAAGCTTAAAAACTAAGGGAGAATACAATCAAGGGAAAACCAAGGAATGTGGCACGTAATATGCTGGTTGTGAGGCAACAAACACGTGAGGAAGGAATGGAATTTAGAATCAAGGGATTCTAAATGAGAAACAAAAGGGGACTTGATGTGTTTTGATGTATGTCTCAAGGAAAGGATGAAACCAAGCTAAAAGCCACCAAGAACACAAAGCAAGCAAGTGAAATCGACACAAAAAGGGGAGGCACGACCGTGCTTAGTGGCGTGGGGTGGCCGTGGCACTTTGCTGCCTAGCATGCCAAGCTTTGTCAAACTTCACGGTTTGAAATTGGCTTTGTGTTTGGGTTGGAAGCTAAACTAAAGGGATAGCCTTAGCCTTGGCTAAGCATGGAAATGGATGTATGAAAGGTTATGAAAGTATGAAATGGGAGGAGAATCAAAGTTATGATTCACTAACTCAAAATCAAGCTAGCAAACCCACCTCTACTCTATTTGAGTCCTTGAGAATGAACACCAAATTGGATAGAACTAAACTCAATGTTTGGATACAGAAACACCACCAAACACAAGTTTAGGACCCTTAAACTATGATTCAGATATAGAAACACCAGATTAAGTTTAAGACTACACTTGAACACCACCTAAACCAGGCTAGTTAAGGATAAGCAAGTTTAGTATTTGAGGAATGAAAGCTACAAGCTCTCAAAACTGATTTTCATTCAAAGTTGGAAAATCATTACAAAAGGGGCCATGTGCATGCTCTTAAATAAGCCTAAGCTAGCAAGCAAGCAAGCACACATACACCACTAGCTTTCCTTACTAGAGAGGAAAGGTTTTAATTATGCTAATACAACTGATTAGAGCTAATTGAATACAAAGCTTGCTTAAACTAATCTAAATACATCCAAAGCACGAAGTAAAACAATACTAATGCTTATTATACATTAATATACTCATAATCAAGCTTAAAACATGTTGAATGCTTGCTTCAATCCCATTGGATAGCCGAAAAGTAAAGCTTCCTTTTTGTCTAGCCAATCAAATGCAAGAGACACTCTTTTTGCTGCTTGCTCCTTATTGGTTGCCCTTACCAAGGTTGCAACCCATCATTGGATGCCTAGGGACGTGATCCATTCCTTGAAGAGCGTTCCATACTAGCTCCAAGAGAGTAAACCACGTTTTGGAGCAAATGGTTCAACTAAATTGGGTTCAAGCACAGTGTTTGCACAGTTTTGGGACTTGGTTTAAGCTTATCAAAAATGAATATGATTTGGTTTTCAGGCCATGGGGGGTAACTTTGGGATGTGTATAACCCTTGCCCACCAAAGAAATCACAGTTATAGCATGTTTAAGTAAGGTAATTTGGCTTAAACATTTAACCGTGCAGATTGGAGCCCAATCTGACCAATTTGACAGAAGTCCTTGATCTCCCATCCTCTTGTGGGTATGATTGAAAACTAATGCTTGGACCTAAAAGTAGACATCATGAGGATTTCAAAAATGTAAAAATTCAAGACTTAACCCACAATATAGCTTAAGTTATGAAGTAGACAAAACTGGGTATATTCTGATCCTACTAGGCAGTTTGGACACCTTGGGTGTATTTGCTAATTTGAAGGGGTAAATGAAGTCCAAATGGGATGAAACTTGATTTGGTGTAAAGGCGACTTCCTGAAATTCAATCCCAATGAAAAATATTAGACTTGAGCCTTAAGGAGACTTGATTAATTAAGCACACAAAAATGGGTTAGCTGCTGGAATTAACCCTTGCCCTGCAGTTTTAATACTTAAACAAAATTTGGATGATTTATTCATCCTTTAACCAGCGTATTGAGATTACCTAGTTGATTTGCTTCCTTTTAAATCAAGGGTATGGAGGGATCTCCATCAGTTTCTGAATAACTTTCTATTTCCGAAGTACTTATTTCTTCTTTAGAGCTAATAGATTCATAATAACTAGAGACAAAATCATATTTGTTAGAGTCTATTTGGTATAACTCTTCTTGTATTTTTTCAAATTCTTTTGAGAAAAGTGTAAGTATATTAGCTTTTCTCTTATTGTAGATAATAGATTTATGTTCAATATCTCTGCAATTCCAACATTGACACAAGGTATGTTTTTTATTTCTTTTATAATATCTATTTTCTAGATTAAAGTCTTCTTGAGATAGTGTATCATACCGAAAATGCTTGTTGCTTTTTTTAGGTTTGTTAATGGATTTCTCTATTTTTACCCTTTCGAGTTTAGAACTCTTCTTTTTAGAAAATTTTTTTCTTTGGAATTTTCTTTTGTTGAGTTTTATTTTTCTTTGAATTTCTTTTTCTTTTTGCTTTGTAATTAGGATAGTTTTCAAATCCATATTGTTTTGGTTCTTTAATATCATCACAACATAATGTTACTTCTTCAATGTGTCTTCTGTTTTCTTGCAAGTATAATTGTACCGTTTCTTTATTTATTACAGTTTGTACTGCTGCTACAGATCTAAAGGTTGTGCATTGACTTGCAAATTCTTCAAATTTATCAGAGAACTATCTATGGATTGGGAAAGTTACTTAACAGTAGTTATATAAAAGTTTCTGGATTTATTGTTGAATCATAAAGTTCACAATAATAGTTGTCGAACTCGCCCAAAAAAAAAAACTCTTAAAGTTACATATGCTGCGGATTCTTAAATTGATTAATTTATATAAAGCTTCTCTTTTCTTTTCTAGCTTCGAATTTCCTGGTTTTCTACATATTTGTGTCCTTCAAATTGTCCAATTAGATATTTTTCTAAAGTCCATACTCCATCTTCTACACTGGCTCTTATGTTTCTTTTTACATCAATTTCAATTAAATTTCTTATATTAATTAGAAGATATTCATGTATGCCAGTTATACACTATTCATTGAAAGGAATTAACTATTAAGTTGCAAATAGCATTTACATCTCTACCTTCTTAAGCATAGACCGGTTCACTTATTAGCGATAGTACTACTAATGCTTTCAAAACATCTACGACCTTTCTTTTCTCAGTTATGCAGTCTAAGTTTAAGAAATATCCCTTTGCTGGAACTGGCTCTTGAATTAAAGGACTTCTTGGTTTAAATTCTTCACTAATAGTTTGTCTTTTCCTATTGTTATGACTAGGTGCTTATTTGTCTTTCATAATTCGAGATCTTCTTGGAACAGAACCATAGCAAAAAGGGTTTGAGTTTTCACCATGTTCATAGTTATTGAGATTAGAAATATTACTTCCTACACTACCTATTGGCCCTCCAATATTCATATTTACTTATTTTACTATTTTTGATATTTATAGATATTCAAATTCTTTTAGTAGATCTTTAATAGATTTATTATATTGTCCCATTATTTGTTCTCGTCACTCTCTTCTTGTTTTTCGTTTCCTTTAAGTTCTTCGTTCTTCGGCAATTTTTTATTGTGATTCCTTTTCTGCTCTTCAAAGTCTATTGTGATATCTTTTAATATATTTTCATAACCAATTCTGGGAATTATTTTTTCCGGGATTTTAATTTCTATAGCAGTATATTCTTGTCTTTGTTTGGGTTTTCAAATTCCTTCAAAAGTTATATTAGTTAATTACATTTGAGTTACTAGTTGTTTAATTGATTGATTTATCCATTGAATTTCTTTTTTTTTCTTCCTTTAGTTATGCTTCAACTTGTGGAAAACTCACGTTGATCTTTAGAGACAGATATTATTAACGTTTGTTAATCTTCATCAATAAACCAATATTTCGTATTAAACTGATCCAAACTGTTGTCATCCGGTTTATAAAATTCGTTTTCAAGATTTTCTGAAAATTCTAAATAGGCACTTCTTTCTTCTTCATAAACTAAGAGGACTAATGTGTCCTCATTTTTCCAAATAATTAGTCTGACACAGTTCATTAACCGTTCGGATACGCATAT
>JACYFF010010365.1:57052780-57071754 GCA_017589665.1 Selenicereus undatus | reverse complement strand
AATAGTAATAATAATAATAATAATAATAATAATAATAATAATAATAATAATAATAATAAGCAAATAAGCCTCAGCTATTGTCACACGTTTGATTGACCAAATCGCCCCTTCGTATGTCGTTTGATCATCGTTTTTGCTTGCTTGGAGGATTGTGCCTCCTCATTTTGTCACTAATGCTCTTTATTGTTTCTGTAAATGTAATAGAAAGCCTTTGTTTTCTCATTTTCTTTCCTTCTCTTTCTCACTGTGCGCATTAAATATTGCTATCACAGCCGTGTGCTAACGCTCCATAGTAATTCCTTGCTTTCTCCCTCAGTAGCTAATGAATTTGAAAGGCGGAAGTTGGGAATTGTCGATGGCGAATTTGAGTTACAAACCTGCTTTCACATGGACATTTTTTTGCTAACCGTATTTGAGGTATATCTCTGCTCTAAGTTTTTTCGGTTAGGCTTTGCATATGAATAATTTCAATTGCCTGCAAAAGTTTCAGGTTTCATCTTTATCTTTTGGATGGCTTGAAAAGTTTTGGGGATGAAGCTCTAGTTCGTCCCCACTACTAAATTCAATTCATTTTTCCTCATTTTGGGGCTAATGTTGTGGTATAAGTTGCAAAGCCTTTCTCTTTTAAGAAGTCATTCTTGAGTTCCAGATTTTAAGCCTATTAAACTCGTTAATATTTGAATCTCCTCACATTTTATTGCACAATATGCTGGTAGGTTTCATACTACCAAAAATCAGTGGCAAAGTCAGGAATTTCGGATAGGAGTGTTGGAAATAATAATACGCAGTGGTAAGCTGACCCATTGGGTACCTCATGTCGAACACTTCCGTAACTTCAATTCGGTATTGGGTTTGCTTGAAAAAAAACCCCAAAATCAAACTGATATTCACATCCCTAAGTACATATCGAAGCTCAAGCCTTCTAAAATCGCAAGACTCATCTCAAATCATATCTGTAACACCCCTAGCCCCTAGGGTCAGAAACGTTACGTTTCTTACTTCTTACTTAATTTCTGGCGTGAAACGGACAAAGTTTTCCCTAAAAACTGACCGTTTTCAGGCTAAAAGCCTTACAAAAATTTCCTGCAAATCAACGGAAGCGCATAACATTTCAAGAAGCTCAATGGCCACACGCCGGACTTCATCACTCAACGAGCCACTCACTCGGAGTACACCAAACAGAATAGTTCCTTAACACATGAAAGGTAAAAGGTACAACTCAACGATCTACACAACCGGAGTACTGGGGTTTACATCTCAAAATACAGCCAACTTTAAGCAAGAAGACATCTAACTATTCAGATGGTTGGCTCACACGGCCATACAGAGCGACTCACAAATAATATGAATTATATGAGCTAGAAAACTTAGTTTAGAACATTTACAAACTAGGAATGCGTCATGTTACAACATTAATCAGATGAATCTACTTCTATATGGCACACATGACTCTTTTTCAAGTAGGGGTAAACTCCAGCTCGCGTAGGTAGCTTGACTTTCTCCTATCATAACAAAAACCTGGGGGGAAAAGGGGAAAGAGTATTGGGGTGAGCAACCACACGCTCAGTGAGAATTCCCCTACTCCTAAAACCCAAAACAGTTGCAGGCAATAATACTAATAATAGCCACATATCACGCATTCATATTTTACTATCATATTAGGCAATCATAGATCCCAAGGAACGATTACCCTTCTTAAACTTCATTCTAACCATTCAACTCAATTCTAGGCCCTCAATGACCAAACTTCCTTACTTGCAAGCATTCAGGCACATAAGCAAGTATGCAACTAGGACTAAATACAAAGGCTTTCAAACTCACTTTGAAAACATGGTGACTCTCGATAAATACCAATAAGGGTTTAAAATCCACATCAACTCCTTTAAAGCTTATATTTCTTTCTAAAAGTTCTCAAAACATCTAAACTGGTAAAAAAGACTTATCAAGAAACATACTTTCATAGAATGTACACATTAAAACGAATAATGCAACATTTGAAACTTCAATTGACCATACTCGGAAATCCTTTCCTAAAAGATGAACAGGATGTGCACATTTGAAAGCTTCCTTTCTTTCTTTAAAAACACTTTACTTGGCCTCTTGAGGCTCACATTACTTTAAAGGAACTTCTTTTCTTTTTTGAACTGCTTAGAGTGGCAAAACGTCAAATTTCTTTTTAATCAGGAACTTACTTACAACATAAAACATCTTATTGTGCTGGATAGGGAGGTCAACGCCGTCCTTAAGTGAGATCGTCACTCTTAATCTACGTTATCCCCGAGGTATACGTGCTTAACTTTTGGCTAAAATGCGTCTTAGTAGAGTAATTCTAACCTCGATACTGTCCTCTGTGGGGCAACAGCTCACACCAGGATAATCATATCCTGAGTCTAGTTGCCCCCCAAGGTTTTCTTACGCGTCACACATCATAACTTATCTAGGGAACAGCTCACACCAAGATATTTCATATCTTGAGTCCAGTTCCCAAGAACAGCTGTAACGCCCCAATATAAAACATAAATCATAGCTGAACATCAAAGAACTCCATGGATGGGCGTTACCGCCATCCTCAAGGACAAGGCTTCTCAAAAAAAAAATGAAAGTTTACCATAGAATCAAAGTATAACCTTAGAGGGTATTCATGAGTAATCGAAACATTTAACAACACACGAGAATGATTCTAAGATCCCAGGGTTACATCATACATAACACAGCTTAAGCTTACAATTATAACATTAAAATACATAATGCAGTTCAGATATACAGCTGGGACACCAAATGCACCACATCTTAGCGCTTCTATCCGCCAATCATAGGGATGGTCCTGATTTATTTATCACTTTCCGCCTCCCTGCCTGCCTGAGAGCGGTTTACTGAGCATTTTTCTAAAACAAAACATAAAAGTATTTCGAACTGTGAGCCAAAGCTCAGTACGTGCATCCCTGTACTGATAAAGATTCAATGGGGAAAGAAAGTATGAGGGCCCGCTTTGCAATTCATTTTGATTTTAAAATAGGGAATGAGATGTATATAAAACTAAATTGCCACTTATTATCTGCTAGTGCACCCCTTAGTAACTGTTATGATCTATGTATAGGTGTGCACCTGCCAAGCCGACCGGAACACCTGACCTGAAGCCGCGCGGGTAACTGAAGGGCAAAGCCCTGTAACTGATAACTGATTGGGTCACTAATTATGTGATAAATCACTGGTTCAATTGATTCATTGATGTACTTACCAAAATATTCTAATTTCGATAAATACGTGATGATTTCTAAAGATACAGTCAATGAACGTACCTGGGGTTGTAAAAGTTAGTTCACAGATTAAACAGATGTACTAAAATGGAGAAGAGGATGGGAGCTTAGGCCTTGATGCTGTTCAAAATCATTACAGGCATAAAATTAGTACAATGGATACCCTTAAATAAAAAGGCTTATAAAGAATGGAGTGAATCAGTTAAAGAGAAAAGGCTTATAGAATTTGAGTGAATCAGTTGAACAGAAAAGGCTATGAAACTGATAAAGGTAAATAAGGTATGGAAATGCTAAGTTAAGGCACGGTAACAAGTTTAGAGGGTAGGGTTTATGACGAGGTACGGAAAGAATAATCCACAACTTATACACCCGACCTCCAACTGAGACATAAGATCCCAATATAAACAGCTTAGGAAGTCCCCTAAAACTTTCCTGAAGGGCACATAACCAGATTCCTATGACAGGTTTCATAAAATAGGGTTAGAACAACAACATGTCAGGTTTTGGTGCCAAAACAACCATTATGTCCATTCTGTCCAGGTTGAGTAAAATAGCCATAACTTCCTCCACAGACCTTGGATTAAGGCAATTCAAGATTCATTTTAAAGCTAACATCCAGACCTATATACTCACCAAAAATCAGAATTTTTGACCTGGCCGATCATTACCAGTTTTGCTCCAAAGTCTGTCCTATTTCACTGAAAATTCTAGCCTCACTGATTTAGGTTGTTCTCTCACTTTTTCACACCAAACCTCAACTTAAACTCTTTCTTAAGAGCATGTAAGCACACTATGGTACATTCCAACATCATACAAGATCACCACATTCAAATTCACTTTCTGTATTTATCCAACAAGGCTTACTTTCAAGCACATAAACACATACCTCAAGGTTAACACAACTTTCGTCCAAACCATGCATTTATGGATAAAACCCTAACTTTGGGTCAACTTGAATCCCATCTCATCTTTCCAACACATCATAAAGACCATAATACATTAAAAAATAAGCAAAAACATGAAGAAAACAAGCCATAAATATCACTTGAACAAAAAGCTTGCATACCCAAGATGAAACCCTAACCCTAACTTCATCCAAAATCAACTCCACCATAAACCCTCAACAAGGTGATTCTTAATACCACAAAAATAGCTTAATCCATCATTAATACAACCAAAATAAAGAACAAAAACCAACAAGATCAAAGATCAAAAACAAAATCATCATAGAGGTGCAAGAACACTCACTTTGACCAACAAGATCAAAGATCAAAAACAAAATCATCATAGAGGTGCAAGAACACTCACTTTGTGCTAGCCAAAAGAGGTTAAAATGATCTTAGATGCTTGAGGAAGTAAGAGGGGTGGTTGGGGGTTGATGTTTGGTGGTTTAAAGGTGGTTTAAAGGTGGCTCATATGGTGGTTTAAGCTGCTGCCCAGCCGTGTAGAGAGAGAAAGAGGGGTGGGAAGAGAGAGAAAAATACTTGGTGGAAAATGAAGATAAAAGCCATGTTTTTAATTTTTATACTCCCCTTAACACATGGCTGCAAATAGGGTAGAAAAGTCAATAAAATCATGCTTGATTAAGGCTTAATTAAGATGATTTAGTTAATCAAATAAATGTCAAGTCTTGTTGCATCGAAATCGGCTTTAAACGGGCTCGGGTTCAGCAAAAAACTGAAACCGAGCGCATTTCTGAATTTTTTATTTTTTATTTTTTAAAGTTTGAGATAAATGGTTGTGGTGCCATGAAAAAGAATTTTAAACATTAAATTCGTAAATATCAAGGCCTAACTCCATTTCCAAAATTGACGGGAAAAAATCCCCGAATTGCAAAGTAAGGGCCCTGTTAGAAATGTTCAAATGAGAATAATAAAAAGATGGGAATATAAAAAGAAATGATGTGAATGAAATGAACTCAGTCACATGGGTTGATGACATGAAATTGATAAACAGAAATTAGGGTCGGACTACTACAACAGTTCACACCAAGACAATTCATATCTTGAGTCCAGTTTCTAACTTATCTTAAGGGAAACAGCTCACGCCATCTTTGCGTCCAGTTTCCAGGAACAGCTCACACCAAGATAACTTGTATCTTGAGTCCAGTTCCTAACTTACTTATCTCAGGGGGAAACAACTCACGCCCTTTCTGCGTCCAGTTTCTGCCCTCTGGCCAACTTCCCAACACATTATTAGACTTTAAAGACATATTTCATTTCTCTGTTTCAAATGCTTACTTGGCTGAAAACTCGCTTTTTAAAGTAAACGACTATAACCTTTTGAAATGCTTATAATTCACTTCCTTTTCAACTTAAAACCTTCTTATAATGTTAATACGTTTGCTAAATCGTAAATCGACTTCGTGAATAGCTTGAAAGCTTCTTATAGACATTATAAGTTTATTAACACATAAATTGACTTCCTTTGAAACTTGAAAGCTTCTTAAAAACGCAATGAGCTTGTTAAATCGTAAAACGATTTCGTTTCGAACTTAAAAGCTTCGTATAAACATAATACGACTACTAACTAGCAAAGTGACTTCGTTTTTAACTTAAGAAACTTCTTACAGACGTGAAACGTTTGCTAGTTTATAAAACGAATTCATTTCTAACTTAAAAGCTTAGTATAAATGTAATACGTTTATTAAATCGTAAAATGACTTCCTTTTAGACTTAAAGGCCTCTTATAAAGGCAATAAGTTGGTTAATACTTAAAACGATTTCACTTTAAACTCAAAAGTTTCTTATAAACATAACACGTTTACTAAATCGTAAAACGACTTAGTTTCCAACTTAAATGCTTCGTCTAAACGTAATAAGTTTGTTAAATCGTAAAACGATTTCATTTCTAACTTAAAAGTTTCGTATAAACGTAATAAATTTACCAAATCATAAAACGACTTCGTTTTAACTAAAAGGCTTTTAATATAAACATAATAAGGTTGCCTAATTATAAAACAACTTCGCTTCTAACTTGAAAGCTTCGTATAAACGTAATACATTTGATAGTTCGTAAAACGAATCCATTTCCAACTAAAAAGATTCTTATAAATGCAAAACGAATGCTAACTCATAAAAACGACTTCACTTTTTAGCGTAAAAGCTTCTTTTAAACGTAAAACATTTGCTAAGTCATAGATCGAAACTCAATAAAGACTTAAGTAAGCAAAGAGCATGCAAATAAGCTAAGCTTCATAATTAGCACCTTAAGGTACTCTTTTTCGGGTCGTATAAATTCTTTTAAACATGAGGAGGGGTCATTACCCAAACCAATGCTTTAAAAACCCTTTCAAACTCACTTTTGGTTCGCTTTCGAAATTCCTAAACCTATCGACTATTCAGTCGAATCACTAACTGAGCAGTTCGACGGTTTAGGACGTTTTTAACATTTTATACGTCCTAACACGCAAATAGTCAACTGATAAACTTAAAAGCATTCTCAACGCGTAAACCAAGCTTTCTAAACGACCTTTTCTTTTTGAAGACGTCTAAAGTTTCAAGAATTAATCACATAATGTCACATGGCAAATTGGGGGAAAAGGGTTTACACATAGCACATTCATACACTTCATATCACAACTCATTAAGCCACACATGGTCTCGCAATCCACTCGATTGCGACAATTCACAACCCTAACTCCCTCCTCACATAGCACCGACCACAAGAACCTCAAATATCTCATTAGTTCCACCTCAAACCATCAAACTACCAATCTCGGTTCAATATTGACATTTATAACCCAACAATACAGAAAACGATCGTACATAGGTATAATATTCATGGTTAATAGCCAACTTAGAATTTAGCATACTAAACTGATGCAAATAGAAACTTTAAGCAACATTTACTTTCTTGTTCGCAAACCAATATACATAGACATAGTATCTCCTTTGTAATTACCAAGAATAAACCATTAACATGCTCAAACTGATTTAGCCATGACTTTTAGACATAATTCAGTTTACACCACAATTACTTCAACTGCCCAACTAACATCCCTAAGCATTAAATAGTCCATCAAATGCGATAACTGATGCTAAACAACCCACTACCAACATTTTATTTACTTTCAAATCCTCAATTTAATCGGTCCATTCAACCATGCATTTACTTAACATGCGATTAACCAAAATCAGTACCATGCTAGAACTTTCTCAGTATCGATTCTAATTTATCCAAACTAACTACTAATCTCATAATCGATATGCACTAGCTAATTTAGTTAAAATCATTGGAAATAGTAATAATTTAGGAGGAAAGGAACCGTCACCTTGAACCCAAGCTAGGGGTTCGATTCACTGCTGTGGGCTCGACTTTAGGGGCTCAAACAACTCCAAACTTTCGGCTCTTGCTCACCCACGCTTGAACAGGACCCAAATCGCGCCCAAACTCTCAGAATTCGAACCCTAGAAACGACCCAAAATCACTTCCTAAATTGAGGTTGAATCGGCGTTTGAAGGCAACCGAAATTCGTAGGAAATTGAAGCAATTAAGAGATGAAGTTCATGGCCATACCTAGGGCACGCGTTCAAGCTCCAATTCGACGCCAGAACGTGGTTGATTCGTATGGATTTCGACCCAAATTCACACCAAATTGTAGCTAACTCGAAGGGGAGGTCGAAGGGGAGAGGTTTTTGCGAAAATCGGCTCCCAATTGGAGCCTGGGAGTGGCGTCAATGGAGGAGGAAGAAGAAGAAAAGAAGGGCGTGAGGAGAGAGAGAGTGTTGGGGTAGGGGGGTCACGCGAACAGCCAGGGAAAGAAGGGGGAAGAAGAAAATAGTTCGCACGTGAATTACTAAAATACCCCTCCCTATCTCTTTCTTTTTGTCCCAAGCTGATTCAAATAGGATATCGCTAGTCTAATTCATAACCCGAACTCTAAACCCAAAATCAATAATGTGGCCCTTCATCGATTACTCGTTCCCAAAAATATCGAGATTCGATTTAATAACATCGAACTATTTCTAAGGTTGACAACCTAGTCGTATTTGGGTTCCTAATCGATTTAGTACTCGTTAATAACCGTTAACAACGCTTATTAGAAATCATTGGGGGATTTTGAAAACTAATAATAATAATATTAGTACTAGCGACAAAAATATTCTTTTTAATAAAAATATCGCTCACATAGGCACGTCAATAGTTAACTTAACTCGTATCGTTAAATAAAATAGGTTTTTATAACGCAAAAATGCGTCACAAACAACTTAACAGAAAATAAGATATGCGGGCCTTACAATATCCCACTTGTGTTAAAACAAATAATCAACAAATTTAATTCCAAAAAAAAAAAATGAAAACATGAGTAATAAGATTCGAACAGGTGACCTCATATCAACCCCCACCACTACAACAAGCACGCGCACCAACTGCCAGGTCACGCAAAGACTAATAAAACAAACTAAGTATAAAAGAAAGAACGAAAAATATATCTCTAGAACAAGGCTCAAACATGCAACCTCAAGGCACACTGCTAAGAAGCTAACAAACAGACACCAACCCCTCAGCCACAGACATCTTCAAATAACTAACTGCTACATTTTCTATTTATTATAAACTTCTTAATTTTTATTTTTTGCCGTATACTCTTTTTTTTTTTAGGGAGGGGTGTCGGGTGACAACACTGCACCCACGCTGGATTCGCCCCTGGCAAAAATGTTACATTTGGTGAAACGACATTGTGGATTTCATAAGGAATTTAAGCAATTATATTGTATGATTGCTTAACAAAATCTCATGCCCACGAGCTTTCTTTTAGGTGTGCCAAATTTAAGGGGAGCTTTGTATTTAAAATGCTATTATAGTTTCTTTACCAAATTCTTGATGCATGTTCAGTTGACATTCTTGTTAGGACATAAGTTTTTTTTTTTCCCTCTCACTAACTCTTGTGGGAATACTTCTGTTGTCATATACTTGTTAAGCCTTTTGAGATGTTTGTCTCACTCTTTCTGCTTCTCGTTATTTCTCCATTGTGTTCACGAACCCAAGGACCTTCAAGAACTTGACGCTTTTGTTAGCTTTTCACTATCTTTTGTGTGTCTCCCTGATAGAGTGGGGACAACGAGTGATGATGGAGAGAAAGCAAGCTGATGACTCTTCCTCAATCTTCAATTGCTATCGTCTATGGATATAAGCTAAGGTAATATTCATCACTTTATTCAAAATAGGCATTCTTACTACTTTTAATGTTTATTTTCCATTTAATCTATATTTTCGTACTATTTTTCTTCTCCTCTCTACCTAAGGCTATTTATTCATCTTCATTAAATTATAGACAAAGATACAAAATGTAGATTTCAGACATTTTTCTCCACAGGCATAGTTAAGAGTTGTTTGAAGTTGCTGAATTAGTCTATCCTTAGCGAATTTATTCATTGTTAACATTTCTTTGTTCTTGAGGTTTTTCCATCAAACTAGAATATCTGAATTGCCATGCGAGAGTTTAGCAATTAGTTTTTTTTTTTCTTAAAAAAATGTGATTAATTTTTTTTCCTTTTCTTTCTTTAAGCAAACTGATGGAACTATGGTGTCCCAAACTTAGGATGTTACTAGTAGGGATTTGGATTTGAACTCATATTGTGTTGGGTTGCAGTCAAGTTATAGAGTTTTTTAATCTACAAATTTGTAATGTTAATAGCATATATTTCTAGGAATAGTAGAATAATTTATGTTTTCGTAGATAGACTTTTTGCCATGGGATTTATTCCACAAATTACAACTAGAACATTTGAATATATTACAAATGAACTCAAGAAGCCTTTCCTTGATGATTAAACGTGTTAATGATTAAATGTAATTCAAGTTATCTGGTAGGCTGTTACAAGAAAGCTTTGTGATTTTACATGTTAATGGTTATATGTAATTTAGGTTGCCTGGTAGGCTATTACACAAAGGCAATAACAATAATAAAGGTGATTTTTTGAGTGATGTAATATTATATCTTCATTAGCTTTCTCTCAATATAAAGGTTAATAATTTTGTTTGTAAGTCTTGCTGTACAAAATAGAATTCAGTTGCAGGGCATATAACTGTAGTTTTCATATAATTGCCATCAGCTATAAGTGACATTTTCTTGATCAGTTTGTTATTTGCTTTATTATTGCTTTTGTTCAAACTAGTCTGGGTCTGTGCTTTACACGGTGCATGTTCAAATAGACAATTTATAGATGTTATCGAAATAATAAACGGATAGTTATTGTAGACATAATTAATATTATAATTTAGAGGAGAGAAGGGAAAAACTCAATGAAAAATTTAAGTATTTATCAACTTCGTGCATAACCAATGGGATTAACAACTTAAAACTATATGATTGTGGAAAAATTCTATATAAGTATGATGGAGACACTAGATAGTAAATTTTTTACAAAGCAAGCTAAATGAGATGATGATAAGTCAATCTATGACGCCAATGATGAAGAATCCATCTATTGCTCTTGTACCTACAAAGAAAATAAAGATTCAGTGATAGTTTGATTAACAATGATAGAATTGAAGGTTATATATACCCATTATCTACTTGGTGTACCTGACATTAGTATGTCGTATCTAATGAACCTCTTCCTCGTAATTGACTAGTGCAATAAGAGTGATAGGAACTTCTATTTCATGCTGGCGTGGAGGCTCAAGAATGAAAACCCTAGGTTTACCTATGTAATCATCTATAATTGCATAGAGCGATAGATCACCATATGGCTATGGACAATATTAACATGGGTTAGTCAACAATAAAACAATAACTTGTGTAAACATGATAAGAATCAACAATGATAATACATGTGTTGCATACGTAGGTAGCTATCGTATGTAGAAGAATTCGAGTATTCTCATGAAGAACAATAAACTCTCTATAACTTGTAGTATCTTATAAGACAATTCTAAAGATGTACATATAATTTTGAGTAAAAAAGGATGGTTACACTAATGCAAACATGCAATTGGGAAAGTATAACAGAGTATCGAACAATAGACAATCAAGTATGCAAACCTATTGTGAGTCAAACTTGGAGGTCGGCATGTGCAGTACAATACATTTAGTGTGAGCACGTAAGTGGGGACACTTTTGTTGCAATTACTGCAAGTGTCATAAAGCAATGGGTGGATTCCAACAATATATGCAAAAATTTGGAAATATGTCACCTGGATATAGTAAAATTTGAAGATTATGTGATATTGAATGAATATATATAAGCATAAGTAACATTTATGTAATAAATTTATAGATTACATTTGGCGCAACTGCATATTCATCTAATCTAATCCTTTTAGCTGCAAACAACTTCTCTAAATTGTACATACATCATGTTCTCGTACGCATGAAGTCAAAATGCTTCATCACACCTATAGTGCCAAAGTACCTTATACATGTACGGAAAGTGACATGTGTGAGGATAAGTGTATATAACTTACATAGGGAATGAAAACTCAAATTAATGTTAGATGTTGTATATACCATCCTTCAAAGTCTTTTGTTGCTTGAATATCTGGTTTAATCAGTAATCTATTAATAGGTAAAGTAGAAACTGATATTCCTAAATATATATTGCATGCGAGAAAACATACTTGATAATCTCTAATGTGCACTCTGGAAGCAAGAAGTATATTTTCAACAGTCAAATGTTGCTGAATATAGGTGCCCTCAACTTTCGTAAAATCTCCCCATAAAGTCATTCTCAATGAGTGCATCATACACATATGTATCCTATGTACTAATCTTTATATAATTAAAATGCGTCAAGAAATATGAAAAAATATTAACTGATGATAATACATACTACATGTTACAAAGTAATAATTTTCGCCGTGCAGTACCCTATCTCTAGTCCTTTCCAAAGGAGATATAGCAACTACCATGCTGATGACGTCTATAGAATAATAGGAAATGAGAACATTATATATATTCCAAAAGAAATATATAAATAAATTTAGTTAGCAAACATTACAGTGTAATGTTTATGTACCAACAACATTATCAGGTGTTCGTAGACGTCGGGGGACATCGATGTACGACACAAAAGGTGGTCAGTGCTAGTAGGGAATATCCTGACAATCATCAATGATGCCAAGAAGTCTCATTCTCGACGTAAAAATCAATTTGTAATTATTGGTGACCACATTCCGTTGTCCATCTGTAGCAGTATGAACTGAGAGCCCGGGAATGTGGTAAACCTTGCTAGCACTGAGTATGGTCTCCATCGAGTAATATCAGCATTGACTTCTATGATGCCGAAGATCTCATCACACTATAAAATAATCAAGTGCATTTGTAAGCAAGATCCATGTATATGTTAAGGAATTTTTTCAGCACAACACTCCAATACCTGGTGGTCCATGAATATAACTTTCCATAACGTACGTCACCCATATACTCGAACAGACATTGCTTCCACGAGTCAAACCATTAATGTCACAAATCTATTGCAAGGGTTGATGGCGCATATAGGCATAGAAGTATGTGCTAAAGCTGACATGTCTGTAATCTTTAAACAACAAAACCAGATAGAATGGTACAATAATAATGGATTGAACACATCATAATTGTGAAGGAAAGTATATTATGGAAAATAACACCATTATTATATGATTGAAAATAGATTAACCAAGCATCCGGAATGTAATAGGTGAATCAAATAAACTATACGATATAATAATCTACAAATGGTTCAATACATCCCTATACACCACCTTTTTTTATAACCTCTACTAGAACTCCTCTCTCATTACGCAGTAGTACTTTTAATCCAAAAGGGGACAAAACACATGACACTACAACATGAAGTTGGCCAAGGCTAAACACGGGCCTTAGAAGGTATACGCCAGCTCTATTCAATGTTTGTCCCTGACTTTTGTGGATTGTCATTGTAAACGCTAGTTTTAGAGGGAGCTATCTTCTTCTGAGTTGTAGATCTGGAAGATTAGATGGGGTTAAATTGATTCTGGGTATTCGAAAAGTCTCTCTAACTTTTGAGCCAGATATTACTTTGGCCGCAATCACTCTATCCTCTAGCTTACTGACAATCAATCGAGTACCATTACACAACCCTATTGACTGATTCAAATTTCTCAATAATATAATAGGCGCTCCGACTTTAAGATTTAGACACCGATTTTGCAACCCATAAATCTTTAAGGAATCCAATAATTCAGGAGGTTCCATGTCACTGAAAGGACCATAATCATTAGCGTTCGAAAGAGTATCACAACTGAAATAGATTTTGCATCTACAGGGAGCATAGACAACATATTGTGTTTATTTCATCAACATCATCATTTGTTGGTGCAAGAATCCCTTGTTCACGAAGATATGACCGCTCTTTATATTTTTTATCAAAATCAAGATAAATTGATGCGATCAAATTGTGCAGACCATCCTCATCATTTCGTATGAGAAATTCTTCTGATATCTTAGTCCAGTAAGGCTTTCCGTCATCTAAACTAGGAATTCCTTGCACTTGACCTTCTCTGCATTCTAATATCCATCGAGCAAATTCCTCTACAATTCACATAGTCTCATTTTGTTCATCTATTCATTGCAGCCTTATGTTTACACGGAAGTGCATAATACCACATTGATTCCAAAATTTTGCTCGATGGAGCGTAGCCGCAATGATAGATTCACGACTTTCGTGTGTAATCGCGGGAAGTATCTGTCTAAAATCTCCCCCGAGGAGGACCAGTTTCCCTCCAAAAGCATTCTGGTTATCACACATGTCCATTATGTGACGATCAACTGCTTCAAATGCTAAACAATTCATCATTGGTGCTTCATCCCATACAATCAACGTTGTTTCACGAATCAGATCTGCACATTCAGACCTCTTATCAAGTAACAAACTGTTGTCTCATTAGGTTGTAAGGGTATTTTGAAAACTGAGTGGGTTGTTTTCCCTCCGGGTAGCAGTAAAGAAGCAATTCCCGATGATGCTATATCAAGGATACTATGCTTTTCTGATAGGAACTTAGAGATTAAGGTATTGCATAGATAATTCTTTCTCGTGCCACCACTACCATATATAAAAAAACAACCCCCTCCACCTTTGTTATGAGTGTCGAGTACTGATTTGTAGACATGATACTGATCTGAGTTCATCCCTCTTATGAAGCTTTCAAATCTTGATGTTTCCAGATTTGTATCATAATCATGTTAATTAATAATAAGCCGATTTGTTGCATGAACTGTAGCTTCGATAGAAGGAAGCACCATTGGAGGGAAATTTTGTAGTGATCTTCCATTTCTATTTAAGATACGTTCTATCTCAAGTAGTCCAAGATTCTAGCGCTCGGTAGATGATAAATCCATATTTGGCATTCCTATTTGTTGTCATATGGTGTATAGTAGGTCATCTGTTAGATGCACCCAATGTGCATCCCATAATTTCATTGTCTCAGCAATCTCGGAGAACATCAACATGGAGCAAAATAGATTTTGTAGTTGAACACCTGAAGCCCAGGTTGATGCTTCATTCGAGGCAGCATGCCATTCACCATCATCATCGAGCAACCCCAATGCCATGCATACTGACTTAAATGTTAGGCATAGGAAACCACGTATTATATGAATATCTTCAAAGGAAGTTGCTCACGGACCTTCGTAAGAAGCAATCTCGAATATATCGTTCACCACAATTTGGATGTGTAAACGATGTTGACCAATTGAAGAACCTTTTTGACATATTGTGTAGATTTTAGAAGAATGATTCCATACCCACTGCGTGGGGAAGTTAAGATACGCGGTCTGTTGAGCTTCTAGGTGCTCTTTATTTGCTTCAAACCACATTGTCAACATTGTTTTCTGTGCTTCTGGTTCATTTGCAATATTAAAGAGGTCCTCTTTGTCACTAAACCACTACAAAAAATAATGCATCCTCCCGTATTTGTATCACCACACTTAATTAAAGTATGGGGAGAAAAATGATAAGAATTGGTAGTTTTCTCAATTCCACATTTAACAAGTGTGGGTAATTTATGAACCTATTCCTATACTTATAACAGTGAGGAATTAAAAAGACCTTTTATAATTACTTTTTATTATAGTAATGAGGTAGTTTGTACAAAATATTTCAATATTTATATCTAAATATATTAGCCAATGGAAAAACTTAAATAAATCTACCCAATCCCCAACCACGTGACCCTTACGTGCCTTCCCTTTTCTCCTTTAATCCCTCGCATTCTCTCTCCTCTCTCGACTCACAAACAGAAATCCTACCCCCCTTCATCCTCATCATCTCATTCATCCTCTCTCTCCCTTTGCGAACTTATCTCTCTGTCTCTCTATACGCAGCTCATCCACCACACCACGCAACCATCCACTATGTCCATCCATCTCCACCATCACCAAGTGCCAGCGCAACACACCAGATGATAGCATCTTCATGATCCATGTCTGGGTGAGATTGATGGTTGAGAACCGACCACATTCGGCTACAAATCAGAGGCAGCGGCGATTAGGTATTATTCTAGGTTTTAGTTTAAGTTTCTTTGGTTTAATTTTAGGTTTTTTGTTTCAATTCGAGTTATTAGGAATTTAGGGTTTCTATTTTCGTTTCATCCTTTCGATTTTAGATTTAATTTCAGGCTTTAAATTCATGTAATCATGCTTAATTTCGTAATTTGGAGTCGACATTCTTGATTTTCAGCTTGCAATCGCAGTGCTTTGGGTTCAAGTTTAATTGATTCTGATATATTTCGCTTTCGCTGTTTTGGATCTGTTTGGAGCATCATTAATGGCGTTCCCACAATTGTTGGTGAACTTTGAAGCTGTATTCTGGGTTGTCCAATGCTAAATTTGAATTTCCCCTCCCTGGTTTTAGTCTGAGTAGTTATAGTTTATGGTCAATAGCTCAGTCCTATTTTTCGTTCTGCTAAAATTGTGATAATGGAGATTTTGCCATTTTTTTATGGACTTTGAAGCATGTTTATGGTTGTTTCATTGTTGGAACATCCGAGATTTTCCATCCCCTACTCCTGATCTTAGAACCTTTCTAGCTGTGAAGAATAGTGCAACATCAAGGTTGTGGAGGAGTTCTAATGGCTTGGATTGATGTTGTTTGTGGCGGTGCCTTTTCTCGGACCAGGAGCATGGGCTTGCCCTATAATTACTTCAGTGCTCGACATGCCTTTTTCATCTGCTATCTCTGTTAACTTCTTTGGCATAGTGCTAGCTCACTTCTCGTGAACTTGCTAGTGAACTTCAGTCTCAAGCATGCCATCATAGTGGGTGTTATTCTTTTCATTGTCTCGACTTTTACATGGAGCGTGCTTTGAAGTCTTAGATGTACTTAAGCTCATCAAACTAATTACTGTGAATTAGATGAATTCTATTATCTCTCTCACTTAGCTTCTATCGATAAGAGAGCTATAACCTTTCCTGTCAATGGGTTATAGGTAGATCAATTTCTACTCTTCTGCTTCACCCTATTAGTTTTTTAGAAATCCAAGATGAATCAATAATAGATGACTGGGGCCTCATTTTTTATGGCCTCTATTCTTGTTATATCTTGAAATAACATTACGAAGTTATGAACTAAGGGGAGAAATTGACGTGCTTCCTTGCACTGACATTTTGTTGATAGTGTGCTATTTATTAGATGAGAAAGAATAGTTCATTTTGGCTTTCTGGAACTCTAGAAAGGTACGAGGAGATCATATCATATATTTACTCTATTTTTGGGGACAATTATGTTTGCACTATATAACACAGTAATATAACTTTAAATCTAGTGTCATCATTTTAAGTTGCCACCATGTTGGTATTAGTTTGAATTTTTACTGGAGGATTGATAAGTTCGTTGAGTTATCTTCATTTACTATGTTCAGCCTCATGGTCACTATTTGTAGCCCATGATATGAAGTGGTGGAAAATTGAGTGTTGAAACTAGTATTTTGGTAGTATTAATACATTGGCCTTGGAAAACCAAAAATTCATGCCTAGTAAAAGATTTCCAGTGGAAATCCAGCTTCAATGAGGTTGATTAACTTCTTGAATCCTTGTAATTTGTGCACCTTGATTCTCAAACCTCTGATAAAATAAAAATGTTAACTTTTGCAATCTAGTTTGAAGGGCATCTGGGCTTGAGAATGAGTTCCAAAGTTCTTTAAAAGGTGCTTGTTGTGGATCAATCCTTAGAACTAATAGTCATATGACCAGCTTATAATCGTGCCTTCCCCTGTTAGTTATGGGTTTGGTAACTCAATCATACTTTGATTAGTAATTCCTTCATTTTCTTGATAAAAGATAGATTCTATTGTAAAAGACAAAAAATACGAATATTTCATGTACCTTCATTTTCTTGATAAAAGATACATTCAATTGTAAAAGACAGAAAATACGAATATTTCATGTACCTAGAATGAACCAAGTTATGTGATGAAGCTTATGTAAAGGAAACTATCCTATAAGCTACTCATTTGCCTAAAGATGAGCCAAGTAAGTAATTAGATTCTAGAGACAAACAGGTAGTGACATATGCAAGAATATATTCTAGCATTCTTTCTCAGCATTTTTTAAAATGACTGTGCTGAATCTCCTGTTGAAAATCAATGTTAGATTATTTCTTTTTCCTGGGGATCATTTTCTCCTCGGAAATATTCACCTTGGCTTGTCTACATCCGTAAGGGAGAATGTATGCCAACCACATGCACACCTATGGGTGTTCTAATATATACTTGAATTTGGGCAAGTGTGTTTAACCTACTTTTGGCACTTTCAGGTGTTTTCTAGGCATGAGTTAAGCAAACATGATATGCACCAGATGACATTGTGCATACAGAGCCAGACTAATGTTCTACCAAATGACGTCTCACCTGAATATCCGAGCTATGCTTGTCTTCTTGGGAATATATTAGAAGCTACTTCTGTTGCTTTATCACACGCTGGTGGCTCATTTGAGATGGTAATGATAAATCATAATTTCTTGTTAATTTCTTTTCTTTTATGTACCTCCGAAACACATCCTATATTAGTCTTGTTTATTCTCGATGAATCCATCTTAAAGTAACTTGTTTCAATGTGGATTGGTGATTGATAAATTTATTCTGGTCACCTTGAGTTTAAACCTTTTCCTGTCATCTTGTGTCTCCTAGGTATTGTATATATTTGTTTATTAAAATTTGTGAAAACAGCACATTCATAATGTCATCCCATGAGGAAAGAAAGAAATGAGAAGCATGTTTGCCTATTGGAGATCAATACTTGCTTTGATATCAGTGAATCTATTTATTTACAACAGTATTAATGGAGAGGAAATTATAGAAAAGAAGAGCAAAAGATGAAATGTTCAAAGGATTGGAGCAGGATGAATTCCAATACTCTTACATGCATCTGTTTGGCCTGGAAGTTTTTGACTTCCCTGACAATTGTTCTTAGAAAACATTTCGTTGTATTGAAAACTTTTGAAACACATTTGATACTGTTGTTATAAATTCCAAAAATCAGTTTACATTCATGTGGCTTAGTTTATTATAGTTCTCTTTGTTTCATTACAGGTCGTTGATCTAGCAAAAGTGGCAACATTTTTATTAGAGATGCTTCCACCTCTGACGTCATTTAGTATAGAAGTTAAAAAGATTATGAGTATTACATTTCCATCTATTTCATGTCGTTTACATTTTCCTATCCTTTCGTTTTGGAATTATAATGAATTATAACTCCTTTATGACTCTTTTCTACATATATATACACACACACATACACACACACACACACACACACAC
>JACYFF010010365.1:57040142-57052380 GCA_017589665.1 Selenicereus undatus | reverse complement strand
TATAGTTTTGAACCATAATCTTTCTTATTTAAGATTTCTGAACTGAAGAATGATTTGGTATGCGATTACAGGTTTTAGTCCTCTTGGAGTGCTGAGCTTTCCTTTCATGGTGTTTCTGCATTTTAGTGCAATGTAAAATTAGAGGAGAAACGTAAAGCTTTAAAGGCAGAGAAGCGAGAGTATGAACTAAGGACTAAGGTATACCACTTGCTTGTTGTTAACCTACTGGTACTCACTTGGTTCTATTGTTGGTTGAATTCAGTTGCGTTTCTATAGTTGGTTGAACTCAGTTGTGGTTGTATTATTGGTTGAACTCGATTGTGGTTCTATTGTTAGTTGAACTAGTTAGGTGCTATTGTTAGTTGAACTCCATTATCGTTCTATTCTTGGTTCAACTCTGTTGTGGTTCTATTGTTGGTTGAACTCGGTTGGGGTTCTATTGTTTGAATGAACTCACTTGGGTTATATTGTTGGTTGAACTTGGTTGCAATTCTATTGTTGCTTGAACTCGGTCGTGGTTGTATTATTGGTTGAACTCAATTGTGGTTCTATTTGTAGTTTAACTCACCTATGTCTTATATATTGTTAGTTGAACTCAATTGTGGTTCTATTCTTGGTTCAACTCTGTTGTGGTTCTATAGTTGGCTAAACTCTGTTGTGCATCTTTAAACTTGATTCTGCCGAGTCTGCGTCTTAGTTAATCTCTTTGCTTATCATTTCTAATAATTTTTTTTTTGTGTTTCAATTATCTAATAGGTTGCATTTCTGCAGCTAACATCTCTCAGTGAAGAAAATGAAGATGGAGATTTTTTAAAATATTCTTGAATGTTAAGCATGTTTTCAAAGTATAGTTTTAAATAGTATATAGAGCAATAAAATGTTCAATCAGCTACCTCCAACAAAAAATTAATAGAATATATTCAAAACAGTGCATGAATATTTAGTTTTGATTACCTTAGTCTTTGTTGCTGTGTCAACAAAAAAAAAATTTCAGGCGCTAATGTGCAATTTATTTAATTGATGTTTAATCTATTTTAATTTGTTGGTTTGTTAATTTTATTCATTTATGTAGGGTGATGCGTGTTGGTAATTAGGATAAAACCTGTTAATTAAAAAAAGAACAATTGTATACAATTGTTCTATTTTTAACTTAATAAGTTTTATATTAATTACCAGCATTATTTTAAAAAAAAAAACTAAAACGACACTAGTAACACTTTTAAGTGTGGGAAAATTATGACTTCTTGCAACTTCCAGAGTGAGCATAGCGTAAAATGGCCACACATAAATTGTGGATAGTTAGTACTTACTCCGCATTTACAAGTGTGGGAAATATAGGTCTACCCGCATTTCCATCAAGTGTGGAGAACACTTCCACACACTTAACTTCCCCACATTTAGCCTAAGTGTGGGCAACTGCTATTTCTACACTTATAAGTGTGGTTGTTAACAAAATTAAATATGGAGGGAAGCAACCTTTTTTGTAGTGAACTCGACTAATTATTCTCCAGGCAAGTGGTATTGAAGTTTTTGTACAGAAGGATACTGATGCTGTAAGCTGAACTCAAAAATCCCCCAACATGACTCAACTGCAAATACGTAGCAACAATTCAAATATTTCTAGATTTCATTCCTTTCTCTATGTTGCTGAGGTTGCTCACTATCATGATGTGTTGTATGCCGTTAATGACAATAATAGCACGATCATGACCCTTATGTACATACTTATATAGGTATTTGACCATCCTACGGACAGCTTCGCACTGGACATTGATGTGAGCATTATATTGTACACTTAGATCTCTATTGTGTGGGACCATCCATTGATTATTAATCTCTCGGCCATTCACGACCACTTGTTGGAGAGTGCGCTGCCTACAGTATTGAGTGACGCCATGCTCATCAAATGTTGTTTGATTACAAAAAGGATAACATTTTGAGAACTTCCCGTCAATTAAACATGATACACATGGGCCATGTATCATAAATGTCGTGACGGTATCATATGCTAGAGGGCCCATAGTCTGATAAGGAATTTCAACACTAATTAGCCTATCAACATCTTTTGGGCATGCCGGCACATCTTCTGGTGCTACTGCTAAGAGAATATGAGCGTCGGAAGTCCATGCTTCTGAAATTCAACGTCTACTTCTGTGAAAGATACAGTGGGTATAATTAGTACATTGAATATATTTTAAGGGAAATAATGTGTATGACAATGTTAGGAACTCAGTAGCAATGAACATTCCAAAGATTTTTTTTTCATCTTAAAATCATCGAGTACCTATCGTACCTTAATTCTAACACCCGAGTTATTAGATCTGGTTTATCCTGTGATTGTTGACCAGACAATAGCTCATTGGTGATTTGAGGCCAGCTTGAATTACATGTGAATGTCACAAAGAAAGCAGGCGGCCCATTACACGATAAATTGCAATTGCATCCTGATAATGTTGGATCATATAACGTGGCCCTCCAGTGAAAGAAGACAGTAGAATATATCTTCGCCCTATTAGTTCTACATTAACGTCACCTGCGTTAAGTACATCTTGAATGCCACTATATAATTCTATTCGCAGACAACGTTGATGGTTTTGGTATCATGTAAGCCTATAATGCTCAATGGCAGACCATGCATCTACGTAGAATTGTTGGCCCACCCGACTACTCTTCTTAATAACTACAGATTCACCTACTCAATCTTGGAAGCAAAATGCATAAAATTCCCTCATTGCAATCGTTGATCCTGAGGTACTAGAGTTAGTTATTCCTTAAATGTACGGACTCCATCCATCAGTGCTATACAGAAACAAAAGATGATAGTGTAAATGCATGTATGATGGATGGATCTCATCTATCATTAGCAAGGTTCCATCCATTTTTTGAATAATAACATCCCGGGATCCAAAGTGCTCAGTTCCATCCCCAACCAATAGTCCAGTGACCTCTTCTGCAATGGGTCTACATATTGTCAGCCCTCTGTCGCTTGGATGATTCGAATTCGCAAATCAAAAACCTCGCTATGGTCACATAACATGTTGCGAGCTCTTCTAAATACAACAACATACGAATTAACTTAATCCAATGTTTGTTGCAACCCTTGCACAATGTCAGATCTAACCCCAGAATGACTAGATGGCCTAAGTGCACCCACTCGGTTATAGCTCATTGCTAGTGCCGTAGATGTACAATTGCGCAAACGTTGGATGAAATCCAGATTGGGGGCGCAAGGATCTAATTTTATGGTGATTTGTACCATTTATTCAGAAAATATACGGGGTTCTACCATCATTGACATTGTTGTCAATCATTTCCCCATGGAAGTGAATGAGAACATGGACTTGTAGATTCTAATATTGTCAAGGAAATATTGGTTTGACAATAATGATCCAAGGAATGGAGGTGATGGTGGATGTAAGGGCATACTAACTTATCCACTTTGACAACATAAATTGAATCTCAGGTTTGTGATACTACTATTTGTCACCTGTTCCTCTATCCACATAATACCTATGCAATGTGGACATGTAGTCGTTCGCAGCCTAAAGTCCCATTAGTTTGAGAATGAGTGTCTTCGACGGGATGTGTCCCTCCTGCAATGGGCTTAGCATGGTAACTGAGTATGACACTTATGTTGGTTGAGTTATCTAAACATAGGAAACTTTTAGGGGATTACCCATTAGGGTGGATGAGGTGTCATGTGTTCTGTGGGCAGAGGTGTTATAAAAGAGCTCTGTTGGATTGGAGATTTTCATTATGAGCAGCTCGTTGATCTGATTCTAGGAATAAATTTTGTATATTTAAAAGGATGTATTAATTATATGGTAACTATCAATGCGTAAGCAAGGGCATGATATTATACAATACAAGGTCAACATTACCAAGGGTGTTGACGTTACGTGCTGAGATGAGATTTTGTTACTTAGGTTGGAGTTCAAGATGCGTTGATCGCATTTGTTGCAAAGGCATCAATGTTGACCTAACTTAGTGCGCCTCCCTCGTAGGCAACCAACAACGGTGTGCCACCACATCATCTCATTCCATATGTTAACGCTTTTTGAACAACAGTCGTCTCCTAGTGTTCAATCTGGCATTTTTTTGTTGCAGTTGTCTTCGTTTTGTTGCAAACAACAATGACGGATCCATTCTTTTTTATAGGAAATCATGTAAAAACTTAGGTAAATCTTTTATTTATTTCCTTGTTAAATAGATTATATCGAATGTAAAGGAAATACAGCACCATGGGCCTTATATGACGATCGTGTTTTGTTTTCAATTTTTGTGTATTTCACGTTCAACCCTTCCATTACATTATATTATCATTGCAATATGTAATTTTTTCAGCACAACCCTTACACAGGTGTGTGTGTGTGTGTGTGTGTATACATATATATATACATACATACATATATATATATATACATATATATATATATATGTATGTATGTATGTATGTATATATGCATGTGTGTGTGTGTATGTATATATGCATGTGTATATGTGTGTGTGTTTGTATCTATATATATATGTGTGTATATATACATATATATATATGTATGTATATATCTGTGTGTGTATATATATATATATATATGTATATGTATATATACATGCATACATATATATATATATATATATATATATATATATATATACATATATATATATATACATACATACATACATACATACATACATATATATATATATATATATATATATATATATAGAGAGAGAGAGAGAGAGAGAGAGAGAGAGAGAGAGAGTGACTATATTGAGAAGTTAAATTGTTTATTACAAATAACGTAGACAATGTATTTATGTTAATAGGTAATGTACCTGATTTTAATAATTGAAGTGGGTTTAGTTTTGATTGGTTCGTGTTGTACATTAGATTCAGAGTATTCCATATTTAAATTTTGGTTTACGGAAAATTTGACTTTTAGGGTGCGTTATTCGGGTTCTGTAATTTAGAATGTTTGAATTTTATGTCACTTAATAATGCAATCTTGAATTTCTCTTGTTGGTGAGCAAAAATTTATGAAATCATTAATTGTCTGGTGAAGTTAGGTACAAACTGTTTTGAAGTCAGTTTAGTTTAAGTTTCACATGTAACACAAATAAAATTTGTCTTTCAACGAAAACAATTTGAACATTATATTGATGCTAATATATAACTTTTTTGTCTATTTAAAGTGGCGCATTAGGGGATGTTACTACAGTTATGTGTTTATAATTTATCCATTTGGTTTTCATGTCAACTCAATAGCTTCAAGGGTTTTTATATAAACTTCTCGTGCCCTTTTGTTGTCTTGCAAGAGATGAGTTAAGTTTAGATTTGTGGGTTAGGATATTGCTTAGTTTGAAGTGTTCTGGTGATTTGGGTGTTTTATGAAGAGAATTTGAATATTGGATTAGTATGCTAAAAGAAACCAAAAATTATTTCATTTTTTCTCGTGTGTCAAATGGATTACATTTTGGTCAATTTTTTTGAAACATTTAAAAACTAATTCTACTATTAAGATTTACATGAATTAAATTTAATTACAAGATATGTATGCTTTGAAAGAAAAAGAAAAAAATTTCATTTATTTCCTTCTATTAAATAGATTATTTTAAATGTGAAAGAAACTCAGCTTCACGGGCCTAATGTGATGATCCTATTTTGTTTTTAATTTTTTTAGATTTCACGTTTAACCCTTGCAATATGTAATTTTTCAGCACAACCCTTATATATACATGATTGTAATTAATATTGACTATGTTATCAAATTCAAAGACAAAGATAATAACGACGATAATGACAATGATGACAACAACAACAATAGTAATAATGGAAATAATTATGGAAATCATACTTGCTTTTCTATTATCTCTGTTAATACATGCTCAAATGTATATTTGTATCGGAAAGGACAAAATAATAATAATCATGGAAATAAAAAATGCTTATTATTTCTTTATAATTGTCTATATTATAATATTTGTTAATAACAAGGTTTTATGGCTTGTTTAGTAATTATTATTTGGTTTCATTAAGTTAAAACTTCTAAATTATAAACGTATTATATAATAATGAAATAATGAAAACTTTTATATCCATTATAATCTCTTAATCTCTCCTCGATAACTAGATGCTCATAATTAATATTGACTATGTTATCAAATTCAAAGAGGAAGATAACATCGCCGACAACGACAATAACGACAACAACAACAATAGTAATAATGAAAATATTCATGGAAATTATATTTATTTTTCTATTATCTCTAATAATACATGCTTAGATTTATAGTTGTATCAAAAAATACAAAATATTAATAATAATCATGGAAATAAAAAATGTTTATTATTTGTTTGTAATTGTGTATACTATATTATTTGTTAATAATAAGGTTTCACATAAGGTTTTATGGCTTGTTCAGTAATTATAATTCGGTTTCCTTAAGTTATAACTTCTAAAACATGAACTTACTCTATAATAATAAAATAACAAAAAAATTTATATCCATTATAATCTCTTAGAAGGGGAGCCTTGGAGCAACGGTAAGGTTGTCTCCGTGTGACCAAAAGGTCACGGGTTCGAGCCGTGGAATCAGCCACTGACAAAGTCAGGTTAGGCTGCCTACAATTCACCCCTTGGGGTGCGGCCCTTCCCCGGACCCTGCGTGAACGCGGGATGCTTGTGCACCGGGATGCCCTTTTTTTTTTATAATCTCTTAATCTTTCTTTGATAATTAGATGATCATAATTAATATTGACTATACTATCAAATTCAATCAGAAAGATAACAATGTCGACAGCGGCAATGACAACAACAACAACAATGGTAATAATAGAAATAATCATGAAAATCATATTTATTATTCTATCATATCTAGTAATACATGCTCAAATTTATATTTGTATCGAAAAACACAGCATAATAATAATAATAATCATGGAAATCAAAAAATGTATTATTCCTTTATAATTGTGCATGTTATATTATGTGTTAATAATAAGGTGTCACATAAGGTTTTTGTAATAGACCGGCCCTAAATAATTTTTATTGATTTAATTAAGCCATGTTATTAATTTTTCACGTTTATTTATCTAATTTAATCATCCCAGTTGGAAGAATTCATTTTTGGCCCCACTTTGCAATTCGAATTTCATTTACCGTAATAATTTCGGGTGAATCGATATTAGACCTTAGTAAATATGATTAGGTAACAAATTATTTTTCATAATGTCACAAAAATTTAATTTTTAACCATGCAAAAATTTGGGCCAAAATTCATTAAGTTTGGCCCAATTTATCTAGGCCCGAATTGCGGCTCGATTTATTTTGGGCTCCAATTGTGGCCCAGAAATTTTGGTATGATTAAATTAAGTTGATTGCCATCATTATGCCTAATTAACATTAGCAAAAAGTTGCTTCATGGAAGGATAAACATCAGCCAAATTTATAAGATAAGTTAAAAAAAGTTAGCCAAAGCCTTGTCCATCTTCTCTTCCTCTTCTCTTTCCTCCATGGCTGCCTAGTGGTGCTGTTGCTGCTTACGAGTGCTGCTGCTGCTTAAGAGTGCTGCTGCCACCACTGTTGGCCACCAACCACCGTCCAGCCACCCCGCAGCCCACCAGCCGCCACCAACACCAACTACCACAACCACCCAACACCACTTCCATATCTTCTTTCAAGCTTCAAGTGAGGCAATTCTTAACCCAACTTTGTTCAATTCTTTGTTTGTGTTGGATTTTATTATGGATCATGTTATCTTGATAAAAATAATAGTTATTTTGATGTTTTAATTGTTGGCTAAGCTTGAAAGCATGCAAGGGTTGAGATCATACATGATCATGCAAGCTTGATATGAACATGATGAACTTTGAGTTCATTAATTTAATGTTATGATCTTCGGCACGAAAAATGGATTTAAAGTTGTTGTTGATCTTATTAAATCCACTTATAGTGACTTGGATGGAAACTTGAATGTGGCATGACCTAGGGTTTCATGATTATAAATGGTTTTACATGATTTTTGAATCAAGTATGTTAATTTGATTGAATTAGATGTAATTTAAAGGTTGGATGTGCTATTGACTTAAAAGGATGGTGTTATGTGAGTTTTGTCAAAATTAGTGGATTATGAAAAATTCCATAAGTGGCCAAAAGATCTTGTTTGAATTATTAATGCAAATAAGTGAGGTTATGGAAGCATTCTAAGTGTTTTCGTGGAAAGAATGATTGCAAAATATGTAAAGATCATCATATAGTGGTTTTGCGTAATATGGATTTGTAAGGTGATGAGAAGGAACACGACTTTGTTGAATGATTTTAAACGGTGATTTTAGAAGGAAATTATGTGAAGAAAAGGGTGAAAACAAGAATATTAGGGTTGTGAACAGGCCCAAAACAGGGATCTCTTTGAGATTAAACTGGTGCTGTTTGGCCCATCAAAAAATTGTGATTTTTGGTGGGCAAATAGATTCTTGAGTTATCTTTCAGATGCCTTTTGAATCTCTTCATTTCGAGCTATGTGGAAAAAAGTCATGGCCGCTTTGCCAAGACTGCACAAGACAAATCCAAGCTGTGCAAAGTTATGTTCTAACCCAATTTTAGGAACCCTGTTGTGGTAATTATGTTTTACTCTATGAATGAAAGTTTTGCGAGACTTTTTAAGCTTTTCATGTTGGGATTATATAGCTCAATTGGAGATTGGGGGTGAAAGATATGGATTTGCTAATGTAGACCTTCAAACGGTAATATGAGGGAAGAAAGAAATCATGGAATTTGGAAATATTATCAGAAGTTTCTATATAATTATGGATGTTGCAAAGAAATTACAAATTTTAGTGAGTTCAACAACTTTCATTTTGTACAGAAGCTTATTTAGGTTGAAAAAACCGAGTTAAATGGGCATGTGAATGAAATTGGAGAAGTAAAGGGGGTAATGACACAACCTAAGGTTATATGAGCTTTCCTGAACCTCACAACACCCCTCTTGACATTAAACCTTCTATTATTCATCTCAAAATTATCAAAAACCCATATTTCATTTACATCCAATAAAGTCTTTTCATTATCACCCCAATTATTTCATTTTGCTCCATTTTGCTCCAATTTGTTTCTCTTTGAATTCAATGACCCTAACTTATTTGGTTTTCAAATCATTTTAGTGTAACTTATCTTGTGTTGAATTGTTTGAATGTGGATTCCCTTTTTATTAATCAATTTCCATAAAGTTCAAAATTATGGGAGTGAAAGTTGCTTACTAACTACATTTACCTATAACTACATTTCTTAAGCAGAAACGAGGCCTAGTCCATCGTTTCCCATTGTGCATAGGTATTATCAAGTGAGATTGCATTTTAAAGACTTCAGGTACGTTCGTTTCCTATATCTTTAGAAGTTTGCATGTATTTATCAAAGTTATCATGTTTTGGTAAGTACATCAATGAATTAGTTTGCTCAATGATTTCTCACATAATTAGTGACCCCATCAATTTTCAGTTATCGGACATTGCCCTTCAGTTACCCGTGCGGCTTCATGCCAAGCCCCCCGGTCGGCTTGGCAGGTGTACACCTATCTATAGATCGTAACAGTATCAAGGGATTCACTATCATATAATAACTAGCAATTCTAGTTTACATTCATCTCATTCATTGTTTTTAACTTAAAATGAATTACAACGCAGGCACCAAACCAATTCATACAGAGATCTTTAATAATACAGGAATGCATGTACTGAGCTTCGACTCATAGTTCGAAATATTTTTCATGTTTTGTTTTAGGCATGCTCAGTGAATCACCTCATACTAGCAAGCTAGCTCAAGAAAATAACTGGAGCAAGGGAATCTGGATGGATCAACAGCGACATAATGCATGTATATTTTGAAGCAATATTTTGAAAGCTTCACGGGGTGGGGGTGTAGATTATATGGTGAATTGTTTTATTATGGTACATAAACCTTATGTTGGCTAACAGTTGACTGTATATGGTTTGATCATATATGAATGTGTATGGTTGAAGCTATGCCAAACTATGTTATTTATAGTGTACATACTTCAAGTCTTGTCCTTTTGGACGACAGTAATGCCCCAATCATTGAGTTTATCAGTTAAAATTTCGGAAATTAGAATGGTGATTGCAAATAGTAGAACATGTTCAATTTGGGGGCGTTACAGTTTTCTCATGTGTTAAATAAATTAGATATGGGTCATCTTATTCGAAACGTTTAAAAAGAGTACTTACATTTGTATGCCACCCAATTTTTAAAAATTTCTCATGTTGCCACTCATCTTTTTTCTTTGTTAAACATGCCACTATAAAAGAAACTATATTCAAATACGCCACCCATTCCCTTCCTTCCTTTATCTCCGTCCACCACCCTCGCCCCCCGCCCCCAATGGTGAACACTATGCTGCCATCCATGAGACGCCGAAGTGCTGGAGAAATCATAACAAAAAATGGTTGAAGAAGAATAAGCAGAAGAAGAAAATGTGGAATTACTTGAGAATGAACACGAAAATAGTCACTTTGAAGGTGAATAATTGTTTCTCATCAGCGTGGAAGGGGTTGCTTGTTCCAATTCATTGCAAATGGGTATATTGGATGAGCTATTCTACGAGCATAATTTCTTTATCTTCCACTTTTACGGGAGGTATCTGATATTGATTGTTTTGTCCAAATTCAATAAGAAAATTAGGAAGAGATGAATCCTTTCGCTAATGCATTGATATAGGGGAAGAGAATGAGAAAAATTGGGACTCAATGCCTTCTTTCCCTATCTTTCATATTTTCTCTCTCCTCTCCTAACCCTCTCTCAACCCAAAACCCCAAATTCAAAGAATTGAAATTACCACAAATCAAGAAAGAAGTACAAATCTTTCTCTAAAATTTGCAAACAAATGAAAACAAGACAAACCCATTATAAGTCCAACCAAATTAGACTTCAAAATTGATTTTCATTATTAATAAATTTGGAGTGTAGCGGATAAAGATTTGGGGATTAGGAAGCTAAAGAGAGTGACTAAGATGGTGATCATTGGGGTGGTGGATCGAGTGGAGGAGGAGAAGAGAGAGGATGGTAAAAACTGGCGGAGGCTCAATACCTCTAGCTAGCGGGTGAACATACAGTGGTAGCCCATAGCCAGGTGGTGGTGGCGAGTGAGGGTGGCATGGGTGGTAGGGATGGGTTGTTGACTTGTGGGAAGGGGAGAACATGAAAGTGGATTTCTTTTTTACATCATCATCATCATTACTATTATTATTATTTGAAAAAAAAAACTTGTAACATTTACATATTAACCTAATGAAAAATAAACAAAAAATAAGGATAACCTGCTGTAGCCGGTTGTATAGTTCTCCTAGTGGCATATTTGATATATTTTTTTCCATTGTGCCACACTTGACCAAGAAAGAAATTGAGTGGCAAAGTGGAGAACACTTAAAAGCACAATGGCATAGCAGCTAAAGAACTTCGTTTAAAAATTCAGATCTCAAATTACAATTAATTAAATCAGGAGCTTCATATCGACAATAGTTCCCACCCACCAAAATTATTTATTCCGAACCACTTAAAACATGGAAGTTTGTGAGTTGTTGAATTTTATTTGACTATGGTAAAAGGGGTTTCTAAAGTCTTCATTGCAGGTTGTCTTAAAAGACCCTCACATTCACCTTTAATTTCTCTCTCATCCGTCACCCTCTCTGCCCGTCTTTATTGCACTCCATGCAAATCCTCTCTGGCCCTCTCTTTATTTGACCTTCAAATTGAGGGATTTCTAGAGCCCTTACATACTTTCTTCATTTCAATCCTCACCTACTATCTAGAATCCTCTCAGCCCCTCTTTGTATGTGACTGTCACATTGAGTGAATCAAATTTCTAGAGCATATACTCTCTCTTCATTTCAATCCTCTCGGTCTCTCTACTGTTGTGTGCCTTTAGTTTACTTCAATCTTCACTTTCTCTCTAATTAGTCGTCACCCTCTGTGTTTCATCATCCTCATTCAGTTGGTTGAGGGTTTACAATTTATGGGTTGCTTATGAAAGGTTGAGGGTTTACCATCATCCTCATTCTGTCAATTTTGGAGGTCTTTTTTTATTGGAATTGTCTGCATATGAAAGGTTGAGTTATGATCTATAAACTGTGGGGTTTTTTTTTGGTTGTGTATAAAGTGTTGAGTTCAGATATGTCAATTGGGGTTTTATTTTTGTTGAATTTCTCTCCTATCCAGATATGTCCATT
>JACYFF010010365.1:57024706-57040132 GCA_017589665.1 Selenicereus undatus | reverse complement strand
GTTGAAATTGTCTGCCTATGAAGTGTTGAGTTTCGATCTACCAATTGTGGGGGGGGGTTTTGTGTTGTTGAAATCATCTGCCTATTCAAGCCCTTCATCAGAAACGGGTTATTTTGAAATTATGGGAATGAACTTTATGTTCTGGCTCCTCTTGTATTTGAATTAATGCGTTTTGGATGGGGTTTGAACTATATGCATATTGGGTAATGGAATACAGAAGGTAAGTAGGTGGTACCTTGAAATAATTGGTGGGAATTTGCTAATAATGGGTTGAACTTCAGACCTATAATAGAACGAAATCTATTGTAAGTGGTCATAGAAGCACGGTATTCTAAATGCTCACCTTCACTCTAATAGAGTTAATTCCGATGGAAAACTTCGGTATTAAGTTGTAACAGTTGAATGATAATAGCACACGTTGGATTGAAATTAATACCTTGTGATTTGTGTGACAGTCACCATGAAGGGTAGAACACGCCGAGGACACGTGAACTGACAATGGAGGGAGCGAAGAAGTTTGTGTTACTGCACTATAGAGGTAAGGATCCTACCATTGAAGGATGGGGGTGTTTGCACCAGAGATGTGCGGGGGATTGGAAAGTTATGCTTATGTTGTGTTTTGAAAATATAGGGTGATTTAATCCTAGTTGTTTTACTAAAAGTCAGAGGGTGTGGTGGTTTTAATGTGATTAAAACTACTCATTATGATTAAAATTGCTCGTTTGAGGGCAGTTATGCCTCACCCTCTATTTATTACATAGGTCATGGGAAAGTATGTGAAGCATTTTTAATTTTTAAATTGTTAGGGGTGTTTATTTCTGGCAGGAGTGCACCATATGCCAACATTTTCTATTTTCTCAAATGTGAACAACTCACCCATATTTACACTTATAGAATAAAGATTTCAGTGAGTTGATTGGACTGTATCATGCCAAGATGGGACTATTATATTCATAATATTCATACAGTGATAGAGCAGAGTCGACAATTAAGCATGCTCTTGATTTTAGATGTTCCTGAGGCCACCTCTCTTGTACATTGCTTAGAAATACAACAATCATGAGCAATTGGAATTTCATTTCAATGTGCTTTCACACTATCTATTCCGGAAACTTGATCCATATTTTTTTGGTTGTTGTAATTATACGGGAATCATATTCTTTCTTTTTATTCCTCTAATCATTTAAAATTGTCGGGTGAACGTGTCTAAAGCATGTGGTGAGCAGAGTAGTGGGGGGAAAGGATGGAAAAAGAAGTAACAATAAAGCATTAAAAAAGATGGCAGCGCCCAAACTCAAACCAGAGACCTTTAGCAGGTTAGACTAACATGATGAACTACTATAACACAACACCTTGTTGTTAACGTATTTCGATACGGCTGGATTCAGACATATTGACCATTCGTGTTCAAAAGGCCGCAGTGCTCATTCTCGGAAAGTGGGTGAGAGAGGTTTATTGATTCGAATTTAATACTATGAAAGGCATTGTTTGATTTCACGAAACCAATTCAAAAGTAGCAACGATAATTTGAGTGCTCGGGAGTTGTTGATATTGCTGTCGTAGTGCTCTTAGTTGGGGAAATTTAAGTTGTCTCATAATATGGCATATGAACTTAGAGTTGATTTAAGTAGCATTACTGATTATATTTGCTTTAAAGTAATTAAATTGTTTGGGCATCCTCTTAAAGAGGACTGAATAAACAAAGCAAATCATTATCAGATAGTGTAAGTAAATAAACGAGACACAAGTGTTGCCGTGGCACATGTACCCCAACCACCAGATGTTCTTCCTCTCTAGATCTCTCTTACCATGCATATCCATCCCTTTTTGCAGCTCGAATCACTTTTTAATTGGGCAAAAGTAATCCATTTTTCTCGATTTTTTCTTCTTTTTGTTTCTGTAGACAAGGGTTGCAAATAGTTACATATCCTAACTCAACATATTTTTAAGATGGGAATTCAACAAATTATTCATAGCATATATGAGGGCTTGATTTTTAGGGGTTCATTGACCTAGGGAAAAAAACCTATAACAAAAGCTTTTTTGACTGATATTTAGTAGTATTTTACACATGATTTTATTAACAGATATTGAATGTACTTGAAACTACTGTATTTTTAACAACCATCCTAAATACACCACCAAATATAGACGTCAAATCAGCACTGATATGATGTGGGGCAATATATGAAGAATAATATCATGAAAATATGATAGTTTTAATAATAACAATTAAAATGAACCAATTAAATTAAACTGTTCTAGTGTATTTTTATTGGTGCAAATATAATTTCTCTATTTTTTAGGTGATATCTTTACCTTGAATGGTATATATTCCATTTTCTTGTATTTTCTTTATTTTTTTTCTCTATTTTCAGTGAGGTACTTCATAGGATTGTATGAAGGTAGTATTAATGAATGCCCTCAACAAAATAAAAGTAGTATTAATGGATCATTATTTTTTGGGTTGATATTTTTGTATGAAATATAGGACTAGCAACTTAAATTCCATGCCTATCCGTAAGTAGTTTTCTTGGTCATTAGTCATAATTAACTGAGTAATCTCTTATGAACTAATAACACTCCATACAACAGTTGATAACGTGCATGGGTGAGCATGGAATCGAAGTGCCCAACAAAACAAGCTCCCAAATACAACAGTCATTAATTAAGATTTTTACCGCTAAAATTAACCACACATTAACTTAAGATCTTATCATTAACTTAGTACAGGAACTAAACATCATGTCGGATTATTAATAAAAATGATTAGTCTGACTCCACATCTTTTTACAATGTTTTTTTTTTAAATTCTACTCACCCACAAGTATTAATAATTTTCCAGATAAGTGAAAACAAGACATTCCACAATTCTCAAGAACTAAAAGAAAAAAAAAACAATTTGTAATCTACCAGCACTAGTCAATCTCCCAACTGCAGCCTGCGTACTGTGAGAACCCCTTGTATGACGTGGCTCTGTTATTAGTAGTCGACATCGCGTGATTAGGCGAGTGACCAACATGACGCCGTTTGAACAGCATCATCATGTCCTAGTTAGCCCTTTTGTAGGGAACCACAAGTGGTGCATACGCCTCATGGACCCAAATGAACTCAATCACGACCGACATGGGTCCTTCTTGCCATTCCATGCGGCAACAGCATTAGGACTCTCGCCAATCTCCTATAGTTAGCGTTGATCTCCTACATATGGTGCCATCCTGGACTCCCATCTGTAACGCCCCCAACCCCTAGGGTTAGAAGTATTACCGTTTTCTTACTTCCTACTTAAATTTTGGGTCGAAACGGACAAAGTTTTGCCTGAAAACTGACCATGTTCCATGCCCAAAGCCTTACAATAAACCCCTACATTGAATACAAGCATATAGAACACTAAAATAAGCTCAACAGCTACACAACGGAGTTTACAGCTCTACGGGTCACTCACCCAGGGTACACCAAAACCATATAGTTCAATAATAAAGAAAGAAATACAAGGTGCAACTTAACAAATCACACATCCAGAGAACTGGGGTTTAAATCCCAAAATGTAACTAACTTTAGCTAAAAAAGACATCTAGCTCATAAAATGGTTGGCTCACATGGCCATACAGAGCGACTTGTAAGTAATGTGCATTACATGAACTAGAGTGCTTTATTTACATACATTTACAACTCTAGTAATACATTATATTACATTATTAAGCACATAAATCCACTTCTATAAGTACACATAGATGACACCTTTCCAAGCAAGGGTAGACTTCAACTCGACATAAGTGAATCGACTTCAACTTCTCACAATAAAAACCTGGGAAAAAGGGGAAATAGTAATGGGATGAGCAACCACACGCTCAGTGAGTACTTCCTGACTCCTTAAAACCAAAACAGTTACAAGCAATAATACAAATAATAGTCACATATCACGCATTTATACATTACTCTCATATTAAGCAATCATAGTCCCCAAGAAAGGATTATCACCAATAAACTTCATACTAGTCACTCAAACTCATTTCTAGGCTCTTAATAACCAAAGTTCCCTAATGATCAAACATTTAGGGACATAAGCAAGTAAGCAACAAGGATAGAGTAAAAGTGCTCTCAAATACTCAAATTGAAAACGTAGTGATTCACGTTTTATTCAAAGAATATGCACATTCGAAAACTTATATGCTCAATGCATTACAAGGATATAGCCATACTTTATTTGAAATTTCATTCAAACGATACTTAGAATCTCGTTAGTAAAATATGCACAGGACATGCACGAAAACCTTTCTTTCTTTTTCTTGAAAACACTTTACTTAGCCTCTTGAGGCTCATGTTCTTTAAAAAGAAATCTCTTTCGTAGTGGTCCTCTAATGACCCTTATAAGCTTTTTGAATCTTATTCGAACTAGCCTCTTAATGGCCCATAAAATCTTTCTTTTTTCCTGCAATACTTAAAATAACAAAATGCCGATTGCTTTTCTTACTTATTAGGAAAATACTATGAGCATAAGATCATCATAATGTGCTAGTTGGGGTGAGATCTATTCTTAACCCCTAGTAAGACTATCCTTACTCATAACCTCTTACTCCCGAGACAACAACATAAATGGACCTAGACCCTCGTCAGGATCTTCTAGGGTCTCCCACTGCTGAGACTTATCCCTAGGCTAGGGATTCCCCTATTCTAGCAGGTTCACTCCCATCTTACATATGTCCCTAAACACATTATCTTAGCCAATTTAAAGCGTATGGCCATAGCGGCTAATAAGTTTGCTGTCTCTCACAGTGAAATCATTTATCATACAACTCACTCCTTTTTAAAGTTCTTTATGCATTAAAAACTGCATTCGTATAGTTAAAAATAGGCCATCGTTCGCTAATAGTTATGACTACCTTTATTTTCAACCATGAAAAACATTCTTTTTCAAAACCTCACCCTCAAACACATGATAAAGCTTAATGACATGGAAGGGGAGGGGTTCACAGGTAACACATTCCAAAGACTTTCTAATTCGACTTGAAAACCTCTTAAAATCATAATGAATCTGCTAACTCGCAAATCGAAACTCATTCAAAACTTAAAGTACTTAGCTCGCTTATAATTCAAACAAGGTTTCGTAATAGACATCTTCAGTTGCCCATTTTCGGTTTGTTTGAATCCTTTCTAAAGTCAAAGAAAGGGACATAATCAAACCAAAGTCTTAAAACGTTGCCGAACTTACTACTTGCTTGCTATTTAATTTCCCGAACCTATTGGCTATCCAGTTGAGTCACTCACTGAGTAATTCGACGATTTAGGATTTTTGAGGCTGCACACATCTTAACAAACTAATAGGGAACTGGTTGACATTCAAAACATTCGCAATTATGAAAACAAACCTTTAACGACCCCTTTTTGAAGATGTCTAAGTTCAAAATTCAGTCACATAGCATCACTTGGCAACATCAAGAGGGAAGGGGTTTACAAGTAGCACATTCAAACACTTCACAATTTAACTTGGCAGAATCTGCCCAATGAGCCACACATTGCCTTGCAATCTACACGATTGCCGTCATTCACAACCCAGGCTCCCTCCTCACATAACAACGACCACAAGAACCTCGGATTTCTCATTAGTTCCACCTCAGACCATCCAACTACCAATTCGGTTCGATATTGTCATAAACTAATCAATAGTTCATGAAACCATCAAACACAAGTGTAATATAAATCCTAATTACCATAAACATAATTTAAGCATAACCATTCTAATTTAGCAACAACATTTAAACAGAAACCAGCATGCCCTACGAATACCTCAAATCACCCGATTAGTGTCCTTAACCTCTAAAACAGCATTTATGTTTAATAAATTGATGCAACAACAGTTCTATGGCAACATTCTACTTATTCTACAATTCTCCAAACTGATTGATTAGTAAAATCATGCATCAATTCAACATGCAGGAAGCCCACAATCAATATCATGATATTAATTTCCTAATTTTAGTTTTAGTTCCTCTAAAACTGATTACTAACTCAGATTCAAACGTGCACTAACTAAGATCAATGAAATTCGTTGGAAATTAATACTAATTTAGGAGGAGAGAAACACCCACCTTGAATGCATGCTAGAGGACCCGATTTAAGGTTTGGTTTGGGCGCATCTGAATCATGTTTCCCCCTACTACTGCTACTGCAGCTCCTCTTTGTCTCCCGGCATGGCCAATCACCGACCACCAGTCATGAAGGTGGTGGTTGCGCTGTGTGGTGACGGCTGAGGGTTTTTAGAGCCCTAAACCCTGAGCCTCACTCGACCCCCCTCTCTCTCTCTCTCTCTCTCTCTTCCTGGCTATGGGTCGTCGGGGAGGGTCGTGAGGAACCAGGGGATCCCCAGCTGAGCGAGTGTGCCGAGAAAGAAGAAGTCGGCTTTGGCCCCCTTTTTGTTCCTTTTTATTTTTTTGTTTATTTTGTGTTGTTTTCATCCTACTTAATGAATTGATCCCAGTGCTAATTAGTCTAGCGTAATTCAATCTCAACCTGGTACTCTAAACCCAAATCGATAGTATGACCTTTCGTCGATTACTCACTCCCAAATATATCTAGGTTTGATTTAGTAAATCACGAACTAATTCTAAGGTTGGCAACCTAATCGTATTCGAAAAACGACTAAATTAACTATCGGTACAATTTAATGGCACAAATTAGCACAAATTAAATTTAAAATCAATAATAACAATAATAATTCTTTTTAATAAAACTATCGTTCACATATGTACGTCGATAATAATTTAACTTACATAATAGAATACGGTTTTATAACGTAAAAGGGCAAGACAGTCAGCTTAATGTAAAAACAAGGAACGCAGGCATTACATTCTTCCCCCCTCAAAAGCATTTCATGCCCGAAATTCCTAAGCTATGTTTAGTCGTACCAAAGATGTGCACGCACATGATACGATCTATACAACTCGCACAAAAATCCAAAGTCTTGCTTTACAATTAGTTGAAACCGAAAAGGGGCATATGGTATCCTGTCTCCTCCTCCCAATCCTTCTCTATTATTGAACTTTATGGTTTTGGTGTACTCCGGGTGAGTGATCCGTAGAGCTGTGGACTTCAGCGTGTCGTCGTTGAGCTTATTTTAGAGTTCTTTGCACTTCTATTGATTGCAAGGATTTAATATAAGGCTTTTAGCCTGGGAAATGGTTCAATAATAAACAAGGAAATAAAAGGTACAACTCAATGGATCACACATCTGGAGTACTAGGGTTTACATCCTTAAATGTAACTAACTTTAGTTAAAAAAGACATCTGGCTAATAAGATGGTTGGCTCACATGGCCATACAGAGCGACTTGCAAGCAATATGCATTACATGAACTAGAGTGCTTTATTTACATACATTTACAACTCTAGTGATACATTATATTACATTATTAAGCATATAAATCCAATTCTATAAGTGCACATATATGACACCTTTTCAAGCAAGGGTAGACTCCAACTCGGCATAAGTGAATTGACTTCTAGCTATCACAATGAAAACGTGGGGAAAAGGGGAAATAGTAATGGGATGAGCAACCACACGCTCGGTGAGTACTTCTCGACTACTTAAAATGAAAACAGTTGCAGGCAATAATACCAACAACAGTCGCATATCACGAATTTATATATTACTCCCATATTAGGCAATCATAGTTCCCCAAAAAGGATTATCACCCACAAACTTCATATTAGTCACTCAAACTCAAGTCTAGGCCTTAATAACCAAACTCCCTTAATGATCAAGCATTCAAGCACATAAGCAAGTAAGCAACAAGGATAGAGTTAATGTGCTCTCCAATACTCAAATTAAAAACGCGGTGACTCACGTTTTATTCAAAGAATACGCACATTTGAAAACTTATATGCTCGGTGCATTACAAGGATATAGCCATTCTTTATTTGAAATTTCATTCATGTTATACTTGGAATCTCATTCGTAAAATATGCACAGGACATGCACAGGAAGCTTTCTTTCTTTTCTTGAAAACACTTTACTTAGCCTCTTGATGCTCATGTTCTTTAAAAAGAAATCTCTTTCGTATTGGTCCTCTAATGACCCTTATAAGCTATTTGAATCTTATTCAAACTGGCCTCTTAATGGCCTTTAAAATCTTTCTCTTTTCTTGAAATACTTAAAATGGCGAAATGCCGAGGAAGGCAGGTATTCCTGGAAAAAAAAATAGTGGCATGACTAGATTAGATAGAGTTGTATATGACAATGTATGTGCAAGTGGATAAGTTGTGGGGTAGGCAATGGTCCCCTCTAGGTGACAAGTTAAGATCGTATAAAAAAAAGGGGTAGCCATGTTGTGAAAGGGTGATAATGCTAGTGGAAGGCCCACAAAGGGGTACTTACAGACCAACATAACCTTAATTGTATTCCATGGTAGACTGTTGTTGTAGTTTTAGGGGGGTAAAGAAATAGTTAAAAGTCATCCTTAGGGATCATGTGTGATTAGCCTAAGATTGTCTTAATTGAGATATGGGGTTTCAGTTTGATTAACCCCACTAAGTTACTCCAATGTACAAATTTAATCTAAATTTTTCTACTAATATGGATCCAAAGCAACTAATAACAAAGGAAACTAACCTATCTAACAACTAACTAAGCATATGTAAATAACATATAGCACATAAGACATTAGGTGACTAGGGCTCAACATGGCCTGTGGCTCGACATAGCCACTAACACATTACCAACATTCCCCACGAAGATGAGGCCTAGAAGAAAATCTAGCCTAATTTACTACTAATCCTATGAAATACAATAAAAAATGAAGAGAGAAAAGATTACCCCCACTTTAGCATCTATTAATGATTAAATTTCTATGGCTAAATGAACTTCTTGACTACATTCAATCACTAAACACCATAATCAATCCCCGATTTAATCCTCTAGCAATGATTCTTCAAGTTTGCAAAAAATTAGCCCAATATTATCATATTGACAATCAAGATAGAAGAAGGGGAATAAAGAGGAGAGATGTTTGGGTTTGGAGAGGTGGATTTAGGTCTCAAATCCATTAGGATTGATACAAAAATATCCCCACAACACCTAACACATCAAACCCATATTTAGGGTGGATTTAGTTTGCTTAAAAACAGAGGTTTTGGAGAGATTCAGGGGAGAGAAAGTAAGACTGCGCACTAATGGAAGAAAGAAACAAGAGAACTACAAAAACTCAATCAAAGGCTTAGAATTCCTAAGTTTTCGTTAATGGAGATGAAAGAGTTTACAAAATCTAAGCTATCGAGAGAAAACAAGCTACTAACACCTAAGATAACCTAAAAGATCCAAAAAACCCCCTTTTATAGTCCTTACATCATTCTTTTAAAACCTGTTAGAATAGAGGGGGCACAGTCATGCCACGTGATAGGTGGCCCCTACTAGATTTCTACCCCATCTTTCTCCAAAGTGCTACTTTATGGAATGCCCTAATCGATCTTGGCACTCTTTGACCAATCTTAGGGCTACCAATTAGCTAAGCTTAAAAGTGGGTTGGTGATGCACCCACAAAGAATCATGATACCCAAGAGCTACCTAAGTCCAAGGAAGTCCAAGAGATCCTCCAAGTCACGAGGAATCATCTAGAAGGCCAAGATAGCTACTACCTGAGTCCATCCAGCAGGAGCAGTAACTTTCGAACCTTGGTTGCCTGATCAATGGGTGGCTTAGGTCTTTTATTTTTCCTTTGTGATTTATTCCAAGACGTTAGCCTCCTAACAAAGGAAATATCAAGTCATTAGGACTTCATTTGCCCCCTCAAACTAATCTCTAAAGCCAAACTGTCCAAGCTGCCTAGTTAGACCAAAATATAACTTGCTTTTGTAGGTCCGTTTTCTCTAACCTTGGACCAACTTAGGAACCTAAAAATTTACTTTTTGGAAACCGTTTTGAGTGGACTCTAGAGGAAGCAAAAGAGTTCAAGGTCAAATCCAAAGGAAGGGCGTCAAATGGCCAAAAGCCACACCCTTTCTCATGGCTTATACAACCCACTTCCTATCTCTCAAGGACCGTGGTTGGATGTTAGCGTGGAATTTGTGCTAGGCCTTCTACGAATCCAATGCAACAAGGACTCAATCATGGTGGTGGTGGATATATTTTCTAAGATGGGCGCATTTTCCTCCATTGCACAAGGCCAGTTATGCATCACATCTGGTCGTTTTATACTTCAAATAGGTTGTGAGACTCCAAGACATTCCTCTTTCCATCGTATCCGATCGTGACTCAAAATTCCTTAGTCACTTTTGGAGGAAATTGGACACTAAGGTGAAGTCTAGCACAACTTGCCACTGCCAAACAGATGGCTAAATGGAAGTGGTGAACCGCACCCTAGGAACTTTGTTAAGGGTCTTAGTCCAGAAGAATTTGAAAGCTTGGGACTTGCTTCTTCCCCATGTCGAGTTTGCCTACAATTGTGTTCCAAGTAGAACTATCAATCAATCCGCACTCAAGGTAGTTTTATGAGCAGAACCCTCTTGACCCTCTTGATCTTGTGCCACTTCACCAAGGGGAGAAGATGAACACCAAAGCTAGCAAGAGACTTAAGGAGATTCAAGAGCTCCACGAACGCATCCAAGTTCAAACTGAGAAGGCAAATAAGCATTACCAAGATTAAGCCAACAAGCATCACATGCAAGCCTTGTTCAAACCCGGTGATCAAGTGTGGGTGCACCTTAAGAAGGAGAGGTTCCCTTCTAAAAGGAAGTCCAAATTAATGCCTAGAGTAGATGGTCCATTTGATGTGCTTGAGAAGGTCAATGATAACACTTACAAGATTGATCTTCCGGCAGAGTATGGAGTTTCTTGCACATTCAATATAGTGGATCTCAAGCCATACTTAAAAGATAATCTCCTTAAGATTTGAGGACAAATTCTTTTCAATAAGGGGAGGATGATGCAGCCATGGAGCATCATGATATCCAAGAGCCACCTTAGTCCAAGGAAGTCTAAGAGATCACCTAAGTAATGAGGAATCACTTGGAAGGCCAAGACAGCTACTTCCTAGGTCCGTCCAGCACGAGCAGTAAATTTCTAACCTTGGTTGCATAATAAATAGGTGACTTAGGTCCTTTATTTTGCCTTGGTAATTTATCTCAAGAAGTTAGCTTTCTAATAAAGTAAATAACAACTCATTAGGACTTCATTTTCCCCTTCAAATTAATCTCCAAGGCCAAATTGTCCAAGCTACCTAGTTAGGCCATAATGCAACCTAGTTTTGTAGATCCGTTTTCCCTAACCTTAAACCAACTTAAGAACCTAAAAATTTAATTTTTGGAAACCTTTTGGAGTGTAATTTGGAAGAAGCAAGGAGTTCAAGGTCAAACGCAAAGGCAGGGCCCCAAGTCCCAAAAGAGAGGAAGTTTAGAAAGTGTGCTTCTCGTTTCTAGTAGGGGATCACTTGCATGTCTTAGGGAACATGTTTCACACGGCTAAGAATTTGAGGCTCCAAGAGGATGTTTCTAAAAATAGACATTTAGGGCTTTCCTATAGCTTCTGAATGATCCAATTCAAGTAAGTAGTTTGGAAGATATGACTACTGGAAGTTTTAACTATAGTTCTGCAAAGTAATTATTAGCATGTTGCTTTTTGCTTTTTATACTTGCATGGCTTTCTGGTTTCCCTTTTTCCCCTGGCCATTTGTTTGGCTATTGTCCCCTTTGTTTCTGATTGGAAGAACTTCCTTTATATGTGGGAAAGCTTTAGGGATGAACTCACTTGATTATTGAATGAATTTGTTGCATTTAAACTCCTTCAAACTTTTATCTCTTGCTTATCTCTAGTTTAGCGCACTAGAGTGGTGATCAAGAGCCTTTTATGATCTTTTGAGTGGTGATATTTTATCTAACTAGATCTAAAGGGCAAGCTCTAAGATTCTTAGTGGTGATATCTTATCCAAGAACCTTAATTATATTTCTTCATTCGTTATTCGCTAGCAAATCGTAGCTCACTTCTTTCTCTCTTCTCTCCACTACTTGAGATCTCTTCTTTGTTCTTCATCTTTAAGGACCTAGAAGTGCATTAGTAGGGCCTTGCTCTAATTGGAACTTTTTCTCATATATTCCTACAAAATAAAAAAATAAACTAATAATAACCTATATTAAAGGCTATTTATGAGCAAAAAGCCAATATGATGTAGGTCAAAACTTTGCCCAATTGAGAGCTAAACAAATACCCCCACACTTAGATTTTGCTCATCCTCAAGTAAAACATGAGAAAATCACCTTTTCATAGGCACAATGATTGCATTTAGCATATGCAACAAGCCTTTTAAACCCCTTAGTCCATCAAGTCGACGAGGGCGGTCTTGTGAGGGTTTAAGGATGAAAAACCCACAAGTACTTGAAGAAGAAAAAGGAAAAGAGAAAGAAAAAGCGAACAATCTTTTTGTGTTTTCACAAACTTTCGTAGCGACATCAAAGGGGTAATCATGCATTCCTTAAGTCAGTAACTCACCCTAATTACCAAGAGACACAAAGCACATGCACAAGGTACACAATCAAGGTTCTTGGCTCTCCTGAATGACAACCACACGTTCATTCTAATCATTTTCAATGATAAGCTAGCTATCGTCAACTCACTTCAAGTCTTGTGGAACTTTCCTCTCAAGTGTTTTAAATAATAGTATGGTTGCACTCATGCTCAGCACTAAACATGCACTCTATCATATGTTTAGTCTAGTTCTCATTCTCTACTACTGAGATGCACATACTATTAAGCTATCACATCAACCACAATCAATACAAATTCCTCACAATGACACACCCTATCCAACAACGTGAGACGATCACTTGAGTAATCTAAACTCTTCATAAACTATCCATGCCAAGACTTTTATTTCATTTTTATCTTTTTTTTCCTTTTTTTCTTTTTATTTTGCTTTTCTCTATCATTTTTTCAAAAAAATTTTCAAAATTCATTTGGCAAAGAGGTTTTCATCCAAATAACTCATTCTTAATTTTTTTGCATAAACTGAAGTCAATCCCCACACTTTATTCTTTCCTTATTCATATACGACACCAAATATACACTCCTTTACATCATTTCCCAACACCATCATCATAGTGATACTCATTAGTATTGGCTTAGCTAAGGGAAATGTTTAAGACCAAAGGATAATAGAGTGGGTCACAATAACAATAGTCATGTTTAGGGCTTAAAAGGGGTAGAAAGGGATATAATTTTGCACAAGGGAGGCTTTTTGGCTAACATAGCTATAAACGCACACAAAGAATGTCTCTTTCCTCTCATTAATCATACAAATGCAATATATGGTTACAAAGAAAGTTCGAGCAAATTCTAAAGAGTGACAACTTTGAGTGAGCCTCTTATGAAAGGAAACAAATGACCACAACTGATGAAACAATCTAATTAGGCTCAAATCCTCACAGGTCTACCTCCCATGCCTATTCTCATCTATTAGTTCAAACTAAGCATATATTGTGAAAAACTTGGACCTCCTATCCATCATAAGCACCCTAATTGTGTGTTATTTGAATCTAAAGCAAAAAGAGATCATTGCCAACAAAAGTCATACATTTTCTCCCTAAAACTCTCTAGTATGAGAAAATGGAAAATCTTTTTGAGTCTTCAAAAAAAATTCTTTTTTCCTCTTTTTCAAAAATCATGGAGGAAGGCCTCCTCACCCCCACACCTAAAGTGCGTAATGTCCTCATTGTGGGAACAAGAGCCCTAAAAATGCAAGAAAAACAGGAAGGAAAAAGGAGCAAAGAAAAGGAAAAATTATACATAAGGGACAAAGAGAAAGAACACATTGGAATAAAATGAATATGACCACACATGGATGCATATATAATGCAAATGCAAAATTGTTCTAAATGCAATTATGTACATTACCTATGCTCCTCGGAGCCCATTAAATCATCCAGTCAAATCCACCACACGTGGATTGCATAATTAGAACACCGAAACATAATCCTCAAAGTGGAAGGCCAATCACAACCAAATTGCCCCTCAAATGGCCATCAATAATCACAATATTTCAACAATAAGGATAGGGAAAATAAGAGATCCATACATGTTAACACTTAGTCTAAATGAGATACCCCCAAAAAAATATTCATAATCAATAACCCCCCTCAAACTCATTCGTTCGTCAATGAAAACAATGACATGAGACCCTATGAGGTAGGGCATAAACTTTTCGAATCCAAAGAGGCAAGGACTACCGCGAGAAACTCCTTTTCACTCACGGTGTAATTCACTTATACGTCATTCAAGGTATTACTCATATAGTAAATTACGTGGGATTTCTTATCAATTATTTGTCCTAAAATTGCCCTAAAAGCATCGTCCGATGCATTACACATAAGTTCGAATGACTCTCTCCAAATGGGAGGATGCATGATAGGAGCTATGGTCAATGCCTCCTTAAGCATCGTAAATGCCAATTCATGCACTTTAGAAAAGTGGAATGAAATATCCTTGGCCAAGAGTGAAGACAAGGGTTTACTGACCTTACTAAAGTCCTTGATATATTTTCTGTAGAAACTGACATGTCAAAGAAAATATCTTATGTCCTTCACATAAGTAGGAGATTTGCATTCAAATCCACTTTTGCCTTATCTATGTCTATCTCCTCACTTAAGATAATATGGTCTAAGACTATCCCCTCTTGATCATGAAATCACACTTCTTCCAATTAAGACTCAAATGCTTATCGTGGCACCTTCTAGGGACTTTCTCCAGATTAGTCAAGCAATCCTAAAAAGAGTCTCTATATACGAAGAAATCATCTACGAAAATATAAAGGCATTGCTCGACTAAATCGAAAATATTAAGATCATGCACCTTTGAAAGGCGGTTGGGGCATTGCGAAGACTAAAGGACATCTTCCTAAAGGAATAAATGCCAAAAGGGTATGTGAATGTAGTCTTTTCTTGATCTTCGGGTATAGCCGAAATACCTATCAAGAAAGCAATAGAAACTCCATCTAGTTATCCTCTCCAACATTTGGTCCATAAAAAGGGTAAAGGAAAATGACCCTTTCTAGTGGTGGAGTTCAACTTTCTATTGTCAATGCATGTCCCCTACCGGATTGGTTTCTCATAAGAATTAGCTCATTGTTGTTGTTCTTAATCATAGTGATACTGGTCTTTTTAGGAATAACTTGGACGGGATTTAACATATATGTATGTATATATACATACATACACACATACATACATACATACATACATATACATATACATATATATATATGTAGATATATATATATATATATATATATATATATATATATGTATATATATATATATATGTATATATAAATATATGTATATATATATATATGTATATATATATGTATATGTATATATATGTATGTATGTATATATATACATATGTATGTATGTATGTATGTATGTATATATGTATATATATATACAT
>JACYFF010010365.1:56985988-57009706 GCA_017589665.1 Selenicereus undatus | reverse complement strand
TGTCTCAGTCTCACTCTTATTTAAAAAACCCCCTTGGCACATAGACTATACCATGGTCCTTGTGACCTAATTAAGACCCTCGCAGATTTTTTGACACAAACCCCAATGTTCTAGACCATGGTGAGGACATTAAGCAAGCAAGAGTTTAAATCTTCCAAAGCAAGTCAACAAGGACTCTTTCTTAAGTTGGACAAAGTCATTGATTTCATTCCTTAGTTTCACGAGTTTTACCGTTCGAGAAATATTTTCTCAAGAAAACCACTATAAACCCATCCCAAGTGGAAATGGAATTTGTTGGGAGGCTATGCATCCACTCTTTCACCAAATCTTTCAAGGCAAAAGGAATGAAATGCAATCCAACAATATCTTGGGGCACATTGGGGAATTGCATCATCCAACACATTTCCACAAACTCACTTAGAAATAGGTAAGCATCACCATCTCCACTAAATTCAGGGAGCATGGTCATGTATTAAGGACTAAAGGAGAATTAGACATCCCTTTTAAGTTATGAGATTTGAAAACATGATGGATTAGTGGAGCTAGGTGGGCAAAAGATTTGGTTCAACCTCCTTGGAGTTGGAGGAAGAGGAAGAGGAGACCTTTGAGCTTGTTCCTCTGCCATTTCTTTCAAATTAAGTGTTATGGTTGCGGTTAAATCGGTGTAGGGTGGTGAAATTTGAACACCAACTAGCCTCCCACAACTAGGTGACCTTGTCCAAGCACTCATTTCTTCTCATTGTTTGTGGTTTTCTTTTCAAAAATTTTTGGATTTTTTCTAAATGACAAAAACTAAGCTATGTACAACAATTAAGACTAAATCAAATGCGAAATCTAATGCCATCATCCCTGGAAATGGTGTCAATTTGTTGTTGTCATTTTAAGGGGGTGAAATTTGTTGTTGTTGTGATTAGCTTAAGATTTTCTTAATTGAGAAATGGGGTTTTAATTTGATTAACTACACTAAGCTACTCCAACATGCAGTTCTAATCGACTTTTTCTACTAATATATATCCAAAGTAAGCAATAACAAAGGAAACTAAACTAACCTAACTAACAACTAACTAAGCGCATGTAAATAACACATAGCACACAAGACATGGGGATGATTGGTGCTGGACATGGCCCATGGCTCGACATGACCACCAACACATTACAAACATTCCTCAAGAAGATCACCCCTAAAGGAAAATCTAGGCTAAATTACTACTAATCCTATAAAATACAATAAAAAGAATGAACAGAGAGAAGATTACCCACACTTTAGCATCCATTAATGATCAAATTTGTATGGCCAAATGAACTTATTAACGACATTCAATCACCAAACACCATAATCAAGTCTAATTTGATCCTCTAGCAATGATTCTTCGACTTTGCAAGAAATTAACCCAATATTGTGGTATTGATGATCAAGATAGAAGGGGAATAAGGAGAAGAGATATTTTTAAGAGGTGGATTTAGGTCTCAAATCCTTTGGGATTGATGCCAAAATCTCCCCACAACCCCCAGTACATCAAACCTATATTTGTGGTGGATTTAGGTTTCTTAAAAACAGAGTTCTTAAAGAGATATAGGACAAGGAAAGTGTGATTGTGCAGTAATGGAAGAAAGAAATAAGACAATTACAAAAACTCAATCAAAAGCTTAAAATTTCTAAGTTTTCATTAATAGAGATGAAAGAGTTTAGAAAAGCTAAGCTAGAGAGACAAAATAAGCTTCTAATACCTAAGATAACATAATAGTTCTAAAAACCCCCTTTTTATAGCCCTTCCATCATTCTTTTAAAAAAAGGTCAAAGTAGAGGGGGCATAGTCGTGCCACGTGGCATAGTGCTCCCATGTTATATTTTTCCCCTCGCTTTCTTCAATGTCATACTTCGTACCATGTCCTAGCTGATTTTGGCACTCTCTAACTGATCGTGGCACTATGAATTAGCTAGGTTTCAAAGTGGGTTGGACCTTGCTCCAATTTGGAACTTTTTCTCATCTATTCTTGCAAAACGCAAAACACTAATAATTAGCTACATTAAAGGTTATTTATGAGCAAAAATCAAGTATGATGTAGGTCAAAATTTTGGTTGTTAAAAACCGTACATAGATATAGTTTAGTAATTAGGTAAACCGATGACTATAGAGGTGAGGACTATGTGAACCACTTGTAAGAAGTAAATGACGCACTAATGTTTGAGCTTATAAAATGTGCTTTCATAATACATGCAGGGCAAATACAAAGGTATTAGGGATGTTGGTGGGAGTTGTCGTTGTGACAATCACGCAAAATGAATGCAGACCACATCGTTATAAGAGACAAGGGTGAGGAGAGGGAATTGGTTATGTATGTGTTATGGGGGGAGTCCTAGATGAAGGTAGAGGTGGGAAAGTAACCTATGAGAAGGGTTAAGGAAATTTATGCTAATGTAGGAAGGAATGGGTGTCAAGAAGGTGCAACGAATGGTGACAAAGACTATAGGTGGTCATTTATCAGTGCATAAAGTATGGTACATCTTGAAGTATGATAGACAAGTGTTAATGCCATTTGAGGGGAATATTTATGTGATGATGACTTTCAAGGGAAATGATAAACATAGTATTTATATGTACATGACAATGATGGTCCAATGAGACATTTGGAAGGGCGCTGTAGCATGCAAAGGACGGATGCACAGTTGTGATGATGGTGTGGTATGTAGCACAAGTGGGAGAGGTGAAGATATTGTTGTGCTAGAGGGCCAAAATGGAGGTGCTAAACAAGGAGCTGTGAAAAGGTGAATCCTTTTTAAAGATGTATATCATGTAATAAAATAATTAATTGAGGTTTAAGAACCGAGTGATTGGTGTCTTGCTATACTTGAAATTGCAGGTATGTAAGTGAAACCAAGCAGCCTCAATCCAGGCCGAGGTTAGAAACGGAGAAAATCAAATTCTCAAACAACAATGAGATATCTATGGTGTCCAATGATGGGTGTGATGAAGAGGTGAACAAAAGTGGGAATGTTTGGCCACAAGCTGGTCTTCGAGTGCAAAGTTACTACTGCAAGCTCAACATTTGGAAGAAATTAATCAAAGCAGTGGGACATATATTTCAATTAACATAAGCATTTCGGCAAATTATTTGCAAATATGCAATTGCGAACTAGTTTAACTACCAATCTGAGAGGAACTGCAAGCACATAATTATAGTCAAGTGCAACGCAACTAACTGTACCTTTTACATAGGAAAAATTATAACTTGCTCTAAACTGGTTCATTTTTTTACAACCAAATGGTGTTGGTTTCGGCGGGGAAAATAAATTGGGTGAACTTGCAAGAGAAAGTGGAATTACCATATTTTCCTTAATGACATTTAAAAGTTTTGGTGCCAGTTAAAGGAAGAATGTTACAAAACTTAGCAATCCACTCTCCAACTGTAATAGTCTGACCCCAAATTCTGTTTATTAATTTCATGTCATTAATCCATGTGATTGAGTTCATTTCATTCACATCATTTCTTTTTATATTCCCATCTTTTTATTATCCTCATTTGGACATTTCTAACGAGGCCCTAACTTTGCAAGTCGGGGTTTTGTTCTAGTCAATTTTGGAAATTGAGTTAGGCCTTGATATTTAAGAATTTAATGTTTAAAACTCTTTTTCATGGCACCACAACCATTTAATCTCAAATTTGTTTTTTTTTTTTAAATAAAATAAAGATGTCGCAAACGCACTTGGTTTCAGTTCTTTCTCTAAACCCGAGCTCGTTTAAAGCCGATTTCGATGCAACAAGACTTGACCTTTATTTGTTTAGCTAAATCCTCTTAACTAAGCCTTAATCAAGCTTGATAATTTTGACGTTTCTACTTTTATTTGCAGCCAAGTAAAAGTTAGTATAAAAATTAAAAAGTTGCTTTTTATCTTCATTTTACGCCAAGTTTTCAAGAGACTTTCTCTCTCTTCCCTCTCCTCCTTCTCTCTCTACACGGCAGCCCCTCCTCCTAGCCACTATTCAACCACCAAAATCCCACAAAACAACCCCCACTCACCACCCCCAAACACCTCTTTCACTTCCATAAGCATCAAGAACCATAACTATCTCATTTGCAAGCTCAAAGTGAGTGTTATTTTCACCCCTATTGATGGAGATGTCCCCATGCTGATTTTTGTTTTCGATTCTTGATCTTGTTGGTTTTTGTTGCTTATTTTGGTTGTTTTAGTGATGGATTATGTTGTTTTTATGGTATTAAGAATCTTTTTGTTGATGGATTATGGTGGAGTTGAAATTGGATGAGGCTAGGGTTAGGGTTTCATCCTTGTCATGCAAAGCTTCTTGTTTAAGTGATGTTTATTGCATGTTTTATCCCTTTCTTTGCTTATGTCTTGATATATTGAAGTTTTTATGTTGTTTATGGTGTTTTGGAAAAGTTGGGAGTGAGTTCAAAGTGACCCAAAGCTACGGTTTGTCCAAAATACAAGATTTGGACCAACTAATGTTAAATTTGAGGTGCGTGGGTTTATGTGACAGGAAAAGGAGTTTTATTTGATATGAATATGAAGAGGAATTATGTATGGTGATGTTTTATGAGGTTGGGATGTACCAAAGTGTGTTATAAACTCTTAAGAAAGAGTTTGAGTTGAGGTTTGGTGTAAAAAAAGTGAAGGAACAACTAAAGCAGTGCTGCTGAAATTTTCAGAAAAACTGAACGAACTGTGGAACAAACCTGGCAATAATAACCCAGGCCAAAAATTCGGATTTTTGGTGGGTAGATAGGTCTTGATGTTAGCTTTAAAATGACTCTTGAATCGCCTTAATCCGAGGTCTGTGGAGGCAGTTATGGCTATTTTACTGAACCTGGGCAGAATGGATTTTTCAGCACTGAAACCTGACATGTTGATGTTCCAACCCCATTTTAGGGAACCTGTAATAGGAATCTTGTTATGTGTCCGTCAGAAAAGTTTTAGAGGACTTCCTAAGCTGTTTATATTGGGCTCTTACATCTCAGTTGGAGGTCGGCAGTATAAGTTGTGGATTATTCATTCCGTACCCTCGTCATAAGGCCTCACCCCCTAAACTCGATACCGTACCTTAACTCAGCATTTCTATACTTTATTTAACTTTGTCAGTTTAATCTATTAACTGGTTCACACAAATTCTTTATAATCCTTTTCTATTTAAGGGTATCTATTGTGTTAATTTTATTTTAAGGTATTCATTATCAAAATAAGCTCATTTCTAACCTCATATGCCTATAATGATTTTGAACAGAATCAAGGTCTAAGCTCTCATTCTCTCCATTTTAGTACATCTATTTACTCTGTGAAGTAGCTTTTAAAGACCCCAGGTACATTCATTGACTGTATGTTTAGAAATCAGTATGTATTTATCAAAATTGTAATGTTTTGGTAAGTACATCAATGAATCATTTGAATCAGTGATTTATCACATAAGTAGTGACCCCATCAGTTACCAGTTACAGGGCATTGCCCTCCAGTTACCCGCACGGCTTCAGGCCAGGTCTTTCGGCAGGTGTACACCTATACATAGATCGTAACAGTTACTAAGGGGTGCACTAACAGATAATAATTGGCAACTTAGCTTTATATACATCTCATTCACTGTTTTAAAATCAAAATGAATTGTAAAGTGGGCCCTCATAATTTTCTTTCTCAATAAATTTTTATCAGTACAGGGATGCATGTACTAAGCTTTGGCTCACAGTTCAAAATGTTTTTATGTTTTGTTTTAGGAAAGTGTTCAGTAAACCACTCTCAGGCGGGCAGGGAGGCTGAAGGTGATAAATAAGTCAGGACCGTCCATGAGATTGGCAGATAGAAGTGCTAAGATGCTTTCATGTCTTATGGTGGTGCTTTTTGGTGTTCCAGCTATATATATCTGAACTGTAACATGTATTTTGGTGTTATAATTGTATAATTAAACTGAGTAATGTATGATGATGTAACCCTGGAAAGTTATAATCATTCCCGTGTGTTGTTAAATGTTTCGAATGGTCGTGAAAGCCCTTTAAGGTTATGCTTTGATTTTATGGCTAAATTTTCATATTCAAGAGAAGCCTTGTCCTTGCAGACGGCGGTAACGCCCATTCATTGATTTCTTGGTGTTCAGCTTAGGTAGGTTAATGCAGCTATGATTTATGTATTATTGGTGCGTTACAGATTTGGTATCAGAGCCAGGTTGAGATTTTCTTGAGGAAAGTAGAGCTAGAAACTATAGGGTGAGAATGGTTGTCAGGAGGGGCTATCGTATATTGCTAGAGTTGTATCCGAAGAATGCAAGTTGTTTTTATTTGCATGTTCCTTATTTATGGATGGGTATTGGTATGTGTATGGTTATGTCTGCTATGTCTGCCTCTCACATATGTGTTTTCTTTGTTAGATGGATCCCTATGGTGTTAACATGTTGTCGGGTGGATTAATGATAGCTCACATTGCATTGCTCCATATTAGTATGGAGGTACACGCACAGGACCCTTACTCCGAGTTTCACAGTACTACGGTCCATGCGCAGAGACTGTTGGGGTCCTTACCCCCGGTTGGCCCTTGGGTGGAGTTCAGGCATCGTTATTACGACTTTATGATGACAGGGGACCCAGGCATAGACGGGCCTAGGTTTCAAGCCCAGGGGGCTTGGATGACTCTCACTATGGAGTTGTTGTTGAGATAGGAGTTTGAATTGAGGGGAATTACTATGGAAACTCTTCAGCACATCTTTCCCCTCCATCAGGTCCATCCCCCACCTATAGCCCCAGTACAAGCACAGGAGCCACCCATTCCACCCGCACCAAGCACCCCACTTATGCCTGAGAGCCCTAGGGAGGTCTACGTGGTGATAGACATCCCTGACACCCCAGACTTAGTGGTGATTAGTTCTAGTTCTGGGGATGAGGATCCCCAGGGGGAGGAGGACGATCCAGACGAGGACGACCCAGAGGAGGATCCCGAGGGGAATCAAGACAGTGATGAGATGGGGATAGAGCAGCAAGGGGAGCAAGAGGCGGGCGAGTTGATGGTGGACTTAGAGGAGGAACATGAGCCACAAGTTCAACAGGAAGTCGATGATACCGAGTCAGAGGCATCCACGAGCAGTTTCGATTCAGGTGAAGAACCTGACGATGAGTCTGACCCAGATTATGATCCATCTAGGGATCATTAGGTGATTCTAAGGGTCAGTGTAGTGGTTTCCATTTTGAGCCCTCTGTATGTAGATATGGTATGGTTGGATTGGATTATTATATTTGGTGGGGCATCCGACATTCTATATAGTTAGTCCAATCCTCTCTGACCATGACGACATGATCCGTAACTCTTTTTGGTCATGTGACGGATCTAGTGTCTAAGGGCTATTTAGTGTTTAGTGTTTAGGAGTAAGAACTAGGCTTGCAGGTGTTATATGCTTTTGTTGTTCATGTATATAAATCAGCAACTATGTATGTAAGTAAGCAGTTATGTAATGAAATGAGGACACTTTGAGTTACGAAATATTCTGTGAGACATCTCTTATGTATTTATTGGGCATGTTTATCTTATATGTCTGGGGTCTCCGTGTCTGAATTGTTTTATTTAATATCTGATCAGAATGTCTCAGTCAGTGCAAAACAACATTGAGGTGCATGTGGAGGACAATTCGGAGCAGGGCCAGGGATTGGGTGATCAAGCCTCATGCCAGGGACCACCACATGGTGAGACGCCACCGTCGCTCTCTGAATTAGCTAGCAACTTAGGAAACCCGAGTTACTGGTCAACCTTAGTTGCTGAATTGATGAAGCAAATTCCCCAGGTGCCTATTGAAACCCCTCCCAAGGAGGATAAATCGGTAGATAGGGTAGCACGGCGCAACCCTAACGTTTACAATGGATCTTATGATCCCGTGGTATTAGAGGAATGGATAAGGAGAATTGAGAAAATTTTTACAGTAGTTGAGGTACCAGAGGAAAAGAAAATGAACATTGGGACATATTATTTGTCAGGTAAAGCTGACATTTGGTGGAATACAGTGAAGGATAAGCTCAAAGGGCCTAAATTCACCTGGAATAAATTCTTAGCAGAGTTGAGGGCGAAATTTTACCCAGCTGTAGTGCAAAGGCAAAAGGAGAAAGAATTTATGGAGTTAAAAATGAGTGGTAGCATGTCAGTGATGCAGTATGCTAGTAAGTTCACCGAACTATCTAGGTTTGTCCCTGAATTTGTGTCATCTGAAAGGTTAAAGATGAGAAGGTTTGAGGAAGGTTTGGCCTTCTATATTCGAAATCAGTTAGCTGGACAACCAATGCTGACGTATCAAGAACTATATGAGCAAGCAGTCGAAGTGGAAAGAGTGAAGACGAAGTTGAGGGCCCCGAATCCAATCAACCACAAGAGAAAGGGGTTTGAGCGGGGGACTCCAAGTGAGAGTGTGAACCAGAACCAACAGAACCAGAAGAAACCTACTCCTGTTCTCTCCAAGAGCCGTCCTACAGGCTCGACAACGCCTTGTGCGAAATGTGGAAGAACAAATCACACCACTCCTGAATGCCGCGTTGGCGCCAACAAATGCATGTGGTGTGGAAGTCCTGAACATCTTATCACTGCGTGCCCCCGACGATTAAAAGCTGTAGACAATGGCGCAGTGAAACCCTTGGCCCCGCTCTGCCAGGGACCTCCACCTTCAAGGCCTGCAGTTGTAGGAAGGGCATTTGTGATGAACAAGAAGGAAGCTGCTACCTTTGGTATGGTAGTCACTGGAACTCTCTTTTTAAATTCAAAGCCATTTTGCGTATTATTTGATTCCAGTGCCACTCATTCGTTTATATCTACCCGATCTGCTCAACAATTGAGCCTTGAGAAAAGAAGGATGGCAACCAATTATAGAATCAAGCTATCCAATAATTATGTGATTGAGTGTCCCCTCTCTTATCAACTTGTCCCCATCACCATTGGTGAAACCACCTTCCCTGTGGATTTGATTCAATTTGATTTGTCTGAATTTGATATCATTTTGGGGATAAATTGGTTGCATTCTTATGCAGCCCAAATTGATTGTGAAGATCTTAAGGTTATCCTGAAAGATGAAAAATGAAGAAAAGTGTGTTTTTATGGGCAGAGAGAGGCAAACTCTTGTCATTTGATTTCTACTATGAAAGCAAGTAAGTTGTTATATCAAGGATGTATTGGATATTGGTGTTATGCTATCAGCACCTAAACAAAAGAAGAGGAACTAGAGAATATACCTGTGGTCTGTGAATTTGAAGATGTTTTCCCGGAAGAATTACCAGAACTACCCCCGCAGAGGGAAATTGATTTTGGGACCGAGTTAATTCTTGGAGCCCAACCTATTTCTAAAGCCCCATATCGTATGGCCCCAACTGAGCTGAAGGAATTAAAGCTTCAACTAGATGAACTATTACAAAAGGGCTTTATTAGGCCAAGTGTGTCACCATGGGGTGCTCCAGTGTTGTTTGTCAAGAAGAAGGACGGAACCTTGAGGCTATGTATTGATTATAGGGAGTTGAACAAGATTACCATCAAGAGCAAGTACCCTCTGCCACAAATAGATGATTTGTTTGATCAATTACAAGGGGCAGGAGTGTTCTCTAAGATTGATTTGAGGTCAGGGTACCATCAACTTAGGATTAAACCTGATGACATTCCTAAGACAGCATTTAGAACCAGGTATGGTCACTATGAGTTCACAGTGATGCCTTTTGGTCTCACTAATGCTCCTGCAGCCTTCATGGACCTTATGAACAGGGTTATCAGACCTTATTTAGACAAGTTTGTAGTGGTGTTCATAGATGACATCCTTATCCATTCTAAGGATAAGGAGGGACATGCTGACCAATTGTGAATAGTACTGCAAACCTTGAGGGAGCATCAACTCTATGGCAAATTAAAGAAATGTGAATTTTGGCTGGAGGAAGTGGTATTTTTGGGGCATGTGATTACCAAAGAAGGAATTAAATTTGACCCCCAAAAGGCGAAAGCAATCATAGAATGGCCAAGGCCTACCAATGTCACTGAAATTATATGTTTTCTGGGTTTAGTAGGTTATTATTGAAGGTTCGTCCAGGACTTTTTGAAAATCGCTTCACTACTGACCAATCTATTGAAGAAGGTGAATAAGTTCGAGTGGACTGAAAGATGTGAGAAAGCTTTCCAAGAGCTAAGGCAACAACTAACTACTGCCCCAATTCTCACGTTACCAATGGAAGGGAAGGAGTATACAGTTTATAGTGATGCATCGAAGAACGGTCTAGGGTGCGTACTAATGTAAGAGGACAAAGTAGTGGCTTATGCTTCTCGACAACTCAAGCCATACGAGAAAAACTATCCTACCCATGACCTGGAACTAGCAGCCGTGGTCTTTGCCTTGAAAATTTGGAGGCATTATTTATATGGGGTACCATGCAAGATCTATAATGATCATCAAAGTTCAACGTATATCTTCACCCAAAAGGAGCTCAATTTAAGGCAACAGCGTTAGCTTGAGTTGCTTAAAGATTATGATTTGCATATTCAATACCACCCTGGTAAAGCAAATGTGGTGGCGGATGCCTTGAGTAGGAAGGCGCAACATAGCTCAAACACTGTGGTGATTACTCAATTGAACCTCTTAAGAGAACTTGAGGACTTTGGGATTCAATTAGTATTTCACGGGCAATTGAATGCTCAATTATCAGCACTTACGGTTGAGTCGTCCCTGGTGGAAGAAATTCGACTGACTCAGGAAAGTGATCCCGAACTCCAAAGCATAAAGAAAAATTTAGAAAAAGGGAAGTCCGGGTTTTGTAGTACACGAGGATGGGACTTTACGGTTCCAGAATCGCCTATGTGTGCTCAAAAATGGGAAGTAAGAAAGCAAATCTTGGAAGAGACTCACAATACTCGTTATTCAGTGCATCCAGGAGGTACAAAGATGTACAGAGATTTGAGACAATATTTTTAGTGGAATAATATGAAGAAAGATGTTGCAGAATATGTGAACAAGTGTTTAATCTGCCAAAAAGTTAAAGCAGAGCATCAGTGCCCTGTGGGTGAACTATGACCCTTAGAAATTCTCACTTGGAAGTGGGATTCAATCTCAATGGACTTTGTTATGGGTTTACCCCTTTCTGCCTCGAAGAAGAATGCTATCTGGGTCATATAGTTGATCGACTCACGAAGTCGGCTCATTTCCTGCCAATTAAGGATACTTGGGGAATAGAAAACTAGCCCAACTGTATGTTAAGGAGATAGTCCGTCTACATGGGATCCCTCTAGACATAGTCTCATATAGGGATCAACGATTCCAAGCGCGCTTCTGGCAAGCACTTCAAAAGGCCTTTGGAACCAAACTAAACTTTAGTAGCTCCTATCACCTAGAGATAGATGGACAAACTGAAAGGGTTAATCAAATTTTGGAGGACATGCTGAGAGCTTGTGTATTGGAGTTCCAAGGGAAATGGGAAGATGATTTACCTTTGGTGGAATTCTCTTATAACAACAGTTATCAATCCAACATCAAAATGGCCCCATTTGAGGCTCTGTACGGGAGAAAATGTAGAACCTCGTTGTGCTGGAGTGATTTGGATGAGGCACTGATTATAGGTCCTGAAATGATCCAAGAGACCACTGAGACAATAAGAAAGATTCAGGAGCATATCAGGGTTGCCCAAAGTCGACAGAAAAGTTATGCAGACAAAAGAAGAAGGCCTCTAGAGTTTCAAGTCGGTGATAAAGTTTTTCTAAAAGTTTCACCAACTAAAGGTGTGAAAAGGTTCGGAGTACTGGGCAAATTGAGTCCAAGGTACATTGGACCTTATGAAATCCTTGAAAGGTTGAATCCTGTCGCTTATCCCCTAGAGTTGCCTGTCGAACTTGAGCACGTCCATAACGTGTTTCATATCTCTGAGCTTCGAAAATATATTCCAGATCCAAACCATACCATTGTATCTGAACCTATCGATATCGCGCTGAAGATCTAGTATATGAAGAGCGTCATGTTCAAATACTAGATCGCAGGATCAAACAGTTGCGCAACAAGCAGATACCATTGGTTAAAGTACTCTAGACGAACCATACCTCCCAAGAAGCTACTTGGGAGACCGAGGAAGCAATAAAAGCCAAATACCCACATTTATTCGAGGTAATCTAGCATGATATGGTGAAGTTCATGAGTTTAGTTTCGAGGACGAAACTTTTTAAGGGGGAAGGACTGTAATAGTCCAACCTTAAATTGTGTTTATTAATTTCATGTCATTAATCCATGTGATTGAGTTCATTTCATTCACATCATTTCTTTTTATATTCCCATCTTTTATTATCCTCATTTGGACATTTCTAACGAGGCCTTGATATTTAAGAATTTAATGTTTAAAATTCTTTTTCATGGCACCACAACCATTTAATCTCAAATTTGTTTTTTTTTTTAAAATAAAAATAAAAATGTCGCAAACGCACTCGGTTTCAGTTCTTTCTCTAAACCCAAGCTCGTTTAAAGCCAATTTCGATGCAACAAGACTTGACCTTTATTTGTTTAGCTAAATCCTCTTAATTAAGCCTTAATCAAGCTTGATAATTTTGACTTTTCTACTTTTATTTGCAGCCAAGTAAAAGTTAGTATAAAAATTAAAAAGTTGCTTTTTATCTTCATTTTACGCCAAGTTTTCAAGAGACTTTCTCTCTCTTCCCTCTCCTCCTTCTCTCTCTACACGGCCGCCCCTCCTCCCAGCCACTATTCAAGCGCCTTTCAACCACCAAAATCCCACAAAACAACCCCCACTCACCACCCCCAAACACCTCTTTCACTTCCATAAGCATCAAGAACCATAACTATCTCATTTGCAAGCTCAAAGTGAGTGTTATTTTCACCCCTATTGATGGAGATGTCACCATGCCCTTTGATTTAAAAGAATCAAATCAATTTGGCATTACTAATATGCTGGTTAAAGGTTGTATAATTCAACCAAATTTTGTTTTAGTTGTTTCATTGCAGGACAAAAGGAAAGAATCCAGCACTGACCCTCTTTTGCAAGCAGAATTCGACAAGCATCCAAATGGTTTATGCCTGATGTTTTTGCATGTATTTCAATTTTAAGATGTCCGCTTTCCAAAAAGACAAGTTTCATCCAATTTGGAGTTCATTTGGTCGTTCAAATCATCCATTTACCAAGATGTGTCAAAACTGTCCAGCAAACCAGAAACAATCCGGTTTTGTTTAAATCATAACTTAAGCTATACTAATGCTTAAGTTACGAATTTATATATTTTTGGAATCCTTAAGATGTTTAATTTCTGTTCCAAGCATCAATTTCCAATCATACCCACAAGAAGATGAAGAAACAAGGTGTTTTTCCAAACCGGTCAGATTAGGCCCTAATCTGCGCGGTAAAATGTTTAAGCCTAATTACCCTACTTAAACATATCCTAACCTTGATTTATTTGTTGGGGGGTTTATAAAAATCCTAAAATAACCCCCCATGGCCTGAAAGTCGAATCAATAACACCTTTCCTAAGCTTAACAAGTTGCATAAAAACCGGACCAAACTGCCCCTGAACCCGGTTTTGTATAAATCGGTTCTTTTAAACCCTACAGCCGGTTTTCTCCACTTTCAAGCTGCTAGAAATGCCCCTCAAGCCATGGTACACGTCCCTAGGCATTTTCATGAGTCATTTCTGCCTTGAAGACACCCAATGGGAGCTAGACAAAGCACTAATGTGGTGCTTAACTCCTATTGGCCAACCGTAATGCCTTTGCGGCTGTCCAATGAGATTGTAGCAGCAAATTCAGCTTGGATTAAGCTTAGTTTAAGTGTTAATTGATGTATTAATAAGTTAGACATAGTTTTACTTTGTATTTCAATATATTAGTTTAGGTTAAGAATGTTGTAATCTAGATTAGTGCAATTCAGGTTGTAATTAGCACTAATACCTTTCCTAAGCATGAAGAAAGGTTGTAAGGTGTTTATTTTGCTAGCTAGAAGAGTCTTGGCTGCCTATTAAAGGAAGCTCATGCCCCCCCCCCTTGTATGATATCCAACTTTGAATCAAAATCTCCTTTGAAAGCTAGAAGCTTTTGGTGCTTAGGCACAAACACAAATTCTTGCTTGCTTATCCTTAATTAGGCCAATTAAGGTGGTGTTCAAGTGAGTCTTAACAAGGATTAAGTGGTGTTTATGTATCTTAATCTAAGTTAAGGGCCCTAAACTTGGATTTGGTGGTGTTTCTGTATCCAAATCTCAGGTTTAGTTCTATCAAAACAGATGTTATACTCAAGGTGCCTCAAAGAGAATTAAAGTGGATTTGCTAGCTTTAATTTGAAGTTAGTGATTCTTCCTTTGATTCATGTTTCCATTCCACACATTCATAACCCTTCTTATGTCCATTCCCATACTCCCACAAAGCTGAAACCATCACCAAAAGGTCTAACACCAAGCCACACGTTCAAACATTTCAAACCGTGCAACATGAAGGAACACGGTTTTGACAAACCGAAATGTGGCACGGTCAGGCCGTGCCCTTAGGCACGACCGTGCCACCTTGTTTTCGTGAAGAATCCCCTATTGGCTTCATGATCTTGGTGGTTTAAGGCTAGGGTACTTCCACCCCTTGTGCTATACATCTATTCACGACAAAGAACCCTTGTTTTCCCACTTAGAATCACTTGATTCTAAGCACCATTCTCCCTCCACATACTTGATGCCTCACAATCATCATTTTATGTGACCACTTTTCCTTGGTTTCCCCCTGATGTTATCTTCCTTTGGTTGCTGAGTTAGTTGTATTCTAGTGAAGCCTAGCTTGGTCATCGGCAGATACATCACCTATGCTAATTTTTGTTTTTGATTCTTGATCTTGTTTGTTTTTGTTGCTTATTTTGGTTGTTTTAGTGATGTATTATGTTGTTTTTATGGTGTTAAGAATCTTTTTGTTGATGGATTATGGTGGAGTTGAAATTGGATGAGGCTAGGGTTAGGGTTTCATCTTGGTCATGCAAAGCTTCTTGTTTAAGTGATGTTTATTGCATGTTCTATCCTTGTCTTTGCTTATCTCTTGATATATTGAAGTTTTTATGTTGTTTATGGTGTTTTGGAAAATTTGGGAGTGAGTTCAAAGTGACCCAAAGCTATGGTTTGTGCAAAATACAAGATTTGGACCAACTAATGTTAAATTTGAGGTGTGTGGGTTTATGTGACTGGAAAAGGAGTTTTATTTGATATGAATATGAAGAGGAATTATGTATGGTGATGTTGTATAAGGTTGAGATGTACCAAAGTATGTTATACACTCTTAAGAAAGAGTTTGAGTTGAGGTTTGGTGTAAAAAAACTGAAGGAACAACTAAAGCAGTGCTGCTGAAATTTTCAGAAAAACAGGACGAACTTTGAAACAAAACTTGTAATAAGAATCCAGTCCAAAAATTCTGTGTTCTGGTGGGTAGATAGGTCTGGATGTTATCTTTAAATTGACTCTTGAATCGCCTTAATCCGAGGTCTCTGGAGGAAGTTATGGCTATTTTACTGAACCTGGGCAGAATGGATTTTTCAGCATTGAAACTTGACATGTTGGTGTTCCAACCCCATTTTAGGGAACCTGTCGTAGAAATCTTGTTATGTGTCCTTTAGGAAAACTTTAGAGGACTTCCTAAGCTGTTTATATTGGGGTCTTACATCTCAGTTGGAGATCGGGAGTATAAGTTGTGGATTATTCATTCCGTACCCTCGTCATAAGCCCTCACCCCCTAAACTCGGTACCGTACCTTAACTCAACATTTCTATATTTTATTTAACTTTATCAGTTTAATCTATTAACTAGTTCACACAAATTCTTTATAAGCCTTTTCTATTTAAGGGTATCCATTGTGCTAATTTTATTTAAAGGTATTCATTATCAAAATAAGTTCATTTCTAACCTCATATGCCTATAATGATTTTGAACATAATCAAGGCCTAAGCTCTCATTCTCTACATTTTAGTACTTCTATTCACTCTGTGAACTAGCTTTTAAAGACCCCAAGTACGTTCATTGACTGTATCTTTAGAAATCAGCACGTGTTTATCGAAATTATAATGTTTTGGTAAGTACATCAATTAATCATTTGAATTAGTGATTTATCACATAAGAAGTGATCCCATCAGTTACCAGTTACAGGGCATTGCCCTCCAGTTACCCGCGCGGCTTCAGGCCAGGTCTTCCGGTCAGCTTGGCAGGTGTACACCTATACATAGATCGTAACAGTTACTAAGGGGTGCACTAATAGATAATAATTGGCAACTTACCTTTATATACATCTCATTCCCTATTTTAAAATTAAAATGAATTGCAAAGTGGGCCTCATAATTTTCTTTCTCAATAAATCTTTATCAGCACAGGGATGCATGTACTGAGCTTTGGCTCACAGTTCGAAATGTTTTTATGTTTTGTTTTCGGAAAGTGTTCAGTAAACCACTCTCAGGCGGGCAGGGATGCTGAAGGTGATAAATAAGTAAGGACCGGTGATGAGATTGGCAGATAGAAGTGCTAAGATGCGTTCATGTCTTATGGTGGTGCTTTTTGGTGTTCCAGCCATATACATCTAAACTTCAACATGTATTTTGGTGTCATAATTGTATAATTGTAAATCTCGCATTTTTTTGTGTTTTCTGTTAAGCTACCTGTATTATCTTTTTACGTTATTAAATCGTATTTTTAGTAACTATGTGAGTTAAATGATTATCGATGTGCTTATGGGAGCTATAATTTTATAAAAAGGGATTATTATTGTTATTATTGATTTTAAAGTTTATTCGTGCTATTTGCGCCTTTTAATTATACCGATAGTTTAATTTAGTCGTTGTTCGATTTATTTAGTCGTTTCCCAAATTTACTTAGGACGCCAGTTTTAAGACCCTTCAACCCGAGCTTAGATTGATCGATAACGTATTTAGGATCGAGTTGTTGTAGCAATTGAGCATAAAAGACAACAAAAAAAGGGGGGAAATCACATAAGGGGGCGAAGCCCCTTTTTTCAGCAAAAGAAAGCACGCAAAGAGGGGGTTCTCTACCACCCGACCCCCCCCACGCGAACCACCACAACACCGAGAGAGAGGAAGAGAGAGAGATTGAGCGAGAGAGAGAGAAAGAGGAGGAGACGGCGGACTGCGGTGGCTCACCGGCGGATGGTGGCGCATCGGCGATCGCCTTAGCACCACAACCACCACAATCAGAGAGAGAGAGGGTTGTCAAGCGGTCGAGAGGGGGGTGAGATCGGAAAGAGAAATGGGGTCGGCAAGGCAACCCAGACGGCGTCGGTGACGGTGGCGGTGACGAGGTGCCTCCACTGGTGAGCACCAGCTCCGACGGCCACCAGTAACAGTGACAAAAGAGAGAGGGGTAAGGCTATTCGAACTGGGCTGCAAAATGGGTCGAATTGGGGTTCGATTTTGCGTGGGTTGGGCATGGATTGGGTCTGTCCGTGCGGTCTGAGAGTGGGGAGTCAAAGATGGGAGTTCCCAAGTACCTAAGGTCGAGCCTAAAGCCCTTCGAACGAGTCCTCTAGCATGGAATCGAGGTGGGTGTTTCTCACCTCCTAAGTATTAGTAGTTTCGAAATTGTTTTAACCTTTAAGTTGTGTTGTATGTTAGTTTAGTTAACTAAGGCCTGAAAAGTAGCATTGGAATGAATCATGCATGTTTAGAATCGATTCGAATCAATTTAGGTAAATTATGCATGATATGTTAATTCCAAGGGGTTTATATATGTTTAGCTTCAATTCAAATATGTTTAGTGTTAATTCGAATGCATATAGCTAATTCATGCCTAAGTTTCTAATTAAAAACGAAGTTAGTTTAGCATGTTTAGCTTCGATTCAAGTAAGGAGTTAATGCATGAAAAGGGATTAAATTCGAAGTTATATGAACGTGTTTAGCTTGAATTCGATTAAAGTTAGCTAATGTATAAAAAGAATTAAAAATGAAGTTAGTTTAACATGTTTAACTTCGATTCAAGTAATGAGTTAATGCATGAAAGGGGATTAATTTCGAAGTTATATCAACGTGTTTAGCTTCGACTCAAGTTAATTAGCTAACATGTGAAAAAGAATTAATTTCGAAGTTGTTTAAACGTGTTTAGCTTTGATTCGAATTAAAACTAGCTAATGCATGTACTCGAATTAAATTCGAAGCTATTGAAATATGTTAGCTTTCATTTGAACCCCTTTTTAGTACATTCATGCTTAGGAAAGTTACTTCAAAATGCATCGTATATGTTTAGAATGTATGATTCACTGAATAAAGTGTTGTCGATTATAAATAAATGTGGTTATATGTGGTTGAATGGTGCTGTTTGCTCAGGTAAGAGCCTAAACCTCACTCTCTTTTATATAAGCCAACATGATGATATATTGTGATTAATAAATTGATGAATCGAGCTAGTAGTTGGATGGTTTGAGGACAACATTATGAGCGTTCGAGGTCTTGTGGTACAGTGCAAGTGAGGAGGGAGACTGGGTTGTGAATTGACCGCAATCGTATGGATTGTGAGGCCATGTGTGGCTCATTGTGTTGAATTGATTATGAAGTGCTTAAATGTGATATATGTGATATATGTGCTTAAATGTTCAAATTGCATTATGTGCATAAGGGTGAGTTTTTCAAAGAAAGATTTCTTGTTTTGAAATGATAGTAGCCATAACTATTAGTGCATGATGGCATATTTTAATTAAATGAAAACAGTTTTGGGAGTGAACTCACTTGAACGGGGGAATCCCTAAAGAGTTTTAAAAAGGTGTGAGTTATACGTTGAATGATTTTACTATTTGAAACGCAAAGTTATAGCCGTTATGGCATATACGCTTTAAGTGGCTAAGATAATGTACTTCGGACAACATGAAAAGAATGAAAGAACAATGTTATCCTAGGGGAAGGTCCGAAAACCCTAGAGGCCCTGACGAGGGTTAATATAATGGTCTGATATGTTATGTAGCCATCCCGGGAGTAAGAGCTTAAGTGTGAGCGTTAGGTCTCACTATGGGGTCGAGAATAGTTCTCACCCAATCAGCACCCTGTAATGATCTTAAGCCAGAAGTATTTTCCTACAAAGATAAGAAAAGCAATGGGCACTTTGCCATTTTAAGTGTTTCAAAAGGAAAGAAAGTCTTTATGCAGTATGAAAAGTTTATAAGGGTCAGTATGCGACCGATATGAAAGAATATGGGCCTCAAGAGGCTAAGAGAAGAGTTTTTATGAGCCTCAAGAGGCTAAATGAAATGTTTTTAAAGAAAGGAAAGAAAGTTTTCTTTGCATATTCTATGCTTTTATTATAAATGAAATGTGAATGAGATGCTAAGTAAGATACGATTACGGGAAAAAAAGGCTTTATGAGCATGTTTCATGCATAACCTGATAAGCTTAAGTTATGTGACATTATTATGACTTCATTAGAAATTATGACATGTTAGAGAATTATGCAATGACATTCATACGTGCCTAGTGCATATATCAGTCATGGCTTGTCCGATGTTCATGTTCTACAACCTATGTCCTATGATATGTTGCCTAGTATTATGTTTGAGTGCTTGAAGTCAAGTTTATGATTAGTAATGTTTCCATAGGAATTTTATGAATGCCTAATATGATATTAAAGTATGAATACGTGATATATGACTAGTAAAGATATTATTGCCTGCAACGGTTTTGGTTTTAAGGGGGTTGGGGGACACTCACTGAGCGTGTGGTTGCTCATCCCACTACTCTTTCCCCTTTCCCCCAGGTTTTCTTTATAACAGGAAGATGTTGAGTCAGCTATGTCAAGATGGAACCTGTTCTTGCTTGCCAGGTGTCGTTTAGATCCATTTGAAGGGATCTTACGTGCTTAATGAAGTCATGTCATGTGTTCTTAGTTTGAAATGATGGTAAACAAGTATTCTAAGTTCATGTAATGCATATTGTTCATGAGTCGCTCTGTATGGCCATATGAGCCAACCATCCAGTTAGCTAGATGTCTTTTTTGTCCAAGTTAGTTATGTGTTTTGGGATGTAAACCCCATACTCCGGTTGTGTGAACCGTTAAGTTGTATCTTTTACTTTGTATGTATTAATGAACTATTCTGTTTGGTGTACTCTGAGCGGGTGGCTCATCGAGTAATGAACTCCGGCGTGTGACCATTGAGCTATGTTTTATATGTTTACGCTTCCGTTGATTTACAGGGACTTATTGTAAGGCGTTTAGCCTGGAAATGGTCAGTTTTCAGGGGGAACTCTGTCGGTTTCGTCCCATAATTTAAGTAGAAAGTTAAGCAAACGTAACGCTTTCGGCCCTAGGGGCTAGGGGTGTTACAATAATTAAACTGAGTTATGTATGATGATGTAACCCTGGGAAGTTAGAATCATTCCCGTGTGTTGTTAAATGTTTCGAATGGTCGTGAAAGCCCTTTAAGGTTATGCTTTGATTTTATGGCTAAATTTTCATATTCAAGAGAAGCTTTGTCCTTGTGGACGGCGGTAACACCCATTCATTGATTTCTTGGCGTTCAGCTTAGGTAGGTTAATGTAGCTATGATTTATGTATTATTGGGGCGTTACACCAACGATTGACTGAGAGGGAGAGAATGACAAAGAAAGTGAGAGACACAATGGAACAGGACCGGTAGGAGAGAAGCATAGGGAACCTATCTTCGGGATAGTCATTAGTGTTGGCGTCGGCGGTATAAGAGCTACTTAGTATACATCCTTCTTCTTCTTCGCCCTAATTCATAGTGGAATGGATAATTCAAGTCTAGGCCCTAATCGTAATTATTCACTTATTCTCGCAAAGGAATAAGGAAATCCCAACATGAATTGTTATTGTTAATCATTTTAAAAGCTGATAGAGATGAATAATGTCTACAATTTCGAAACTATCAGTATATTGTTTAAGTTGGGTTTATGTTACAATGAGAACCCCTCATCCATTGATTGGGTGAGGCCTCAAGAGAGTATGAGGTCCTATCATGGAGAGGTGTGGGATGTAATATCAATTAACAGTGATTGTATTGCATAACTATGTGACGTTATATATCTACCCAGATAAACTTAATGTGCTTACTTGGTAAATATAAATATCTTAGGTACAAGTAGGAGCTGCATAGAAAATGAAGTAGACCATAAGGACATGAGTTGAATGAAATGAATTTATGGAACTGATTATGCATGTGTACGTAACAATTATGTTGTGTGTATCCAAGTAGATATAGAGTGCATAGTTGGTAGACACAATAATGTAATCTAATTAGGGTCATTTGTAAGTGCATGAAACCCAAATAGTAGGGAAAAAATTTTGTGAAGTTACAATCCCATGAGGATTTTTAATGGTTATTTGGTAATTACACATAGAACAATTTATTGAATTTGGAGTGATGTGTTTGGAATGGAGGTTAAATATTTAATGTTGATGTGTACCTTATGTAATTTACCATAATTGAAAGGATCAGTATGTTACAAGAAGGTGATTTTAATACATAATGTTGTATATACTATGAAGAAAATGTTTTGTGTGTCAACTGATACAAGAAGTATGAATGAGTAGCAAAATGGAACGGTGCTTAGTCAAGGTGTAATATGTAAGGGATTCACTTGGTAGCCTATAATGCAGTAAGTATATACCCTGGTATACATGTTGCACTTTGTAGGTGAACATAAGACAGCTAGATATATGTGTACTATGATAGACATGTCGCACTTGATAGGTAAACATAGGAAATCTATATTTGTGGAAATCCCTTCCTTGCGGGAATAATACGGGGAACGAAATGTCTTATTAACAATGATGGAGTTAGGGCTTGGAATAATGTGTTTTTTATGATGTGTGTTTTGCAAGTATTTTGTTATAAAATCTATAAGAGCACTGTTTTACCGTTGTGGCACTTGCAGGTGTCGATCCTCAAGAATGGAATATGAATTTAGGTTGCTAAAATTCTAGCATTAAGCCCAAAAATGTGTTATCAATTACTAGCTCAGCATTCAGTCAAAGCTTCAAAATAAATATCGAACAGAACCAATATTAACAATAACTAATGAAATCCAAAGTAAATGAAATCTTGCAACACCCAAATTAAAAGTTTGAACAGCCAACAAAGAAGGAGGAACTGGAAAGCCAACTTGAGCCTCATGTCCGAGCGTCAGACTATGCATCATGTCCGAGCGTCAGACTATGCAGAGCCCAGATAAAGCAAGCATCGTTGGACACTTAAATCAGTGTGTGCTTTGAATGATGAGTCTGATGACCTCCAGGAGGAAGCTATTCGGGAAACTGTATAGAGGCCAGTATTAGACTATGGGTAGCTTAGTATGGACTGACAACTTGTTCAAGCCCTTATCGAGTATTGGAATCTAGATACAAGAGCATTTAAGACATGCTAAAGGAGGTACCTTTCTCCATTTATGATGTTGCCCTACTGGAAGGTATTTATATTCTAGCGTAGTGAATGTTGTGAATCCCAATTATAATTGAGATTGTGGGACACCCTGGGTCCTGGCACTTAAGGGGCACTTGGTTTAAAATAACTGAGCTCATATTAGAGGGCAAGAATGCCCTTTTCCGAACATTGATAGTTCCCTTTGTGGTGCATAAATCTTTAAGAAAACTAGCATAGGGGCCAATTGTATCGTATCAAATAAAGGAATGTTGATTTTGGTTCGGGAAAAGTCTTCATATTCTTATCAACATGGGATTGCATTTTGTTCCCCTTCAATTAGTTAGGGAAAGGAGGAGGGGGCTTGGAAGTCTAAGGGGAAGTAGTAGGAGCATCCCTAAGAAGGGTAAAACCATTCATTGACTCACTCTCCTTAGGGTCATCCACGTTCTTAGAGGGAACTGAACAATTGGGGAAGGGAGCACATCAAGAAAGGGAACAGAAGATGATAGGGAAGGGGACTCATTCTCATTTAACTCACTCACATGGGCGTCAACCTTTTTACCCTACCATAGAGAAATTATGGCATTCACTTTTCAAAAATCATTAGGGTCAAACGAAGAGGAGGATTCCCCTCTTGGGGTTGCCTCCGATTGACCAGGAAAAACCTCATTTTCTGTATTAGATATGGCTAATTATGAAATTGTTCACTCATTGTCTTCATCATTCCCTTATTCGACTCCTTAAGTTCTCTAATCATCCTATCCATGTCATTGACTTTCTTATTCACTTTATCCAAATCATTACAACCAGGAGGTGAATATGATTGAGCCACATATGGTTAAGGAGGAGAACCCCTTGGGACATTGCATGCCCCTCAAAAAGGCAACTTTTGGTATGAAGATGATGAAGAATTTCCTTGGAAACCCCTAACTTTAGCATTAGACACCAAAGCATTAGGCAAGGTTCATAAGAAATTTGGGTGCTTAACCCACCCCAAATTGTAAGTAGGAGAGTAGGGATCAAACTTTGGCCTTTTTTAAAAGGTCGTGTTCACTTGACCTTACTCTTGGCTTGTAGCCAATTGTTCAGCAAATAGGGGGCATGCACTTAGAATACTGTTAATGAATTAAAATCGAAAACATGAAGCCATTTGGGAAGGAGGAAAGTTGGTCGATGCTCAGGACAACACCAAGCCTTTCAACATGTTTTCTAGGGCAACAAATCTAGTGTCAATATTTGGTACCCACCACCGCATTAATCACTCTTTGTTAGCTACTAATTCTAGCACCTAAACCCTCATCTCTAGTGGTTTCCCATTGTAAGGTCTTTTCCACCAACTCTTTTAGGAAATCCTATGTCTCAGTCTCACTCTTATTTAAAAAACCCCCTTGGCACATAGACT
>JACYFF010010365.1:56938155-56985588 GCA_017589665.1 Selenicereus undatus | reverse complement strand
TGTCTCAGTCTCACTCTTATTTAAAAAACCCCCTTGGCACATAGACTCTACCATGGTCCTTGTGACCTAGTTAAGACCCTCACAGATTATTTGACACAAACCCCAATGTTCTAGACCATGGTGAGGACATTGAGCAAGCAAGAGTTTAAATCTTCCAAAGTAATTCAACAAGGACTCTTTCTTAAGTTGGACAAAGTCTTTGATTTCATTCCTTAGTTTCACAAGTTTTACCGTTTGAGAAATATTTTCTCAAGAAAACCACCATAAACCCATCCCAAGTGGAAATGGAATTTGCTGGGAGGCTATGCATCCACTCTTTCACCAAATATTTCAAGGCAAAAGGAATGAAATGCAATCCAACAATATTCTGGGGCACATTAGGGAATTGCATCATCCAACACATTTCCACAAACTCACTTAGAACTAGGTAAGCATCACCATCTCCACTAAATTCAGGGAGCATGGTCATGTATTAAGGACTAAAGGAGAATTGGACATCCCTTTTAAGTTATGAGACTTGAAAACATGATGGATTAGTGGACCTAGGTGGGCAAAAGATTTGGCTCAAACTTCTTGGAGTTGGAGGAAGAGGAAGAGGAGACCTTTGAGCTTGTTCCTCTGCCATTTCTTTCAAATTAAGTGTTATGGTTGCGATTAAATCGATGTAGGGTGGTGAAATTTGAACACCAACTAGCCTCCCACAACTGGGTGACCTTGTCCAAGCACTCATTTCTTCTCATTGTTTGTGGTTTTCTTTTCAAATTTTTTTAGATTTTTTCTAAACGACAAAAACTAAGCTATGTACAACAATTAAGACTAAATCAATTGTGAAATCTAATGCCATCATCCCTGGAAATGGTGTCAATTTGTTGTTATCATTTTAAGGGGGTGAAATTTGTTGTTGTGATTAGCTTAAGATTTTCTTAATTGAGAATTGGGGTTTTAATTTTATTAACTACACTAAGCTACTCCAACATGTAGTTCTAATCGACTTTTTCTACTAATATAGATCCAAAGTAAGCAATAACAAAGGAAACTAAACTAACTTAACTAACAACTAACTAAGCGCATGTAAATAACACATAGCACACAAGACATGGGGCTGATTGGTGCTGGACATGGCCCATGGCTCAACAAGACCACCAACACATTACAAACATTCCTCAAGAAGATCACCCCTACCCCTAAAAGAAAATCTAGGCTAAGTTACTACTAATCCTATCAAATACAATAAAAAAAATGTTAAAACAATTTCTATATTTATCAAAATGGTCTGATAGGTTGTGATGGTGTTAATGCCTTTGATGGTAAACATTGATTATTATAGCCAGGTTTATCATGTACAAGCAAAGCCTTGTCCTTTTTGGATGGCGGTAACGCCTAATCGTTTGGGTTATCATTTCTAATTGGGGAAAACTAGTGAAAGAAATGCAAACAGTGATTTATGTACATTTGGGGCGTGATAGATTTGGTATCATAGCCAAGTTGATATTTTCTGTGTGGGGTGTGGAGTTTAGAAATAAGAGGGTGTGAATGGTTGGTGGTGAGGGCCTTTGTATATTGCTAGAGTGATATTAGAAGTGTAGTAACCATATTACAAATGTAGATTGCTTACATTTGCATGTTCTTTAACTATGGTTATGTATGCCTCTCATATATGTCGTTTCTTTGTTAGATGGACCCTTATGTTGTTAACTTGATGCCAGGTGCATCTGTGGCTGCTCACATCGCACTACTGCATACTAGTATAGAGGCTCATGCACAGGACCCTTTTTTTAAGTTTCACAATATTACGGTTCGTGTACATAGACTGCTCTGGTCCTTACCCGCAATTCATCCATGGATGGAGTTTAGACTCCGTTATCATCACTATATGGTAACAGGGAACCTAGGTTGGGGCGGACCTAAGTTTCTGGCCCAGGGGGCTTGGACTACTATCGCTACAAAGTTGTTATTGAGGGAGGAATTTGAGCAAATGGGGATTACCATGGAGACTCTACAGCATATCTTCCCGTTACATCAGGCACAAACCCCGCCTGCAACCCCAGTACCAGCACAGGAACCACCCTCCCTACCCACACCAGGTACCCTACTGATGCCTAACAGTCCTGGGGAGGCTCATGTGGTGATAGACCTCCCTGATACACCAGAGATAGTGGTGGTTAGTTCTGAGGACAAGGGTCATCCGGAGGAGGAGGATGATCCCGAGGAGGATTGGGACATTGATGAGGCGGTGGTAGAGCAACAGTGGGATCAGGAGATTGACGAGATGATAGTGGAGCAACAGGTTGAGCAGGACGTTGGTGATGCCGAGTCAGAGGCATTGACTAGCAGCTTCCATTCAGGCGAAGAGCCCGGTGATGAGTCTGACCCGGATTATGATCCATCTAGGGATCGTTAGGTGGTTCTAGGGGTTGGTGTTGGTAGTTTTCTTTTTGAGCCCCATTTGTTTATAGCATGGTCGGTTTGGATGGATGTATTTTGTGTAGGATATGACATTGTATATAGTCAGTTAGATCCTCTTCGACCGTGATGACATGGTCCATATCTCTTTTTAGTCATGTGACGGACCTAGTATCTTAGGGCTAGTTAGTATTTGGGGTTGAGGTGGAAGTCAAAACTGACTTTGCCTAGTTAGTTAGATGTAATATGTTTTGCTGATCACGTATATAAATAGGCAGTTATGTATGTAAATAATCAGTTATGAAATGATATGATGAAACTTTGGGTTTGTTTATAATAATCTTTGAGTTATATTAAATGTATTTGTTGGGCATGCTTATCTTATATGTTTGAGTATTCCAGTGATTGAATTGTCTCGTTTAATGTATGATCAGAATGTCCGAATCAGTGCACAACAATGAAGAGGTTCATATAGAGGAAATCTCGGATCATGGCTAGGGATCGGGTGATCAAGCCTCCCATCATGTGCCACCAAATTTTGGCCAAATGCCACCAATCCCTTCTGAGTTAGCTAACAATATTGGGGACCTGAACTACTGGCCAGCCTTAGTATCTGAATTGATGAAGCAAATTCCCCAAGTACCCACTGAAACCCCTCCTAAAGAGGATAAAATAGCGGATAGGGTAGCAAGATGCAATCCCAAAGTTTATAATGGATCTTATGATCCAGTAGTATTGGAGGAATGGATAAGAGGAATGGAGAAAATCTTTACAGTGGTAGAAGTGCTAGAGAAAAAAAGAAAGTAAACATTGGGACGTACTATTTGACCGGTGAAGCTGACATTTGGTGGAATACTGTTAAGGATAAGCTCGTAGGGTCTGAATTCACCTGGAATAAATTCCTGAGTGAGTTGAGGGCAAAATTCTACCCCGTTGTGGTCCAAAGGCAAAAGGAGAAAGAGTTTATAAAGCTGAAGATGAGTGGCACCATGACTGTGATGCAGTACGCCAATAAGTTCACATAATTATCTGGGTTTGTTCTTGAGTTTATATCATGTGAAAGGTTGAAGATGAGAAGGTTTGAAGAGGATTTGACCTTCTATATTCGGAATCAGTTAGTTGGGCAACCAATTTTGACTTACCAAGAACTATATGAGCGAGCGGCTGAAGTGGAATGACTAAAGACAGGGTTGAGAGCACTGAATTCAATCAACCAAAAGAGAAAGGGGTTTTAGCGAGGAACTTCGAGTGAGAGTGTGAACCAGAACCAGAAGAAACCTACTCCTGCTCCCCCCAAGAGCCGTCCTGCAGGCTCAACAACGCCCAATGCGAAATGCGGCAGAACAAATCACACCACCCCTAAATGCCGAGTAGGAACTAATAAGTGCATGTGGTGTGGAAGCCCTGAACAGCTGATTGTTGCATGCCCCTGAAGGATGAAGGATGTAGACAGAGGTGCAGCAAAACCCTTGGCCCCACCTCACCAACGGGTCCTACCACCAAGGCCTGCAGCAGTAGGACGGGCATATGTAATGAGTAAGAAGGAAGTTGCCACTTCTGGTACAGTAGTCATTGGAACTCTCTTTTTAAATTCAAAGTCATTTTGTGTATTATTTGATTCGAGTGCTACTCATTCATTTATATCCACCCGACTTGCCATGCAATTGAACTTGGAAGATAGAAGGACGGAAACCAATTACAGGATCAAACTACCCAATGATTTTGTGATTGAATGTCCTATCTCCTATAAACATGTTCCCACTACCATTGGTCACTTTTCCTGTGGATTTGATTCAATTTGATTTCTGTCATGGGATATTGGTCTTATGCTGTTGACACCCAAGCAAAAGAAGAGAAAGCTAGAAATATTCCTGTAGTCTGTGAGTTTAAGCATGTTTTTCTTGAAGAGTTACCAGGATTACCCCCACAGATGGAAATTGATTTTGGAATTGAATTAATCCCTGATGCCCAACCTATTTCCAAAGCCCCATATCATATGGCCCCTACTAAGCTTAAGGAGCTGAAGCTTCAATTAGATGAGCTATTGCAGAAGGGCTTAATTAGGCCAAGTGTGTCACCATGGGGTGCCCCAGTGTTATTCGTAAAGAAAAAAGATGGAACTTTAAGTCTGTGTATTGACTACAGGGAGTTGAACAAGATCACCATCAAAAATAAACATCCTTTGCCATGAATCGATGACTTGTTCCATTAATTGCAAGGAGCATGAGTCTTCTCTAAGATTGATTTGAGCTCAGGGTATCACCAACTTAGGATTAGACCTGCAGACATCCCCAAGACTGCGTTTAGAACTAGGTATGGTCACTTTGAGTTTACAGTGTTGTCATTTGGCCTCACTAATGCTCCCGCAGCTTTCATGGATCTTATGAACAGAGTCTTCAGACCCTACCTAGACAAATTTGTGGTGGTGTTCATAGATGACATTCTTATCTATTCTAAGGATAGAGATGAACATGCTGATCATTTTAGGATGGTGTTACAAACACTGAAGGAGCATCAACTTCATCGCAAATTAAAGAAGTGCGAGCTTTGCTTGGAATAAGTGGTGTTCTTGGGACATGTAGTTACAAAAGAGGGAATCAAAGTTGACCCCCAAAAGGTGAAGGCAATCACGAAATGTTCAAGGCCTACTAACATCACTAAGATTAGAAGCTTTCTGGGTTTAGCAGGTTACTATCGAATGTTCGTCAAGGACTTTTCAAAAATAGCTTCACCCATGACCATTCTGCTAAAGAAAGCGAACTAGTTTGACTAGACCGAAAAATGTGATAAAGCTTTTCAAGAGCTAAGGCAGTGACTAACTACCGCCCCCAATCCTAACGCTACCAATGGTAGGTAAGGAGTATACCATTTATAGTGATGCTTCAAAGAACGGATTGGGGTGTGTTTTGCAGGAAGATAAGGTAGTAGCTTATGCCTCTCGACAGCTTAAACCCTATGAGAAAAACTATCCTACCCATGACTTGCAGTTAGTAGCCGTGGTCTTTGCGTTGAAAATTTGGAGACATTACTTATATGGAGTGGATGTAAGATTTATACTGACCATCAAAGTTTGAAGTATATCTTCACCTAGAAGGAGCTAAACTTGAGGCAAACGGCATTGGCTTGAGCTGCTTAAAGATTATGATTTGCAAATTCAATATCATCCAGGAAAAGCAAATTTTGTAGCAGATGCCTTGAGTAGGAAAGCGCAACATAGCTCAAATACTGTGGTGATTACTCAGTTGAGTCTTTTAAAAGAACTTGCGGACTTGAGAATTCAACTAGTGTCTCATGGGCAAGCACATGTTCAATTATCAGCACTTACCTTTTGTGCATAATATTATTCAGTGAGCTTGCATTTAAAAATTCCAGTATATTCATTGTCTGTATCTTTAGAAATCAGCACGTATTTATCAAAATTATAATGTTTTGATAAGTACATCAATGAACTAGTTTGATCAGTGATTTATCACATAATTAGTGACCCCATCAATTATTAGTTACAGAGCATAGCTCTTCAGTTATCCGCGCAGCTTCAGGCTAGGTCCCGATTGGCTTGGTAGGTGTACACCTATCTTCATATCGTAACAATTACCAGGGGTTCACTATCCGTAATAATTGACAACGCAGTTTCATATTTATCCCATTCCCTGTGTTTAATTAAAAATGAATTTCAATACGGGCCCAACCAGTTTTCTTTCCATGAATGTTTAACAATATCGAAATGCATGTACTGAGCTTCGGCTCACAGTTAGAAATGTTTTCATGTTTTGTTTTAGGAAAGAGTTCAGTGAATCGCCCTTAGGTGGGCAGGAAGGCTGAAGATGATAAGTGAGCCAGGAAATCTTTATGGAATGGGGATGTAATATCGTTGAGAAGTCCATAATACTGTACTATGATTATTTTGGTGTTGAGACTATATATTTTATCATAATTCTATATTTTGATGTAATCCTTGAGATGTTTGAATGGTTTCAATGTCAGAACAATTTCTATATTTATCGAAATGGTCTGATAGGTTGTGATGGTGTGAATGCTTTTGATGGTAAACATTGATTAGTATGGCTAGGTTTATCATGTACGAGCAAAGCCTCGTCCTTGTTCAACGGAGGCAACCCCTAATAATTTGGGTTATCATTTTTAATTGGGGAAAACTAGTGAAAGAAATGTAAACGGTGATTTATGTACATTTGGGGCGTTACAAGATGTGTCCCACATTTTGTTGTATGCTTCTAAGGAGTACGCTAACGACGCACCATAAACAACTTCGGCGGCTGTTAGTGGATTGTGTGTAGGTATTGCGTGTCAGATATGATTATTACTTCATATTCAACTTTCTCATAGGTGTTGTCATTTTGGACAAACATTTCGTTCACATTATGTATACATTCCACTGTCAATCCTTGTTTATGTCTTTCTTATGAGTAAATTTTAATAAACCTTCGCACAATCTACATTGAAATGGTTACCCATAATTTAATGTTGGCTTACTAGTGTGCACTTCACTGTTACCGTGGTTGATTTTACCTTCGTACTCAATAACATCCTTTCCCACAATGTCCCCCTTATTAAAAGAAATATATCTTCTCAGTTAACTTGTATTATTACCTTAGGCTGAATATTAGTTTACCTTAGTAAAATTCGACAGATTATGTGGTAAACATCACATAGACTACTTCTCGTTCATGTACATTTCATGATGTAAAATAACTGGACCCTAGATTGCAGCGGTTGTTGTTAATTAATAATGACTGAATGGCTGGTGCAATTTACTATTTATTTAACAAAGCATGAGAACATGAAAGGAACATGTACAACTTGAGAATCGGTTAATGAGTATGGACTTCATCATACAGAGCACAAGATTTATATTTTACCATGCAACATCCCATTAGTGTCCGCCCTATATAACCAACTTCTATTGAACCCCTAATAGGAAGTACGAGGTTTACTCCTTGTTGATTACAAAACACCAATGTAAAGACGCATAGGACAAGTGGTAAAGCTATTTTTTAGGGAGTAGTTTTTAATCTGCAAATTTAAAGGCAGTTTAGTAAAAGGTGTCGCATGACATGAGATCATTTTAAAAATTAATGATATTTGACAGGTGGTCACAAAGGCAAATATGTTTATATTTACCAAGACATGGGTATGTACAACAATAACCAATTACACAGACAACCCATTTTCACTTATGACATATTTACTTATCTTCACTAATGACATACTTAATCCCATATGCCATTTAAACTACCCGTATAGGATCATTCATCAGTCATACATATACACTATAGTGCACGTCTACATACATTGCCTATGCAATTGTTCAAATAAATTCCATATACTCGCCTATCATTCGTTGCTTATGATGGTAAACATTACAGGATTAGTGGGTGAACAACGATTTTGGGTGCAACTACTGCACCTGTAAGAAATGACGCTCTCTCATTTAGTCCAACACACAAAATTTTTATATTGGGTTATCCTATGAAATAGATATGAATTCCATAAACTCCAATAAGAGACACCATAATGGTGTATAATTACTACACACCATCCACAAATGAGTTTAAAGCACGTGTAATTACCAAAATGTGGACCAAACCATCATATTTTTGTCACCAACAACTGTGCCCATTCTTCTGCTTACCGCTTCCAAACCATGTCCTATATATTCAACCTCCACAATGTCACCTTAGTAGTTGACATGCATATCACCTTTGGGATAACGATAGATCCTCATCTAGGGAGCACATCTCTATAAACTTGGCCATGTCCTCTAAGATAACTAGGTCATACACAAGGTATAGTCATTGTGCAGCACGGTAAACATGACACTGTGGTTGGGTAAACAACAATGTTGTTTGCAACCACTATGTAACGCCCCAATAATACATAAATCATAACTGCATTTACCTACCTAAGCTTAACACCAAGAATTCCATGAATGGGCGTTACCGCCGTCCGCAAGGACGAGGCTTCGCTTGAAAATGAAAAATTTAGCTAAAAGATCAAAGTTTATCCTCAAAGGGCAAACACATCCATTCAAACCATTTAATTACATACAGGAAATGTTCTAACTTCTCTGGGTTACATCAAGGTTAAACAACATACATAACTCAGTTTAAATGTACAGTTGTAACTCCAAAACATGTTGCAATTCAAATATACAACTGGAACACCAAAAAAAACACCACAAAAAGGCATGACAACATCTTAGCACTTCTATCCGCCGATCATATGGACGGTCCTGATTTATTTATCACCTTCAGCCTCCCTGCCCGCCTGAGAGCGGTTTACTGAACATTTTCCTAAAAGAAAACATAAAAACATTTTGAACTATGAGCCAAAGCTCAGTACATGCATCCCTGTACTGATAACGATTCAATGGAGAAAGAAATTATGAGGGCCCGCTGTGCAATTCATTTGTATTTTAAAAACAGGGAATGAGATGTATATAAAGCTAAATTGCCAATTATTATCAGTTAGTGAACCCCCTTAGTAACTGTTACGATCTATGTATAGGTGTACACCTGCCAAGCCGACCGGAAGACCTGAAGTAAAGCCGCGTGGGTAACTGAAGGGCAATGCCCTGTAACTGATAACTGATGGGGTCACTAATTATGTGATAAATCACTGGTTCAATCGATTCATTGATGTACTTACCAAAACATTATAATTTCGATAAATACGTGCTGATTTCTAAAGATACAGTCAATGAATGTACCTGGGGTCTTTAAAAGTTAGTTCACAGATTAAACAGATGTACTAAAATGGAGAAAAGGATGAGAGCTTAGGCCTTGATGCTGTTCAAAATCATTATAGGCATAAAATTAGTACAATGGATACCCTTAAATAGAAAAGGCTTATAAAGAATTTGTGTGAACCAGTTAAATAGAAAAGGCTTATAAAACTGATAAAGTTAAATAAAGTATGGAAATGTTAAGTTAAGGCACGATAGCGAGTTTAAAGGGTAGGATTTATGACGAGGTACGGAATGAATAATTCACAACTTATACTCCCGACCTCCAACTGAGACATAAGACCCCAATATAAATAGCTTAGGAAGTCCTCTAAAACTTTACTGAAGGGCACATAACCAGATTCCTATGACAGGTTTCATAAAATGGGGTTAGAACAACAACATGTCAGGTTTTGGTGCTAAAAACAACCATTCTCTCCATTCTGCCCAGGTTCAGTAAAATAGCCATAAATTCCTCCACAGACCTCGGATTAAGGCGATTCAAGAGTCATTTTAAATCTAACATCCAGACCTATCTACCCACCAAAAATCAGAATTTTGTGCCTGGCCGATCATTACCAGTTTTTCTCCAAAGTTCGTCCTGTTTCACTGAAAATTCCAGCCTCACTTATTTAGGTTGTTCTCTCACTTTTTCACACCAAACCTCAACTTAAACTCTTTCTTGAGAGCATGTAAGCACACTATGGTACATCCCAACATCATACAAGATCACCACACTCAAATTCACTTCATATATTTATCCAACAAGGCTTACTTTCTAGGCACATAAACACATACCTCAAGGTTAACACAACTTTGGTCCAAACCATGCATTCATGGATAAAACCCTAACTTTGGGTCAACTTGAACCCCATCTCATCTTTCCAACACATCATAAAAACCATAATAAACTTCAATACATTAAAAGATAAGCAAAAACATGGAGAAAACAAGCCATAACTATCACTTGAACAAGAAGCTTGCATACCCAAGATGAAACCCTAACCCTAACTTCATCCAAAATCAACTCCACCATAAACCCTCAACAAGGTGATTCTTAATACCACCAAAAGCAGCATAATCCATCATTAAACAACCAAAATAAAGAACAAAAACCAACAAGATCAAAGATCAAAAACACAAATCAGCATAGAGGTGAAAGAACACTTACTTTGTGCTAGCAAAAGAGGTTTCAAGGATCCTTGATGCTTATGAAAGTGAAAGAGGTGTTTGGGGGTGGTGAGTGGGGGTTGTTTTGTGAGGTTTTGGTGGTGGAAAGGTGGTGATATGGTGGTGGGATGGGGGCTGCCGAGTAGAGAGAGAGAGGAGAGGGAAGAGAGAGAAAATTACTTGGTGGAAAATGAAGATAAAAGCCACTTTTTTTATTTTTATACTCCCCTTTAATACATGGCTTAATACTTGGCTGCAAATAGGATAGAAAAGTCAATAATATCATGCTTTATTAAGGATTAATTAAGAGGATTTAGCTAATCAAATAAAGGTCAAGCCTTGTTGCATCGAAATCGGCTTTAAATTGGCTCGGGTTTAGCGAAAAACTGAAACCGAGTGCATTTACGAAACTTTTTTTTTTAAGTTTGAGATAAATGGTTGTGGTGCCATGAAAAAGAATTTTAAACATTAAATTCTTAAATATCAAGGCCTAACTCAATTTCCAAAATTGACGAGAAGAATTCCCCGAATTGCAAAGTAAGGGCCCCGTTAGAAATGTCCAAATGAGAATAATAAAAAGATGGGAATATAAAAGGAAATGATGTGAATGAAATGAACTCAATCACGGTTAATGACATGAAATTAATAAACAGAATTTATGGTCGGACTACTACACACTAAAACTGCAAGAATGTGACCTTGTTAGATACGAGTTTTACAATAATCAAACATTACGACTTTAGAGTGACATATTCATCTCCCTTAGCTGCTACAACAACAAATACCACAATGACACACAATTACCACGCCCCTATCATATTAGGGTTATGAGTGTGTGAAAATAACAAAAATGGAATGAAACCATCAGGTTTTCACCTTGGAATCACACCGACTTGTGCCTATCACATACGAAACATCTAGCTTGTCTTCAACCTGAACCATGTCACCTATGTAGTTTGTATCAAAATGAACTTGGGGATTACTGCATGTCCTCCTCAGACCATCATCATCGCCTAAATATGAATAGTTATGTTCATTATTTCCTTTGAAAATCATCCTCACATAAATATCCCCTTAACTGGCATTAGCATTTTGTCTGTCATACTTCAACTTTTTGCTTTGACAAATCACCACCTGCAATCTTCGAAACCATTCATCGCACCTTCTCTACCCTATTCCCTCCTTCACTAGCTTAAATTTCCTTGACCCTCCCTTGTAAGTTACTTTCCTATCTCCATCTTTTTCCAACACTCCCTCTGTAACACATACATAACTAATTCCCTCCCCTCGACCCTGTCTCCTATAACGATGTCATCTACATCCATTTTGCATGATCCTCACAACAAATCCTATCAACCTCCCTAATACATTTGTATTTGCCCTACATCTATTATGATAAATCCATCATTTATATCCCGCAAGTAGCTCACATAGTTCCACCACTATAACTATCAGTTTACCTAATTACGAAATGATGTCTACAATAGAATACAATTAATGTTACCCTGGTTTATAAGTACCCCTATGTAGGCCTTCCACCAGCATTATCACCCTTTCACAACATGATCACCCTTTTTTATAACATCTTAACTTGTCCCTCTAACGACACTATTGCCTACCTTACAACTTATTCACTCACACTTGTATTGTCATGTACAACTCTATATACCTAGTCATACCACAATTTTTTATTTTTTTTTTGGGAATAGTTGTCTTCCTATCACACTCTTACAGTACACTACCCCCACTACATTTCCATACATTTCATATTACACAATGATAATACCCTACTACCATGGTAGACAATCAACAAAATCACAAAAAACATATATGTTCCGTCAATTACCATTCATAACAATAACAACAATGATAACAAGTGCATTCTACTATTGTATAACTGACATTTATCACCAAATGTGACATACCTGTTGTCTATTCAACTACTTGCAGAGTTGCACCCATTTACGATCTTTCCAGCCTTTCCTCTTCACATGAATCGATCGCACTCATCATAATCTCTCTACCTTCATTATAAACATTATAGAGGTACAAAAATAGTTTAAGGAGTTGTTGAAGTTGAAGGTGAACCACTATGTTCCTTGCCACACCCCATTCTGCTCACCTATTTGTCAATTCATGTTGAAAATCATCAAATTCATGCCGAAATTACTTCCATTTTAGATAAGTAGTGGAGAGATTGAAAGAGGTAGAGAAGTAGCAATTGTATAGAGAAGGGGTAGAGAAGTGACGACCTCACTCAAGTTGATGGAGACAAAGAGACCAAACATGAAAGCCCTAAATGTTCCCACTGCCTTCTTCCTCACCACCTGATGGATATGTCACCATGCCCTTTGATTTAAAAGAATCAAATCAATTTGGCATTACTATTATGCTAGTTAAAAGTTGTATAATTCAACCAAATTTTGTTTTAGTTGTTCTATTGCAGGGCATAAGGTTCATTCCAGCACTGACCTGATTTTGTGAGCAATTTTAGACAAGCATCAACATGGTTTAAGTCTGATATTTTTGCATGGATTTCAATTTCAAGATGTAAGATTTCCAACAAGACAAGTTGCGTCCAATTTGGAGTTCATTTGGTCGTTCAAATCAGCCATTAACCAAAAGGTGTCAAAACTGCCCAACAATCCAGAATTAACCCGGTTTTGTTTAGTTTATAACTTAAGCTATATTAAGGATTAAGTCTTGTATTTTTACATATTTTGGGTCTTTAAGATGCTAGCTACGTGGTCCAAGTGATAAAATCAAGTTATCTCAAGTAGAATATGAAGAACCAGACCATTCTTCCAAACCGTGCAGATTGAACCCGGTTCAGACCAGTCTGGCCATTTTGATGTTTTCACTAGGCAAATGAAATCCAAAATGCGTAATTCCACTTGGCGGATTTAGAATAATTCCTTAGGTTTCCATCCATATGTGGCAAGCCAGATTATCACCACGTTTGGTATGGGAAACGTGGCCTCCAAAAACAGCCAGAAAACTTCCTAGTAAGCTCGGTTGAAGCATGAGGTGTTTTTCCTTCTCAAGTGGGTTTTCCCAGCTGCATGGCCACTTGACTACATCACACTATGTCCAAGGCTGCTAGACACATACTCATTTGCTGCTAAAGAAGCTTTGAAGTGTGTGAACCAATGAGAAAATGAAGAAGAAAACAACACCTTAATTCTAATTGGCTAGCCATAATGCCTTTTGGGCTGTCCAATGAGAATTCAGCAACAAAATCAGCTTGTATTAAGCTTAGTTTAGGTGTTAATTGATGTATTAATAAGTTAGACATAGTTTTACTTTGTATCTTGATGCATTAGATTAGGTTAAGAATGTTGTAATCTAGTTTAGCACAATTCAGGTTGTAATTAGCCTTAATACCTTTCCTAAGCATGAAGAAAGGTAGTGAAGTGTTCTTTACTAGCTAGGAAGGTCTTTTGCTGCCTATTAAAGGAAGCTCACGGCCGCCCCTTGAAAGAACAACCCTTTATGAATTAAAGAAAACTCAAAGTTGAGAGCATTGGCTCCTTCTTGGTGCTTAGGCACTAACCTCAAATACTTAACTTGCTTATCTTAGTTTAGGCCGAACTAAGTGGTGATCAAGTGAGTCTTAAGCATATGATTAAGTGGTGTTTCTGTATCTTAATCATTGTTTAAGGGCCCTAAACGCAAGGATTGGTGGTGTTTCTGTATCCTTTCCAAGAGTTTAGCTCTATCCTTTGAGTGTATTACTCAAGGCTTCCTAAGAGGATTAAAGTGATTTGCTAACTTTTGTTTTGCAGTTAGTATTTCTTACTTTGATTCTCCTTTCCATCTTCCACATCCATAACCCTTGTTCATGTCCATCTCCATGCTTAAGTTCTAGCTAAGAATACTCCCTTTGGGCTTAACTTGAACCCAAACACAAAAACACTTCAAACCGTGAACATTCACTAAGCTAGGTTTGTATGGGCAGCAAAGTCGCACGACCACCCCATGCCCCTTGGCACGACCGTGCCACACCTAAATCCGTGAGTTCTCACTTGTTGTCTTGTGTTTTTGCTAGTTTGTAGCTTGGGTCCATTTCCACCCTTGGTTGTACATCAAATTCACATTAAAGATCATTGTTTTCCGACTTAGAATCACTTGATTCTAAGCACCATTTTATGTGACCACTTTCCCTTGGTTTCCCCTTGATGTTATCTTCCTTTGAGTGCTAAGTTAGTTGTATTCTAGTGAACCCTAGCTTGGTCATCGGCAGATACATCACCACCTTTCTCCTCTTAACAATTTCAATAAGGATAATTTGGTAATTCATCTCTCCACTTAAAATTAACCCACTTATTTTGTTCCCTCCAAAAGCAATACTCAATTGTTGGAAAAAAAAAAGATTTGATTGCTTTACAACAAGGTTGAGAGAACCGACCCGGTCATAGACCTGGTCGACGGAGTGGGTTGATGATTCAACCGGTCGGACCGTTTGGACCAGGGTTAGACCGATTGACCCGATTTACCGTCGAACCGGGTTAGACCAGTACAACCCAGTGAACCTGAAAATTTTTTATATATATATTTGTTATATTTTTTTTTTCAAATTACTAACTAAATCTAATAGAAAAAAGTTACAAGTACAAAATAATGAGAAAGAAGAGAAATAAGAAATTTATTTATGATCCCACATTGATGGAGTAGATGGTGGTTACAAGACTCCAATTGTATAAATATGGGTTCTATTAGATAGTGAGAATTGAGAAGTCCCACATCGCCAATTTGAGCAAATTCTCAAACTTGGTAGTCTTATAAAAAAGTATGGAAGACAAGCTAAAAACAATGCAAAGTCATGAGCTTGTAATTAAAGTTAGGCTTTGTAAAAGAGTGCAAGGCTTTTGTGTAATTCTACTACCTATAAAAGCATTCACACTCCAAAAAAAAAAAAAAACCAACCCCCTAAAGAGACATTGTTTTAAGGGAAGAAAATAATTTAGATATAATAATTTGGTAATACAACTAATTAGAGGCTCATAATTTTTTTCAGAAAAAACAATACAAGAGTTCAATAATTTGGCCATAATAATTTGGTAACTCATGCTTGAATATAGATATAGAAATTACAAGAGTTTGATAATAAATAAAAAATATACATTGGTTAACATTAAACGAAATAAAAATTACAATAAATGAACAACTACAAAATAAGAAGAGATCATTAAATTATACATTTGATAAAAAAAAATACTTTTTGATTTTAACAACATAAATAAATTACTAAAATCTAATAGAAAAAAGCTACAAGTACGAAATAATAAGGAATAAGAGAAATAAGAAATTTATCTATGGCCCCACATTGATGGAGTAAAAAGTGATTGCAACACTCTCATTGCATAAATATGGGTTCTATTAGATGGTGAAAATTGGGAAGTCCCACATCGCCATTTTGAGCAAATTCCCAAACTTGGTAGCCTTATAAAAAAAGTATGGAAGGCAAGCTAATGATGTTATGAAAAGGTTGCGCTGTGCTCGAAATCTTTATAGCCTGAAAAACCTGGGAAAACCCGATCCAACTACAGGTGGGCCGGGTTGATTGTCAGCCGGTGCAACCAGGTTTGACCGGTTTTTCCCGGTCAGCTTGTTCGAACGGTTTTAATCAATTTTCGGCCTGCTCCTCACACTGGTTCCCGGTCCGACCGGTCCAACCAGCCGGTCCGGTTTTCTCAACCATGCATTACAATTGATGAATACCTTCTTGGAATTTTTCCACAAGCAAAAACGATAATTTGTCTCCAGCATTCAGTCGAATTCCATCACACCGATGATACACATCCCATTCCCACAGAGACACAGCATCAACTCATAAGAGACTCCACTAGAGCCTTGTCCATGAACCCACTAGAAAAGAGACTTACTGGGTGAGAACATAGTTGTCTATTTATCGATCAGATGGCCAGAGTTGGATAAGAGGTCGATTTGGGATTTGAAGCTCTTGGGGTTTTTAAAAAATAATAATACTAACTAAAAGCCTCAGTTGAAACCTGAGCCGTTGAAGTCAAATGGCTCAGACAGCCCCATGTACGACAATGGATCCCAGTTAGACGCTCGGTCCGGTCTGATTTTCAATTTCATCACGTTGATTCCAGCCATGGTGTGGGGGAACCTCATAACAATCACATGAATCCATCCCGACGTTTATTGTACATCGTTTCGACAATACCTATTCGTCACCAGAAAACTCTTAGTTAACATCTTTCAAATGAATATTATTTTTTTTGATAAATTGGCCGAGTTCAATGGTTTACAATGCAATATTTCAATGCCTGGGAAAATCATAAAATGAAAGCACAGCCCTCTCAAATTAGACTAATTATTACACACGGTGACAGTAAAAAAGGGCATTCAGGATACCTAATTAACTAAAGTTTATAAGATGTGGCTTTTGCTCATTAGAACCATGACAAAATCGTCACTTACAACAGAGGCCCTCTACATGGACTTACGCACAGGAAAGAACATGAAAAATTACAGTTTGGCCGCCATCTCATCTATTTACAGTGTATTGCATAAGATCCTGAGACATTTGCTACGGATCAAACCAGATTTCCACCACATTTAGTTCTCCGACTTGATGCTTATGATGTTCTTCCGCCCAAAGAACTCTGCCACAGGGTTAAAAATGATATAAGGTAACATATATATACGGAGTACAAGTGATGCCAACAGATCAACATAATAACACAATTCAAACCTGAGAATGCTGAATGTTTGCCTCTCTCGATATAACTGGAAACAAATTTATTTTGGTAGAATCGAAAGCAAATCCACTGCAAAACACACAAATATATGAAGCAAAGCATCGCATCTAAGTAATAATTTATCACAAAATCAAAAGGTAACATGCAGTTTATCATTATCATCAGTCCCTGGCCTTCATAGTTCGTTTGAACGGAAGGATTAACCTTGCGGAAGTAACTCAGTCGTCAGCCACAGCAAGTTAAAATGACCTCCAAGAAGTGCTCAACAATTTCAATTCATCAACCCAAACAACTCTTAAACCAAAAGCTGAAGAATGATATCATTGAATAAGAATGGTTACTGGCACAAAGAAAAAGGATGCAAAGACCTACAAGCAAATCAAAATCAGTGTTAAGGGACGGAAAGCCATGAGAGAAGTAGCAAATAGCTATCCTATCCACATAAACTACGCTGGAAGAAGACACAAACTTGGTAACTTTTCAGTGTCCCTCTATATGTCCATTTCTGTTACTTTTTTACCCCTTCTTTATCCTTTTTTCATCCTCAGGAATGGTGCCAAAATAATATGTTGGAGAGCAACCCACACAGATTGGCCCCCCTCTTTTTTCACCTTGACTAATGTAAACCACTCTTTTCGATGTTCTTCATTAGATTTCTCTTCTCTGGAGGAAGTTCACTTTCATACAGGAGTTTCAGTGTTTATTGCTGTTTCTCACGGAAGAATTTTGACAACTCCTCCAATAAGAGCTGTTTTTTTTAACAGAATCATCGGAAATCTTTTGTACCTCTATTACAAAAGTTTTTGTTTTAAGGAATTCCAACAGAGAATGAATTTTCAACCAAAAAGCCATCACATGCGTTGTGTGGGTCCGTTGTGTGGGTCTCCAATCGTAAAAAGCACACTAAAGTCAACGGTGGTTATTTTTCTCTGCAAAGCATGGCCTCCAATATCAAGTAGGCAAAAAAATGGAATAATTAAAACTCAGATCCCTCAAATTCAGGAAATTGCAACCCACAACTTAGCCACCTAGACTTGTCATTGTCAGCACCAAACTCTTGAAAAATCTGACCATGTTTAGTGAAGAGAAGAGTTCAATCACGATTGAGCGAGGAGAGGATGAGGTTATGATGGGTCTAACACCGTAAAGGCTGCAACATGTGTGAGGGGATTGCTAATCATAAACCCAAGGACAGGCATTTGATGACCCTAGAGAAAGCAAGCTCATACAAGTCGAAAAGGTCCTTACTTCTCCAAGGAATTCCATGGGGCAAGTGTTACTCATCCAATCCGCATTGTTTGGTGTGTAGTTTAGATAAGTACACCCCAGGTACGCCCAAGCACAAGTAGACTGAAGTGTGGCCCTAATGGAACTTAATTTTTCATCTACATTTAAGAGGCCCTTATCCCTTTATTCATTCAACCCCTCTTACTTGATACCCTCCATAAATCATTGCTGCCTGCTCGCTAGTTGCTCCTGCTCTGCTCCAATGTCATTGTTGCTGCTGCTCAGATCAAACCCCATGTCTGGCTCTTTTTTCTTCATCCTCCTTCATTCTTCCTTCTTTCTCCTCTGTTTTTCGAACCCCATGTCTAATTTCTTTTTTTTATTTTCTTCTTTTCCATTGTCATCTTCTTCTTTTCAACTCTGCGACTTCTTCGATGCTTTTTTATCTCATAGCTCTCTCAGTCTCCCTTTCTCTATATCTCTCGCTATCTCTCTAGTCTCTCTTTCTCTGAGAGTGGTTGATCAAAAGAGAAGCTATACCCCTTTCTCCCCTGTCTCTGCTATTTTTTCTTTGTGTTTGTAGTGACTTCAGTGAGTTCTCTGTTTAAATTGTTTCATTTTTTGTTTTTTCGTGAAAACTGTAGCGAACTCAATTGTTGTGTTGATTGTTGGTTAGAGGGGTCATATGGCAATGCATCGAATTCAGTCTCCCGTAAATCTTTAGACCTAGGAAGGAAGCATGGCATATAAGATCTAAACAATAAGAATGATTTCTATTGCAACTTTTTCGAGCGAGGATCATGGGGGGAGTCTATCAGCTTAAATAACATCTAGCTAGTGGATATTGAAATACACTAGCTAGTAAAAAAGGTCCCCAAGCATGTTACAAAAGAAACCCAACACTACATGGAACTAGAGAAACTTGAGCGAGGAGGCATATAACTTCTAGGCAAATGCCACTAGACTACTTTGGCGATGATAAAGATGATGAGTGTGTTGAGATGAATCTTAGAAGTAGAAATTATCTAAGTGGTGGGTCTAAGGGAAGTGATAGCATGACTTGTAAGAAACCAAGGGAAAAAAATATGCATTGGCTTTTCCAACAAATCCAAGGCAAAAAGGCCCATTACATATGGTTTTTTACTCCTGGTCTCCTACTCCTGCAAAACTTATCAAGGCTCGAAAAGATCAAGGGAGGACACCGACAAAAAAAAACGAGAAACAAAATAGTTATTTAGGAAAGAGCTAAGAGAAGAGGCTGATAGACACGTCGCTAGGTGGTTTCATGCCAGTATTCCTTTGATCCTTTTCATGCTGTCACACTTCATAGTTTGGTATTATGTGTGAATCTATTAGTCAATATGCTCCGTCTTAAAACCATCTTTCCATGTATGAGTTAAGAGTTCCTTTCTTTGCTATTATGTATGAATCTAACAGTCAATATGCCTTGCATTGGAATCTGGAACCACCTTCCAATTATGAGTTGAGAGTTTCACTGCTCCGGAAAGAGGTTGAGGGGACCAAGAAGGGAATGGCGGGGTATAAGAAAGAATGGGTACAAAAGTGTTTCTTCTATTTTATCCGACAGATGGCATGATACCAATGTCCAAAAGGATACAATTAAGTTTCTCATCAACTCTCCAAAGTGTTCGACCTTTATTAGATCAATGGATGACTCTGAAGTTGTAAGGGATGCAAGCCTTTTGTACAAGGTTTTTGATGATACAGTGGAGGTTCCAAGGGAGAGTGTGGTCCAAGTGGTAACCAAAAGTGCATACAATCATATTAAGCAGGTACCAAACAAAATCAACTCCTTATCCACATTTCTATGACTTTCCTATTTATTTCATTTCTAATTTCTAGTTTCATTTTCATAAAAGGTGGTTTATGTAGGTCTGCTTGCTAAGTGGTGACATCCCTTCAGGATTCCATGTGCAACACATGCATTGGTCTCACATGGGAAGATAATGGAATGAACAAAGGTCAAAATCTGTTCTGAAGAAGGTATAGCTACCAATGCTTATATTTTACAAGAAAGAACCTTCGTTAGAGGGATATCCTCACTGCTGAAATTACTAGAAGAATATTCTATACTCTTAAGTTGACACATCCCCTTGTAAATGTTCCCCACATGGTAGAGGAAGACGGAGGAAAAACCCACTAATAAATATATTTATAAGGTTATGGAAGGAACTAAGGAGGCTATTGCCAATCATTTTCGAAACAAAGACTACAAGATGGCATTTAAGTCTATTGATACAAGACGGGAATGGCGAAGGACACTTGTTGAATCCACAATTGCAGGCGCCAAGCATAATCTTCTGTGATTTGATCCCAAACAATGAAGATTCTAGTAGAACAATGAAGGGTTTGCACGATTGAATTGCCAGATGGTTCCAGATTAGGAGACTCAAGACAAGATTTTTACTGAATGATCATGGCAAGACAAAGAAGGCACTTGTTTAGGTTTACTATCACTAGCTCCTGAAAAGAATATTTATTATTAAACTTGTTTAGATTTATTCTCTTTTTAAAGTTAAGCACTCATTCTAAACATTTTTTAAATAGTTAAATGGTTAAGTCCATATGAATCCTTGGCATCTAACATGAAAAAGTTTGCCACAATAGTTCTTAGACATACTTGTAAATTAACAAGACGTGAATGGAATTGGAGTGTGCTCCAATATGTACGTTACAACTTCTAAAAATTATTTGATTATATAATTTTTAGTTTATTAATGAATAATTGAGCTTAATTACTTTGTTAACGACTTCACACCAAAAACAGAACCCAACTGAATGCCTTGGTGTTCGTCAAATCAAACCTTGCTTTGAAACACATATGCCAAGAAAACAATTTCAAATATCCCATCCTCTTTAAATAAGTTCATGAAAGCAATGAATGGTTGCTTGAAACAATGGATGATGATTCTCAAGATGATCTCGTGTTTGAGGGGTGATACTATTGACTTCGGCCATTGCTTAAGCTTGCGGGGCAAATGAGCCTTAGTATGGCACTAGGTGTGGACGATCAAGAAGCACTGTTACTACTAAATCTTCAATAAGGGATGAAGGAAAGGCTCCTGCTCAAGCCTTCGATTCTAAATCTTCTCAAGTTTGAGTTTGGTGAAGAGGAAGAAGAAGACATTGGAAACAAAGATGAGTTGTCAAACGATGATGGTGACATAGAGCATGTGGTGTTAGGTGGTGGTGGTGGTGATGATGATGATGCTTAGTTGACATTAAGACGCATTTATGAACAAATTTGCTTTGTGTGCTATGTTTCGTATGCTTCCCTTCTATGACTATGCTTCCTTGTCCCCGTTTAGACATCTATCTTAGGTGTGTGTTTCAAGATACTGTGATGTTGCATTATCACATCTTAAGCCTACTGCAGGGGTTTTCATAGTTATAAAGATGTCCAATCACTTATTTCATGCCATCATTTAATTATGAGTAAAAGTGTGCCTCAAGTCCAAGAAGTCTCTGCCTTCGCGTAGAAGCTCGCACCACATGTTGTTTGCGCTTTTGTGCAACCCTTAGCTTTTCTAATCTAAGGCTTGGTGTGAAAAAACATCATCGACCTTTATTCATAAATAAATCATAATCATACACAATAAGCTATGCTTGTTATCACCAATATAGAATAGAAAGTTTTCTACCCTGATGGGGATGTAGAAAAAATAGATACATTCAAAACACTAGGTAATTCTCATACTTAAGTGAATTCCTACTCCATCGGCTATGCTGTAGAAATAGTTTTAGAAAAAGCACCCGGTCTAGGCACACAAAAGCCCGACGCCCACCTCGTTGCGCCTCAGAATGGGTCAAGCGCAGCCCATTCAAAAAGCTCGCGCTTTTATGGACTTCAGACTCAAGCATGAGGGGCCGCGTTTTATGGATCATAAGAGATGACTGAGTAAAAAAAAAGAGAGAAAAAACAAGAAAGAAAACTTTAATGCCCTCAATCCCTCTCCTTTGTCTAAGCCTTCACTCAAGCATACTGTTGCTATTGCTGAACCCGAATTTGCTGCTGGAAAGTCGAAACCCCAGCCCTAGCGATAGATAAGTGCTTCGTTCTCCTTTCTTCTTTCATATTTCCTTTTTCAACCTCCTCCTCCTCCTCCTCCTCTGTGATTCGACAGCCATGGAAGCCTTTTCTTATCTCGTTTTCTTTTCTTCTTTTTTTTTGGGCTTCTAGGAGGTTGAAAATGGCCTCCTAAAGTGCTACTTCTATCGACCCTCCTCCCTCCTCTGCTTGCCCTCCCCCCCCACCCCCGCACTGCTAGAAGCCATGCGTTAAATTATTTTGGGGCTTAAATTGTTTGATTGAGATGTGTGTTTAAATGTTCACTGCTTCAATTGTATTTTGCAATGGTTAATTGATTCTTTTTTTTTTTGGTTGGTGAAAATTGTAGTGAACTCATTTGTGGTGTTAATTATTGGTTTGAAGGGAGGATACATTGGGTACTCGTTTGGGTCGGTCTCCTCTAGAACTTAGACCCAAGAAGGAAGTATGGTAGGCAAGATGAAACTAATAAAAGTAAGTTCTATTGCAACTTTTTTGGAGTGAGGACCGTTTGGGGGGGGGGGGGAGTATACTGGCTTAAGCAACATTTAGCGAGTGGGTATCGAAATACAACAGGTTTTTTGATGTTTAATCCCTCATTTGATGCCATTATCTAGCTTATTTTCAATGATATATGGTTTGGGAATGATTTTGAAGCATTTTTTAGCAAAAGTGCGCCTCACGTCTGAAAAACCCACATCTTCATCTCGAAGCCCGTGCCTGGGGCCCCAAGATCCTTTGCGATTTCTTGTGCCTCGAGCTTTTTTAATCTAAGGCTGTAAATGCCTTTTTCAAGCTCAAGGGAGTACAATTTATGAAGTAGCTATGATTTGGATCTTTACTTTGCTTGTGAGTTCATATGTGTTGAAGGCTATACATTCCTAGCTATAAGCCTATAACCTATACAATAAACCTCCTACAGCACCTATAATAGCTTTTTAACTTCCCACTCAAGTTATAGGGTTCCATCTGCAAAGTCTTCTAGGCAACCATTAACCTTTTATTCATATAAGGCACATATCGTCGAACCTACATTCAAGCAAATGATAAGAAAGAAACTACTGGAAAGAAATCCATTAAAGATGTCCCATTAATAGACGGATCATCATCATCATCTTCTATGTCAGCATGTCACATAGTCCTGAGGACGAATCTTTTGACCATACGAATGAAGGAAGAACAGGCCAGTTGGGCCAAGTCTTGCTAAGGATCAAGGAAAGGCCATTAGGAATTCAAAATGTTATCATAACAACTTTCCTACTATCAATCAAGAGAATTTACAAGAGCGTGAAGAAGATGACCATTGCTAAAAGATTTTGGTGACCCAAAATTTAATCCCAAAAAGATTCTTCGAGAAGTTGAGGCGTGAAGTTCTAAAACATTCACAATGAAGTCAAATCAACATTTAATCGCTAATTTTTCATTCTAGATCTCGAGATCGAGTTGTCCGCATCTACGGGAAAATGATGCCAGCAAGAACAATGGCAAGAAAAAACTGATATGGGATATTAGGAAATATTCTAATGTTAGGAACTTCATATATTTTGCTATATTTTTTTTAATTATTTTCATATTTGCATTTGGCATATTTTAAGATGGAGAAAATGAAAATATTCATTTTTCTTTTTTTCTTTTTTACCCCTCCTTGATGAGGAATTAAAAGATCTCTTGCTTATCTTAGCATGACTATATCCCCTTGGAGAAATGCCAAATTGTTAAATCAAGCTAACCTACTAACCCCATTAGGGACGGCAATGGGGCAGGTTGGGAATGGGGGCATATTCCCTATCCCCGTCCCCACTCAGCTCCCCATTCCCCGTGGCGGGGAAAAAAAATTCTTCCTCGTGCCTGTCCTAGCGGAATTCAATCCCAAGGATTTTAACCCGTAAATTTTTTTCCCCTCCTATGTGAAAACTATATTACTTATACAAGTTTGATAAATTTCATCAAAGTTTACAATCCAACTTAAATTAAAGTTTAACATGCCCATGCAACACAAGTCAAACATCAATGCACAATTTACACAACCCAATCAAAATCTAAGGGTCTGTTTGGGAGAAGAATAAGTTAGAGGAGTAAGAGTAAATAAGAGTAAAATGGAGTAGGAGTACGGGAGAGTAAATAAGAGTAAGTTGTTTACCCTTGTTTTGTTGTTTAAGGGGCGTAAGCACTTACCCTTGTTTGGAATAATAGGAGAGTAAATGAGAGTAAATAAATGGATTGACGCATTTGTCCTTATAGAATATATTAAAATATATTATAATTAAATTTATGGGGACAAATAAGTAAAATAACCCACCTTATTCCTCATTTAATGGGGGAAAATGGGGAGTAAGGAGAGTAAGAATGACTCCTATTTACCTCTCCTTACTCTCTTCTTGTTTTTTTTTTTTTTTTGGTAAGTAATCAATAGGTATATTAAAAGGACACCAAGGGGATGTCACCCATATACAAAAAGGGAAAATACAAAAACATTATGCCCTTATGCTCTCATCCATAATGCAATCGACAAAAGCCAAAAAATTTACACTTCTGTTACCACAAAGCCCGGCACTCCAGCTATACAACAATCTCAAAAAATAAAGCTTAAACTCTTGAAACGACCCGGCTATATCGTCAAAGATACGACGATTTCTCTCCTTCCATGTCGTCCACCAAATAGCCAAAGGCACCATGTTCCAAACTTCGAGGACCCAACTCTTCTGCATCCTTCTCTTCCAAGCTACCACCACGTCTCTAACATTAGAAGGTTGCACCCAACTAACCCCTATAAGAGAGAGAGCTAAATCCCAAAGAGCGGAAGCCCAACGACAATGAACAAGAAGGTGATCCGCGGTTTCTTCCTCCTCCAAGCACAGAGAGCATCTGCTTGGACCTCTAAAATTTCTCTTTTAAGCATGTCATCAGTGGGTAAGAAGAAGTACATACTCTCCCTTACTCCTCTTTACTTTCCTCTACTCTCCATCCAAATAGACCTAAGAAGCACAACCCACCTAAAGTCCAAGAAGGAAAAGAGGGATTATGCAGCTAAGGTTTTTTTAAGTAAATTTACCTATTTAACCTTAATTTCATTTTATATTCATAAATGAAGGATTTATACGTAATTTTAATTACAATTAGGATGGGGAAGCAAAGATGGGAATGGGGATTTTTCCCAAGTGAGTAAGTGGGGATAGAGATGGGGTAAAATTTCACCCCGTCCACATCCCCGCCAATGCCCCACTCGAGTATTGAATCTTGTCCCCATCCCTGCCCTTATTGGGAACAGGGATTTTTCCCTACTGTGGGGTGAGGCCTCGGCGGCGACAGGAATTCCCCGCCCCACTGGGATCCCTAAACCCCATCGTGTCCATACATCAGAAAATACACTTTTCCCTTGCAAGTCAGCCTTCAACACCATAGAAATGAAGACGACTGTAAACTTATAACTAGATCAGAACTTAATTTCCAAATCAATTTCTCACTCATTCATAACATTCCATATCCTAATTAAAATTATCAACTGATTTTTAAGATTGAAAGAGAGCAGCATAAAACCCCCCAAAAAAAAATTCAGAGATAACAAATGACAGAAAATAGTACATATCAGACGCTTTATCAAGAAGATAGATGTATCGTTTTAAGATTCTTCTATTGGAAAAAAGCATAAATATTTAAGAAAAGACAAAAATAGAGAGTACCAGTTAGACACAGAAAGTTGCCACACATATGGAATGAAAAATTCTTCAGGATGACTTTCTTGTTCATAAGTGAAACGTAATTGATTAAACATCTGCCAAAAACATCAGAATCTAAATTAACACAGGTAAGGAGGACAACAATTTCAAAGTGCAAGTTTTGAGGAAAAGAACAAAACACGTTCGCCATCTAACCTTCATCCCTTCACCTCTCCAAGCTCTGCAATTGTTTGTTATAACCCGGAATACCTTTTCCACTGACCACTCACCATCAACTTCTTGTGCATCCATTCGACTATTGAAGAAATCTAAGACCTAAGAAATTGCCAAGACAACATATATATTTCAGCATCTGTAAGTTTGATGGAAAGAAATTTACTCAACCCCCCCCCCCCCAAAAAAAAAAAAAACCATTTCCTCACAGGGCATCACTGGCCTCAAAACAAGTTTCCGGTGTGATCTCTGCAGACTGGCAGTAAAACAAGGCTGGGCTCAACCTAACCTGTCGACAAGTCTACCCACCTTGCCATATGGATACTCATAAGTCATGGTACATAATTTCTTTATCTTCCCCCCAAAAATAATGATCTCTGAAGACCAGAAAACAAAGCTCCACCCCTATAGTCATCAATTTTCTTTTTCTTTTTAAAGAACCAAAAAAAAACTTACTATGAAAATATTCTCAAGCAGTTCAGTAAACCTGGGATGACTCCTAAAGGGATGAAAGACCTCTTGCCTATGCATTATTGCATACACAACCTGAAAAGTTACACAAAAGATTGCAAGCATAAGGAAATGAGGGGTGAGGCTTGGACAGTTCCAAGATGACAAACATTCGCTACTCATACCAAAGTGGGAAGAGATAGCATATGATACCTCAGGGTTCCGTGGAAGGGCATATGTCAGGATTGAATTTAATATTTCCAGGACAATACGTAAGAAATCAGTGTAAATGTGCAACTCCATAGACTGTACGAAATGTATCTTTAGAAAAACAATCTCAAGAAAGAGGTGACCCACATAAACCACAAACCAGAAGACAGAGAGAGAGAGAGAGAGAGACCACATCTTCAAGAACACTATCTTCCTCTGTGGAATTATATTGACTCATCTGGATCTTATTATCTTGTATGTGTGCTAATTTGATGTACCTGGTTACAGATCATATAAGGAGAATACATCAGTGAATGTCGAATCAACACTACTACTTGAAGAAGAGAATTGGAAGGTATTTTTTTGAGGGTATTTTTTTGAGGGGGGGGGGTTCAGAGAGGGGAAGCAAGATAATATACTTCCTAGAGAGCATATGGAAAAGGCTAACTAGTCTCTCTGATGCATAAGCATCCAAACGGTGGACATGAGGTGCCATGTTCGCCAATGTTGCCAAACAATTTGTGTGAAGATAAACATCCTGCAAGGTAAAGTCTCCAAACAAAGTCAGACTGGAAACAATAAATAGATCTGAATGCATATCACAAGAACTTCCATTGCTGAGTCCATAAAAGAGGGTAGACTTTGACAATCCAATTATACAGAGCCAAACAGTAACATGCTTCACATCTTTCTAGGGAGTATTCGCTACTCAGAAACTAGCATCCATGCATTGATGCATATTGTATAAGGTCAATGGGACCGTCTAAACCCCAATCATTCTTGTAGACCTCACGGAAAACAAGGAACCTTACAAGTAGTTACAACAGTCAAAGTTAAGAACACACACAAACAAAATCAAAAGTGTGGATTAGATGCTACATTTCATGAACTGCAGGGTTTATCAACTTTAAGAAACATGAGGGCCATTTGATTCAAAAAGTGTAGTCAAATCATTATCAAAATGATTCTAGGGAGCCAGGGAAGCAGAACCTGATCATGGCACATCTTTGGTAATGGAATAAAACATAAATAGAATACGCCCATAAACAAATAGTTCCACATACAAAACAATTCTATACATGGGGGGTCCTTCCTAAGCGCCGAGAGGTGGTTGTACAGATTTAGCAGTCCTACCCTTTACTCTGACCCTCAATTACACAAAGGTTGTTTCTGTTAAATCCTAGGTCACAACCCTTATGAATGCCTACGAGTACTACTTACACACAAAAAGAAAATAGTAGAAGACAATTCTTTTAGACCTTCTGCAATACACCACAATCCAAGATGAAAAGTTTGCGACAAAGTGAGTATTTCGACGGTTCACAAGACGGATACTAATCAAATAAATAATGGAACTAAGAAAATAAAATAAAGACATTGCATAAAAATAAAATACTAAATATAACTTGGTGAATACTCAAGCACATGACAACCTAAGGTGAGACGGTTATTTAACAGCCACCTTGGCGGTGTCCACATTTGCTGCTAACACCTTCAAAATTCAACCTGGGGCAAGTATAAGGCATCCAGGTTCAAGAGAAAATGGCACTTTTTAGCGAATTATAGGGAAGGTCTACCAGCCCTCCATTGTATCTCTTCCCTAACTACAGGTTGGACTTCGCCACTAACTGAATAAAGGTAGAGGAACCTGAATTTTAAGAGTTCACTCTAAAAAATGCAGCCCATTGAAACAGTCATGGTCAGGGTCAGGGTCCTTGAATGACCAAGTTCAATATTTTCTAGAGCCTTTGACACCGACATGATTTAGCTAAAAGGGCTCTGATACCAATTGATGCTGAACTGTCAAGTTCGAGGTCAGTGCCATTACAACTGAGCTGAGTGTCTGCGACGAAAGGTTTTGACTGGAGTTGGCCACAGTTCAAGCCATGAAAACCAACTTGTAGGATCCTGAATTTTGAAAGACTGGAACCCAAACCAAAGTAAAAGAAAATTTGTGAGTTCGTCTGTTTTAATTTGACAAAGAAAAAGAGGACAATAAAGGATAAATCCACCACTTAGACTAACAACCTAACCATTAATTCTATAAAGCAAAGCACCAATAATTAATCTAAAGAATTTGACTCTAATCACCACCCAAAATAAGGAATAAAAATAAAGAGATTTGAGAGAAAATGCTCAAAGCTTCAAGTTCACTAATCCATGTGTATCAAGTCAACAGAGAAATTGCTTGTTTAAAGGGATACAAAGGCCCAAGCAAGGAATTAGCCAATCAAGAAACAACCAACCTTAGCTAAAAATCCCATGCTAGGTCCAATAGAAAATAAGTAGCAAAACATTTCTTCACTTATACACCAATGAAAATGCTCCAACGAGTAAGCATATTCAGATTTGGAAGAAAATAGTACAAATACTATCAATTTCCCTAGTTCTTATGTGTTGGAACAGGTGAACGTTGCACCTTGGGAGTGAAAAGGAAGCTTCCTTTAAGCTTCCTTTCAGAGAATATTTCAAGAATTCTCTAGGGGAGTCTTATCTTGACATGTCCTACTTCCCTCCGCAGGAGCCTGTACCCTGTTTTCAGTGTCCTTTCCAAGGCTGAGTAGTGCAGGTCCAAATTCACAAATTCTTGCAGCCAGCTTCCTTGCCAAATTCCTTTGTCAACACTTGAAGTTTACCAAAAACTACTCAAATTATGAAAAGTAGACTGATGGAGCTTTCTGAATGCATGCAACATGCTTTGGACTTCATTTGCTAATTCAAAACTCAACTCAAAGTTGACCCATGTTCCTTGAAATAAACAGGACTGTTTGTCCAAGCAATGATGTAGTTCACCACTAACAAGCAAACTATGACCCAAAAAGACTTAATGGATTCAAAGTACACTTACTGATCGCATCCAAACCTCTTGGATATCAGATATCATGCACGATTAACCCAATTTCACCTTCAAATTGACCAGACCTTCAGCAAATACAAGCATGTGAACTAGGAGAGTTTAACATTGGCCTTAAATGGTGATTCAAGGAGTGTGATTTTGGGCCTTTGACCTGGATCCCTCAGGCCCCTCAAAGACCGTGATGCATGCGCATCAAAAATTAAAATATGTTTTCTCAGTAGTGTGTAGCACACTGCTTGGTGCCACGTGGAATCAGCCCCAAACTCACCCCCTCGCGCTCTCACCTGCACCGCACAACCCGGTTACCTCCATAGAAACCCTTGCCTGTAGACCCAATCCAATGGTAAGACCCCAATGTCAGGTTGCAAGGCGTATAGCTCAACCCATTGAATGGCCATGAAGCTGGCTCCAATATTGCAGCAAACACCACACAGTCACCTTTTTTTCTCTCTCTAGCTCAACCATAGTTGAAGCTAGAGCTTTGATTAGCCAGCGCGAAAAAGTTATAGGGATCCTAAACTAATGAACTTTGCACGCTAACATCTTGTACCTTCAGTAGCTTCATGGCACCTAGGGATGGTGCTTATTGGAGGATGGAATAACATACACAATGACTTGTGGGGAGAAGCGGGAATGACAAGTCATCCAATCGAATCATGGTAGGCTGCAGAATGGCAACGAGTCCAGCCTAGTTCTCTGATCAGTAGTAGTTCCAGTAGAGACGTCAATGTAGGCCCTGTTCTTTTCGTGGTTTAATGGACCTAACTCACTCCTTCCCACTCTCACCCACTTCTTCCCCCCTTTCCCACTCCTTTCCACACTTAAAAAAAAAATACCACCCCCCCCCACTCATTCACACCCTCACCCACTCTTTCCCACTCCTATATATAACTACTAAACTTTAATAATTTATGTAATTGTGTATACGAATAGTCTGGTATTAATTATGAAAATTTTTATTTATTTTTCGGATGTTATGGAAATATTTGTTAGTTGTGCCGGAAATTGTAGATGAAATAATTTTTGCTATATATATTGAAAAAATAATTTTATTTTTTTTTGTGTTAGTAATAAAATATTGGAAGTTTCTCACGCAAATATTAGATGATTGTTTTCCGTATACTGAATGCATGTTCTTTTCGTTGGTAAATATGGGTTAGTAATGGGTGAAGTTGGTTAAGATTGGTAGAAGTGGGTTGAAGTAAGAATTTTTTTGTTGAAGTTGGTTGAAATTGATTGAAGTTAGTTAAAATAGTGAAAATTTGATTGAAATGGATTGAAGTTGGTCGCAGTTAGTTAAAATAGGTTGAATTAGGTTGAAATTGGTCGAAGTAGGTTGAAGTTAGTCAAAGTTGGTTGAAGTTGGTATTTTTTTAATTGAAGTTCATGAAATGGGTTGATGTGGATTGAAGTTGAAAATTTTGGATTTACCAACAAAAAGAACAAGGCCTGAACATATGTGTATTATTTTTCGTTGTTCGTATTTGGTTAATATATGGAAAAAAATACATCCACAATTTGTTTTACGAATAACAAAAATTACAATTTTGTTTGGGGTAACAACAGCCACAAAACAATATTTAATACCTGAGTCAACACAGAAAAATATTTTTTTTAGTCTAAAAATTTTTTATCATCGGTAATTACTATCACAAATAAAATATTATATTAAAAAATATATATATATGTAACTTAAATCAACTCTTCTGCTCCTTCCCACTTCTTCCCACTCCCACCCACTCCTTCCCCCGTCCTCCCACATTTTAGAAAAAATACCACCCCCACACACGCCTCCCCTCCATTCCCACTCCCACCCATTCCACACCTGCAATTTCCCAACGAAAAGAACAGGGCCATAGTCTGAATTTGATGATTCGATTTGAGCCAAAATTATCCAATTGAAATCCATAAAAAAATTAATCTAATTTGAATCTGACTCCGAACCAATGAGATTTGGAGGACAATCCATCTGATCCGATTACCATCTAATCAGGTATCTTGTTTAAACAGTTTCACCTTTTTTTAATTTAGATAAATCCTAACATACTAACTCTAAAAAAATATCCATAACGTCCGCACTTCGTATGCGATATAATTTTTTTTGTTAACTAGTTCGCCCTTCGTTTCCAATATCCCTCTTGATCTCTCCTTTTTCTAAGCCAAAGTTGTATTTTCTTCCCTTTGATACTACTATCTATACCTTTCCCTTTTCAGTGGCTTCGCATTTAGTTTTCTCAACAACTTTTAACTTTAACATATTCAAATGTCTTATATGAAAAGGTGCCTAATATTGAAAAGGTATTTATCATTGTATCTATAAGTAAGCAAAAACAAGGTTGGAAACAGAAAATTATGCAAAAATATTGATTGTAAATGTATAATCAGATTATATCTTATTATATTTGAATTTAATACGTTCCGAATTGGATTTAACATCTAATCCGATGCAGGTGGATTTGGATCGAATTTTCAAATCTGATTATTAATTGGATCATAATTGAATGTCTAGACATCCGATTCGAATCTAACCCATCCCATTCCTAAGTGGCAGGATAGGACAGATGGGTGACAATGGATTGTGTAAATAGAAAGGGGAAGGATAGGGGAGAGAGCTAGTTACTGTTGTGATGGAGTGCTTAATGAAAGGCGCATGGTTCACATGGATTATTGAGCGATTGTCAATCTCAGCCCTTGATTCACACACAAAAAGGGACCAATTGCTTCTTTCTATGATCCTATCACTCCAAGACCACTCATCTCACTTTGAATCGCCCCTACTACATACGCACAAGTATGCAAATCTATGCCTGTAAGAAGTGTATCAAGCCGGGGCAGGTAAAGCTATGAGGTGATCAGACTAAATTTCACCCTTAGGCTAATTTTTAGGTTAAATTCCCAATTTTTATTTAATAAATAATTATACATATAGAATTCATATGAGAGATGGAAAGTATCAAGTCCCTTAAATTTCAAAGAAATTTGATACTTCTAGGCACCAAGCCCATTCTAGAATGTCTCCAACAAAATATTGACAACAAGGACTTAACATACAACACCACCACCTCCCAGTGTGGATCCGACTTTCACAGGGTCTTGGGAGATTAAGATATAGGCAATCTTACCTATACAGGCATCCCTACGTGTAGAGAGACTGATTTCAAGAGATCTACAAGAAAAGGGACTTAACAACATACCAAGATCCATTCCTTTTCCGGCGAACCAAACGCCCCCTTAAGTCCATGTTAGAGGTTGATGTGTGCAGAGAACAATTTACAAGACAGCAAACATGTCCTATTATCATGAATGATTCACCAACAACGACATACACATGCTTACATCATGTCCTTACTAGCGAGAACGCGTTACAAAATCAACATCTCTGGTAAAGCATGCACCATCCAACAGTAAAATTCCAGCATGCTGTTGATTTCTACATGACACAAGCTACTATTGGACTTAATCGATGTGTACCTGCAGCCTAGATAAGTTGCACTTCAGTGTCCTTGTAAGGATTATGACCATCAGAGACCCAAGAGATATTTGATGAAGCCGACGTTCCTGATACCAAGGCACACTTGGTAGCAACTGTTCCATCATAACCAGATATTGTTCTTAACAGAGAGTGAATGGGTAAACCAAACTGATGCGTTGGTGCACACATATAAAAGTCAGAAACTCATCTAGCCAATATACTTGAAGATTGAGGTAAAAGCTGAGAGCAGAGATCTTATCATCTTACCAGCTTGTGAATACTCGAGTTGAAAGTAGAATCCTGACTTAGTATAAGAAGGACGATCAACAACATATAGATCTGATTTGACGTCCTCTTTGAAGTGTTGTACAATGTTTCCATTATCGGCATTAACTGTTAATTCATAACAAAATGAGCAAAGAATTAGAATATAGTAGATGCAGTGTTCTAACAGACCGCAATCGACCAACAAATTTACATGTGAACATGAGCAATTGCGTTTCAGAGTGTTTTGAATGACATTGGCGAATATATTTCAATAGATTTTAAAAGCCATAACAACAAAAGCTCCACAAGCAAAATATTAGACCATGAATAAAAACTAACAAGGAACTACACCAAAGACATGATAGAGTTTGAGAAATAGATCAGGAAGATCTTTCAGAGCGTAACATACCATAGTGTCGAGATCAGTTCTCACTAATACATACTCCAGAAAACCAGCGTTGCCATTCAACAAAGAATAAAGCAACAGAGCCGAAGATTCCTCAGCCAAACACCTTAAATAAGCAACAAGAATTAGACTGATCCAGTGACTGTTTCTAAGAAGATTTCATGAATTTTCCAACCTAGATTATTCAGTCATGTGAACATATTAAGACAAACAAGCTCAAGAACAAACACGAAGCTAGAAAGGCATTAATTTCCAATACAGAACCATTAAGGAAAACAGAGTCTCCTCTTTGAACACTCAAAGTAAATCTCCCCTCAGAGATTCAGCAATAGCTTTATGATTTCAAGAGCACAGGGGGATTCGAGATAATCAAAACAATGGCATTTGGCTCGTTTAAGCAATAGATAAAGAGCGACAAAAGTAATTCAATTGAACTTTCATTCACATTTTCCACATCCTCCACAGGACAAAATACTTAGGCAACTGGACACTGGAAAAGCACATGATAGGTTCTAAACAAACCCAAACAAATAGCAAATGCAAAATAAGGAAGCAAATTCTTGAGGAGTCGTGAAGAGTGTGCTTCAATGCCTGTGCCTTCTGCGCCTCGAGGATGAAAGCCTATTTTTTTGGTAAGTGAGGATGAAAGCCTATTTGTTGCCCAATTCTATTTCTAGGTACAAAAAAGGTCATACCTTCGTAGCTCTTCAATGAAACAAAACCCAATGTTTTGGCAAAAATGCTGGAAAGAAAGGCAAAATGGTGGTAAACAGGCTTTTTGTTTTTTGGATTTTATATTATAGATGACATTGAAAGGCAGAGGATGCCCGTGGGCTAAAAGCCAAAGGTTATCGTACGTTGGTTAGACCAGTATTGTTGTATGGCCTCAAGTCCATCTCAATAAAAATTACCCGAGTCCAGAGGTTGATGGTAGCAGACACTGTACATAGGTCCTTCATGTTCTTTGTGTTTCATTATTTATTTCCTTGTTCTTCATTTTCTTCGTCCCGTCTTTTATGTTCTTTTATTTCTTCTCCTCTGCTCCTCATCATCAATTCCATCTCCTTCTCCTACCTCTGCTAATTTATTTTCCACCTTCTGTCCTTGTCTGAAGTTGAGCCCCCTTGGCCTTTCTCAAAAAGAAAATCTCAATTTCTTAGCCGAATCTTTGCCTTTCCCCCTTTTTTTCCTTGGGAACTGTAATGTGAGATGCGGCCTATGCGATGCAGAATGGCCCCTTAATTTTGCTTTTCCTTCGTTGTGTGCCAGATGGGCACTTCCAGAGCCCATCCTTACACCATTTCTGGTTTCTTTTCTGTGAAGCAGCAACTTCAGCTATAAAGAACACTATCCTCACCCCTATTTGTCTTTCCCCTAGTTGTTTACATGTCTATCAATTGGCCGTTGCGAATGTGAGTTAGTGCCAAATTGATTTCCAATATTTCTAGGACTACACTTGTAGCTTGGCTGAGTGTTTCAGGGAAACACGACGATGAAGCAGTATATCTCAAGGCTATTCACGACAATTATATTTAGTAGTTATAATGTTTAATCTCTTTTTTATGTATTTGCAGTATATATATTTAATATCATAATGTCTATTCTCTTTTTTTATGTACTTGTCTAACTTGTTTCTACAGAAGAGGTGTTGTGCACGACTTAGAAACATTTGCATAAAAGTGCACCTCGTATCCGGTATTTGTGCACCTTAGCATTGCACATCGGCCTTTAGAGCCTTGTGTGTCTCCCATGACATCGGCATATCTGCTGTTATAGAAATCATGTGTAATCTAGGGATTGAATCCAAGACCACAGAAGAATTTGGATCTGTTTCATGCAAAATATCATTATTGTGCAAATCTGTGTTTCTGGACAACTAGGAGAGTAGATAATCCTAGTCAAGAAATTCCACATTTCCACTCAATGTTTGTCTTCATTCACACAGGGACCCTAACATAAAAAGTCCATGATCTATCAAAGATAGAGAAAAAGCCACTAAGAAGAGTTGGGTTTCTAGTGTTTGGAAGATGATTCATTTGGCTATTTGGGGGTGCACTTGGAAAGAAAGGAATCGTCAAATTTTTTGGAGCAGACCCTTGTCCTATCAAGATTTCAAGCCCCCTTTTTCAGAATCTTATATGGTTGGAGCTATGCAACCAACAATGGAAGAGAGCCGAGGTTCTTTAGATAACGTCCACAATATTATGCAAGATAGCTTGAAGGCATCATCACTCTTGTAATTGCCCCTTTGCACATGCTAGGCATGCCCCTGGTGTCTATCTAATACAAGTTTTTGAATTGCTCATCCAAGACCACCAAAAATAAATAAATAAAGGAATTGTCACAACACGTGTGAGCTCAAAAGTTATACGATATTTATATCCTTAGGTTCAATGAAACACCTTCTATGTCCAAAACTTTATCCCTCACGCAGGTTCATTTATATGTTTAAGATCAGTTTGGTGATGCAGGTTAGGATCATGAGTGGGGCGAAATTCGAGAATTTAGGGTTTCAAAATAGGAAATTTTGGGGAATTGGACGAGAAATAGAAGAAAACAGTAAAAAAAAGGATAGATTCTTAGGAATCAATGAAACAAAAACCTATGAGATCCACCCAGAGTTTATGGGAGATCTCCTCACAAAGAACCATGAGTCATGGCTAAGAGAAGCAACAATCTGCTAGGAACTTTCTCATTTCATTGATGTTTGTAAAACACCACCTAAAAATGCTTATATAGCCCTAGGATAACTTGGAGAACAAGCTAACCCCAAACCTTAAACTATAACTTGTTTCCCAAGCAAAGATACCACCTAAAACAATGAAAAAATAGACCCCTAAATTACCTGAAAATAAACAGACCAAAATAAAACAAAACAGAAAAGATCTCCTAAGATCCCACTCCTAATGTAACTCTAAACCAACTATAAAACAATCATAATAATCTACAACTGCAAACTTTGGAAAAATAAAAGCAATACAGAATTTAATGCCATAACACTTTATTTTGCCTCCTTGAGTTCCTTGCATTGTTTGCACCATTCCAACAACCTCATCCTCAAGTTTTGTGGTGGTTGAGGAATCACAACACCAGGGGTTTCCGGATCGTAAACATGAGACATGGAAAAATTTTCTACTGTCCAATGATCTTTGGTGCTGAAGATACCAATCATATGGTGGGGCACTGGGGCCGATGCTAGGAAGATCGTACATATTGGCATATGGTGTGTCAAGACTGTTAATAATTAGTTCCTCAGGAGGAGTGCTCTGAATCCCTGGTAAATTAATAAGTTTAGCCTTCCCAGATTCCTATTCCTTGACTTGCTTTACTTTGTCATGATAATAAACATATGTGCTAGTCTTAGATCCGGTTGACATCTATTTATAGACATCAAATATAATTAATATCCATCAAATCCGACTCTGCTGAAGGCCTTGCCTTTGTTGATATGAGTATCAATGGGGTCATAACTATGGGTACCTTATATTAAAAGTGCTTGAGACGCACAAATGTGGAAAGGGTCATGGGGCCTAGGACGCGGGCTTTTTGTACACGAGGTTCACTTTTACTTAAAATCCTTGAAAATCATTCCTGAGCCATATTTTGACAAATAAGTTAGACAATAGCAAGAAACAAGTGATTATACTTCACAACAGATCATACTATAGTATATTACATTGGGCTCGTTAATTCTAATGGCATTTTAGAAAGCAGGAAAAAAAGAGAGAAATAATATTTGACAGCATATTAGTATGGCTAAGGTAAGTGTCAATCCAAAGGTATTTGTGTTTTTCAATTGTGCGTGCTCCCTTTTCTCTCTTTCCTATGACCTTTTTCCATAAAGCGCAAGCTTGGGCTGCTTTGAGCGTCAATCTGAAGCACAAAAAGTGCGGCCTTCTGTGGGCTTAAAGAATGAGTTGGGTACGACCCCTTGCAATGAGCAACAGGTTGAACTTTGGGCCTTTGTGAGTTGGGAGCGCACTTTCTTAAACACAGGTTGGTACTAAGCAATTCAAGGACCTTCTGATGTAATCCTCTTTAGGAAATAGAACAACCACCTCGAATATTCTCTGGAAAACTTTATTTCAGTAGCATGTGCTATTATATCCAGGTTAATCATCTCAAAATTGGATGGTAGCTAGTCTTAAATAATGACTTACACTTACCTACAAATTTTCCCTTAGAGCTTTTGGTATAAACACAGCGATCTTTATCAACCATAGAGAAGCCATTAGCAAGGATTCAAAATCGCTCTAATACGGCAATTGCGTTCCATATCGCGCCTATCGTGTCATGAAAACACAGTATGCCCAACTCCAAAACATTTCCAATGCGGTCGTTTCATCACGGTTCGGCCCGTTAGATATGACCACACAATGAAAAACAAATATACCAATGCGTTGAAGATATTTTAAGGCCATGAAATGACCTCACATGTCGTAGCATTAGATGCCTCCGCGATATGGAAGAAGCCCTCAAGACTAAATGACTTCAGAGGTTTGCAAATAAAGAGGATGCTATGTGGAAAAAGGTGATTGCCACAATATACGGGATCAAGAATTTTGGCTGGTGGAGTAAGAACTCTTACATCCATGGAGTGAATTGCTGGAAATCTATTATGAGTGGCTTTAACCTTTTCCATTCTCTCATTCTTTAAGCCACAAAAGCCCACATTTTTTTGCGCTTCAAACATAGGCTCAAAAACGACCTAAGTTCGCGCTTTATGAAGAAGGATCATGGCAAAGAGAAAAGGGAACACACATCATGGAAAAACACAAATACCTTTAGATTGAAGCTTACATTTGCTATATTATCCAATTTGGGGTAGAGCCCCTTATTTGATTGCATGCAATTGCTTCGAGCATAGACGAAATTGAAGAACCCAAATTTAGAAACCCTAATTTTTGGATGCAGGGTTGGTTGTAGTTGAAGGATTGTCCAGTGTTCTAATAAAGACATAGGTCCTGTTTGGCAAACAGCTGTTAGCTCTTTGTATTGGCTGTTAGCCTGTTAGATGTTTCAATCAGTTGTTTGCATTAGCTATTTGAATCAAATGTTTTTAAGAAACGTGTTTGGTAAAATTAGTTATTTCTATAGAATGTACTTCATAAAATTCCAATCATGCCCACATCTCTCATTTACTACTAAATAATTTTTTTAATTAGTTGATCACTTATTTGCTTTTCTATATGAATTAAATTTACGTGATATGTATAAATTACCTTCACTCATATAATCTCGTTTTATTACTAATTCTAACAAATAAGAATTAAATCTTCTCATTGATTTATAAATGAATTGTTTTTTTAATCTAATTTTCTTTTCAATCTAAATTAAAAGTCATGTGATGTCTAAGGGCCCATAACACAACCTTGTTTTGTTGTTCACTTAGATAATTTTCTATTTATTATTAGTTCAACTTTCTTTCGATATAATTTATTTTTTTTTGGGTGGAGGGGGTAAATTGAGAATTCAATTTGCATTGCATTTAATATTACTATATAAAAATAGCAAGAATTAATGATTTTATCTTTTTATGAAGGTATGAGTTACTATAGATCATTATCTAATTTGAATTTGAAGATGCAAGTTAAAACTTAGAAGAGACAGGACAAGAGAACGTATGAATTTTACTTATGCTATTTAATCAATGACATTTTAGTCTTTTATATTAAAAACCCAAATAGCTAACTTGCAAAAGTTACAGACTTTAGCTTTTTGGAAAACAGCTTTTGGGGGTGAAAAAGCTATTCTAAAAAGTCAATCACCAAACAGCTACTGACTTAGTCAAACAGCCAAAACGACCCCAAAAAGTTCTTTTTGAGTAAAAAGTCATCCAAAAAGCCACCTACCAAACACCCCCCTAGTTGATCAATCTTTTCCCATACTTTTCCGACGGTCAATCTACATCGGTCTCTTCCTCTCTAGATGGGAAATATGGTGCCCCCAACGCCAATAGTATAGAAAGAAGGATTAAAGAATATATTTCACTTCCGTCTTAATATGCTCTCAAGTATTATTTCCTTCCTTTTTTTCTTTCCTTCGTAAAATGCCTTCAGAACTAATGCACCCAATATAATCACTTGTTTAATGCTATCATCTAACTTATATGTCAAAAATATGGGTTTGAAATGATTTTCAAGAATTTTGGGGTAAAAGTGTCTTGTGTCCGAAAAGCCTACGCCTTCGCCAAGCCTCTGCCCTTGGACCTAGGACCCTTTGCGTTCTTGTGCACCTCGAGCTTTTTTAATATAAGCTATGATCCAATTTAAGGTGAAAAATGGGTCAAAGGTCTTGTTTTGGCACAACTCTTAGTGTGGACATCAACCTCTCAAGTTCCAATTCCCACATCTTTAGGAAAGCACGATTGAAAGAGGCAATTGTGCGAGAAGTGGTCTCTAGGAATGGAGATCAAAACCATTGGAATATCACTTTCTTGAGAAGCCTTAATAATTGGGAAGCAGAGAATGTACTCTTCGCTAACTAACACTAATGTTGTTCTTGAGGATGAGGTGAGACTATTGGCCTCATAACTCAAGTAGGCAATTCACTGTCAAATGTTATTGTAAAGAGACATTTAAAGGGTCAACTCAAGTTGGTTTTCCATCCAAGGCTATTTGGAAGTCCAAGGCTCTCACAAAAGTGTGCTTTCTAGCTTGGGCGACACCCAAAGGAAAGATACCTACAAATGGCGAGCTTAAAAGGAGAAGCTTCAAGTTGGGTAGTAGGTGTTCAATGTGTTTTGCGCGGGAAGACTCGATTGACCACCTTTTTGTCTATTGTCAAATGGTCTCCAATTTATGGCACTTGTCATTTCTGTTGATGGGGATTAGTGGGGTACAACCTAAAACCACAAGAAATGTGTTGGTGGCTTGGAGAAGAAGGTCAAAGAAGTGTTGGGTCTTTGGAGTTTGGAAGTTGATGCCTTTGACTATTTGGTGGAGTACTTGGAATGAGAGAAATAGCCGGATTTTTGAAGGCAAGGCCAGATCTATTCAAGATTTCAAACTTTATTTTTTAAGGACGTCGTACTAGAGTCAAGATCTCGATGACTCGATCATGGTACATAATTGACGTTTTTGGATTTTGTGGATAGGATTGTTGTTGAGAGCTTGAATGCATGATGAATATTCGCTTGGTGTTCTTTATTGCAATTTTTGATTACTCATCCCAAAAAAAAAAAAAAACAGAAGACCTCACATGTCTTCAAACTTCAGGTTTGTGAACCTTTTGAATAAAACCTTTTGGTTGTTCCATACAAGTTTCTTTAATTAAATCCTCTTTGAGTACATCCGTATGATGCAACTTTAGGTCCAAACTAGCAATAATGGCTAAATAAAGGTGAATTAAGGAAACACACATGATACAAGGCAAAACTCTCTGCAATTGATCCTAACAAGTTGCGTGTACCCTTTTGCAACAATTTGAGCCAAATGTCAATTCTGGAGCCAGGCATAATGTTTAAGCACCCACTCGTTCTCAAGTAACATATGAAGCCTAAATTTCTCGTATCTACTTGATTTTTCAAACAAGGATCAATGCATCTCAAAGCAATCAATTGTTTCAATCTCATGTGAGAACAATTAAGTACATTTGACCAAATCAATGAAAGTGTGATGAAATATAGAAGCTGAATGATTTGTTATCACATTCACTGGACCACAACTACATGAATGAATCAGTTACGGAAATTCGGCTCATATGCCTCACATAGCCTTTCCAAATAGTTTTCTTCCTATTTTTTCCTACCAAACAATGCTCACAAGGGGGCTAGTCTATACTTGCATTTGCTACCGAACTTTATTTTGCTTGCTATTGCAAATATAGGCTACTAGCTCATGTGGCCTAATCTAAGCATAAGTTACTCACATAACCATAATTATGTGAATAAGCAAATATGAAAAACAAACACTTAGATTGTTGGAACTAACATACAAATCTATCACAAGCAAACCATTTCTGACAAAATCATAAATACAAGTTGTCTCTAAAACAACTTGGCTTCAATGTCATAAAATAGTCAAAACAAAACCTAAAGGTAACAAACCAATATAGAAAAAATATTCCAGCGAATATCAAGACCAAAGAGGACATCATGTAGAATATTGTCTCGGCCACCACACAAGACTAGTGTGCATGTTCCGATTTTTTTAACAACCACCTTGCTTTCGTTTCCACATATGTTGAACCAAGAAGGAACTCATTAGAAGACGAGTAAAGCTTCACAGTCCTAATTACGTGGTTCAGACTTCAGAGTCTTGAACCTACGATACACATAGGATTAGTTTTAGAAAGAATAATAAAACTAGCAGCACAAGAGTTACTAGTAGACATCCGGAAGTACCTTTTAAGGATCAGTCAATCACGAATCAAGTCACCCATCAGGTCACAATTAAAGTTCACTTCAATTATGCCAAAATCTTCTTTCTTGCACAGTTTTCTTGGCCTTAATGGTCATGTTCAAGATTCTTACTTCTGCCAATGTAGTTCCCTTCGTTCTTTCTCTTAAAACCATTCCTCAAGTTAGAGGTTGACATGTTTACTAGTAAACTTATCCTTTCACTAGCCTCTTGCAGCTCTTCCTCGGTCAAGACGTTGCCTAATATCCTCAGAGGTAACAACATACTTATTTAATGATAGGAGGCACGAACAGATAATGGCATGAACTTGTTACTTATTGGTCAAACATGATAGTAAGACTTAAATCTAGCAACTATGGCAGCACAAATGATGCTTATCGGCACAAAAGCACATGTATCTAATATTTCAGCATACACTTATCTATGCAACTTCGCAACAACTAACAGAGTTAATATACAAACATATATCCTAGATTCGAAAGTTTACATCAAGTGTGTTAGTGTAATTAACTTTGTCATTTCGTCCCAAATCGCCACAATATATATTGAAATATCTCAAAAAAGAAATTCTCGAAATTCTAATACAAGATGGCATGCCAACAACAAGAATATTTCAAGAAAATTCGAGATAATAATATTCATAAATATGTAAAAAAGGATTTAAACATTTCTGACATAAGTTGCTTAGTAATGAAATTCTTAAAAACATATTTTAAAGAAATTTTAATGTCCTCATACCGAACATATTTAGACAAAGTGCATAACTTTCACATGCAATTAGAGAGGTTACAACATATGAAATGAAACATATTCTCATATCTCAAAAAGAAATTCTCGAAATTCTAATACAAGATGGCATGACAAACACAAGAATATCTCAAGAAAATCCAAGATAACAATCTTCATAAATATATGAAAAAGGATTTAAACATTTCTAACATAAGTTGCTCATTAATGAAATTCTTAAAAACATATTTTTAAGAAATTTAATGTCCTCACACCTAACACATTTAGACAGAGTACAAAACTTTCATATGCAATTAGAGAGGTTACAACATATGAAATGAAACATATTCTCATAATGCATAACATAATTCATAATTTTCATGAATTCCAATCTAAGTATGTATACTTATTATATATTGCATGAAATTCATAAAAACAAATGTGACGAAAGTATTATATAGATTTCACATAATATTTTCACTCAATTTCCACTGTGCGTTTCTCTATCTTAGTTAATGGTGAAGAATCTAGTTTTTCTCAAGCTCAAGAGGCCTAAGGCAAGGTGACCCATTGTCGCCTCTATTGTTCATTTTCATTATGGAGACTCTCAGTAGATTAGTGATTAAAGCAGGTGAGGAAGGTTTCTTGAACGGCTTTCATATTAGTAATCCTCATTCCGAGGGTTTGGTGATATCCCATTTGCTCTTCGCCGAAGATACCCTCGTTTTTTGCAAGCCAGACGAGAGTAATTTGGGCTACTTAAGGTGCATCCTTCTCCTGTTTGAAGCTATGTCGGCACTAAGGGTCAACCTCTCCAAAAGTGCACCCCTTCCGGTAGGCGATGCGCCTAATGTTCATGTGTTAGCCCGTTTTTTTGGGTGTGGAGTTGATCATCTGCCTTCTTCTTACCTTGGTCTTCCTCTTGGTGCTCCTTTTAAGAGCATAGCGATTTGGGATCCAGTTGTTGAGAGATTTCATAAGAGATTGACTGGCTGGAAGTCAAAGCTTTTGTCTAGAGGGGGTAGATTGACTCTTTTGACAAGCACTTTGTGTAGTCTGCCCATCTACTTCATGTCTCTTTTCACCATCCCAGCTAGCATTGCTAGTTGGTTAGAGAAAATCATGAGAGATTTTCTTTGGAATTCCAACGAAAATGGTGACGACCTCCATTAGGTCAATTGGAATGAGGTATGCCGTCCTAAACATCAGGGAGGACTTGGCATAAGACCTCTTCGTGTTATGAATGAAGCGTTGAAGACCAAATGGCTGTGGAAGTTTGCAAAAGGGGATAGTGCTATGTGGAAAAATGTGATCAAGGCAAAATATGGGATAGACGAGTTGGGTTGGTGGAGTAAGAAGAGTCCTTATCCTCACGGAGTTGGTTGTTGGAAATCTATCTTAGCAGGTCTTGAGCGTTTCAAATCTTTAGTGCATTTTGACGTGAGGGATGGATCAAGGGTGTTATTTTGGCACGATGTTTGGTATGGGGATCGCCCTTTAAAAAATCTTTTTCCAGACCTTTTTAGGATGGCTCGTTTGAAATATGCCACGGTTAAAGAAGTTGTTTCTTGGAATGGTGACGTTAGCCATTGGGATTTGATTTTTGTAAGGAGTCTTAATGATTGGGAAGAGGAAAGTGTTCGTAATTTGTTAGCAAAGGTTCTGTCCCAAGGTAATGATGAGATTGTGTGGCCACTAAACGTTAAGGGTTCCTTTAGTGTAAAGAGTTTTTGTTCCACACAGTTTGAAGCCTTGGACGGTTGTGACTTTCCTACTAAGTCCATTTGGAAATCTAAAGCTCCCACAAAAGTGTGTTTCTTTGCCTGGGCAACCACTTTAGGCAAGATTCCCACGGACGACATGCTTAAGAGAAGAAATTTTAGAGGTCCAAGTAGATGCTCCATGTGTTTGGAGGAGGAAGAAACTGTGGATCATCTTCTTGTACATTGTCGGTGGGTTCCTTCGCCTTGGGATTTATCTCTCTCGCTTATGGGGATTAGTTGGGTTCAACCTTCTAATGTGAGAGATGTGGTGGTGGCTTGGAGGAGAAGGATGAAGAAGAGCTGGGTCCTTGGAGTTTGGCACATGATTCCTTTAGCTATTTGGTGGGCTACTTAGAAGGAGAGATATCGCTGTATTTTCGAGGACAAAATCTTGTCATTTCAAGATTTCAAGCTCTATTTTTTGAGGTTGTTGTATAGTTGGAGTGTGAGGCTTAGTGGTGGCAAAGAGTTAAATTTTTTGGCTTTTATCAATAGCATAATAGATGAGAGCTTAAGGGTATAATGTTTTTTGTAATGCCCCGTTTGTACATGGGTGACATCCTCTTGGTGTCCTAATATTATACATCTGTGATTATTACCAAAAAAAACAAAAACAAAAACAACGAAAAAGGATAGAATTCTTAGGAATCCACCTAACAAAAGCCTAGGAGATCCACCTATGGTTTGCAAGAGATCTACTCACAAAGAACCATGAGTCCACATTGCCAAGGAAAGCAACAAGTTGCTAGAAAATTTCTGATTTCATTGATGTATGTAAAACGCCACCTAAACAATGCTTATATAGTAGCCCTAGGATGACTCGAAAAACGAAGTAGCCCCAAACCCTTTATTGTAACTCATTTCCCAAGGAAAGATACCAGCTAAAATAATAACAATAAAAAGACTCTTACAACACCCAAAAATACACCTACCAAAACACCAAAAAAAAAGGGGGAAATCTCCAAAGATCCCACTCCTAATATAGCCCTTAAATTACCTATAAAATAGTCAAAATAATGTACAACTACAAACCTTGGACAAATAAAAACTAGACAATTTAATACCAGAATAATTTATTTTGTCTCTCCGAGCTCCTCCTATTGTCTACATCAGTTGATTGTCTTTGATGTTTGCACTGACTCTACAGTTCTCCAATGCATGGCTAGTTGAGTGCAACCTCCAAAGGAAGTAATTGCCATGGCTGGGGTTTGCAGAAATATTTTGAATACCTTTGTATTTTACAGATTAGCTAACGTTAACAAGGTTCTGATTAAGAATGCTGATTATCTGGCCGCAAAGTCTCCAATAGTAAAATCATCTGTATCAGCAACCCCCCCCCAACCCAGAAAAGGGCAAAAAGACAAAAAGCACTGTGAGGCAAATAGGGAAGTAATTTCACATCAAATGAAAAATAAATGGCTTAAAAATGGTCTTCCTCACAACATAAGAAAATTTCCTTGGTTGAAACCAATTTTTTTAAAATGTGGCTTTAGTTTCATGAATCTCATCCAGTTTCTAATGAGAAAATACTTTCACATAGATGCTGCATTTTATGATTCACCATGAGAAGAAATCAGTAGATCATATGAAAACCACAACCCGCCATGAAAGCACCTGTTTGTCGGAGGTGCTTCAGAAACAATGTACTGAACAGTTACCATGCCCCATGTTTGTGAGCAAATCAAAGCCCAAGGTAAAAAATGTCTCCAATGAAGAACAGAAAAAAAAGGGGGACACAGACATGCAAATGTCGCTCAGTTGGTGGTCACGACAGTAGGGGGAGAGACAGGAGAGAGAAAGAGAGAGACTTCACAATAACTGTCATTACCATTTTTTTCCCAATGTAAAAGCATAAAAAGATAACTGAAAACCAAGTAGGGCCTAAATAGTGAGCAGAAAAAACTTTGCACTTACAAAACAGCCATGCATGAAGTCATATACAAAAAGAATCATTAATGATGTGTGGAGAGCCGACAGCACAACTAAATGCAGAGAGTCCATATAGCAACAACAAGAAATACAAAAAGGATAAAAAACAAAACGCTAATGCCCTCTGCAATAAGCCAAATACATTTCAATACAAAATTGCTGAAATAAAAAGAAACAGCACTCACATGCCAAGAGTATCAAGAAGCAACGCAAAGGGTACCCTCACAATAGGACCGCTATGCGCATTTCCCTCAATATCCACTCGATCAACTGCAAGTTAGGGACTAATCAACAGATGTTTTCAAATCATAGTATGAAAATGAAAGAAAAATGGCCGAAGCCCTTACATTCAACATCCCTTGCATTTTCCAGAGCCTTGCAATATGGGTTCTCAGAAGAACACATTCCCTCCTTAGAAAGAGGGCACAAAGCAGCACCGTCATCCCCTCCAGCCATAACATGACCATCAACAAAAACGTATCTACGAAAATGTACAAGAATGAGCAAAACATGCAGACTGATCCGTGCCAACAGGTATCTGGATCCTTCATATACTGATCCAAAGAAGACATTAAGGGGCAACAACACCAAATTTGCTGCAGCATTAAAAAAAATGTTAGCACAATTAACACAAATAGAATGGAATTGAGGGGCAAAAACGAGGGAAACATGCAGTGGGGAGGAGAAGACAGCATATCCCTGGGTTTGCATGTGTGTCTATATATACATATAAATACATACATACATATATATATATATATATA
>JACYFF010010365.1:56915907-56928155 GCA_017589665.1 Selenicereus undatus | reverse complement strand
ATATATATATATATATATATATATATATATATATATATATGTTTGTGTGTGTGTGTGCACACACACACGCACACATATATATAGACACACACCCACATACATGTGTGTGTGAATCAATGGATGCACTGTGAACAATTTAAAATCGTTGATGACTAAAACTGATCGCTTTTCTGTCTAATATAAACATATTGTATTTATAGATAATGAAAAAAGATGGTTTAAAAAAAAATCAGTACATGTCGTCCAAAATGTCATATCATATTTGTTTAAAAAAACCGCACACATACTTGTAGGTTTTTCATGTCTGAGTCTCATAAGTGAATGCCTCAGAGATGCCCCATAAGGTTGCTTTCACTAGCCATTCTGTGTTTCACTCATTTTAATTGACGTACTTCATTAATATATCCTATCTTAATTCAGCAAGCACCATTACTGATTTGTCCAATGTCTACAACCGCCTTCAAAACCATCATATCGTTGGCACATTTTTTCCATTTCCCATAAGGTTGGCTTGTACAGCCTCATAGAATCCTAACTTCTAATGTGGCATGACATTGAATTTTTCAAGTTGATACATGCAATCAACCACTTAGAGGACATAATAGAAATATAGCTGATGCCTATTTCACATGGAAAGGCATGAGAGTTTACAAGATGTGAGTTGTCCATATTGGAAAATGAGAACCACCATCATTGGCACAAATGATATCTCATTGTGATTTTCTTGGCATGGTCTATTCAAGTTTGTGGAACAGCCTCTCAGACAAAAGTGTACAAATAAAAATGAATATAAGCAACAAAGACATCATTACCAGCAGCAGAACCAACTTTTTGCAAGACACCATGCTGACTGCCCTCAGAAAAGGCCACATGAGATGTACCGTGCAATGCACCCCGAGGGAGGGACGTGTAATTCAGGAGCAGTCTACGAACAACAAAAGCAACCACACAAGCTTCCTGAAATTGCGAGCCAAGTGCACATTGATATTCATGGAAGAGCTACAGGTTTGGTAACAGATAACAAAGAAGAAAAAGCGGAGTTCTTAGCACCTGAGCCATAGCAGCATTCAGAAATGGGTGGGTATCGTTTGGCCCTGTTGATGGCCCAGAAAGAAGCTGAGTTGACATGGCAACCATCACGAACTTAAGCAGTTCATAATGGAGTAGATAAGTGTCAGGACTACCATTTGGAAAAGCAGCATATTAGGCGCATGATACACACACAAAAAAAAAAAATTAAAACACTTTCGTATGTATTTGCTTACCTAACATCAACTGTGCAAATATAGCTGAGTGCACTGCACATGATAACCCTCTCAACACTCCAATCTGCAGTTCACAGAAATAATAAGGCAAAGCCAACACCATTACATTTAGGAAGTCAGGTCCACGACTCCCAAGTAAAGCCCAAAAGGCACAAAGCCCATAATGCACAAAACAACAATTTTGCAAACAGGAGGAAATTGGCTTCAGTCATACACCTTGCTAAAAGCAGGATTTCTTAATCCTTGTTACAAATAACCAAGAACCAATGGGGGAATGCAAGAAGGGAAGGGAGAATAACCTCTCTTGACACAAACGAACAGCAAAGTACGCAAGAAGAGGACCAGTTTTTAATTCTAAGCGCTACTACGGAAGTTAACCTGCTGGCCAGAAAGAGCAATGGCTTAGCAGATGTTGCGATGCATAAAGAGGATTGAGGCAAATTAATAATAAGCTTCTCTACTTCTGGAGAGAAATGTGCAAGAAAAATTCTAGCCTTATCCCTATTCATCCTTCTTAACTCCAATCAAATTTAGCCAGAACATTTTGTTGTCTCCTCCAAGGCCTATTGGTGCCTGTTTATAAAGCATTTATATCTTCAAAGGATCTATTCATTACAATGGGGGACAAGATCCCATGGATCATCTCAAGTTTTATCAAGATACAAATTCAAACCAGCGAATCGTCGTACAGTAATAAGAATTGAACAAAACCAAGCATCAACTCGGCACACTGTGTTGGCAACATCAATTTCTGCTGTCAACATACCTTAGGTCCCAATGAGTAGATGCTCTAACCAGTTTTAAAATGACTGTTGATTTTGGTTAAGACAACCTTTCAAAACTAAAAAATATTACAATCAGATTTTCCCATTAGATAACTGAAAGATTGCAGGATCAATAACAAGAGATTCACACAAAATATCACACATGAATTAATAGAATTGAATAAATGTTTACTAAGTCCATATATGTTCGTTGTCTACTCTTTTTTATCCTTTAGTGACAAGGGCTGTGCATCCCTTGATGTGCGTAGCCCATAAAAGCAGCTGCTGCCAGTGATGGGTCCAAAATATGAAGTCATTACATGAAAAGGTAACTGCACAGCCAAATTCTGCAAGATTTGATGAGAACTCTACCCTTGCCAGTATATCAATTATTGGAACCATCTGAAAAATGCAGTTGCCAGAAGTTGAAGATTGCAGAGAAAACTCAAAACCTCCATGATTATATTTTACATACAATAACACATTTGACTTCATGTATACACGTGCTTGTTACTTCTACATCAGGCTATCCAGCTCCTCTTATGTAGGACGAAGTGGCATTCAACCAACTCACTATATTCATCATGCTATGTTAAGCAACCCCCTCCCCCAAGGGCCACGAGAAACAAATAAACATTTAATGCAATAAAAGCTGCCCAATAAAAGCTGCCCATTATCGGCATCCAAAGTCTGCCCTGATACAATGAACCACATCAGAAGCTCATGCTAAGTCTGCATCGAAACAAGCGTGGTCCGAAAGCGCCAAAAAAGAAAACCAAGAAATGTAAAAATGTTAATTGAGGAATTTACTGGAGTTCATATAAGGCCATTCTGATATGGGGAAAAAGGCATTTTGTATTTGGACGGAAGGGTGTCATGTGCGAAAAGGAGGCAGATCACTTCCCAAGCCGGTGAAAGCAATGAAAAGTTAATTAGCACGAAGCACCATCATAAATCAATTGGTATTATCCAGTTCAAAGCCATCCATAGCAAGTCATGTTACTGCCACAATATTTTCTTTATTTCCAGTCCTGGCATACCAACTTGTTACCTTTTGAGAATGTCTCTGGCACACCCTCATTCTCATCCAAAATAAGATATAAATCCTCGAAGTTACTAGCCTTGGCATTTTCTATAGCATGCTTCAAAAATACCGTAGACAAGTACACTGCATGCAGAGCCTTAGCAAAAGCAATGGATGAACTAGCAGCAACTGAAGCACAATTTTGCAAACAGCATGCCAAGTGGATCAACAGCTTCGCAAGATGCCTGGTCTGATGGTTGTTCCGAGCTGTACCAGGGGATAAAAGGGAAAGAAGTCAGCAATACCACCTCCAACACCCCAATCCAGACAGGGGGTCTAGTGGTAGTACTAGTACCAAAAAAAAAAAAGACATAAAGAACAATGTAAAAAAGGCAATAAGTATGCAAGTATGCATTATGAGGTTATTGAAAAGATCACTACTATGATCAGCCATCAGTAATAGCAGCTAGAAATTAGCTTTTTCATCTATCACAGTATAGATATTTGTGGTGACACTAACAACTGTGCAAGGCACAGCCTTTATGATGCCCTTTCAACCAAAATGACCACTGCTAAGGCTGATCAGGCGCCACCATCGAGGAATGCAGGAGCCTTGATGAAGTGGCCATGCCTAATAGGAGCCTTGAAAAGCCACGAAAACAAAGATAGCAACCAGTCACAATCCTACAGCAGGTACCGTAAGTGATATCTAGCATATCTAATTTTGAGATTACCACTCTGCTCTAAGGGCTTCTAATTCAGCTTAGTCATGGAGACACGTAGATTACACTCTTAACATATTTTGTCTGATAAGGAAAATAAGAAATTATATGCATCAAGATCAAACAGCTGGATGCAGAGCTAGCATCCTAGGAAAGGGCTGTACACAGATTTTTTTTTATTTTATTTTTTTATCAGGTAGGGCTGTACACAGATTTGGCAACTAACCACAACATCTACGAGTTCAAAAGAACAATGACAACAGTTAACATAATCCGGGAATATGTTTTCTATAAGTTTATTTTTTAAAAATAAGTTGTCGTTTTTTTTTTATGAGGGACTTAGCAAAGTCATTACCAACTGACTGAGGGTGGCATAGGGATAGGCAATCCGGGAATACATTCCCAGACCTTATACCAAAGCATCAGACGATTCAGACCATACAAATGCCCCCCCCCCAATTCTGCCCAACACAGGGAGTGGAAGAGTTATGCCGCCTTTCATCTACAATTGAATTCCATTGAGGCCTGTTGGACGGTAGATTTGAAAGGAATTTACTGCCTACTGCTCCACAATAAAAGACACACCGGACACCCTGTCGCTTCCCTCACTAAGCAATAAAAATTGATCAATAACAACGCCAACCACCTAAACAGTCCATAAAGGAGAACTGGTGACTCTTCATCATGAACTGCTTAGAACTTCTTTTCTGCAGATTCTAACTTATCATTTCTCTCAACCATAGTTACCGGATTCAAATATGATCAGACATTTGCACACTTAAGAATGAAGATGTAAACCCTGCAAAGTACAGTTGAAGTGCAAACTGCAGGTAACACACAAAATGGGTCCACAAAGGAGTACTGGTGACTCTTCATCGTGAACTACTCAGAACTTTTTCTTTTCTGCAGATTCTAACTTTTCATTACTCTCAAGTCTCAAATTCTGAATCAGGTTGAGTACATAATGTAAGGGATTCAGCATATTGAAGGCCATGTAAACACTATGTTACATGAACTTGGGTATGGGGTGTCGGACACGGGATCAGATTCGATTGCCTCACTCGTCCAAGCTCTAACTTTAGGACACGAGGACACTGTCTAAAATTTGGATGCGGATATGAGAACTCATTATTTTACATATGACCGTTGCAATTTCGAGTTAATCTTCCAAGAATATTTCAATAGTTAAACAATTGTCCACTTGTCGAACGGTTGAACATTAAAGATCCATTAACATAAGAATGAACGAAGGAAAAATACCATATATTCCTAATTTTTTCACCCCGTTGCTTTAGAGTTTAGATTAGGGTCCGACACATATCTCATGTCCTATCCGCGCAGTGTTGTATCTGATCTGGGTACGGAGGGGCAAAATGGAGAGTCCGGTTATCAGTGTAAACAGCATGCTCAGTCTGTGATGTATCGAAACTGCATAGATAGGATTTGGTTACCTTTTGCAACCAGGCAGAAGAGGCAGTTGGACGTGTCAAGGTCATGGCTGTTTTCCTACGTCCATGTTGCTTTGTCTAGCATTTATGACTTCTTTTGTCATGAGATCTACATGAAAATCATAATTCCATACCCCTCAAGAATTTTTCTTTTAACTTCCCTTTTGCTTCTTTTTTTATCACACTTCCATGCTGCGAGTCAATTGGCCACAACCTTAATTGTCAGCAATGAGCAAGATAGTATCTAGTCAAGTTAGCTTGATGTGATGCTAAGAAGTTCAAGAGGCAATTACATGTGTTGCCCATTCTTTAAGCCCACAGAAGCCCCACTTTCGTGGGCTTTTTTTGTGATTCAGACCGAGGCTCAAAACAACACAAGCTTAGTTTAAAAAAGCCCACTTGAGGCACGCCTAGGCGCGCCTCGGTGTGAGGCTACCAGGTCAGCGCCTCGAAGGGGATGAGGTGCGCCTCAAGGATGCGAGACTATATCTTCCCCCTTTTTCTTCTTTTTCTTAGCCTTGCCTTTGCCTTTTTTCTTCTTTTCCTTCCTTGTGAGCTAAAAGGTGAGCTAAACTTTTACCGTAAGTACATGCATTGGGGAACTACGATGATAAGATAACATGTCTTAAGGTTAATTACTATGTTAGTAGTCATATTGATGTCTAATCACATTTTTAATGCATTTATGTAACTTATTTCTGCAAAATATGTTTTGTGAAATATGAAATACTTCTAAAAACTTTTGCATAGAAGTGCGCCTTGCGTCCATGATGCGTGCGCCTTTGCCTCGCGCCTTGTGCCTCACGCTTTGCGACCCTATGCACCTCAGTGCGCCTTGCGCTTTTTAAAACTAAGAACACAAGCACGCGCTTTATGGAAAAAAAGATCATGGAGAGAGTGAAAAGGGAACACACACCATGGAAAAACACAAATACCTTTAGATTAACACAAATACCTTTAGATTAACACTTAACTTTACTATATTATTCAATTTTGGGTAACCTTTATCTAATTGCATGTAATTGCTTCAAGTACAGACTAAATTGAAGAACCCTAATTTGGAGAGCCTGATTTTTGGACGGAGAGTTGCGTTGCAGTTGAAGGCTTGCATAGCGTTCTAATAAAGACAGAGTAAACCAATCTTTTCCCATACTTTTTTGACAGCCAATCTACGCTGGTCTCTCCCTCTCTCTAACTGGGAAATATGGTGCCACCAATGATATGGAATGAAGGATTAAAGAATATATTTCCCGTCAGTCCCAATATGGGTCAAATATCGTTTTCTTCCTATGCTTTCCCTCTCCCTCCTAAAATGCCTTTAGAATTGATGAACCCAATACAAGATATTATAGTATGGTTTGTTGTGATGTCTAATCACTTCTTTAATGCTATCATCCAACTTATTCGTTAAAATATGGTTTAGAATTTATTTTCGAACATTTTTTAATAAAAGTGCCCCTCATGTCCAAAAGCCCGTTCATTCGCCTTGAAGCCCGTGCCTCGGGCCCCAGGACCCATTGTGCTTTTGTGCGCCTCGAGCTTTTTAATCTAAGCTTGGCATTCATCTTTTATCACCATTATAGCATTTTGCACGAGCCTTTAAGTTTGTAATTTGTCTACCATAAGTTTTCGCATTTCTCCCATTTCTCTCAGATTTAATGTCCATCAGCAGTTTTCTTCGATTTCTATTGTGCCTCCTGCCAAAATTTCATTGTTGCAGGCAGAATTCGTACCAGCATAATTCTATTCCGCCTTTGCCAGCCTCAAAGAGAGCTAACTTCTTCCTTGGTGTTGTTTGTTCTTCTTCACATGTCTTGTGGCCAATTGCTACTTGGAGAATGTTTAGATTTCTAAAAGTGAAAGAGGTGCCCTACCTTTCAGGGTAATTGAAACAAGTAGAGGAAAAGGTGTCTTCCAAGGCTAAGCTTTGAGTAATCAAAATGGTTAGCCATGAAGTTGGTTCTTTTTCTTATTGTAATGGTGAACATCTTTGGGTGAGAACTTCTAAGAGACGTAATAGTTGCTTGGTGCTTCAGCTGAGAAGAAATAGGAGAGAGATTTATAGTCTTTTCTTTGTTGGATAGCCAAGGTCAATCAAGGACTACAGGACATTAAGGGCCCGTTTAGTGAGAAAAAGGGAATGGAGTGGAAACTTGGGGGATGAGGGGTGGGACTTAAATCCTAAACTCCATTGTTTAGTGAGCAACTACGGTCTTGTTACCCCCCCCCCTTCTTCACAAAGAAAACCCATGGAGGCTCCATGACTTCTGGTGACTTCCCGTTAGACCTAACAATCGTCTATCATCGACGACACCCTTCACCAGCAACATCCTTCCCCAATTTTTCCAGCAACCACGCCTAATATTCTCGTCTTCCTCTTTTCATTAGATCAAAAAAAAAAGGATTGAGGAAGATGAATAAATCTAGAAGATAAAGATGATGAAGAAAAAGAATGAAAAACGAATTTGGAAGACAACTCCCAAGATCTAGAAGCCAAAACAGAGATGAAGAAGAAGGTTCAACATAACTCCAAAAAGCAAGTAAAAGCAACGAAAAAACAAAAAAAAAAAAGAAAGCAACGGCAACCTGTCAAAGATGGTCTTCGTCTGGTGATGCTTATCCTAACAGTGTCGGTCGGCAGTGGGCTGCCACCGGTTCTCTCTCTCTCTCTCGGGGTGACCCCTTGCGGGATGGGACTTGATCGCCCTCTATGATTCGGGGGGTCAAGTTCCAAGGATTTGGAGGGACACTTGATACCCCTAGGTGTCAAGTTCCATTCACTAAATGTCTCACCAAATACTAGGGAGTTGAACTTAAAACCTAAGGATTGAAGTCCCGAACCTCTTTTTGCTCACCAAACAACCCTAATCTTTCCTACGGGCCCTTGATGGGTGTGGTGTTGTAGGGTTACTGCGCTTCTCAAATAGACATTGTTAAGGGGCACAAGAAGGCCTCCTTTCCAGCACAAGGTTAGTCCGTGACTTCGTGTGCTCTCAAGTTAGGTATGAGTAGGCACCACAAGGCAATCAAATTCATACAAGGTCAACACAAGCTCAACCCAAGCCACGCCAAACGGGTGGAGTATCTCCGATCCTTCCATTTCATGATCCACCACAAGGTCGGCAAGCTAAACAAAGGAGCGGATGCATTGTCAAGAAGGCATCTCTTACTCTCTACTTCGGAGACTAAAGTACTTGGTTTTGAGTGTGTGAAGAGGATGTACGCTAAAGATGAAGATTTCAAGGATATCCTTTGGAAATGTTCCAACCATGCTCACGAATTGTTCCACCCAGAAGACGGTTTCCTATTCAAGGGCACCCGGCTCTGCATTCCAAAGAGTGGATTGAGAGAACTTTTGATTCAAGAGCTCCATGGTGGAGCAAACTTGTTCAATGCTCAACGATCATTATTATAGCCGAAGATGTCCAAGGATGTTGAGCACTTTATCAAAAGGTTCCCAAGCACTTCATTATTATAGCCAAGTATCACACAAACAAGCATAGGAAGGATGCTCATTTTCAGCCTGGAGACTTGGTTTGGATCCATTTGAGGAAGGAAAGGTTCCCAAGCATGTGCAAGTCCAAGCTTATGCCAAGATCAGATGGACCTTCTGAGATTCTTGAGAAGATAGCTCCAAATGCATACAAAGTGGACCTCCCTAGTGAGTATGGTGTATCTACCAACTTCAATGTGGTTGACCTCAGTCATTATGATGAAGACGATGAACTGCCAAGTTCGAGGTCAAACTCTAATCAAGCCAAGGGGGGTGATGGGGACCATCCTTTGGAACCTTCTGAAGACCATCCAACAAGCCAACAAGAGCTGTCAAGCACCAAGGAGGTAAAGGAAGTTCATGCTCTGGTCAGAAGCTTCCCAAATCAACCCTACTGTCTACCATCCAGTTCATCCGAAAATTGGCCCAAATTTGTGCGTCTTGTGGAACAAGCTACTGAAAGTGTTGAAGTCTACCATGACCACTCTCCCCAAGTTTAAGGAGGCATCTTTGAAATAAAACTAGTTGCAAAGCTTCTGGACTTCATTTGAAGGGTCAAATAGCAAGTTCTTTCCAGCAGTTCCCCGTGCAATCCAGCGCAGGTCAGAAAGTGGGGGAATTAAGTTCATCAACTTAGCTCCAGTTTTTGCGAGACGTTAGGGCATGAAAGAGGACATAAATATTTACCAAACCACATGCCTAAAGTCAACCCAAAGCACCCCCATGATCTGCTATTAACCAACCAAAGAAGGATTAAAATCCTAATAACCGGGTAATAGTACAGCCGGTCTAATCGCCTTGTTCTTGGAGCTTCCGCTTAACTTGCTGATTTGAATTAGGATGATGTATTAGGCTGCTTTGTAAACTTGACACCTCATTCGATTAAATCATTAGGCCTAGTGAGGTGTCCAAGTTAGATTTGAGCTAGGTAAGTTGTACTTAGGAGGCTGATTTGATCTTTACTATTCCCTAGTGTACCATTCGGCCCATGGTTGAATTTTGGGGGTTTGAATGGCTAATAGGAAGCCTTTAAAGGTCAGCCCCTAGCTCATTTGTAAAGACACACATCTATGAATCAATCTTGAGATTGAATCTCTCTCTTGAAATCCTAGGGTTATATCTTGAGCTTGGCAACTCAAGTGGGTCTCTAGGTCTCTTTATCTCATTTAGGGGGTGTTTCTGTTAGGGGTGAGCAAGACCGGGTACCCAGTCCAATTTCTTGGAACCAGTCCCGGTCCCGGTTGGACCGGTTCCAATAATTTTGGAACCGGTCCCGGTCCCAGTTGAACCGGTTCCAAAATTTCTGGACCCGGTCCCAGAACCGGTCGAGACCGATTCCATAACCGGGTACCCGATGTCCTTTTTTTGACTTTTTAATTTTATTTTAAAATTAACTTTTATCAGAATTCAAGTTATTAAGTACACTACCAGCACAACAACTACTAAGCACTAAAGACGTTAGTACTTCTATTTCTAAGCAAACATAACAAAAAAGCAAGAAAAATGCTCCAACATTAACTAATAACTATGCATGCAAAAGGTCATCGGGTAATTAGACCAGGTAACCGGGTACCGGTTCCAAACTTCCAGGAACCAGACCCGGAACCGGTTGTCACCGGATCCTGAATTTTAGAACTAGTCCCAGTCCCGGTTGGATCGGGTCTGGATCCGGACCCGCCGGGTCCAAACCGGTTCCGTGCCTGGGTCCGGGTACCCGGTTTTTTTGCTCAGCCCTAGTTTCTGTAACCTAAATGATCTAAGGAGATTGCCTAAGGCCCTGTTCTTTTCAGTGGGAAATGAGGGATGTTGAATGGGTGATTGTGGGAAAGGGGCGGAAGGAGTGGGTGAGTGTGGTTTTTTTTTTTAAGTGTGGGAAAAAGTTGGTGAGTGTGGGTGAAAGTTGAATGTAGTTGAATAAAGTTGAAGTATTGGTTATTAATATTTTTTTGTTTTATAATGTAATAATTTTATTCTGATAGTAATTAATGATGATGAAATTTTTTTGGTTTCGTTTATTCTGTTTGTTCTGTTTTATTTTGTTTATTTTTTATTTTTGTGTTTTTGTATTTGTATTTTTTTTTTTTTATTTATTTTTCTTTTATTTATTTTTGTCTTATTTTTTTTGTTTTATTTTTTTATTTTTTTATTTGTTTTTATTTTTTATTTTTTATTGTTTATTGTTTATTTTTATTTTTTTATGTTTTATTTTTTTTTTTTTTTATTTATTATTTATTTCTTTTTTATTTTTTATTTTATATTTTTTACTTTTTGCTTTTTATTTTTTATTTTTATTTTTATTTTTTTTTATTGTTTATTGTTTATTTTTTTATTTTTTTTATTTTTTAATTTTTTAATTTTTAATTTTAAAATTTTTAAAATTTTTAAATTTTTAATTTTTTAATTCTAATTTTTAAATTTTTTAAATTATTTTTATTTTTATTTTCATTTTAATTTGTGTTTTTGTATTTGTATTTTTTTTTTAATTTTGAATTTGTAATTTGTAATTTTTTATTTTTTTATTTTTTTAATTTGTAAGTTTTTAAATTTTTTTGAAGTTTAATTTTGTAAATTTAATTTTATAATTGTTTCTATTATTTTAATTTTAATTTTGATTTTAATTATCTAAAATTTGTGTAATTTTTTTTTGTTTTTTATTTTCTTATTTTTTATTTTTTGTATAAATTTTGTTATTTTGTATTTTTTTGGAATTTTGCGTTGGTTGTTTTCTGAAATTAACCCACCCAATTTCGTTTTTGTCTGTTACATTTTTTTGTGTTGTATTTTTTTTATTTTACTTAAATTTGTTTAATTTTGTTAGTTTTAAATGTTTTATTTGTTTGTATTTATTATCTATGTTCTTTTGTTTTAATATTTTGCATGTATTTTTTTTGTTGTAACATGTTTTCATTGTTGTTGGTGGTAGAAGTGTCTGTGCAATAATTTCACTAATTTCATATGAAACCGAATATTTATTACACAATAATAAAGTTGTACTCTTACAAACGAATACATATTGCAACAATACCGACATTGGCACTGTAAGGCCATACACATTGTACATATCAGGTCGCAGCAGACTCCCACATATCAGTAGCTAGTTGATCCCTAAACTGATTCATGAATTGTTTGGCATTCGAATCAAGGAACATATCATCATGTTCTGCTGTAGTAGAAGGCGGTCTTGGTGATTTTTGGAATTTTTCGTTGGTTGTTTCTCTGAAATAAAAAAATAAAAAAAATACAAAAAAATAAAAAGTATATAAAAAATTTATAATTTAAATTTTTTTAAAAAAAAAATAATAAATACAAAAAAATTCAAAAATTCAAAATTCAAAATTCAAAAAACTAAAAAAGTAAAAATTAAAAATAAAAAATAGAATCAAAAAATTAAAAAAAATAAAAAAATAAAAAATTAATGAAAAAGAAAAAAATAACACTGTTCCATAACATCCGAAAAATAAAAAATTAAAAAATTAAAAAATTAAAAAATTAAAAATTAAAAATTAAAAAATTAAAAAATAAAAAATAAAAA
>JACYFF010010365.1:56791095-56915507 GCA_017589665.1 Selenicereus undatus | reverse complement strand
GAGTGGTATTTTTTTTTAAGTGTGGGAAAAAGTGGGAAGAGGGGAGAAAAGGTGGGTGGGTGTGGGTTGGGTGCATTTCCCACCCAAAAGAACAGGGCCTAAGTGTGTACAAGAGTGGCTCCTTTGGATTATCTCCTGTAAGCTCACTTGTTTATCTCATTACTCTCTTAGTTGATTGCATTCTGTTTCGAACCACACATTCTATCCGAAGCTATTCCTTTGTTTCCTTTGATTGTTTGAGCTGACTTGTGAGGCTAGGATACATCAATTTGGCATGGGAATTCAAATTTGGGAGAAGCAGCCCAAATATGTAGAGTGCGCAGAAAAATCTAGTTTTGAAGCAATCTGAAATTTGGCCTTAATTGAGGTGTATACACTTGTAATCTTTGAGAATACATAGCATGGGGTGATTCTACACACACCAAGAACGATGTGCAAAGTGGTGGTACCCCCATTGGTGGAGTAGAACCTTTTAGAAGTTTTCTAGAAGGTGGGGGATGAATCCTGGAAAGGCACCTTAGTTGCAATTATCTTAGCATTTTGATTTATTTTTCTAAGATATTTTGTAAGCCCACGATTGATCCACTTGCCCCACTAATGTAACAGTTAATCCCCTCCATTTTAGCTTCGAAATGTCCTAATAGGAGAATCATCTCCTTGGCCGCATGGGAGGCTACTAAGGAGGAGGAAAGGGGGAGGTTAGGGAGGTGTATCTCATGGAGGAACACGAGGAAGTTGCAGAGGAGGCGGATGAGGGAGAACTATTGGTATTGAGAAGGGCTTTAAGTGGCCTTAACGAAGCAAAAGAAGAACAAAGAGAGAACATCCTTCATTCTATGTGTATAGTTCACGGGAAGGTGTGCTTTGTGATCATTGGTGGAGGGAGTTAGTGCTAATGTGGCCTCACTTATCATGGTGGAGAAACTCAACCTCTAAGCCAAAAGCCACCCTCATCTAGGGGTGTTTATCGGTCCAAACCCAAACCGAACCGATTTGGACCAAGAACCGAATAAGAAGAGGAACATGGACCATAGACCGAACTGAATAAAACTTAGACCAGACGGGGACCAGACCGAACCGGAAGAGACCGAACAAATCAAATTGATTAGGGGATTTCAAGTTTTCAACTTTTATGGATTAAGCAACCTAAACTAAAATAAAATATCTAGAAGAAAGATTTTGGGGCCATTTAGTTGTGTTCAAAATTAAAAGTTTATTATAAAAATAGAACTTTTAAGTATCTATGGACCAACAAAATAGTGAGAGATTAGGAAGAGAGAGAGAAAGAGTGAGGTGAAAGAGCAATTGGCAGGTTGAGAGGTTGGAATAGCTAACAAAAAGCAAACCGAAAATCCCAATTTTATGTATATACGGGCCACTTTGCTAACCGACTTGATAGTCCATAATTTTTCTTATTTGGTCCTCTGTTCAAACTGATGGACCAGTGGACCAGACCGGACTGGACCGAAGATTGAATAAGAAAAATTCATAGACAGTGGATTGGATCGAATTTACTCGGTCCAGACCGTTCCGGTCCGGTTTTGACCGGTCTTCAGTTAGGTTCGGTTTTGGACCTACTAATGAACACTCCTACCGTCATCCATGCAACATACAATGACTCAATCAAGGTAAAGGCTTAAGTTAATTCAAGATGCTTGATTTCCTTTTCTATGGCAAGAAATAAGAATTACCAAGATGAGTTATGGTGTGACATCATTCCCATGGATGCATATCTCGTTGGGAAGCCCACGTCTATTTGATAGGAAGGTTATGCATAACGGTTATTTGAATACTTGTACCTTCTCCAAGGATGGATTACCCTTGCCCCTTTAAGCCGTCTCAACTACACAAAAACAAGCCACAAAAGAACCAAGAGCATTCAGACCTCTTTCTCACCTTTAGTAAGCCACTTCTTAAGGCTTCTTATCACAAGTTTAAAGCCTTTAGAGAATGGATTCACACTGCCCATGATGAGTTTGGAAGCTCTTCCACAAGCCATCCATTATCCATTACCCTTCTTGATCACTTTGCTCATGTTTTCCCCAAAGACATACCCTTGGATTACCCCCTAAAAGAGCCATATAACATCACATTGAACTAATCCCTGAATCCAGTCCTCCAACCAAACCCGCCTATAGGATGAATCCTAAGGAGACCATGGAGGTTCAAATGCAAGTTGATGAGTTGATACTTGATATCCAAGGGGTCGGCTAGAGAGAGCCTTAGCCCAGGTGCTGTCTCGACTGTCTTGGGGCCTAAAAAGGATAGAAGCATGAGAATGTGTATTGATAGTCAAGCCATAAACAGGATCACAATCAAATATAGGCATCCCATACTACGGCTTGAAGACATGCTAGATGAGTTACATAGATCATGTGTGTTTTCTAAGGTGGATTTGAGAAGTGGTTACTATCAAATTTGGATTAGAGAGGGGGATAAAAGGAAAACGACTTTCAAGATGAAAGGAGGCTTGTATGTGTGGCTTGTCATGCCATTCGGTCTGTCAAATACACCAAGGACCTTTGTGAGGCTTATGAACCAAGTGTTTAGGCCTTACATTGGTAGATTTGGGGTGGTTTACTTTGATTACATTTTGATATATAGCAAGAGTGAAGAGGAACACCAAGACTATCTAACCCAAATCATGATGGTTCTTGAGAACTTGTGTGATTCAAGGAGAAAGTACTCAACATATGATAAAGAATTCTATGCAATTGTGAGAAGTCTTGAGTATTGGAACCATTACTTGGTGGCTAGTGAGTTCATATTGCATTCGGATCATGAGGCCTTGAGGTACATTCAAGGGATGTGCCAAGAGAGCTAATAAGAGCAAAATCTGGACTTGGGCCAAGATGAAGTCCAAGCTCAAGAACAGGTTTTTACCCCCTCTTATCTGCAAGTGCAAGACAATTACTCTTAATTGCATAGTTTGACTCAAAGAACTATGTTTGTTGAGGAGTATACTCTGGAGTTTGAGAAACTCTTGATAAAATGTGATTTACAAGAACCTAAAGACCAGACCATAGTGAGATACCTTAGTGGTCTTGACCCTAAGTACTTTTATATTGCTGGACTGCGGTAGTATACAACCTTCAAGGATATTTGTGTGTTATTTGTGTGTTGGCTCAGAGAGTTGAGCAACAGAAGAAAACCATGCCAGTGAAGAAAGATCTACTCAAGCCATTCCCTCGAAACCCACCCTTTATCAAGGGGAGCACCCCTTGACTCCTAGATCCACTGGAAACTCATCTCATGTGGCCCCAAAAACCCCAACTCCACAAAATAAACCCCCACCAGGATACGTTGCCAATAATAGATGTTACAAATGCCAAGGACTTAGGTATATTGCCTCTAAATGTCCTAATAGAAGGGTGATAACCTTGGCAAAATACCAAGTGGTCCAAGAAGGGGAGATAGAGGAAGAAATGAAGGCCTGTTTGATGGAAGATCAAGAGGGAGAGGAAGTGGTTGCTGAGCAGATGAGGGAGATTTGTTGGTGATCAGAATAGCCCTGAATGTCCAAAAAAGTGCCAAGGATAAACAAAGGGAGAACATCTTTCATAGCAGGTGCACCATCAAGGAAAAAGTCTGCTACTTAATCATAGACAACAGGAGCTGCTCAAATGTAGCCTCTACTGGCATGGTTGAGAGGCATGGCTTGCAAAATTTAGTCCATCCTCATCCCTACAATATTCACTGGTTCAACCAGGGTAAGGGATTACAAATTAACTCAAGCTGCTTAGTTGCTTTTTCAATTAGCAAAAGTTATTTTGAAGATGTCTAGTGTGACATAATCCCTATGGATGTATGTCATGTGCTTCTAGGGAGGCCCTGGTTGCTTGAAAGGAGAGTAACTCTGGTGGGTACTTAAACACTAACTCCTTCACCAAGGATGTAAAGAAAATAACCTTGTCGCTCTTAGCTCCTTATTAATACAAACCCTTCAAAACTCATGACCAAACTGAGATGCTCCTTACTCTAGTGCAGCCAACTCTCAAGGCCTCACAGCATGAGTTTAGCATGAGTTAGTTTAGACCTTTGAAGAAGTGGAGTCTTAAATCCAGTCATGATCATGAAGAACTCAACCTTTACCCACATAAGCCAAAGCCATCCTTGATCAATATAAGCATGTCTTTCCCGAGGAGATCCCTCCTGGCCTTCCACCAAAAAGAATTATCCAGCACCATATTGATTTAGTCCGAGGGGTTGTCCTTCTTAACAAGCCATCTTACAGAATGAACACTAAGGGAACTCAAGTGTTGCAAAGACAGGTGGAGGAACTGGTACCCAAGGGAATGGTGAGGGAGAGCCTAAGTCCATGTGTTGTGACAGCTTTGCTTGTGCCCAAGAAAGATAGGAGCATAAGAATGTGTGTGGACACCAGGGCTATCAACAAGATAACCATCAAGTACAGGCACTCCATTCCTACATAAAAAGATATGTTAGATAAGCTCTATGGTTCCATGGTCTTCTCCATAGTGGACTTAAGGAGTTGATTCTACTATATTAGAATCAGGGAAGGTGATGAACGGAAGACCGCCTTTAAAACCAAAGGAAGCCTCTCTGAGTGGTTAGTTATGCCCTTTGGCCTATCCAATGCACCCAGTACTTTCATGAGGCTTATGCACCACGCGTTCAGATTCTTCATAGGCAGATTTATTGTCGTGTACTTTGTTGACATCTTAGTTTACAGCAAGATAGAAGAAGAATATGCCAATCATCTCAAGCAGGTAATCCAAGTGCTTTAGAAGGACAAACTATATGGAAACCTTAAGAAGTGTTCTTCTTCTCCAAGGAGGTCATCTTTTTGGGTTACCTAGTCACATCTGAAGGCATCAAAGTGGATGAAAGTAAAGTAGAGGCAATTAGGAGTGGGCTAGTTCCTAAGAGCATCCTTGATGTGAGGCGTTTCATGGGCTAGCCTCTTTTTATAGGAGGTTCATCAAAAATTTCAGTACTATCATAGCCCCAATGACTAAAGTTATCAGCGGAACCTCCTTTAAATGGAATTTCAAGGCTCATAAGGCCTTTGAAGAGATCAAGTGTCGATTAACTGAAGCTCCTCTCTTAGCCCTTACATGTTTTGAGAAGGTATTTGAAGTTGAAAGTGATCCATCTAGCATAGGGATTGGAGGAGTCTTGACACAGAGGTAAGCTAATAGCCTTCTTTAGTGAAAAGTTGTGTGATGCCAAGAGGAAGTATTCAACTTATGATAAGGAGTTCTATGCAATCATCAGATGTTTAGAGCACTGGAAGCATTGTGCATTATCTTACAGCCAGTGAGTTATACTCCACTCAAATCAAGATGCTTTAAAGTACATCCAAGGCCAACACAAACTTAATGCTAGACATGCAAAGTAGGTTTAATGCCTTCAGTCATTCCATTTCACTATCAAACACAAGTTAGGTAAGCTAATCAAAGGGAGCTCATGATTTGTCTAGGAGGCATTTGCTGCTATTTCAACTAGAGACTCGTATTTTGGGGTTTGAGCACCTCAAAGGCATGTATGAGCAAGACGAAGACTTTCAATAGTTATTGAGCAATGCAAGCAGAAGCCTAAGGAAGAGTATTTCGTCCAAAATGGGTACGTTTTCAAAGGCAAAAAGCTATATATTCCTAGGTGTGGTACAAGGGAACTATTGATTCGAAAGGGCCATGGGGGAGCCTTGGCAAGTCATTATGGTGAAAGAAAAACAACTAGACTAGCTAAGCATGTCAAGGGATGTCCAAGATATCCTTAAGAGATGTGCTACTTATCAAGTGGCCAAAAGTCACTCCTTGCCCCAAGGACCCTATACACCTCTGCCTATGCCACTAGCCCCTTAGAGTGATGTAAGCATGGATTTTATGCTGGGATTGCCAAGAACACAAAGGGACAAAGACTTGGTCTTTGTTGTTGTAGACAAATTTTCCAAGATGACTCATCTTATAGCTTGCTCAAATACCGCTCTACCTCGAGGAGGTAATGAGGCTACATAGTGTCCCCAGATACATAGTCTCAGAAAGGAATACCAAGTTTTTGAGTCATTTCTAGATCACTCTTTGGAAGAAGTTGGGAGCAAAACTCAAACTTAGCACCACTTGCCATCTACAAACCGATGGCCAAACTGAGGTCACCAACACGACGCTAGGTGTCCTCATAAGAGTGTTGATCACTATACGGTCTTGATCCTTTAACTCCAAAGGATCTAGTTCCAAGAGCTATTGAAGGGAAACCTAGTGTGGATGCTGTAACAAAGGTCAAGAAGATTCAGGAATTACATGATAATGTGACAAAGAACATTGAAAGGAGTAATGCCAGTTATCAATCTAATGCCAACAAGCATAGAAGACAGATTGTGTTTCAACCCAAGGACCTTGTTTGGGTTCACCTGAGGAAAGCGAGGTTTCTCCAAAGGAGAAAGCCCAAGGGCTGATGGACCATTTGAGGTCTTGGAGAAGATTAATCATAATGCATACAAGGTTGAGCTACCTAGAGATTATGGGGTTTCAGCCACTTTGAATGTGGTAGATCTCAGCCCTTACTTGGAAGATAAACCCCTTGAGAATTTGACATTAAATTCTCTTTAACAAGGGGAGGATGATGGGGATCACTCCATGGAATCCAAGCTCAACCAGCGACCTCAGTCTAGCACCTCCAAACATCGGACCAAGAGATCACAAACCATGCACCTTGTTTAGCTGATCATACAGGTTTGTCTCTAAGGCCTGTGGTCTGCTACTTGATCCAATGAGAATTTGGCTAACATGGGTTGCAACTTAAGTCAGTTTCTAGCTCATACTATAGCTAGTAGATGATCAAAGTTACCTCAACATTTTGGAAACAACATGGCAGATCATTCAAGCCCAATCAGCATCTAAGCCCAGATTTCAATGTAGCCAGGCAGTTTTGAGGAGTCAACTTTGACCCCACCCTCCAGCACTCTTTTTAGCCAGTTTAAGGATGAGGAAAGGTGCCAAAAGAGTTATCGTTAGTGGTCCTAAACTTAGATTAAAAAAGTCTGAAGCGCAAAGGGTGCTAGGGCCCAGGGTACAGGCTTCGAGGCGAAGGCGCGGGCTTTTGAGACACAAGTCGCGCTTTCACTAAAAAAATGCTTGAAAATCATTCCAAAGCCATATTACTTCGAAAATCAGCTAGATAATGGCATCAAATAAATGATTTTCACTAACCACCAGAAAAAAAAAAAAAAAAGTGAACTACTTAAACACAACAAACTACAATTAAAGCATTAAACACAACTCAATTGAATTACTATAAATTGAACCCTAAAACATAACACATGCTGTCAACCTCCCAGGAAGAGAGAGAGAGAGAGAGAGAAAGAGAGGGGGGGGGAATTATGAAGCACAAAAAAAAAAGAGCAAAGGCTCAACACCATTGTAGTCCTGGAGAAGGCACCATTTTCAACCTCCTTAAAACCCAAAAAAAAAAAATACCAAAGGAAACAAAGAAAAACCTTCCATGGCTATTGAATAATAGAGGAGGAGGAGGATGAAGAAGGAAGTCTGAAGGAAGATAGGAGAAGAAAGCGCTTACTAGGTTGGTGTCAGCAGGGTTAGGGTTTTCAGCTCCAAACTCAAATTCAGTAGTAGCAATATGCTTTGTTTACTTCTAGTTGCAGCTTGATTAAAAGGCTTCCACAAACAAAAAGAGGGGTCAAGACCTCTTAGAGGCTTTTTCTTTTTTTCCCCCAAATAGTCTGTTGTAATCTATAAAGTGCAGGCTTCATGGGTTTTGCACCTCGGTCTAAAGCCCAAAAAAGCGGGCTTTACAAATGGGCTGAGCTAGACCCATTCCAAGGTGCAAGAGGGTGGACTTTGGGCTTTTGTGAGCCTAGGGCGCGCTTTTTTAAACATAGGAACTCTTAAAGTTTCAGAATTAGACCCTCAAAGATCAACTAGTAACCAGTCTCGCTTAAGGAGAAAATTTCCTTTGATCCACGGATTTTAGCATGATGCCGACTTGCACTAGCCCGGGCAAATCTCAAAGATTAGAGTCGTAAATTGCACCATTTAGAGGATGGTGTGGACTAGAGTTTTTTCGATAGAGAGCTAAGAAGATTTGACCTTGTTATGCAAGAATTACCAACAAATAGGCTTGCATCCTTGAGGTGCTGAGGTGTGGCCATCAAACCTCAAGCTTGAGCAAGCAGCATGCCCACCTCACCTCAAGAATTCTTGTTGCCTCCCCGTGGAGGTCATGACCTGATCACCTCGGAGGTACGCTTTTTAAAACTAAGGTACTCAAGCAGGCTAAAGTGTATCTTCCAAGTATTTTATCCAGCCATACATAAGGGAAGATATATAACAGCATGCAAAGTTAAATCACAATTTTAGAGAAAGTCATTATTTGAAACTGAGCGCTTAATGCTTGCATTTGCATAAAGCACCCCAGGATTTACTAATCAGCAAAGGAGCTGTTGCAGATACGAGTGGACAGTTTTAGCAGGCCGGGTGTTCGCAGCAATCTTTTCCAGCCCCTTGTGTTCGTTTTATTGAAGCATTCAAATTAGTCCCAATCTTAGAAAGTAAACCAAGATCAACAGTAAACACTAACGCAATTTATGTTTAACCTTTAAAAGTGTTTGTTCTTTTCTTTGTTCTCCTTTATTTTCCTTTCCTTCCCTCCAATCCACACAAGTTAAAAGCAAGGTGGTGCTGCTTCACACTAAGACTCATTAGGTTTTGTAAAGCAATGAAGGTTTGGAAACGCAAGTCACACAACTCATTATCTACAGCACCAGACCTACCAGATATCATGCTGCCCATACCTAGTTGCCTATTACACAAGATTCACAGCTTCAGTAATGCATCTGGACGGAAAAAAAATGATTGGCGGCAAAAGAGCATTTAGTAGGAAAATAGAAATATTCCAATGTTTGGAAAACAAAACTAAGTTTGAAGGGTTGGTAGGGAATGGAAAATGGACGAAAATCGTTCCATCAGAGCTCACATTTTGCTCCCCCCAAGTTGACGAGATTCTAAAAGAAAGGAACATCTGCTATAGTTTTGTATACTTCAACACCATTCCTCTGATTTATAACCCAAAACGGAAAAGAAATAGAATTTTCCTTTCATGTCCAACCCAACAATTCAGGCACAACAGAGGAATTTAATAGTTTTTTTCATTTTCTCTTTACTTGTTTTCATTTCCTTCCCACCAATCCAAGCAAGCCGCACAAAAACAAATCCTTACGAATTGTGATGCGTAAGTAAGCAAGATGCAATGTTAGAATCCAATCCAACCAAAATCGAAAGATATGTAGCACAAGACAAACATAAGAATGACTAAATATTTAAATAACCGCCGGATGACTGACCTAAAGCGTCGCAAGCTTGAAAAACACGGTCATTAGACCAATGGAGATTGAGAGGGATCTCGAGCAATTTCGGCCAAAACTCAGACGCAAAAGGAATTGATTTTTCACCGACAAACGCTCCGATTAAGGACTCCACCATATCACGGGACAGCAAATCGCTCTTTCGGGGAGTAGAAGGCACCGAACCCATTGATCAAAAGGCCTTTGACTTCCCGCGTCTTAGAAAAAAGTGCACGACTGAGGCGCTAAACCGCAATTTTTTGCAGGCGAAAGGATCGCATTTGCAATCAAAGAGAGATGACACGAACTATTCGGTCAGGGCACCCAAGGATCCGTCGGTGAGAGATCTACAGTGAGAGGGAGAGGGAAGAGAAGTGAGACTGATCAAGCGCCCAGCTCCCGCAGGGGAAGAGTCGGGGAGGAGCGAGAATGAGCGCATGAGTGGGGTGGGGCCTGGTCGGGTTTGGAAGGTGAGGAATCAGAAACATGCATGTCAAGATATATTTTTATGTCAACAATTACTGGGGATGATAGGTCTGTAGATAATTTGGGCCTTGTTCCGTTCGCTAGAAAATTGCAAGTGTGAAATGGGCATATTATAAATTTTTACAAGTATAAGGTTTATTGTTGTAGAAATTATAAATGTCGTTCTTATGGATGATTGTAAAATTAGATTACCAAAAGTTTAACCTAATAGATACTGTAAACCTAAAACAAATTTGTTAACCAACTAGGTATAACTACTGCTATTAGTCAAACTAAGACCTCAAGAATATGAAGCAAATATTGATTAGCATAATTCTAACAGTAACGACAATTAAGTAGACACATTCAATTAACCATCATTATCGATTTGAATTGAGATTTTGGAGAACAGTAGTACGATGTAATGAGTAGAATGAAAGCATAGACTTACAATCAGCATTGAAGCCGCCATCAAAAACTGAGGATTAATTGATCTAACAAAAACCAAGATTTGAGCACAGCATTGAAGCCAGCAGAATGGGTAAACAAAACCAAGAACTGGAAACAACAATCAAAGGGAATGGTTCGAATATGACAGAACACAACCTGTCTCCAAGCGTCGAAATTAAACAAAATAGAGAAGATGAAGAGAACCAACAACAATGAAAGATTGAGAAGCCTCATATCCTAAGTTCGAACAAATCAGCAATGGTAATAGTTTCGAATTGAGAGCAGCAATGAAACCAGAACTATTCTAAAAAACAGAGTCCTAAATTTTAGCAAATGAGAACCCCAATCAGAAATCCGACACAAACGCTTGTAAATTCAACACAAATATCCAAACTTGTACTCGAAATTAACAAAAATGTGATCTAATTCCACTAATTCGAGAATTAATAACAAGATCTGAAACTGAAAACCAAATGGAATTGAAGAAAATTGAAACTACCAAGAAACTCTACTCTAATATGCTACACTAATCTCAGGCTTCGACCCATTATGAAGACCCCTCGGTGCATCGTTCCCGTTGCTCGTTGCCCTTCGTCTGCTCCAATTAACCCCAATTCTGGTTGAGTAAGTACTAGGGAATTAATGAAGATGAATGAACAGAAGAATGAAGGTCGATCAATCGACCCCGAAAACAAAGGAGTTCATGCGTTTCTTCAGTAAATAGGAAGAAGAAAAACCTTGACTCAATGGCTTCTGGGCATCTGAAGGGCCGAAGAACACAAAGGGGCCAGCAACGGTTATGGAGGATGGAGAAGATGAGGAAGAAGAGCGTCAGTTAAGGCTACGGAAGAAGGAGACGAAGGGTTGAAAAGGGGGCGAACTGCCTTGTTTTCAGGCGTAGGGTTTTCCAGGTTTTGGAACCCACAAAGAAGAAGAAGAAGAAGAAGAAGAAGAAGAAGAAGAAGAAGAAGAAGAACGAGAAATGGGGGGGCTGATTGGGGGTCAGATGCTCAACATGTGTCTTTAAGGGGGGAGCCAGCCGGCTGGACTAGGAGTAGAGGGGATCGAACTGGGCCAAGGAGGAAAGGAAGTGAGGAAGTCGGCCCAGCATGAGGAAATAAGAGGTTGCTTGTTCTGGGCTTTGAGTTTGGGCATCATATTCTTCTTTTCTTCCATTTTTCCTCGCTTGATCCAATTCTTGACTTAGTTGCTCATTTTTTCACATTTTTCAATTCCTACAAAATAAATAAAACAATTTTAAAATTCAAATTTAATAATTTATTTCGAGCAATTATTAAATAATAAAATGGTATAAAATATCATAATTTTTGATTGAACAAATGCCCCCACACCTAAGTTTTGCTCATCCTCGAGTAAAACAAAACTAAAAATCCTAGAAAAAGAAAAATAAAACCCTAACTCCCTTTCGTATGAATTATGGTTACACTTAGCATGTGCAACAGCCCTTTTAAACCCCTAGATTACCCTTAGTAGACGAGGAAGGTCTCGTGAAGGTCTGCAGAAGATATACCCACAAAATCTTTAAAAGAAATAAATCGAAAAAGAAAAAGAGAGACAGAAATAGAGAAACAGTTTGGATATACAATGGAGAAGCATGTGCACATTCTAACTAACCAAATTACCCATGTGGCAAAGATATTAGCCTGTATATAAATATAATATACTCATCAAGGCTTCCTACCCTATGAATGACATCAGCACTACCTTTTCACCCCACTGTACATCAAGACTTTGAATTCATCCCGGTGGTCGTGTGACAGTGCATCATTATCCTAGGGTTTAGATTTACCATAATTAAACTGAATCCCACTTGACTGACACAAACTATATTATTTACTTATTAACATAGGAAGTAAGCTTTTCCAGTAGCAATATTACCTCAAATGATAACAGTCAGTAGCACATGCCTCAAAGGGTAATACCCAGTAGCGCATGTCTCAAAGAGATGCTTGTCATTTAAATTTTATTTTATTTCCTTTTCTTTTTTTTTTCTTTTTTTCATTTTCATTTTTTCCATTTTTTGGTCTTTTTTTCTTTAAAATGCAAACAAAAACCAAAGTAATCGTGTCAAAGACAAGTGGGAGAGTCAATCATGGAAGACCAAGACTTTAAGATAATGATGATGCTATAAATAGGGATTACATATCGATAATGAACAATTGGGGTTAGAATTAGGGCTTAGAATGACACACTGAGGTCGGAGACTTATCATGCATATCACGCTTATATACAAGCTAAAAGTCAAAGTACAGGACATTAAGTTAATCAGAATAATACGAAGCCTCCCCAAAAACAAAACAAAAATCTTTTTGGATTTTCAAAGTTTTTCAATTTTTTTTTCAGTTTTTTCGAATTTTTTTTCAATTTTTTTCAAACTTTTTTCAAAGTTTCTCAACCCCTACACCTAAATCTTACAATGTCCTCATTTGAAGTGAAAAGAAACATAAAACACAACCAAAAAGAAAAAAAAATACAAAAAGAAAAGAAGACTCAAAAAGAAAGGAAAATGACAAGACGCTAAACAAAAAGAAGTTAATAAAAATAAAACAAAGCAACAATTATATACAAAAGAAAACAAAATAAAAAGAGGAACCTTTATACCTGGTTAGGTGTAGAAGTATACCTAAGCTGTAGCCTTCCTGACAATCAAGAAATTTATGGAGCATCAACCACTTCATATCAAGCTAAAAAGTGCTACTCAAATCAAAATCCATTAGCGGACGAAGTAGCTTATCAAACAATGAAGACCAACTCTCAATAAAAGTAATGCAATAGAGGTTAAAGAGTTGGAGCCTAAATGAGGACATCCACCATGGCAATAAAGGACAAGTAAGCGCCCTCTTCAATTTATCAAATAGTTGGGCCCAATCAGAAAACAGGAAGACATACGTAAAATCAGCCAGTGAATGGATCATTGGCCTAGAAATTATATCATCATGAATGATCGATCTAGGCAAAACATTGGGTCTTGAATCCACAAGTCTTGTAATCTCAAGAAGCTTAGGAGTATGGACCAAATCAAAATTCTCAGTGATAATGGTCTTAGACTTGACAAGTTCAGACCTACAAGATTCGAAGAGGAGGTTATGTTTGATGAGGTCAAATGAGAAGGACTCATAATCAGCACGAAAACCATCATCAGAACTTCCATGGATATCAAACTCACAAGAAAAAGATTCACATTCTACATAAAGGATATGATCATCTAATTTAAATAGGAGGTCAGAAATGACGGGATCAAAAGAGAATGATTCATATGCAACATGAAAACCCACATCATGACCTTCAGTAACATCAAACCCACATGAAAAAGATTCATATTCCATAGAAAGAATATCATCATTAAATTCCAATGTGGTGGGCTCAACATCCTTCTCACATGACTCATGTGAACAAAAATCTGACTCATCTAAATCATGATGCTCATCAGTTGTAATGCTTATAACTAACTCACAATTTCTTGCAGATTGTTCCCCCTCCTCAAACTCAAGAGATTCATAAAAATGGGTGGGTGGGTCGGCAGAAACAAGGAAATCCTCAGTGATATCATTAGGTGAGCTAATGTGGGATGCAAGGTTAGATGATAGAGAATTAGGGAAGTCCTCCTCTTGCTCTATGCTAGGCAAAGGCATATTATTATTCAAATCGGTCCTAGCAAGATAAGAAGGATCAAAGTCATCATAAAGTATAACTTCAGGTTTAGGAGTTCCTAAACTAGAGTTAGACTCATTATAATTCTCTCTACTTTGATTAAGACATTGAGAATATTTAGCAATTCTCGCATTCATTGTCTGTACCATTTTATCAGTTAATTCATTTAACTTGTTTTCAACACTTGCACAGGTAGCATCAACATAATCACGAAAAGGGCAAGTATGAACATCATGAGAAGAAGAGTCACAGTAATTACATAAAACAGGAGGCAAATAAGACTGAAATAGGTCATAGGAATCTATAAACTAATCCTAGTGGGGAGGACGAACAGGAAAAACAGACTCACCATGAATCGGGCATCTAAAATCCTTTTTAGCTTGTTCGAACGTATATGTCTCCCAAGCTAATTTTTCCAAGAAATTCCATACTTCATCTTGAGTTTTAGATAATAATCATAGTAAACTGTCAGGACAACTAGATTCAACATAACTCCGAGATACAGAATTCAAACCCACAACGATGACCTCACAAATTTTCCATTTTCGAAAATGGTGATTCAATTGAGCACGATAATTATTAAGTCTTGAAAGATAACTCCAGAAAGGTTTGTGCTCGAATTATGGAAAATTAAAAACTGGCATGCTTGAAATGCTCCCTTTTTTTCCAATTTTAAGAATTTTTTTTCAATTTTTTTGGATTTCCAATTTTTTTCTCTCTTTTTTTTTGAATTTTTTTAGAAAATGGGAAAAGCACATCAACAACTCTATGACACTAATTATAAACTAATGACTAAAACAAAAACATGACACCTAAATAATTAAGTTATCAAAACAAAATAAACTAACAAAAATAAAACTACATTACCAAAATAAAAGGAACGTCAAATATGAACATAACACAAAAAATAGAAAAGAAGCACACACACAAAGCATATACACCATTTTCTTAAATCAAAAATCTAAAACAAAATCAAAGCTAAAAATAAAAGTCCTAAAGTTAGAACTCTATATACAGAAAATTCAACACTATCACAGGGAACACAGATATATTTTTTTCTAATTTTTTTCTGTTCCCAAACAGTGCAGAAAAATGAAAACAGGAAATTAATTCCAAAAATCACAGAAAAGTCTACACAATTTGAAAAATTCCAAAAACCTTCACAAAAATTCTAAAAATCTTGGAGAATCTAGGAAAAATATCAAAACAGCAAGAATCACACTAGAAATGCTCCAAAAAATTCAAATAGAATGTGAAATTTGCAAAAAATCTGCACTAGTCTGATTTTTTTTTTCCCGGATCAGTTCTACTTAGCTGCTTTTTGCTGCACATAAACTAAACTGATTATTACTTTTTTTAAGCAACAAATAACCTCTAACAATTATAATAGAACTAATCTCAACAAAAATCAAAAATCAAAATCAAAATATTAACTTAATTCATAATCAAAAATAAACTAAACTAAATTACTAAAACTAAAAATCACATCTTAAAACGAAAACGACTCAAACGACTCGAATAATTAAACTACGACTTGACGCAACCAGATTTCACAAACTATTCCTGGCAACGGCGCCAAAAACTTGTTATAAATTTCCGCAAGTATATAGTTTATCATTATAGGAATTATAGATGTCGTCCTCATGGGTGATTGTGAAATTAGATTACCAAAAGCTCAATCTAACAGATACTTTAGACCTAAAACTAATTTGTTAACCAACTAGGTATGACTACTGCTATTAGTCAAATTAAGACCTCGAGAATATGAAGCAAATCTTGAGTAGAATAATTCTAACAGTAACGACAATTAAGTAGACACATTCAATCAGCCATCATTATCGATCTAAAAATTGAGATTTCAGAGAACAGTAGCACGATCCAATGAGTACAATGAAAGCATAGACTTGCAATCAGCATTGAAGCCACCATCAAAAACTGAGGATTAATTGATCTAACAAAAACCAAGATTTGAGCAAAGTATTGAAGCCACCAGAATGGGTAAACAAAACCAAGAACTGGAAACCATAATCAAAGGGAATCGTTCAAATCTGACAGAGCACAACCTGTGTCTATGCGTTGAAATTAAACAAAATAGAGAAGATGAAGAGAACCAATAACAATGAAAGATTGAGAAGGCTCACATCCTAAGTTCGAAAAAGTTAGAAATGGTAATAGTTTCGAACTAAGAGTAGCAATGAAACCAAAACTGTGCTAAAAAACAGAGTCCCAAATTTCAGCAAATGAGAACCTCGATCAGAAATTCGACACAAACGCTTGTAAATTCAACACCAATATCCAAACTTGTACTTGAAATTAAAAAAAAAAAAACGTGATCTAGTTCCACTAATTCGAGAATTAAGAACAAGATTTGAAATTGGAAACCAAATGGAATTGAACAAAATTGAAACTACCAAGAAACTCTACTCTAATATGCTACACTAATCTCAGGCTTCGACCCATTATGAAGACCCCTCGGTGCATCGTTCCTGTTGCTCGTTGCCCTTCATCTGCTCCAATTAACCCCAATTATGGTTGAGTAACGGCTAGGGAATTAATGAAGATGAATGAAGAGAAGAATGAAGATCGATCAATCATCCTCGAAAACAGAGGAGCTTGCGCGTTTCTTCAGTAGATAGGAAGAGGAAGAACCTCAACTCTCTGACTTCTGGGCATCTGAAGGGTTGAAGAAGACGAAGGGGGTAGCGACGGTTATGGAGGATGGAGAAGGTAAGGACGCAGACCGTCGGTTGAGGCCGAGGAAGAAGGAGACGAAGGGTTGAAGAGGGGGGGGGCGAACTGCCTTGTTATCAGGCGTTGGGTTTTCTGGGTTTTGGAACCCACGAAGAAGAAGAATGAGAAATGTGGGGGCTAATTGGGGGTCACGTGCTCAGCACGTGTCTTTAAGTGGGAAGCCGGCCAGGTTGGACTGGGAGCAGAGGGGACCGAACTAGTCCAAGGAGGAAAGGAAGTACGGAAGTCGGCCCAACATGAGAAAATACGAGGCTGCTTGTTCTGGGCTTTGAGTTTGGGCATCGTATTCTTCTTTTCTTCCATTTTTCCTTGCTTGATCCAATTCTTGACTTAGTTGCTCATTTTTTCACTGTTTTCAATTCCTACAAAATAAATAAAATAATATTAAAATTCAAATTTAATAATTTATTTCGAGTAATTATTAAATAATAAAAGGGTATAAAATATCATAATTTCTGGTTGAACATGGTAGAAGTAAAAAAAGAGAGGAATGAGTGGATGGAAGTAGATAGAAGTAGTTTGTTATGTGTGGGTGTGGGAATGAGTGAATAAGTGGGAGTATTGGTTTAAGCTACGTAATTTTTGTTTTAATGTAATATTTTATTTGTGATAGTAATTACTGGTGATAAAAAAAAATTTGAGGCTGAAAAAAATATTTTTCAGCTTTGACTTGGTTACGAAATATTGTTTTGTGGCCATTCTAACCCCAAAAAAATTGTAATATTCGTTGTTTGTAAAAAAAATTGCAAATGTATTTATTTTATAACCGAATTTGTTATTTTCTTCGTAGGTGAAAAAAATTCATTAGTCATTACAGAAACTGAAAATTTAAATTTGGTGTTGTATATTGAGGAAATATGATTTATTTTTGTTGGGTTATCGAGAAATTGGTTATTCATGATACAAATTTCATATGTATTTTTGTTTTTGGTGAAAATTAATTATTGAAATTTTGCGTTAGATAGAAAATTTTCGATTGTCGAACTCAAATTAGAGGTTGCTGCTTCTCAATTCTTAGGGCCTGTTTGGTTCACTTGGAGTGGAATGGAATGGAATGGGATTTGAAATCTAGAAGGAATGGAATGGAATTTGATTCTTTGAAATCATGTGTTTGGTTTAATAAAGGAATGGAATCAGATTTATTTATTTTTTTACCTTTTTATATTAATATTAATATTTTTAATCTAAAAAACCTACTATTAGGCTCTGTTCTTTTCGTGGCTAAATTTTTTATTTTTTACTTTTTTATATTTTATTTTTGTATTTATTTTTTGTTTGATTTTTATTTTTTATATTTTATTTATTATGTATTTTTCATTATTTATTATTTATTATTTATTATTTATTTATCATTTATTTATTTATTTATTTTTATTTAATTTAGATTTTATAATTTCTATTTATTTATTTATTTATTTTTATTTGTTTTTACTATTTATTTGTTTATTTATTTATTATTTTTAATTATTTACTTCATTTTTTTTATTTCTTTGAATTTTCTATAGGTTTTTTGGAATAAAAATAAAAAATTTAAAAAATTAAATACAAAAAATTTCAAAATTTCAAAATTAAAAATTAAAAACAAAAATAAAAAATAAAAAATTAAACACAAAAAATAAAAAATAAAAAATTAAATACAAAAGATAAAAAGAAAAAAAACAAATAAATAAATAATTTAGAAATTAAATGTAAAAATAAAAAAATAAAATAAACATTAAAAAATGCAAAATACAAAAAATTAAAAATTAAAAAACTAACAAATTAAAAATTTAAAAAATTAAAAATTAAAAATTAAGTACAAAAAATAAAAAAATAAAAAAATAAAATACAAAATGAAAATTAGATAAAAATTACAAAATTACAAAAGTACAAATATTCAAAAATAAAAAAATTCTAAAGTATGATCATTTAGAAAAAAAAGTTATATATTAAACTTTTTGGTGCAAGAAAAATTAAATCTCACATGACACTTTACAAATAAATAAATAAATAAATAAATATTATTTTTAATTAAAATGGGGAATGGGACTTGAAACTCTCCCAAAATGGGGGGAATCAAGTCCCACTAGAATGGGGGGAACTTGAAACCCTTGGGTATCAAGTCCCATACACTTGGAGACTCAACCAAACAATGGGTATGAGAACTTGATACCTAAAGGTATCAAGTTCCATTCCTTTTCCTCCAACCAAACAGGCCCTTAATTACATAAACTGTACTGATGAATTATCTTTTAAATTAAAAATCGAAAATCTTATCCGAACGCAATCCGATTACCCTATCCAAATGCAATCTATTCGCTACACTCAAAAAACACTCAGCCCTCACCTATGCCAGCTCACACTTCTCTCTCATGTCAAACATCTCTCTCACCTCTCACCTCTCGCACCTCTCTCAGCCCTCAGACATCTCCGTCCCCTCTCACATCTCTCTTACCTCTCGTAACTAGACCTGGCAAAACTGACCCGAGACCCGAAACCCAAACCGAACGATCCGGATCCATACCCGAACTGACACCCGAAATAGGATGAGCCGATTTGGACCCGAACACCCGAAGTAAACCGATCCGTAACCGAACGAAACCCGAATTGTAACGCGACCCGAAATTACCCACACCCGTAATGACCTGACCCAATTCAAACTCGAACCGAAGTGACCCGAACCAAAGTGACCCGAAAATGGACAACCCGAACCCGACCCGAATCGTACCCGTTTTAAAACCGACCCGATTCCTACCCGACTCAATTTGACCCAAATTAAACCCGAACCCGAGTATACCCGACCCGAATATGACCCGAACCGAAGCATACTCTTAAATCATAACCAGTCAGCCCAAAACTGTTCCTAATCCTGTAAATTTTGTTGTTAAGACCTAGAAGAAAAGATTCTATCGCAAATTCCCAATTTAGCACAAGTTTGATTAAAATCTATAACCATAGTACATAACTCATTAAAACCTTTAACCAAGTACGTAAAATGTAATACTTTTGATATATTTCAACCTATTGCTTGTTGCCTTATTGGCTTGTTCCTACCCCGTAAGTTGCTAATCCAATAAATTGTTAATCATTACAGTAGCTCAATATTTGTAAATCTAGCTTGGTCGAAACATAAATAATGATCCACATCACAATGCCAAACTCAACGGGCCACCCACCCAGAGATATGGGGTTGACATCCCCCAAACTATGATATTAGTACCACATGCAAATTCTTAGTTCAACTATTACAAATGCAACACCAATCAAAAATAAAGTTTACATCAAATGTAAAAGTTCACATGATGATCATTCATCATCTCCTGAGTTACATATCTAAACATTAATGAAGTTCACACAAATTAGAATAATAAGAGGAAGACAACACGATTGGATCTCCAAATCTGAACAAGTAAAAGAAGCAACAATCTCAATGGTCTTCTAAACCTGGAAACTGAGACAATAGAAAATATTCACATATAACATCGTAACAATGAGACTTGAAAAATTAAAAAAGATTAGAGCAACTACCTCGCATGTCGCATCAAATCCATCCAAGAAACCTAATCCAAGGTCCTATCAAGATTTTAAAATTTCCAAAATAGTACAAACCCTTGAGGGAAACCCATAAACTAGAGACATAGAGTGAATTAACTAACCAAGTACTAAAGTAAGTGATCAATTACCTTGGCCATCATTTACGCCGAGGGGAAAATCTAATACCTTTAGTACTTGACCAATCCACACTTGATCCAATGAATTCTTCTTCTTCTTCTTGCGCTAAAGTGAGACAAAATGTACGACAAAAATTCACAAAAAGTGGAAAAAAAGATAAATATAAACAAATAAAAAAGAAGATACTCAATACTTACATTGGAAGCCATATAACCAAGTCCGAGTTGTTATCGATGCTTCGACATTCTCAGGAATATAAGAGCTTCTCCACTTATTTAAAATCCTACCTCCAATGCTAAAGGTTGATTCCGAAGCAACAGTAGTGAGTTGGACGCTCAAAACATCCCTAGCTAGATGAGAGAGTTCACCATACTTCTCTTGATTGGTTTTCCAAAACTCTAAAACATCCAAATCCACTTTACGTTCAATTTTGGGATCCTCCAAATAAGTATCAAGTATTGACTTTCCACTTCCACTTGAGTACTTGCTATCATTCTCATCAAATTCCTACAAAATATAAAATTACACTTAATACATAGAAATTAAAAATACATTTTTATCACCTTAATATCAATTCAACTTGGGGGAAAATAACTTGATTGATCTCACTATGTTGTCCTTAAAAAAAAAAAGAATAAGATAGTGTAGAGTTATAGAAAACATACCGCTAAATAGTCAAATTTGCGCTTGCGGTTTCCAATTCTTGAACTTGATCAACCAATGTGTGATGATGGTGTTGATGATACAACAAGAGTTGGAGGAGTAGTGCTTTGGGTTTACTCTCTAAGAAGCCTCTCCAACTTGAATTGTATATCGCTCACTTTTCTGATTGCCATTTCCTTATTTTCATAAAATTTTTCATAACAATACTTGATAAACACCAACTTACATCGAGGATTAAGAATTGTGGCAAAAGCAAATAATAAGGTATACTAACTCCAATACTTATCAAACTTTGCTCTCATCTCCATGACCATACTCCTGATAATTGGATCATCACAGTCTAATTGCTCTTTCAAGAACATATCAATCTTTCACACATTTTCAAAGTACAAGTTCGATGTAGGATACTTACTACCCAAAAACATATGAGTTATATCACAAAAAGGTCCAAGAAGTTCATAAATTCTTGTAATCTTTTCCCATTCATCATCTGTCGGGAGAGCCTTATACATAGGATCAATTTGAGCAAGTAACTTAAAAGCATCAACATAAAAAAGTGCTCTATCAAGCATTTCATAAGTAGAGTTCTACCTAGTAGGCACATCCAACCACAAAGCCTTGCTTTCCAAGATCATACACCGTTTGGCACAATGTTCAAAAGTCCTCTTTCTAGACTCCGATCCCTTGACATATTTCACACTTTCTCTAACCTTAACAACAAAATTATTAATTGTTTTCAAGCCATCTTTAACAACAAGATTCAAAGTGTGCGCTGCACACCGAATATGAAAATATTCCCCATCACCTAATAAATGTCCATTCTCATAAAGCTTGGATCTTAATTCATCTTGCATTTTGTCATTGCTAGATGCATTATCCAATGTTATTGAAAAGATCTTATGTTGAATGCCCCATTCTTGCAACAAGTCATACACAACTCCACATAAAATAGATCCAGTATGAGGAGATTCCAAATGATGAAAATTTAAAACTCTAGTAGTCAACTTCCAATTAGAATCCACATAGTGAGCAGTCAAGCACAAATATCCCTCTGTTTGGCAAGAGGTCCACATATCACAAGTCAAAGAAAGGCGTCCAGAAAGTGCAAGAAGAGCTAACTTAAGTTGTTTCTTAAATTGAGCATGTAACTTAAGGCAATCAGCTTTCGCTGTGTTTCTAGTTATGGTTCTAACTTCATTGTTCAAGTATGTATGAATCTCTCCATTTCCTTCATGCTCAACCCAAGAAAAACTATACCCATGCCTTATGATCGCCCTAGCTAGCAAATCACGATAAACTTTTTGTTCAAACCTTTTCTCACCTTCTCCTTCTGCAGATGACTTTGCAAATTGATATGCTTTACACTTCTCCAAATGCTTCTTCATATTGCTAGTCCCATATTGTGCAATAGTAATAAAGGTTGCTGTCTTGCAATGTGAGCATTTTGCTCGCTTTTTGCCATCACTGAAATTGGCCCCATCAATCACAAGAAACTCATGCCACACCGAACTTCTTCTTTTATCATCTTCGACAAGGGTGTCAAGGGCTGTTATTGTAGAAATATAATTCAAATTTTCATAGGCATGTATTTCATTTCCTTGTCGTTCAATGTCCATAGCTCCCTGCATTTAATTCAAAAGTAGCGTAATGTAACTCAATAACTAGAAAGTTCAATCCAAAAGAAAACATGAACTATATATGCAAATATATAGGACAATCAGGCTTTAACTAGGAACTTCATCAAGTCTATAAAATATGAAAAGTTCTTGTCCTAGATAGGATTAAAGTATACAATCAAACAAATTAACACAAAAAAGTACCTAGAAACTCCAAAAAGAGCAATGGATGATTATGGATCTCCCTAAACTTATAATAATCTTATTTTTATATTACAGGAGTATAGATTTCATAGATTTTATATTTAAAATATCTAAACTATTTAAATCACCACTCTAAGGAAAAAATTATAGTTACAATCAGTTTTTAGACTTTGATAGTAGTCCAAAAACCTATGCCAAACACCCACTTATTATAGTTACAATTATAATAGAACTTTTATGAACAACATTATAGTTCCAAGCCAAGCTAATGTTTGTGGCTTTTACAGTTTACTTGTATGGTGACAGAAGTAATAGTCTTACAAAACGAAATATACGCATTTTTCAAAGTAAAACCAAGTATGGGCTGTGAAGAGCTAACTTATTTCGTTTGAAGCTGTATCATACTATCATGTACTTAATATCCAGATGCTATCAGCAATTTAGTAATGAATCAGTAACATCGTCGGCCAACTTGAACATGAAAAGTGAATAATTTACATGATCAGATGATCTTCTCATATGGACACATATGAGACCAAAGTCGCCGAGGATATGAATGCAAAGGAATGAGACAGCAAGAGTGAATGAGAACCTCAGAAACTCCACAACTAGAAACAAGAATGCACCTACGAGAATTTAAGCATAAAATCATGCTAACAGTGAAATTCAATGAACTAGATGAGATAGAAGCAACGAATACTGCACTAGAAAACCCAAAATCAAATAGGGTGCCCAATTGCTAACCTGAGGCCAAGTGATTTCAAGAATTGATGCAAAGAAAGATAACCCAGAAGAAAATTAAGGGCAAAACTAAAAAGAGAAGAAAATGGTGAATTTTATTCTTCACGATATCAATTCAGCTGGAGCCCTGAAAGAGCTTCAGGTAAACAAAAGGGAAACCCAATTTGAATTGGAAAAATTTCGAGTCCCATAAGACTAGCGTTTGTGGACATCACTACCATGAATATAGATCCACCCATGCGCCAAATATTACCTTAAGATTTTGGCCCAGACAATTTTTTGGAATATGTATAGTATATTAGTGTTGAAGTCTTTCTAATTGCAAGAGCTTAAAAATATCAACAATCTCATATCAAATTATCCCATGAGGTTTAAAACAAAAACCCTGGGCTATTTCCTTGTCGGAATGAAAGCAAGAATGAAACTAGAAGGTATTAACCTAGTTTATGATTCTTGATTCCACTTGTTTAGTTCAATTTATCACTGAATTAAATACTAAGAAAATTGAAAATGGTATGACTTTATATAAACCCCAAGGATAAGAGAGGTTTACAAATCCATATCTTGTGCGCTAGCCATTTCATCAAGAATGTGATTCCCCTTTTCTATTAAAAAAATGAAGAAGAAGAAGATAACCAAATATAAGGTATGTCTATATTTGTACCTACTCTCATTCCTAAATTCAAGAAACCTTCATGTAAAAGGAGACTAAATATGCAGTATCAATACTTTAAATCTTAAGGGTACTCACATAAGTGGAGATGTTAAATTTTAATTATTACGAAAACTTTCATGAAGTTTTGGTCATTATTTTGAACTTTATGTTAAAATATTTCATTAGCTACCTCATCTTCGAAATCTAAATTTAAATTCATATATACGCTATTTTATACGCTATTTTATTTCAATTTTGAATTACTGATTATTCTAGAAAGTAACATAAAATTTCCAAAATAATTTCATTGAGACATTTTATTATATATAGTATGCTATAACAAGAAATTGGGAAAAAAATTGTCGCATTAATGTTTCACCCGTCTAAAAAGTGGACAGATTGAGATTGCCTCAATAAGGCCTCCCTATAATTCTTTTTGGCATCAAATTCAGATGCATTGAATTTGTGGCTTGAGTTTTGGTGGTGGATTTTAGATGGAGATAGTTGGAGGAAAATAGCTTGAGTGGACCATACTATGCCAAGCAATGTGGGCGCTATTACTGTTATTCAAGCACAGAAAGCGGGCAAAACATCAACTTATGATAAAACCAGCAAGATATAATGGACTGAGGATGGAGAGGAAGACATACCAGGTCCGTTCACTTGGTGGCTCCGGCAGGTTCTGTCCAGAACTAGAAGGAAGGTTTCAGCCCTTGGCGTCGACTGGTGACAAGCAACTGAGGGGACGACCGGCGATGGGCGATTGAGGGGACGACCGGCAGTGGGCGACTGTGAGAGATAGAGAGAGGGGTTGCGGGCTTGGGGGGCGAGGCGACAGAAAGATAGGATGAGTAGCTGCAGAGGAAGTGAGGAACAGAAGAAAGAGTTTAGGTTTAGCAAATTTTTGGGGGGAGAGTTTTAAAATTTTTGGGCTCAATTTGGGAGGGGAATTTTAAATTTTTTGGGCTCAATTTGGGAGGCCAATTCTGAATTTTTTAGGCTCAATTAATTGAGTTTAAGATAGAAAAATAAAATGACTTAAAATTTAAGAGAGGCAAAAGTGACACAATGACTTAAAAAGTTAAAATTAATTGAGTACAAGAGTGACTTAAAATTCTAAAATTTGAAATTTTTGGGCTGAATTTAACAATATTATTTTACTAATGATAATCCACTTAATGACTTAAAGCATGCTACAATTATAATATCATTATGTGACTATCGTTATTTCGTCAAAAATATTACATTACTGATCTGCGATCCTAAATTATCTTCACAACATGCTTAAATTTTAATTCTACACAGTTATATTCAAGAATATATGTTTGCATATGATCTCATAATAATGTAACACATTTGAATTTTAGACAACTAAATTCCAAGCCTCGAGTTTCGATAAGCAACATTCACAATCACATAAATATAATGATAATTAACACATATTCATATATTGCAGTTGCTTTTGAGTTTTGACTCATTGAGTATATGTAAATCAAGTTGTTAATCTCACAAAGACAAATCTTTGAATCTTGATATATGATCACTTTACGAGCTATCAAAAGAACATTGAATCAATTATTGAAAATGTCGACTATTTCTGTTTACCAGGGCTCAAATACGACTATTGAAACTTCATCATTTATTTTTTTTTGTCATTTTCTAAGGTATATATATAATATATTTTGGTGTTGAGCCTTACAAATGAGACAATTGACTCATGAATTAATAAGAATCATAATTGGAGACTTTGGCGTTAGGTTGGTTCATTAGTTTTGTCATAGACTCATAACATGACCTTAATTAAGATACTTGAATCTTGACTTAACAACCCGTAATCCTTCAGATAATTACACGTCACATCAGATATAGCCATATTAGGCCATGGATGGGATGTACTTGTAACTTACTAACTTTCATAGTAAATGTATAATTAAGCCTATGATTCTATGAACATGTCCATTACAAAAGTTCCTTCTAGTTTTACTTAAGTTATACACACACACACACACACACAGATGTATAAACTATAAATATTAACGTATGAATTAAAACAAGATTATAGAATAAAGAAGCTTGTCTAATTAAATGGATTTTATCTTTTAAATATAATTTAAGATTAGAATTGAACACATTCAAAAATCAAAATATACACTGGCGCGAAATTAACCCGACTTAATTTCTACCTAACCCGATTTACACCCGACCCGACATTCACCCGAACATTGAGCCGAATCTCACTCGATCCAAATTAGACTCGACCCATACCCGATCCAAACCGGACTGTTGAAGACAACCTGAAACAGACCCGACCCGAATTTCACCGGAACCCAACCCGTACCCGACCCGAACATCATTAACCTGAAAATGACCCAAACCCAAACTTCACCCAAACCGAACCCGAACCCGACCCGAACATAGTTAACCCGAAAGTGACCCGACCCGAACTATGACCCAACCCGGACCCAACCCGAACGACCCATTTCCCAGGTCTACTCGCAACGCATCTGGGGGAGAAGTAGGGCCACCATCGTACGTTGACCACCACTGCAGGCAGTTGCCGACCATCGACAACCATATTTTTCGCTAGGCATAGGCTTCTCTCTCAGCTCTTATCTCTCACCTCTATCTCGGCGTATCATCTCGACTATTGGCATATCATCTCGCGTCTGTCTTTGGCCGCCAACGTACATCGGGAAGTAGAGAGAGAGAATACTGATGATCAAGCTAGTAACTTGGTCGCCGGGCTCTTGATTCCGCCAATGTCACACCTCTCAACCCCTCATTTGTGTTCTGCTCTGCTCAGGATAGCACCCCGCCGACCAGGAACGCACCACCGTTGGCCACCAAAAGCAGCCCTACGCCACAGGCAGGTCAAATTTAAATGTCTTGCTTTGGTATTTTGTGTTGCTTGTTTGATCTGTCACAAATGTGCCTTCCCCCAAATTGGATATAACAATTTCGTAATTTTCTAAAGCTGGAGGTTGAAGTATGTGTTGGATTTGTGTCGAGTTTGTGTCTAGTTCTAAGATGAGCTTGATTTGCAATAACTAATGTCAATGTGTGTGAAGTGGCTACTTGTGTGTCAACTTTGCTGTAAAAGTTGGTGCTTCAAGCATGAATTGTAATGTACTGCGTTGTTGTGAAATCAACTCCACGTGGTTTTGGTGTGTCACAAAATTTATGGAGTGCTTGATTTCCGTTGGTTTGTGTTGTTGTTTTTTTGTTTGTTCGTCAAGGAGAATTATATGTTGGCATGAGTTGGAAGCATTTGTGGTGAGTAGTTATGCTGCAACAATTCAATGTTTAAGAGTAAATTTTATCTATTATGGATTGTTGATGGTTATATAAACCAATACGGTGTGGCCCCTTCCGAAAAGAAATCTCGTAATTAGACAAATAAGGAGGATGAGAAGCTATTAGATGTGTTGATTGAACAAAAAGCACAGGGCGCAACACAATTTGAATGGTTTGTTGTTAAAGCGTTGTTGAAAAATGACGGCATCAATAGGGATGCAACTCAAATCATATACTATTGCAATGATGTGGTGAAGAAATTGAAAACTTGGGAATCACTTAGAGGAGGTTCAGGTGTTGGTGTGAATGCTATCACTAGTGCTATGACAGTATATGATGAAGCTTGGGCCAAATTTCTAAAGGTACAATATGCTTGACACATATGTATTGACATGACATTAATGTTTATGTACTGTTTTTAATAATTTGTTTTTATTGTTGTGTAGAGGTGGGGGGATTTAAAAGTTCCCGTGAGAGAGTGCTTGCAAATTTTGATAAGATGAAAGCAGTGGTGCATGGCATGCGTGCGACAAATGACTTGAGCTTCTCCCTAGTGATGGGTGCTTCGGGTAGCAAATGGAATAGAATAGAGCAGAATGTACCAGTGAATTTGGAAGAACATATGGGCGATACTGACGGAGTGAATGCAGATGATTCTAACGACTAGGTATAACTAACTGCTAGGGAGGAGAGTCGCTCACCTCCTAGAAGTGTTCCCACCGACGTTCGAATGCGTAGAAGTGAAGGTGGAAGTTTAGGTGATAGAAGACGGCTGACGCAAGAACTTGTTGGCTCGTCAGTGCGAAAGGCCCAAATTTAGAACGCCCTTGATGTGCACCACTTGAGGGAGGAGGTTAGAATCCAACCCCAACCATCTACTTACCAACAGGTTCTTACAAAGTTAAGCAACATCCTGGGGTTGCTGCAAGGGGACCGAATTTCATATTCAGTGTGATGAAGTACATTAAACGTGAGTAGGACTTTGATTACTTTGTAATATTGGATGATGATGATATTAGCAGATACTTACGGGTTAGAGGGTTTTGGGATGTGTAACTGTTTGGTCCTTTGGTGGTTTATGGCCTTGGGTTTCTGTTCACTAGTATTGTGTTTGACTTGAGTTTTTAGTTATGTCGTATGATTCATTGAGTACGATTGAGTTGTCGAGCTCGTATGTGTAAGGGCGTTGTTGGTTTATAGCGAGTAGTTAGGAAGTATGAATTTGCTTTCCACGAATCAAAATTTGTTTCTGTTTTCATCTAATTATTTTTTGATTCCATATGATGTAGAATGGATGATGAGGAAGAATGTGCTGTTCGACACTCTTATCTTGTATCCACTTGCAGGAAGTAGTTTTCAGCAAGCTTCAAGTTCAGACCAAAGACTCCCAAGGATGATAGGTGGGGAAAGTGGGGCAACGTTCCCACATTAAGTATTTTATGGTAATCATCCTGATTTTTGTCACCAATTGGTGCACGTTGACCAAGATGCTTTTATACATCTTGTTAACATCATGACAGAGAAGCAATTATTAGATGAGGAACGTTTTCTTAAAGCAGTTGAAATCGTTCCAATAAGGCTATACATTTTTGCAAGAGGGGCAAGCTACTGTGATGTGCAAATCCGATTTCCTCATTCTCCATCAACTATAAGCAAGTGTCATAATCAAGTATTGTAAGCTTTAGTCGACTCATATGTTGATATTGTTAGGCAGTATCAAAGTCAACATGAGATGCCTCTTGAAATTGCCAGAAGTCGGGTTCTACTAGCTGTTTTTAAGGTACTTTATTTAACATCAAAGTAATGTATATAATGCCTAGCATCATGAACTGTTTTCAACTTAAATCAAAACTTCAAAATTTTATGTAGGATTGTGTTGGAGCATTAGATGGGACCCATATTTAATGTAAAAGTTGCAGATGATATTGGATAGCGTTATCGAAATCGTAAAGGGGAAAAGACATGGAATGTTTTGGTGGTCGTTTCATTTGACGATATGATTATATATGTCAATGCCGGTTGGGAGGGGAGCACCCATGATCTACCTGTATTGCAACAAAGCATAGTTCAACCGAAGTTTGACTTCCCTTATCCATCTCCAGGTACCCCCATTAGTTGTTATAATTTGTGTACAATATTGCGTCCAACACTGTGGTCATCATGTTTTGCTCTTTTATTCCATATTGTGGTCATCATATTCTGCTCAGGAAAGTACTATTTGGTGGATTCCGCATATCCAAATACGATTGGATACTTAGCACCTTATAAGCAGTGCTCGATACTACATTTTCGAGTTCAGAAGAGCTCGTCGCTACGGTATTGGGAGACGAGGGATGAAAGAGGAGTTCAATTACTGCCATATTTGTTTACGAGGGACAGTTGAACGAACATTTGGAGAGATGAAGGCGACATAGAAGATATTAGATGATAGAATGCCTCAAATGATATTAGAAAAACAGATTCAGATAATAGTTACAGTCTGCACTATCCATAATTTTATTCATCTCCAACAAAATGGCATCCAAATATCACCATGGTTGCTGCCTACCGAAGTAGAACACACTGATATATTCCTTGATTCAGATACCAAAAAATTTATGAACCAATTTAGGGATCAACTAGCTAATGATATTTGAGAGTCTTGTTCGACATGATAAGTTGAACGTGCATGGCTTCACAATGCCAATTTGGTAAATATTGCAATATGTGTTCCTTTGTATGACTTTAATTTCAATAATGAAAAATGAACATTCGGTTTTATATGAAATTATTAAAAATACTGATTCACTTTGTGTCATCAAGATCGAATGTTTAAGTCACAACGCAAATGATTACCATTATTTTTTAAAGTTTTGAAAATAAAAATGTCCACTAGTTCTATCACAAATTACGAATGAAAAAAAAGGCATCAATTCAACATCCACAAAAAATTTTATCTGCTCATTATAGATAAAAAAAATTCGCAAGTTGTGTCACCAAGTAGAACAAAAAAAAAAAATACACATTAGTTGAATACACGGAAAACAATCATTTGCAATTTGTGTGAAGAACTGCCAATATTTTATTATTAACACACAAAACAAAAATCTGCTCAAAATACATATACAATACATCTACACTTTATATCAGAAATTACGAACAATGCCAAAAAAAGGTTACGCATCCCTTCATTATACCGGGAAAAAAACCCGCAATTTGTTCACGAATTACAAAGAACGAAAAAAAACATATGTTACATATCCAACAACAACCATCCATAATTTCGGTGATCTATGAAAAATATTTCGTAACTAATGCAAATAAACGAAAATTATCTGCTCATTATACACAAAGAAACCGACTGCAAGTTGTGTCACCAAATACGAACAACGAAGAAAAATCTGATCGACGTACAGGGTGCAGATCATCTGTAATTTGTGTCAAGAATTACCAGCATTTTGTTCCCAATGTAGATGGCCAAAAATATGTGCTCAATATACAGATAGAATACATCTGCATTGTCTGTCATGAATTACGAAAAACGCAAAAAAATAAGCATATCTTTCATATACAGAGTCAAACCCAAAACATCTACCAGTCACGAATAACTAACATTTACTTAACAATGCAGAAAAAAATTTATTATATCTTCAAATTATATAACAAAAATTACTTCATCTGCAAATATTTTCATTTTATTCGAAAAATAAATAAAACTTTTCACAATTATTATTAGACTACACGTACACACAATTACATAAATTATAAAAGTTTTCTAAACATGGGAAATAGTAGTTACATACAGGAATGGGAATGGTGGGTGAGAGTGTGAAGGGAGTGATATTTTTTTTTTAAGTGTGGGAGGAAGTCGGTAGGGGACTAGGGGGAAGAAGTGGATGAGAGTAAGAAGGAGTGGGATGGGTCGATTGAACCATGAAAAGAATAGGGCCTTAAACTTCTCCACAAAAAACTATTCACTTGAACCTTGGGTTTAGGAAGCTAGAAGACCTAAAAAGTTAAGAATTCAGCCACAAAATTTTCAATTGAGCTAAACCAAGCTACTACCTAATGAGCAAAGTTTCCAAGGCTAGTGAACAATCTAAAGGTCTCCAATAAACGTATCCTTGGGTTCAATGAAGAAATGAAATATTGATAAATAAGGGATTACTTATTTAAGTGCATAATGCTAAGCAATTTAATGAACACCCACGCATAAGGATTTGATATATTGTTTTGTTCATTGTTCTACTTAGAGATTTAGTTAACCAAGTTTAGAGTAAACTACTATTCAATTTTGCATAGTAACTACCTTGTAATAGTAAATCCTAAATAATAACAATGTATATTATATACACCTAAGAGTATATGCTCTCAAGTTCCACGTGGCAAGGAAGTTATAGATTAGCAAGCAATTAAAAAAAAAGCAAAAAAAAAAATCCTAATAAAATGGGAGCAATGTAGAAAGTAGAAACTGTTTAGATACTACTTTCTCTCTTTCTCTCTCTCTCTCCCTCTTTCTCTCTCTCTCTCTTTCTTCTTGGTTCTATCATTCTTCACCCTTCTCTCTACCTTGCTTTTGCCTCTTCCTCTTCCAACCAAATTCAACCTCCACCAGAAAGTGAACAAATCACAATGTAGACTTATAAATTATGGTTCATGTCTCCTTCAACTTGAAAATTGTGCTGAGAGTGTGAATGATGATGAAGAAAATCATGTAAATGGCATCCAACAATCCACTGCTAAAGAAGGATACATAGACAAACAACTATCAAACACACAGTAACAAACTTAAATAATAGGTATAAAAATGCTAAAGATTTTATTTTTATTGTTTCATTACTAATAAGCTTTTAATTCATTGCTATTTAGGATTTATTGTTAAAATCTAGTCACTGTGCAAATTAAACAAGTTTACTCAGAATTAGTTAACCAAATATCCAAGAAGAATAATGAACAAAACAGTACATCAAATCCTTATACGTAGATGTTTATTTGAATTCCTTAGCATCGTGCATGTTAGAAAAGTAATTAGGCATTTATCAAAGTTCCATTGGTTCATTGAGCTTAGGGATTTGTTCATTCGATGCTTTTAGATTGTTCACTAGCCTTGAAAAATTTGTTCATTGAGCAATGGCTTACTTTAGCCCAATCGAAAGCTTGTCGTGGAATTCTTAGCATCTAGTTTTTCTAGCTTTCTAAACCCAAAGTTGGATACATGATATGAAGTGAATAATTATTTGTGGCGATGCTCAAATTATCAACTATAAATCTATGTTCCATAGTGGTTGTTTACATGATATATCTTAGTGTGCATGATTCTAATTTCCTTTGACTGTTAATTCTTATTTCATTGATCTTTAGGAGATATTTCTTCTAATAAAAGTTCATCAGTGAAGTTTGAATTTATTAAACTAAGCGGATTCCTATACAAGTTCTTCCCCCCATGTTTCTTTTTGTGCATGAAGAGGGGATTATAATCTACCTTTGGATAGTCAAGACTATGCTATACCAACTCAACGTTACAGATTTATTTGTGGAAGCCAAATCTCATGAGTTGGGTATAGCCAAATAATGTTATAGCTTTGAGTCTGCTCATTGAGCTTGTGCAATTTGTTCATCACATTATCTTTTAGATTTTTCACTAACCCTTGAAAGCTTTTTTTTAAAGTATCGATACATCAAGTTGACAATATCAAAGTATGTTGCTTACCCATGTATATTGAAGAATACGGGACAAACAACATTGCTATAAAACCCACAACACCAAAGTCTTCTTTAGGGGGTGGGGAAGCGGGGAAGTTAGAGCGTGTCACTATAATATCTAGTGCTAGATTTAACAACATTAATTATTTGAGCAAGGTAAGAACATTTTATATTAACAAATAGTAGCAAATGTATTATATATATGTAGCCTATGTTTGTTGGCAAAAGTTTGATTATTCACTATAATAGATGTGTTGTTAATGTTTGTGCATTCGGATCTCAAATTTATTCTATATATGTATAAACTTTGCTTAGTGTGCCTATTAGACATTGTTTAACACTTCTAAAGCCCCATGGTCATGTTGATAAGTGCTTAATATGTACACCTTTTTAGGGCTATTTTGTCTCGTTTTTAGGAGAATTTTGTGCTTAATGATGTTATTTACTCTCATATTCTCGATTTATGCTTAGGTATAGTTGTTTTATGTCTTTTGCAGGACTTCTAGTCCTTTTACCAAGCATTTTTCCCTTTAATGGATGTATTTTGGCCTCCCCCACCGTCATCTATGTTATGCCATGACCGTAGAGTAAAGAAAGAGCAAAATTCCAGATCCAGTACATACCACGATCAACCCATGGTGGAGCCTACGGATCGTGGTGTGCCTGTAACTGATGCTTCTTCGTTTTCCCTTGGTTGTGTGGCTGAGATCAACTGAAATTCTCTACAAATAGAGACGTTTTGCAGCATTCCAAAGAACTCAACTTCAACTCCAAAGCAAAGTAAGCAAGTAGTTTAGTTTAGATTAGTTTTCTCTCAAATTTTTTTCTTAGTTTAGTTTTGAGTGAGTTTTGAGTGTGAGAGTTTTGATCCTGAGGCGGTTCCAAGCCCTTGGTGAAGGCCATCTCAGTCGAGTGCTTTCTGCTCAAGATTTCACAGATCTTTTTTTGGTTAGTTTATCTATTATCATGTGTGAGTAGTTTTCTTGGTCTAGGGATTTAGTAGTTTTTGAAATTTTTATTGGATCATGGTTTGATATTTAAAGAATTGTGCTTATTTTCATGATTGGTTTGATTTTGTTCTAGCAAGTGTTATTCACATTGTGAGATGATTTTTGGCCAAAATTTATTTATGCATTTGAAACAATCGAATGAACATTCAAAAGACAACATTTGGTTATTGGACTGCTTAAATAGACATAGCATAACTTCATTTCGAAAGAGAGATTTATATTTTGGGAGGGCTAGTAAGTAATCGAATATATTAAACTTGGATTAAGTCAAATTAGTTTGAAAGAACGACGTTTGCTTAGTTTAGTCAAATTTGATTGATTTTGAACGAATAAATCATGTTTCTTGACAAGATTACAATTCCTCGGAATTAACCAATTAGAGAATAGAAGATGTTTATTCATTTTGACCCAATTCTCTTCCATAACTGCGAAAGTTCCTAGATGTTTTTTCTCTTATTGATTTAAACAAGTTTGTTTATAGTAGTTAATCAAATCCACTTGAAATTGAGTTTTGCTTAGCATATTTTGACAAGACTAGGCTCGATAGATTACTTTTGAAATTGAGTTTATAGTAGTGTTGATCAAGTTTTTTGGCGCTATTGCCGGGGACTAAATTGCTAACTATTGAGTATTGTCTTCAGAATGTGACTAAGCATTTTTATTGTTTTGCTTTATTTTGTTTTCTTGTTATTTTTCTTTTTCCTATTTAATTGTGGCGGTAGTGTTGGTGAAAGTGCTTGCAAGAATATTTCCTAGTTTATGCAAAGTCTGATTTTATACGACCCTAATCCAGAAATTGAGAGGACTTTTCGCTTAAGGCGGAAAAAGCAAAGGATCGAAGAACAAAGGCACACAGCAAGAAGGAATTCAAGTATGGCGGGTGAAGAAAGAAAGACCCTTCATGATTTCATTACTCCCAGAGTCCAAGGGATCGCCTCAAGCATAGCGAGGCCTGCTGTGGATGCCAATAACTTCGAGCTCAAGCCAACACTTATTTCCATAGTGCAGTAATCTCAGTTCGGCGGAACTCCTTTGGAAGACCTGAATCTACACCTCTCGATTTTCTTAGAGGTGTTCGATATGCTAAAGTTAAACGGAGTCTCCAGTGATGCAATTTGCCTGCGCTTATTCCCTTTCTCATTGAGGGATAAACCAAGGGCTTGGTTGCACTCTTTACCATCTGGTTGCATAACTACTTGGGACAAGTTGACAAGAGCTTTCCTTGCCAAATTCTTCCTTCCAAGCAAGATAGCGAGCTTGAGAAATTAAATCACCAACTTTCTGCAAAAAGAGGATGAGACGCTCTATGAAGCCTGGGAGTGTTTTAAGGATTTACTGCGTTTGTGTCCCCATCATGATCTTCAGCGCTGGATGATTATCCAGGCCTTTTATAACGGTGTAACCCAAGATGTGAGATCCACTATTGATGCAGCGGCAGGAGGAACTTTAATGAGAAAGACCGAGGATGAAGCCTATAACCTTATTGAGGAGATGGTGCTTAATAACTTTCAATGGTCTACTAAACGAGCCCAACCTAGGCGGGTTAGAGGTAAGCTTGAAGTTGATGCTTTTACTTTACTTTATGCTAAAGTAGATGCTATGACTAAAAGACTTTGAATGTTAATGTTGTAAACTCTAGTGCCCCTTCCCCTTGTCATATTTGTGGTTCAATTAAGCATATATCTTTGCACTGTCCAGTTAGGAGCCCTTTTTCCTAAGCCTCAATGAAGTTAATCATGTTCAAAATTTCAACCCAAGATCGACCAATGACCCTTACTCTAATACTTATAATCCAGGTTGGAAGAATCACCCAAATCTCTCTTATAGGTCGAATTCAAACCCTGTGAATATGCCCCCTATGAATGCTAGAGTACCCCCTAGTTTTCAAAGACCCCAATTCCCTTCTCAGATGCCCCAAAAGTCAAATTTAGAGTTAATCATGGAAAACATGCTTATGGAACAATAGAAATAAGATGAGTACATTAAGCAATTACCCACTAAGGTTGATGTGCTTACAACTCATAATAGGATGTTAGAGACCCAGACTGCCCAGAATGCTGCTTTTTCATCTGCACCCCCAGATAAACATCTCAGTAAGCCTGAAACCAACCCTCGTGAGTGTTGTAACTGTGTCACCATGAAAGAGGATGAAGAGGACTTAACTGACTCTAAGTAAGTACCAAAGGAAGAGGGTGGAGAGATAACTATGGCTGGTAGTAAGGAGAGCAACTATAGTGGCTAGACTACCACATTTATAAAGAATGATTTTATTCAGATCCCCACCATTTCCCCCCTAAACTTCCTGACCCAGGTAGTCTTTCTATCCTATGCGTTGTAGGAAAAGGTAGAAATTGAAAGAGAGCTATGTGATTTAGGTGCAAGTGTTAGCATAATGCCTTACTCTTTGTTTCATAAGCTGCACCTAGGACCATTACTAGCCACCCCCTTTTCACTACAGTTGGATGATGGCTCTGTGACACAGCTCATAGGCAGGTTGGAAGATGTCTCAGTCAATATAGGAGACATTTGGGTGTTAGAAGACTTCATTGTAGTTGATATGCCTGAAACTAATGATGCCCAAATTATCCTAGGTAGGCCCATTTTGACAACAGTTGGTTGCCATATTGATTTTAGAGAGGACTGTATTTCTTTTGAGGTAGAGGGGAGGTTTGCTGTGTTTAGTCATAGGAAGGAGGATGCGGTGTCTCCTCATTCTTTTATATTGGATGCATTACCCCTTTTCCCTGAGTATAATATGGAGGATGTCTTGTATGGTGAAGATTCTCCTGATTCTGAATGGATTTCATATGAGAACCCTGACCAGGGGTATGTTAGGGTGGAGTTTTCTGCTCCTATGCCACCTAGCAAGCCCGAGGTTGAGGCCCCTATTTCTAATGATTCTTCGATAAGTGAGTATTGCAAGTTTGCATGAATTGTTCTCTTTATGCCCCCTTTGGAAGGTTTTGATGCCGATTTTGATGTAGGGATTGAGCAAGTAGATGTTAGCTTGTTTGATGGGCCAAGAGAGCAATTTGTCTTGTACGCAGATAGTGCTTTATGGGACCAAGTTATGAAGACGAAGGACCTGCAGCCAGAACTTCTGCGATGGTACGTTCAACTGAAAAAGTTTAATTTTGTGGTCCGGGACAAAGCCAGTGTCCATACACCATCTGATTCGGACCAAACCTAGAACAGGGGTCAAGCTCTTGACCTTAAAAGAGCGCTTCTTGGGAGGCAAGCCAAGCTTTCTTTCTCTTTCCTCTTTATAGTTTTGATTTTTGAAATTTCATTTTAGTTGTTATAGGAAAAATAACAAAAAGCAAAAAAGAGAAAGAGAAAAAAAAAATATACATATATCAATAAAATGTTGGCACCATGTTTAGGAGCACCAACAATACGACCGTGGGTGCCAACCCTGAAAAAAATAGAAAAAAACGAGTAGTAGCGGACACCGCGGACCGTCTGTGCTGAGCCCCACTGTCCGTGGTGGGCTGCTATGGGCCGCGGTCTAGGTTTTTGATTGTGGTGCCATTTCCCCTACCCCTCACTTCATCTTGTTCACTTGACACTTTCTCTCTCATCCTCCCTTCTCTCTCTCTAAAACCTCCATAACTAACACCTTCAATCTCCCTTAAATCTTCTCCATTTTTCTTCATTTTCACACCAAATTCCTTCTTTTCACTTAATCTCTCTATTTCATCCACAAATTCTCATCTCTTTTCTTCTGCTTCTTTAAAATTTATCTCACCCTCATTCATCCACCATACCAATCCTTTTCTCTAATTCTTCACATTTTCAATTATTTTCTTTAGTTTTCTAGGTTTTAGTTCTTACTTTTGGTTTCAGTTTTGTTTTTGGTTAAGTTTTGTAACCATGGTACCAAACAAAAGGCAGATGAGCACCAAGGAGGTTGGTTCATCAAGTCAAGCACCACCCCGACCTCAAAGAACATCCAGAACATCAACCAATGCGCGTGCTCGAGGTAACATTATTCACCCTCTTCGTTTGACTCATCCTGATTATATTGCTAGGTATAACTGTTTGAATGAACGTGTAGTAGTAGCAACTAGATACTTTGATGAGGATTTGTTAGCTCGATTGAGAATGTTGGATGATATTCATTGGTTGTTTGCTAGAGGTGGTATGAGTCACTTTTTAGAACTTAAGGGCATATATATAGGGACCTGGCTTTAGAATTTTATAATACACTCCATGTCAAGGTCACTAGAGGACCTCAACGTCAAGCTGGATATATATCATTTTATTTGCAGGGATAGTTGTATGAACTGAACTTAGGTACATTCAACAGTATTTTTGGTTTTCCACCTAGTACGGATATATCACACCGTCAAGTCCCCCGCGAATTCAACCTGAATGCACTTTGGGGTGAACTTTCGGGGAGTGTTAGGTACAATACCAATTCATCTAAATGTACCCATATTACGAACCCCTGCATTAGAGTAGCTGCTTGTGCTTTGTTTGCTCAGGACGATAGTCTGAATGTCTCGAGACTTTCTAAGTTATACTTTCTATCCTGTATGCTAGATGGTGTCCAACTTGATCTTGGTTCATTCTTAGCTAAGCAATTGCATAGTGCTACTGTTAGCACTAACAGTAGGATAGTCATAGGTGGAATAATAACTACTATTGCTGGATTCTTGGGTGTCGAGTCCAATCCCGACGACAGAGTTTCTGGGTCCGAGCAGCTTGACTGCTTTTGAGATTATGAACTTTTGCAAAGTTGAGGCTGGCCGTTTGTGTTGGATTTACCCTAGGGATTGGCGTTTACCGCTTCCCAATGTCGATCACACTACTTTGCTTCACCGAGGTAACCTTTACTAGGTGCCTGGTGATGTCGAGGTTGCTCAACCTGCACCCCACCAACCTGCCCCTCACTCTAGTTGAGCATGACCTAGTTCTTCCTCTCAACCGCCCCTACTCAACTATTCGGATATTCAAGATACCCTTAGGTCCATTCAAGAGGAGCAAGTTTCCCTTCGAGCCTTTGTAGCTTCAGAGAGTGCCGCTCTTCGGGACTTTGTCCAAGAGCACCATGATGAGCTTCATGGATTGCTTGCTTCTTAGACCCAATCTTTCCAAGATTATAGGGCATGTCTAGAGACCTGGTGAGATTGACATATCTCATATGGACAACCACCCCATCCTCCTCCACCTCCACCTCTTTGATTATGATTTCTGCTACTCCCCTTCCTCTTTTTATTATGATGCGCCCACATTGAGGGTAATGTGTGATTCAATTATGGGGGAGTTAGTTATTATATTTGGCTTTTGATGCCTTTTTTTTTGGTGTGTTTGTTTGTTTGTTTTTTTGCTTTGTATATATTTTTAGTGGTAGTTTTTGTAGTTTTTGTTTTAGTTTTGTTTTAAGTAGTGCATTTAGTTTTCTTCTAGGTTGCATTTTAGTTTCTTTCTTTTGTAAGTTTCTTTTGCATTTTAGTTTGCATTGTTTGTAGGAGCATGCATGCTTAAAAAAACACAAAAAAATAAAAAACAAAAAAATAATCCTTCGATAATGATTTTTATAGATTTGGTAGTTTTCTTTGGTTAGTTTGATCCTTTGATTCACCCAAATTGTGCATAAAAGTTTGTGAATGAATTTTGGAACTGAATTCCATGTTTTAACCATGTGTTGAATGCGAATTGGTTTTCCCCATAAGTCTTTACATGAAATTCTGGCATGTGTGCTAGTTTGCTAGTTTTGACTATGGTAGATGCCCTGTGAGACTTTGAGCTTTTAGAGACTATTTATCATTATTAGTCTCATATTTTCTTTCATGTGTGACTCTTCCTTGACGTCATTTCTTTAGAACTTGCCTTGATTGTTATTCAAGATCATATTTTGCATATGCATTTAGGTAATATGATTGAGCCATTTTTCTTTCTTTGATTATTTGAAACCGACGGCCAAATAGCCACCTTTGTTATGTATTGTATCCCTTGTTAGCCTCTTTGAGCATGTAACCATTTTTCTTGATCTGAACCTCCTACTTTTAGCCTATTGCCAAATACTTGTCTTACCCTTAAGCTAAGGCTAGAGGAGCGTTACATTTTTTTGCATCAAGTTTGATAGGGCATTAGCAAGGTGGATCGATATTCTCTTTAGTGAATTTTGGCTATTTGGTGTAGGGATGCAAATATTTGATAAATCCTTTTCTTATTGAGTAAAATTTAGAGAAGAGTTCAATTTTAAAGTTCGTTATGGAATTCCCTTAGCTATTCCTCTTTGAAAAAAAAATAAAAAAATAAAAAAAAAGAGAAAAAAAAGAGGGAAAATTTTCGAAGAGAGTGATTAGCCTTGGTGGGAATGTAAGATATTTGTGATTTTCAACTCTATCTCTTTTCATTTTGGGATTTATTTTGTTGATGAGTTGATAAGGTTTAAGGAGGATGTAGTATGATGCATTGGAATTGTTTAAGCTCTTAGTCTATGGCTTTTAGCTTCTCATTTCCAAAAACATTTATTCCTCTCCTACCTTCACCCTAAGCCCCGTTACATTGCTATGAAAGTCCTCATGATTGTTTAATGTATTTGCATTGTAGTGGTAGCGAATTTGAGAATTTTGTCAAGCTTATGGTAGATTTGTGTCCAATGAGTGAGAATTGAGAGAACCTTCATATATATACATTGTCAAACACATGAGTGCTGAGTACCACATAACTATAGTGAGGTTCTATTGTCCTTCCTAGTCTTACTCGTTTTATGTGCTAGAATGATTGTATTTGACAATTTAGAGGACGATTGGTTCAAGTTTTGCATTATGGTATATTAAAACGTTTTTGAAATTTCATTCCCTATTCCGTTTGTTAATGATATTTTTGCATCTTTTTGGGCTACCTTTGGATCATCCTTGCCATTTGAATGTCATCTATGTCTATCCTGAGGAGGCCGTGTATATCTTTAATCCTTGTATTGCTTGAGGACAAACAACAGTTTAAGCAAGGGGGAGTTTGATAGGTGCTTAATATGTACACCTTTTTAGGGCTATTTTGCCTCGTTTTTAGGAGAATTTTGTGCTTAATGATGTTATTTGCTTTTCTATTCTCGATTTATACTTGGGTGTAGTTGTTTAATGTGCTTTACAGGATTTTTAGTCTTTTTACCCAGCATTTGCCCTTTAATGGCTATGTTTTGGCCTCCCTCACGGTCATCCATGTTATGCCACAATCGTAGAGCAAAGAAAGAGTGAAATTCCAGATCCAGCACAGAACACGGTCAGCCAGTGGTGGAGCCCACGGACTGTGGTGTGCCTGTAACTATTGCCTCTTCATTTTTCATCGGTTGTGTGGTTGAGATCAACTGAAGTTCTTTATAAATAGAGACGTTTTGCAGCATTCCAAAGAACTCAACTTCAACTCCAAAGCAAAGCAAGCAAGTAGTTTAGTTTAGATTAGTTTTCTCTCAAATTTTTTTCTTAGTTTAGTTTTGAGTATGAGAGTTTTGATCCTGAGGCGGTTCCAAGCCCTTGGTGAAGGCCATCTCAGTCGAGTCCCTTCTGCTTAAGATTTCACTGATCTTTTTTTGGTTAGTTTATCCATTATCATGTGTGAGTAGTTTTCTTAGTCTAGGGATTTGGTAGTTTTTGGAATTTTTATTGGATCATGGTTTGATATTTAAAGAATTGTGCTTATTTTCATGATTGGTTTGATTTCGTTCTATCACGTGTTATTCATGTTGTGAGATGATTTTTGGCCAAAATTTATTTACACATTTGAAACAGTCGAGTGAACATTCAAAAGACGACGTTTGGTTGTTAGACCGCTTGATTAGACATAGCATAACTTCATCTCTAAAGAGAGATTTATATGTTAGGAGGGCTAGTAAATAATCAAATGTATTAAGCTCGGATTAAGTCAAATTAGTTTGAAAGAACGACGTTTGCTTAGTTTAGGCAAATTTGATCTATTTCGAAAGAATAAATCAAGTTTGTTGACAAGATTACAATTCCTCGGAATTAACCAATTAGAGAATAACAAATGTTTGTTTATTTTGATCCAATTCTCTTCCATAACTGCGAAAATTCCTAGATGGTTTTTCTCTTATTGATTGAACAAGTTTATTTGCAGTAGTTAATCGAATCCACTTGAAATTGAGTTTTACTTAGTATATTCTGACAATACTAGGTTCGATAGATTACTTTAGTTCCTGAGGAACGATATCTTTATCTATACTATGAACACCCGTGCGCTTGCGACAGTGTTGATCACGTGTTCATTAGTATAAGTTTGTTTGTGTCACCACTAGCTTGTGCTATACTTGTTCACTGTATCTTTTTTAATCATTTCCTTCATTTAGGAAATTTTATTTAAAGACAATAGGGTTAAAGCAACTGGAAATATGAATATTTTGCATTCATTTTTCTTTTTTTTAAAAAGCAATTATAGGATGGTTGCCAAATTCTACTTTTTCAATTGGCATAATAATTGTTAATATTTGCTACCCATTCAATGAACAAATTACCTAGTCTAAGTGAACATTAATGAAACAATCAATGAATGACCTCATGATAGATAATAAACAATTATCATGTTCATAGTGGACATTATCAAGACAACTAATTAATAAGTTATTTAGGAGGTCAATCCATGGAGTCACCTTTATCCCTTCAACACAACCAAGAAAGCTCAAGTACAAGAATCAAGGTCCAAGGGATTGTCAAAGCTTTGCTTAATCAAAGTCATGTCATACCTAATTTCGAACGTGTGCACAAACCCGATTTTGTGCATCTGATTTCCTAAATATCTACCGGGTTTAGAAGGGATACAGTCACTCTATCTTCAAGTTTAAAAAGTGCTCTTTCCAATAAATCAAGTTGCAATGGATTAGAGATCACTTGGTCCCTCAAATATGCAGTACAGGTCAAGCAAAACTACCAGTTTTACACGGTTCTAAAAATAGGGCTCATTTTGGGCTCAAGTATCCTCAACTCTTTCTATAAGTTTTATGCCTTGAACATCCATTAAATTATTATCAAATGGCCATAAAAAATCAGTGCTACACTACACACAAACTCAACTTTTATCTAGGCAAAGAAGGGTTTAAAACCCTTTTAGCTTGGTAAAGACTTGACGGTGCAAGCAGCTAAGTTTACTTATTTTTGGGATCTCATGGAAGTGCCACTTGCAAGAGCACCCAATTAGTGACTAATACATGATATTAGGTCGTCCCATGTCTTAGTTTGACATTAAGTTCTCAAGATTATCAACTAAAGAGGTGTCAAGTTGGGAATGCATCTAACCTTTTATAGGTTGTTTCTGTATCCGATTATTGCTTAGTTTAGCTAGCTTAATTTTTGAATTATGGTTGTTGTAGGCAAGTGGTAGGGGAGTACATAAATCCGTTGGCAAATTATGTAAGGGCCTGTTGCCAAATTTGTGAAAGAAGTTGAGCTTTAGCTCCTTAAACTCTCAAACTCTCTTCTAGCTTATCCTTGTTTGTGGTCGAGTAGGGTGGTGAACTAGCAAAAGTCCTGGCTTCTCTTTTGTGGTTTTTATGTATCCAAAGAGTAGTTAAGGGCCTTAATACTTATCTTGGTGGTATTTCTGTATCTGAGAGAGGCATTAGTTTTGGTTACATATCAAATTCTATTCTAGTTTGAGTTTAAGTTTTTATAGTTTCTTACTTTCATTCTTGGCTCTACTTACTTTCCTGTGAGATTGTTGGTTAAGCCTTAAGGGAATACATCATTTTAGTGTCAAAGCTAAGATTTCTCCTTGGCCTTGTACCACAACCCCAAACATAACCCATTGCCCAAACATAATCCAACCACAAGGAACCCGGTTTTGAGCCTTGTGAAGTCATGAGTGCTAGCATGACTTCGGAACAAAGATTTGATGCTCTCATGAAGAATTTTAAAGACATAAAAAAGGGCAGCCTGGTGCACAAGCATCCCGCGTTCACGTGGGGTGCGGGGAAAGACCGCACCGAAGGGGTGAATTGTAGGTAGCCTAACCTGACTTTGTCAGTGGCTGATTCCACGGCTCGAACCCGTGACCTTTTAGTCAAACGGAGACAACCTTACTGTTGCTCCAAGAATTTTGAAGACATGAGGCCTTATAATGAGGAAATGAAAAACCAAAATGAGTACTTGAGACAAAAGCTTGATGATGAAATGAAACAAAGAAGGAAGAACATTAGGGGCTCTCCATCTTTGTGCTCATTCGGTTCTGTCTAATGCACCAAGCGTTTAGATTCTTCATAGGCAGATTTATTGTTGTGTACTTTGATGACGTCTTAGTTTACAGCAAGATACAAGAAGAATATGCCAATCATCTCAAGCAGGTAATCCAAGTACTTGAGAAGGAGAAAGCGTATGGGAACCTTAAGAAGTGTTCTTTGTTCTCTAAGAAGGTCATCTTGTTGTGTTACCTTGTCATATCTGAAGGCATCCAAGTGGATGAAAGTAAAGTGGAGGAAATTAGGAGCTGTCCTGTTCCTAAGCACATCAATGATGTGAGGTGTTTCATAGGCCGACCTCTTTTTATAGGAGGTTCATAAAAAATTTCACCACCATGATAGCCCCAATGACTTCAGTCATTAAGGGAGCCTTGTTTAAGTGGAATTTCAAGGCTTATAAGGCCTTTGAAGAGATCAAGTGTCGATTGACTCAAGCACCTCTCCTAGCCCTTCCATGTTTCGAGAAGGTATTTAAGGTTGAAAGTGACCCATCTAGCATAGGGATTAGAGGAGTCTTGGCCCAAGGGCAAGCTAATAGCCTTTTTTAGTGAAAAGATGTGTGATGCCAAGAGGAAGTATTCAACTTATGATAAGGAGTTCTATGCACTCATAAGATGTTTAGAGCACTGGAGGCATTATCTTACAGTACATCCACTCAAATCATGAGGCTTTAAAGTACGTCCAGGGGCAAAACAGACTAAATTCTAGACATGCAAAGCAAGTAGAATACCTTCAGTCATTCCATTTCACCATCAAACATAAGTTAGATAAGCTAAATCAGGGAGGTGATGCTTTATCTAGGAGGCACACACTCCTATATCAACTAGTGACTTGTGTTTTGGACTATGAACACCTGATCATGAAAAGCATGTATGAGCATGATGCAGACTTTCAATATTTTTATGAGTAATGCAAGCAGAAGCCTAAGGAAAATTATTTCGTCCAAAATGGGTACTTGTTCAAAGGCAACAAGCTTTGTACTCCTAGGTGTTGTATAAGGGAACTATTGATTCGAAAGGGCCATGAGGGAGCCTTGGCAGGTCATTATGGTGAAACAAAAACAACTAGCATGCTCAAGGAACATTACTACTGGCTAAGCATGTCAAGGGATGTCCAAGATATCCTTAAGAGACGTGCTACTTATTAGGTGGCCAAGAGTCACTTCTTGCCCTAAGGACTCTATATACACCTTTGCCTATGTTGCTGGCCTCGTAGACTGATGTAAGCATGTATTTTATAACGGGATTGCCAAGAACACAAAGGGACAAAGACTCAGTCTTTGTTATTGTAGACAAATTTTCCAAGATAGCTCATTTTGTAGCTTGCTCAAAGACCAATGATGTTGTGTAGTTTGCTGAGTTCTACTTCAAGGCGGTAATGAGGCTACATGGTGTCCTCAGATCCATAGTCTCTAATAGGGATACCAAATTTTTGATTCATTTCTGGATCACTCTTTGGAAGAATTGGGAGTAAAGCTCAAATTTAGCATCACTTGCCATCCACAAACTGATGGCCAAACTGAGGTCACCAACAGTAAGCTAGGTCTCCTCCTATGTGTGTTGAGCAGAACTCAAGCCAAGGCCTGAGATGTCCAATTACCCTATCTGGAGTTTGCATACAATAGAGCACCACGCAAGACCACTGGCTTATCCTCTTTTGAGGTAGTGTATGGTCTTGATCCTTTAACTCCAAAGGGTCTAGTTCCAAGAGCCATTGAAGGGAAACCTAGTGTGGATGCTGAGACAATGGTTAGGGAGATTCAGGAATTACATGACAAGGTGAAAAAGAAGATTGAAAGGAGTAATGCTAGTTATCAATCGAATGCCAACCAACTTTAAAGACAGATTGTGTTTTAACCCCGGGGACCTTATTTAGGTTCACCTGAGGAAAGAGAGGTTTCTCCAAAGGAGAAAGTCCAAGTTGAGCACAAGGGCTGATGAGGTTCATTTGACATCTTGGGGAAGATCAATCATAATGCATATAAGGTTGAGCTACCTAGAGATTATAAGGTTTCAACCTCTGTTAATATGGTAGATCTCAGCCCTTACCTAGAAGATAAACCCCTTGAGAATTTGAGGTCAAATCCTCTTCAATAAGGGAGGACTTTGAGGATCACTCCATGGAAGCCAAGCTCAACTAGCCGCCGTAGTCTAGAACCTCCAAGCATTGGACCAAGAGATCATAAGCCATACACCTTGTTTAGCTGATCATATAGGTTTGTCTATAAGGCCTATGCTCTGCTACCTAATCGAATGAGAATCTGGCTAACATGGGTTGTAGCTTAACTCATTTTCTAGCTCATACTATAGCTAGTAGATGATCAAAGTTACCTCTATATTTTGGAAATAACAAGTTAGATCATTGAAGCCCACTCAGCATCTAAGCCTAGATTTTAAAGTAGCCAGGCAGTTTTGAGGAGTCAACTTTGAGCCCACCCTACAACACTCTTTTAGCCATTTTGAGGATGAGCAAAGGTGTCAAAAGATTTATTTTTAGTGGTCCTAAAGTTGCAGAATTAGACCCTCAAAGATCAACTAGTAACCAACACACTTAATGAGAAAATTACCTTTGACGCACGGATTTTAGCATGATGCCCACTTGCACTAGCCTAGGGAAATGTCAAAGATTAGAGTTGTAAATTGCACCATTTGACCATCATTAGGAGGGATTAGGTCCTACTTAAACTTGACACCTCAATAATGGAGATTAGCGCACAAAATAGGTGTCAAAGATCAAGCATACACTTGTTGTTTAGGGGTTGTTTTGTTTAAGCATTTGTTGACTGTTTTACAAGTAGTTGTACTTTTGATTATCCGTTAAGATGTAGAGTGAAACCTGGTTATCCCTATCTCCTCAAATTACCTAATTTTCCTTTGGATGTAATCAGTTGTTGACTGAATGAAAGTTGAGCAAAGCTCCTTCTCTTCAAATTCTCTCTAGCTTATCGCTATCTCTAGTTGGATTGGGTGGTGATCTAGTAATTCTTGGTTTGCTAATTAGTGGTGTGTCTTATCCAGTTTGCAGCCAAGGGACCTAAATCTTGGTTGGGGTTGAGTCTTATCCTTCTTAGATTCAGTTTATCTTGTATAAGTGTGATCAATTTAGCTTTTATTCATTCCAGTGTGTAAGCGTGAGTTTGTTCTAGTTTGCTCGCCACTCAATTCCTATTTGCCTTGCTTAATTCTCCATCTCTAGTGGGCTCTCATTTTGATATAAATTTGAGTCTCATAATAAACGACAACTATAATTGATGTTAGCTCTTAATTCTAGCTAGATTCTTCATTTGTAGCCACACCCTCTTTCTCTACTCTTGCTCCCATCTTACAACATTAGTTTCCACACCTTCATTACTGTTTGGCTAGATTCTTGATTTGTAACCACACCTTTCATTATGATGCATTTACTGTATGGCACTAGGTTCCTCTTGGTGGGAGCTCTTTGTGTGGAGCAGCTCTTAAGTTTGCTTAGGATCTTTGTTTGCAGCCGCATCTTGTAGTCTCTTACACTCATTTTGGGCATTATTTTCCTCTTTGTGGAAGATGTTTATGGGTGAATTTAGTCTCCAAATGAAAACCCAATTAAAATCTTAATTTGCTCTTAAGTTTGGGTAGCTTGCTGATTCATAGCCACATTTGTCATTTCCTTAAGCTCATTTTATGCCATTATTTCCTCTTAGTAGGTTCTCTTTGCTGGTGAAATTGGAGCCCCAAATGAGGGCACTGCTATAATTAAAGTTAGGTGTTAAGTTTTTCTAGATTCTTAGTTCTCCACACCTTTCTTTTCCTTGCACTCATTTTATGACATTCATTTCCTCTTAATGGCAGCTCTTTGTGGGAGAAATTAGAGCTTCAAATGAAAACATCACTGGGGTTGAAGCTGGTTCTTAAGTTTGACTAGGTTCATAATTTTTAGGTACATCTTTGATCTCTTAGACCCATTTAGAGCATTAGTTTCCCCTTGGAGGATCCCTACGGGGGTGAAATTAAAGCCTCAAATGAAAGCACAACTATGGTTAGAAGCTAATACTCAGGTTTGACCATATTCTTTGTTTGTAGTCACACCTTTTATTCTCTTGCACTCAGTTTAGAGCATCATTTTACTATTTGAGGAATCCTTTTGGAGTTGAAATTGGATTCCCAAATGAAAACACAACTAGAGTTAAAGTTAATTCTTCAAGTTTGGCTTTATTTGTTGTGTGTTTGCACACCTTCTACTCTCATACTCTCATTTTAAGGCAATAGTTTCAACTTGGTGGGAGGTCTTTGTAGATGAAATTAGAGCCCTAAATTATAACACAGTCGGAGGTAAAGTTAGATCTTAAGTTTGGAGAGGTTCTTTATTTGTAGTCACGTCGTTTATTTGCTTACACTCTTTTTTGGATATTACTTTCCATGTGATGAGAGCTCTTTGTGGGTGAAATTAGAGCTCCAAATGAAAACATAATTAGAGTTTGAGTTATTTGTTAAGTGTCGTTAGGTCCTTAGTTTGAAGCCACTCGTTTCATTCTCTTGAACCCGTTTTAGTGCATTAGTTTCCCTTTGGTGGGAGCTCTTTGTGGGCGAAATTGGAGCCCCTATGAAAACATAAGTAGATATAAAAGTTAGTTCTTATGTTTGGCTGAGTTCCTGATTTGTAACAACACCTTTCATTCACTGCCCTCACTTTATGCTGTTAGTTTACTCCCAGTAGGCGTTTTTTTGGGTGAAATTGGCGTCCCAAAAGGAAACACAACTAGAGTTGAAGTTAGTTCTTAAGTCTGGCTGGATTCTTCATCTGTAGCCATACCCTTTTTTTCCCTTTCTCCCATTTCAGAGTGTTACATTCCCCTTGGTGGGATCTCTATGTGGCTGAAGTGGGAGCCCTGAAAGAAGGCACAACAAGAGTTAAAAGTTAGTTCTAAGTTTATCCATATTCGTAGTTTGTGGGCACACCTTTTCTTCTCTTACACTTACTTTTGCCACGTGGTGGGAGATCTATATGGGTGAAATAGAAGCACCAAATGAAATCACAACTGTAGTGGAAGTTAGTTCTTAAGCTTGACTAGGTTCTTAATTTGTTGTTGCACATTTCAGTCTCTTGTAGCTATTTTAAAGGATTAGTTTTCGCTTTGTGGGAGTTCTTTGTGGGCAAACTTAGTGACCCAAATATAAACATAAGTAGAGTTAGAAGTTAGCTCTTTAATTTGGCTAAGTTTTTTATTTGCAACCACACCCTTCATTCCCTCACTCTCATTTCCTCTTAGTGGTAGTTCTTTGTGGGTGAAACTGGAGTCCTCAACGAAAACACGATTCGAGTTGAAGTCAGTTCTTAAGTTTCGCTAGATTCTTTATTTCTAGCCATTCCTTTTGTTCTATCACACCTATCATAGAGCACTAGTCTTGGATGGAGCTATTTGTGGACAAATCGAAGCCCCAAATAAAAGCATAAGTAGAGTTAGAACTTACTTCTTAAGTTTAGCTAGGTTCGTTGTTTGTAGGCACATCTTATATTCTCTTACACTCATTATAGGGCATTGGTTTCAACATGATGGGAGCTCCTTGTGCGCGAAATTAGAGCCCCAATGAGAACACAAATAAATTTGAACTCAATTCTTGAGTTTGGCAACGTTCTTTATTTGTAGTCATACTTTTGAATTTTGTGCACCCATTTTAGAGCATTGGTTTCCTCTTGGTGGGACCTCTTTGTGGTTGAAATTAGAGACCAAATGAGAACACAACCAAGGTGGAAGTTGGTTCTTGAGTTTAGCGAGGTTCTTGATTTATAGCCGCAAAGCATTAGTTTACCCTTGGTGAAAGTTATTTGCAGGTGAAATTAAAGCCCAAAATGAAAACACAATTAGGGAGAAAGTTAGGTCTGAAATTTGGCAGACTTCTTGGTTTGTAACCACACCTTTCATTGTGATGCATTTACTTTACGACATTAGTTTCCTCCAGGTGGGAGCTCTTTGTGTGTGGAATAGCTCTTAAGTTTGCCTAGGTTCTTTGTTTGCAACCGCACCTTGTAGTCTCTTACACCCATGTTGGGCATTATTTTCCTCTTTGTGGAAGCTCTTTGCGGGTGAATTTATTCCCCAAATGAAAACACAACTAAAGTTTTAATTTGTTCAATAGTTCGGCTAGCCTCTTGATTTGTAGCCATATCTTTCATTTCCTTGAGCTCATTTTAAGTGATTAGTTTCCTCTTAGTAGGTGCTCTTTGCTAGTGAGATTGGAGCCCTAAATGAGGACACAACTAGAGTTAAAGTTAGTTCTTAAGTTTTTCTAGATTCTTAATTGATAGCCACCCTCTCATTTCCTTATGCTTATTTTACGTATTAGTTCTCTCTTAGTGGGAGGTCCTTGAGGAGAAATTGGAACTCCAAATGAAAAACATCACTGGGGTTGAAGCTAGTTCTTAAGTTTGGTTGGGTTCATGATTTGTAGCCACACCCTTTTATTCTCTTACACACATTTTAAGGCATTAGTTTCAACTTGGTGGAAACTCTTTGTAGATGAATGATAAGTTCTTAAAGTGCACTCTATTTTGGGTCATTGTGTACCATTTTTATGGGTAGTTATGTGTTTTATGCTATATTATGTACTCCTTTTTTTGTTTTATGCTCGGGCAAGGTTCTTTTCTATGTTTTGCAGGTTTTTGGACCATTTTACCCTAAATTTGACCCCTAAATGAGTGAAGCTTAACCCCCCATAGACACCTCCAAGTTACTATGCCCGTGGAAGGAAGAAAGAGCAGAAGAATGTCGAGACAGAGCTCACCACTGATGGTCCATGGTGAAGGCCACAGTCCTTGGTGAAAACATAACAGCAAGTCTCTTCGTTTTCCTTCATTTTGTGGCTGAGGTTGATTGAGTTCTTCTTTAAATAGAGCCATTTTGCAGCATATTGGAGAGAGACAGTAAAAAAGAGACGTCATACTCTCTAATCTTTTCCATTCTTTTCCATTTTCTTAAGTTTAGGTTTAGATTTCTTAGGTAGTTTTGAATATAAGAGTGAGAGTTATGAAAAAATGCTTGTTGTTTTGGAGCCCTTGCAAAGTTAGGAAACCCCTGGAGGATATCCAATTATGCTAAGTTTTCTTCTCCCAAACTTTGTTTAGCTGTTGTTATTTTAAATACATGTGAGTAATTTTCTTAATCTAGGGATTGTTAGCAAAGTATTGATGTTGGAATCTCTAATTTTATTTAGTTGTGCTTAATTCTTGATTGGAATTAGTTGAATTCTATCTTGTGAGTGAGATTGTTGTGAGTGAATTTTGGCCAAATTTACTTCTTATTTGTAAATATTTAAGTGAAGGATTGAAAGCTGAAACTTGCTTTTTGATCGACGAGATGGGACTTGACTTAGTAATACTTGAGAGAGATTTGCTTATTAAGAGGAACTTTAGCCATAAAAAATCCATGACTTAGACTGAATAAGAATATTTGAAAGAATGATAATTGGATAGTTTAGGCAATTCAGTTCATTTTGAAAGAAAAGATTGAAATCTAAATACGATTGCACCCCCTTCAATCTCCAAATATAGATCAAGTGCATGTTATATTCCATTGATCCACACCTTTACTAGGCAAAACAAATCCCTAGATGTCTTAAATTTATTGAATTTTCCAATTAGATTATAATGTTATTCAAACACCCAATCAAAATTTGCTTGCTTAGCACTGTCATAGGACAAAACTCAATAGAATACAATTAGTCTCTATGGGAACGATATCTTTTCTAAACTGCAAGACCCGTGTGCTTGTGGGCATAGGTCAATGAAATTAGAATTAAACCAAAACACAAATAGAGGTAAAGTTAGATCTTCAGTTTGACTGGGTTCTTCGTTTGTAGTCACGCCGTTTATTTTCTTATGCTCATTTCTGGACATTACTTTCAACGTAACGGGAGCTCTTTGTGGGTAAATTTGGAGCCCCAAATGAAAACATAATTAGAGTTGGAGTGAATTGTTAAGTTTGGCTAGGTTCTCGATTTGAAGCCACTCGTTTCATTCTCTTTCGCTCATTTTAGAGCATTAGTTTCCCTTTAGCGGGTGCTATTTGTTGGCAAAATTGGAGCCCCAAATGAAAACGCAAGTGCAGATAAAAGTTACTTCTTAACTTGAGTTAAGTTCTTGATTTGTAATAACACCTTTCTTTCACTTGCGCTCTTTTTATGTCGTTGGTTTCCTCTAGTGGGCGCTCTTTTTGGGTGAAATTGCCAAACCAAACAGAAACATAGCTAGAGTTGAAACTAGTTTATTAGTGTGGCGAGCTCAAGGACTCTAATAAAGAATACAAGAATCAAATGGGTACTTGAAGCGTCAATTGGGTGAAGTAATGAAACAGAAGAAGAAAGCTCTTACTAGCCTAACTCGGAGTATTCGTGGTGAGAAGGATGAAGAAGCCAGTAATCCTTTGAGTTCTTCAAGTGAGGGTGAGCTTTGAGTTCTTCAAGTGAGGGTGAGCCTAAAAAAAAGGGCGCAAAGGAGTATAGACAAGTAGCCAATTCTAATTATTTTACAGTTGAAAATCCAAAGTTTGAAGGCAAGTTAGACCCGGATGAGTTTTTAGATTGGATGCATACCGTTGAAAGGATCTTTGATTACACAAAGGTCATTGAGGATAAGAGGGTGAAATTAGTAGCCCTTAGACTTAGAAAGTATACTTCACTTTGGTGGACAAATTTGTGTGCTAAAAGAGTAAGAAACCGAAAGCAGAAGATTAGTATGGGAAAATATGAAATCCAAGCTAAAATCTCACTTTTCACTCACCTCCTGTGTATAAGATAGTTACCCCCAACAACACAGCTTAACTCAAGGAAGTATAAGTGTTGAGGAGTACACAAGAGAGTTTGAAAAGCTCTTAATAAAGTGTGACATTCAAGAGCCTGAAAATCAAACTATAGTGAGGCACTTAGGAGTCCTTGATCCTAAGTATGCTAATATGGTCGAATTGAAGCAATACTCATTGTTAGATGAGGTTTGTGTCTTAGCTCATAAAGTTGAACAACAAAGGAAGGACATGCCTTTCAAATGTGCCACAGAGGTAACCTTTTAATAAGGGGAGTCCAACTGCTTCACCCAACCCTACGGTTATTCCTCCCTTTACCCGACAAAAGACCAAAGTCCACAAAAAAGCCTACTCCCACAAAATAGACCTAATCCTACTCCTTTGGGCACCAGAAGGTGTTTCAAGTGTCAAGGATTCGGACACATAGCTGTGAACGGCCCAAACCATAAGGTCATTACTTTAGCCGAATGGAAGGCGGTAAAGGAGGAAGAGAATGAGGAGGAAATAGAAGTTTGTCTGGCGAAAGAACAAGGGGAGAATCAGGAAGAAGTTGAGGAGGGAGAGGATGAGGAAGAAATTCTTGTTTTGATAAGAGCTTTAAGTGCTCTAAAAGGAGATAAAGATGAGCAAAGAGGGGGCGTATTTCATTCCAGATGCACGCTCCAAGGGAAAGTTTGCTCTTTGATTATTGATGGTGGAAGCCATACTAATGTTGTTTCACTTAGCATGGTGGAGAAACTTAATCTCCATGCTTCGACCCATCCACACCCTTATAATATCCAATTACTTATTCAAGGCAAAGGGTTATCAGTGAACTCTAGATGCTTGATTTCTTTCTCTATTGAAAAGAACTGTCAAGATGAGTTATAGTGTGGCGTGATTCCCATGGATGCATGCCATATTTTGCTAGAAAGACCATGGATGTTTGATAGAAGGTTATGCATGACGGTTATCAAAACACTTACACTTTTCCAAAGGAGGGAAAAAGATTACCTTAGTCCTTTTACCCCCTTCCTAACTCTAGAAAAGCAAACCACAAAAGAAGCATGAGCATTCGAACCTTTTTCTCATTTGTAGTGAACCATTATTTAAAGCTTCTTATCATGAATTTAGAGCTTTTAAGGAATGAATTCTTGCTGTTTAAGATGAGTTCGAAGGTTGACCCCCAAGCCGTCCATTAGCCATCTCAATCCTTAAACGTGTTAAGCATGTTATTTCAAATAATAAGATTACAATCAAGTATAGGTGCCCCATACTTAGACTTGTAGATGTGCTAGATGAATTACATGGTTCAAAGGTGTTTTCCAATATTGATTTAAGCAGTGGTTGCTACCATATTCGAATTAGAGAAGGTGATGAATGAAAGACAACTTTTGATACCAAAAGAGTGTGATTTGAGTGGTTAGTCATATTTTAGCCTGGAGATCTCATTTGGATCCATGAAGAAAGAGTTAATGACAATATTTATAAGGTTGATTTTCCTGGTGACTATGGCGTATCAGCCAAGTTCAATGTGGCAGATTTAAGTCTATACTTGGAAGATGATTCTCTAACATATCTAAGGGTAGATTTTCTTCAACAAGGGCAGGATGATGGAGGTCCATCAATGCAGCATGATTTAGGCCTTCAACTCAGTCAACAAAGTCTAAGTTTATGAGCTAAAGTCTGAGAGATGGTCATAGCATTACAAGGATCAAAATCAAACCTACTCAGGTTAGAGACCACACATAAACCCGATTTTGTGAGCGATATTTCTTAGGCCCCCATGAGGTTTAAGACCAAATTTTTTGCTTAGTATGATACTTAAGGAATTTAGATACCAAGATATGCAAAGAAGTTTAAGTTAAATCAAGTGCATGTTGAAGATTCAAGCACATTTTGTTAACCATCCTAGATTAGTGGGTAATCTAACCACGGTTTGGTTTGTTAGGTATTTTAGGCACCTTGGCCCTGATTTAGCCTGATTTCCTAATAGGGGGTTTGTTAAAATCCTAAGGTTTCCCCCTAAGCAAGGAAACCAAGTGAAAGTTAGCAAGAAAGGGGACATATGGCTGCACCAAAACTGTGAAAAACAGGTTCTTTGATCCGGTTACTTCACCAAGAGGTTTTCCCTCTTAAGAAGGTTTGCTAGAGCTGTCTCGTTGCCTTGTTGGATGCCTAGGACACCTGGAAACATCGTCATGCTCTCCTTAATGCCTAAGTAGTACACGTAACTGCTAGAATGCAAGAGAGAACACCAAGCTCAACTCGGATAGCTAGCCGCAAAGGGGCAGGGCCAGCAACCATTTTCTCTCTCATCCATGTGCAAGAAAGTCCCTTAAGCTAATCAACACAATCAAGGTTAAGTTTATTCATTATATTTTGATTTGCTAGATTCATTGTTTGTAATTAGCTTAATTTAGCATGCGTCGTATATTTTGTTAACTTAAACTAATTTAGAGGTTTCCTAAGTAGGAAAAAATCTCTTCCCTTCCTAGACAGCAAGGGATGGACATGTATAAGGGGTTTTTGAATCTCATTTTGTAATATGCTTTGAGTATTGAATCGAGAAAGTTAAGCTTTGCTCCTTTGAAGGTTTTAAACACTTTACTTGCTTATCCTTTCTTAGGCCAAGCTGCGTGGTGATCAAGTGAGTCTTGATCCTTATTTAGGTGGTGTTTCTATAATCTAAATAAGATTAAGGGCCCTAAGCTTGTTCTTAGTGGTGATTCTATGTCTAAGAATAGGTTTAGTTTCGTTTAATCGTTCCCTCTTTTCATTCGAATTTACCTAAACTCTAGCTAAATTTTAATTTGTTCTTAGCTAACTTGCATGCAATCTTGAGTGTCTATTGAGTTCTTGTGTGCATCCATCAACTTTGGTATCAGAGCTAAGTTTCTCTTTACCCCTGAAACGTGCCCCCACATGTTCCAAATCATCCTAAACGCACACCGCAAGCACAAACGGAAACACAAACCTGTTTGAATTCAAATTTGACCATGAGTGTAGGTATGACTTTCGAAGAGAAATTTGACACGTTGATGCAAAGTTATCAAACTATTTCATCTTCTAATCAAGAGCTCATGGACTCTAATCAAGAATACAAGAATCAAAATGAGTACTTGAAGCGTCAAGTGGGCGAAGCAATGCATTAGATGAAGAAAGCTCTAGCCAGCCCAACTGGTACTATTCGTGGTGATAAGGATGAAGAAGCCAACAATCCCTTTGGTTCTTTGAGTAAGGGTAAGTTTCAAAGAATGCATGACAGAGGCATAGACAACCAGCCAATTATAATGATATTAGAGTTGAAATTCAAGAGTTCAAAGACAACATAGAGTCGGATGAGTTTTTGGAGTGGATGCATACCGTTGGAAGGATATTTGATTACAAAGAGGTCGCTGAGGATAAGAAGGTGAAATTAGTAGTCCTTAGACTCGAAAGTATGCTTCACTTCGCGGACAAACTTGTGCACTAAAAGAGTAAGAAACCAAATGGAGAAGATCAAAACATGGGAAAAGATGAAATCCAAGCTCAAATCTCGATTCTTGCCCGCCTCCTATGTATAAGACAATTACTCCCAACTACATGGCTTACCTCAAGGAAGTGTGCATGTTGAGAAGCACAAAAGAGAGTTTGAAAAACTCTTAATTAGGTGTGATATTTGATAGGGCTGTAAGCACACAGTGGCGTTGTTGCGAATCAAGGTCATCTCCCACAAGGACTAGGTTGATCTATTGGACTTCATCCCCTCAAGATGGACAAAGAAGATTAAAATTTGACATTGAAACTAAACTAATCTATTATCTAATCCAATGAATAAATAATCAAGGAATTATACAAAATTAGTGATCTCGGAATTCATGTATCAATTAAGCATTTCTTCCTCAACAGATTATTTTAAAATCGACAATCAAAGTATCACAACCCTCTTTCACGATGAAGTGAAATACCTAAATCTAACCAATTACTATTTCTCAAGGGCTCTCAATTTGTTTAGGTTTGCTAAACATGAGATTATCATATTCATGGTTTCTTAATCAGTGTGACCTTATTAGGACTCTACATAATAAACTCAAATCCTAGGGTTCTATTATTGAAGTTCACCTTTCAATTCTTTATCCAATACCCAAAACATGTAAGAAAGTGATCAAATTTCTCACAAGATAATAATCTTCCAAGATTTGATAAAACAACCCAATAATTCCAAAATGCTCAAAGAGATGAATAGCAAATCAAGAATTTAACTAGTATTTGCATATATCCAAAATCAAAACAACAAAAGATAATCAAAATTACAAAACATAAATCCAAAGATAATGAGAAAAGAGAAGAGAAGAGAAAAGAAATGCTCAGCAACTTAATGCGTTTGAATCCGTCAATTGCAAACCCGGTGTGGAATCCTTGCAAATCTTCACTTCAATTCACTATCTCTTCCTATAATCTAAATTCTAATTTAAATGCTGAAGTTAAGGAGAAAATGGAATGATGGTTGATGAAATGAGGCTGAAAACAACCATTTTTATAGCGAAACCGCTTAGAAGTTGAATAGCCTCGAGAAAAAATGGAATTAAAACTGCTTGAAGTTGAACAACTGTGAGAAAACAAATAGGCTTGGGGGAAAGTGGTCCACCACGGACCATCTGTGGTGGCCACCATTTCGACATCCTTCTGTTCTTTCTTCTTTCCGTGGGCATAGTGACTTGGCGGTGTCTGCAGGGGTCAAGCTACCCTCATTTAACTGTCAAATCTGGGATAAAATGGCCCCAAAACCTGCAAAACATAGAAACGAACCATACCCAAGCATAAAACAGAAAAAGGAGTGCATAATATAGCATAAAACTTATACTTCTCCCTAAAAATGGTGCAAAATGACCTTAAAATAGAGTGCACTTTGAGGACTTATCAGACTCCCCCATGCTTAAACCGTTGCTTGTCCTCAAGCAAACACTATATAAAACCGATTGGGGGAAATGCATCTAGGACTCAAATACATAATAACCTCCTTCAAGTAGGCAAGTCATAGCATATCATAAGCAAGAATAGCAATCAATGGTATTCCCAAATAGTGCGAAAGTCTTTTCAAATTAGAAGGAGGAGAAGGTTTTCGAAAAAGTATGAGACCTTAAGCTCGATATCAAACTTGATCAACCCCAAAGAACCACAAAGTGCATGATGCAGGCACATGGAGTTGTAGAGCTAATTAGACTGGTAGAGCCTCACTTTTGGAAAATTTCGAACATTCCCACTCATGTGTTTGAAATATAGCATAGCTTCACTCAAGACTTATTCCAAAGATGCAATCTGCCATATGCTTGCCAAGACTCTCAAATTCTCCACCACTAGGAATGCAATGCACATAAGACAATCAAGAAGACTTTACTTGGGTTGTAATATACTTGGGTTGTAATATGGGCTAGAAGGGTTAAGGGAAAGGAGTAGACAAATGCATTTAGGTAATGTGGAGCTAGGCAGCCAAACAATTAGGGAGCAACCAACAAACCACCGAGCAACTATGAAGTTTATCAACTGAAGCAAGTGTCACGCTTACTCAAGTCCAAGAGAGCTCCCACATCCTCCTTAATGCTCACAAGCTCCATCAAAGGGGACTTGGCCCATGTGCTGTTTTGGAGCTTCAATTCCAACCTCATCCTAAGCCTTTAGGATGTGATACTCTTCTATTTTGGGAAGATAAAGAGGCCTTCTAAAGGGTTTTGTCCATCAAAATAAAGTTAAACCCACGGAGATAATAAGAAAGGCCTAAAACAACAAGGTATATGCTAGCTGCAATTTAACCCGGTTTTAACCTGGTTTTGTGGGCTTAACTATTCAAGTTTAGTATGGGTTTAAAATGCTGAAAACCAACTTTTTGGGAACCTTATTATGTCAGCTAAAAGGGCATAAAAATAGTTCTAGTTTAAGGTATTGGGTAATAGGTCAAGTGGAGCCTTTTTCAGGATGTTGCAGAAACTGTCCCAGCCTGCATATGCTGTACCTTTTGCCCTATATCTCCCAAACGGTAGATCCAAATTTCTTTCCACTTGATCCACGTGAAAGCTGACTTCCTAATCTTTCCAGCAAGGTCTATTTCAGCCAATCTGAGTAAGAAATCTAGGAGATATAGTTGTTTGAAGTTGACCATTGTAAATTGAAAAGCTGCTGACAAAAGCATAAAGCACTTTTCAGCTTTTTACTATGCTTTTTGGTTCCCCTCTTGCTTTATGAACGTGTATGGCATCTTTCCCCCTTTTATTTTAGCTTGTTAAAGGCTCTCATTATATAAGGGAGGCCTTGGGTTGTAAGAAATTAGATTTGAATCATATGAATTAGCTCAAAGCTTTCTCTCTCTAAAATCTTAAGTTCTCTTTATCCTTTCTTAAAGGTGGTGAGTCTTGAGTGGAATCCTTTATAGAATTGTGGGTGGCATAGCCTTTAAGCAATTTTTGGTGGATCCTTAGTCTTGATTGGTGGCCTAGCCTTTGAATCAAGTCATATCTTGTTACTAAGAGGGAATTTGCAACTAAACTCAAGCAAGCTACATCCGACCCATTTAGTTCACGCTCCATCAACTCTCCAAACCCTAATAATTTAATGAACAAACCCCACGAATGAAATAGGAAATGAGTTAACAAAGAAAGGAACTCAAGCTATTTACATATCCATTGCCAATCACTAAATTTTTTTCCTGGTTTTTTTCTGGGCTTTTTTTCTTATCTTTTCTCTTTGTTTTCTCAACATTAGTTTTTTCTTCTTGTTTATTTTTCTTTTATTCTTCTTTGGGAAATGAAATGAAAATTTTAATTATTGAAAGACATAGGATTATGAACTATCAATTCACAACCTAATGCATATACACAACCTAAACAAGAGGGAAACACAACACCAAATGCTCAGTATCATCAACCTTTCAATAAACCAACACACCAAAGCCATCTTAAACTCAATTATCTCCGAAACCACCCACTATGTAGATGAAGTGATGCTCCATAGACTTGGTTTAAAGGTAGGAATACGTGTTTGGTTAAGAGCTAATATGAAGGGATCATAACAAAGACGGATATAAGCTCAAAGGGGCTAGCAAAGGGGAAAAACACGTAATGCAAGGGTACTCTATTTGAATATATGGATAAAATGACCAAAGAAAGAAATGCCTCTATCATATCATCAACTATGCACATGCTACTGTGGTTTTGAACAAGAATCTAGGCAAGTTCTAGAGATGCAACTTAGAAGAGTCTCACACATGAAAGAAACGTGAGACTAAATATAATAATTAGTTCAAATAGGCTCAAAATCTCACAGAACATCTGCCAAAGTCTCATTAAGCTCATAAAATAACTCTCATGTACATTAGTGCTAAGGACTCCAAGGGATAACAAAGTTCAAGACAAGGGTCAAAACAAGAAATATTTACAAAACCTTCAAAAATTTTAGCACCAAAAGGGATTACACATCAAAAGTTACTCAAGCTCATGAAAGCTATTTTTCCTAAACAAAAGCATCATTGGAGGTTATTTCAAACCAATCCTCACCATCTTTACATGCATTCCTATATGAAAACCTAAATGTAACTAAATGCAAAACACTAGTGCAAACAAAAAGAAACCTAAAACTATATGCTTTAACATGTATGCAAGCGAATAACCAAAATAAAAAATATAGAACTTACCTTCCCCTATGCTTAAATAAAGAATTGTTATTCAAAGTGAAGAAAGGTAAGAGAAGGGAAAGGGGAAACAAAGTATAATTAACGATCACACCAGGTTAGGTGTTGGATACACCTAAGCTAAGACCTCCTTGCAACTAGGCCAAATCAAGCATTAACCACTCCATCCCAACTTCAAGACTCGACTAATTAAATCAAACGTCGTCAATGCACGTGGAAGCTTGTCGAACACCACAGCATGGGATTCACAAGCATGGTAGTGAGAGAGCATCGAGGTCAGAACATTGAAGAAAGTTAACGCTCTCATTAAACCAAATGGAATAGAAAAATCAAAAGAGAAATCAAAGAAAGTATTCCGCATCATTTTTCTAGACTTAACCACTAGGTACATGTAATAAGGGTCAAGGGACACATTATACCCACTAAAGTAACCCATGGACATAAAATTATCAACGTTCTCACCAAGCATTCTAAACGTGTTATCCTCATAGCCCAAATCAATATTAGCATCATAAATCATAGGATTATCAATGGGCAAATCAAGATAATACTTAGGGAAATGAGAGGGTAATGAACACATAGGGGAAATATGGGCATGATCAAAAGGATTGGGGATAACACTATTATCAAAACCAAGGCAAGGAAGTTCCTTATGCATAAACACATCACATGACCCCTCCAAAGGAGTCTTATCTACATCATGCAGCTCATTTAAAGTATCTTCTTACTCAAAACATGCATAAAAGAACCTAGCAACTACCCCAAAAGGCTCACCCACCTCGAGCCCCATACACTGAGCTAAAGGGAGGGATGAATCAGGTAAGGTCATGACAACATCAGCATTATCCATGGGTGTGTAAAGTCATGTTAAGTATGGCATGCGTAATAAGGACACAGATTAGTACCATGGTCAGAAGAATTACACAAGTCACAACAAAAAAGGGTCATAATAAGATATAGAATAGAACGCACAAGGATCAAAGACTGAATATCTAGAAACACAACTAGCCTTCTCAAACTCAAATGAATCCAAAGCAATCCACTCACGCAAATACCATGCTTCATCAACATTTTTACCATGAAAACCCCAATACCCTTAAAGAGCTCGGGTTTCACTATTCACCCCTCATCAATAATGTCCAAAATGTCCAAAATAATTCATGCTCGAATTGGGGAAAATGGATGATGGCCATCGTTATTTCTTAATTTTTTTTAATCTTTTTTAAATCTTAAATTTTTAAAATTTTTATTTTTATTTTTTTACGGTTTCTTTTTTTTAAAGAAAAACAAAATGCTTAGTCAAACCTATAAAGAAAAACCCAAAATCCAACACTGGTCCCCAGTAATGTCGCAAAAAACTTGATAGGGCTGCAAACGCACAGTGGTGTTGTAGCAAATCAAGGTCGTCTCCCACAAGGGCTAGCTTGATCTATTGGGCTTTATCCCCTCAAGATAGGCTAAGCAAATTAAAATTTAAGATTGAAACTAAACTAATCTATTATCTAATAGAATGAACAAATAATCAAGGAATTATACAAAACTAGCAATCTCTCAATTCATATATAAATCAAGCATTTCTTCCTCAACAGGTTATCTTAAAACCGACAATCAAAGTATCACAACCTTCCTTCAAGGTGAAGTGAAATACCTAAATCTAACCCATTACTATTTCTTAAGGGTTCTCGATTTGTTTAGGTTCACTAAGCATACGATTATCATATTCGTGGTTTCTCAATCGGTGTGACCTTCTCAAGACTCTACACAATCAAGTCAAATCCTAGGGTTCTAGTATTGAAGTTCACCTTTCAGTTCTTCATCCAATGCCCAAAATATGCAAGAAAGTGATCAAATTTCTCACAAGACAATAATCTTCTAAGATTCGATAAAACAATATAGCAATTCTAAAATGCTCAAAGAGATGAACAACAAATTAAGAATTTAAATAGTATTTGCATAAATCCAAAATTAAAACAACAAACGATAATCAAAATTACAAAACATAAATCCAAAGATAATAAGAAATGAGAAGAGAAGAGAAGAGAAGAGAAAAGAAATGCTCAGCAACTTAATGCGCTTGAATCCGTCGATTGCAAACCCAGTATGGAATCCCTTCAAATCTTCACTTCAATTCAATATCTCTTCCTCTAATCTAAATTATGAAGTTGAAGAGAAAAGGAATGATGGGTTGATGAAATAAGGGTGAAAACAACCCTTTTTACAGCGAAACCACCTGGAAGTTGAACAGTCGCGAGAAAACATGGAATGAGAACCGCATGGAAGTCAAACAGTAGTGAGAAAACAAACAGGCTCGGGGGAAAGAGGTCCACCATGGACCATCCATGGTGACCACTATTTCGACATTCTTCTATTCTTTCTTCCTTCAACGTGCATAGTGACTTGGGGGCGCCCATGGGGGTCAAGCTACACTCATTTGAGGGTTAAATCTTGGGTAAAATGGTCAAAAAACCTGCAGAACATAGAAAAGAACTATAGTCAAGCATAAAACAGAAAAAAAAGAGTGCATAATATGGCATAACACAAATAACTCTCCCTAAAAATGGCACAAAATAACCTCAAAATAAAGTGCACTTTAAGGAGTTATCAATATTCAAGAGCCTGAAGATCAAATTATAGTGAGGTACTTAGGAGGCCTTGATCCTAAGTATGCTCATGTGCTCAAATTGCAGCAATACTTAACGTTCCATGAGGTTTGTGTCTTAGCTCATAAAGTTGAAGACTAAAGGAAAGCTAAGCCTTTCAAATGTGATTTTCTAAGATCCCTATCCCAGAGCCAACCCTTTAACAACAAGAGCCTAATTCCGTCACCCAAACCTACGGTTAATCCTCCCTTTACCCACTAAAAAACCAAACTCCACATAAAAGCCAGCCTCCACAAAATAGACCTAATCCTACTCATTTGGGAACTAGGAGGTGTTTTAAGTGCCAAGGGTTTGGACACGTAGCTGCAGACTACCCAATCCTTAAGGTCATTACTTTGGCCAATTAGGAGACAGCAAAGGAGGAAGAGAATGAGGAGGAAAAAGGAAGTTTATTTGGAAAAAGAATAATAGGAGAATTAGGAAGAAGTTAAGGAGGGAGCTGATAAGGGGGAAATGCTTGTCTTTATAAGAGCTTTGAATGGTCTAAAAGGAGATAGAGATGAGCAAAGAGAGAACATATTTCATTCCAGATGCGTGGTATAAGGAAAGTATGCTCTTTGATTACTGATGGTGGAAGCTGTGCTAATGTTGTTTTACTTAGCATGGTGAAGAAACTTAATCTCCATGCTTCCGCCCATTGACACCCCGATAATATCCAATGGCTTAATTAAGGCAAAGGGTTACAAGTGAACTCTAGATGCTTAATTTCTTTCTCCATTGGAAAAAAAATGATCAAGATTTATTATGGTGCGTGATTCCCGCAGATGCATGCTATATTTTGTTAGGAAGACCATGGATGTTTGATAGCAAGGTTATGCATGACGATTATCAAAACACTTACACTTTCTCAAAGGAGGGAAAAAGATTACCTTAATCCCTTTACCCCCTGTCCAACTCTACAAAAGCAAACCACAAAAGAACTATGAGTATTCATACCATTTTCTCACTTGTAGTGAACCATTATTTAAAGCTTCTTATCATGAATTTACATATTTTAAGGAATGGATTCTTACTGTTCAAGATGAGTCCAAAGGTTCACCCCCAAGCCATCCATTATCCATCTCAATCCTTAATGTTTTAACCATGTTTTTCCAAATAATAAGATTACAATCAGGTATAGGTACCCCATACCTAGACTTGAGGATATGCTGGATGCATTACATGGATTAAAGTTGTTTTCCAAGATTGATTTAAGGAGTGTTTACTACCAGATTTGAATAAGAGAAGATGATGAATGGATGATAGTTTTTAAGACCAAAAGAGGCTTATTTGACTAGTTAGTCATATTTCAGCTTGGAGATCTCATTTGGGTCCATGAAGAAGGAGTTAATAACAAAGCTTATAACTTTGATTTGCGTAGCGACTATGGCACATTAGCTACATTCAATGTGACAAATTCATCTCTATACTTGGAAGACAATTATCTAGCAGATTTGAGGGCAAATTCTATTCAACAAGGGCAGGATGATAGAGGTCCATCAAAGCAGCATGCTTTAGGCCTTCAAGTCAATTAGTGAAGTCCAAGTTTTGGAGTTGAAGTCCAAGAGATGGTCTTAGCATTGCAAGGATCAAAATCATACCTACCTGGGTTAGAGACCATATATAAACCTAGTTTTATACGCATTATTTCTTAGGCCTCCATGGGGTTTAAGACCAAATTTTTTATTTAATATGGTACTTAAGGAAGTTAGCCATGAATGAAAAGACGTTAATTTAGATGAAGTGTTAGTCGAAGATTCAAGCACATTTTTGCAACCGTGCCAGTTTAGCCCCTAATCTGAGCCGGTTTGGTTTGTTAGGTGTTTAAGCACCTTAACCCTGATTTAGCCTTGATTTCTTAATAGAGGTAATTGGTAACATCCTAAGGATTCGACCCAAGCAAGGAAACCAAGTGAAAGTTAGGAATGGAAGGGACACATGGCTGCACCAGAGCCATGTAAAACCGCCTCTTTGAGCCCGCTTACTTCACCAAGATGGTTTCCCTCTTAAGAGGGTTTGCTAGAGTTATCTCCTTGCCTTTTTGGATACCTAGGACAGTTAGAAATATCCTTGTGCTCTCCTTAATGCCTAAGTTATGCATGTAACCACAACAATGCAAGGGAGAAGACACTAAGGTTGAGTTGTCTCCTTATGTTGTTTGATACCTAGGACAGTTGGAAACATTCTTATGCTCTCCTTGATGCCTAAGTAATGCATGTAACCACAATAATGCAAGGGAGAAGACACTAAGCTCAATCCGGATGGCCAGCTGCAAAGTGGAAGGGGCAGCAGACTTTTTGTCTCCCCTCCATGTCCAAGAAATTCTTTTAGGCTAATTAACATGATCAAGGTTGAGTTTAGTCATTAGTATTTTGATTTACAAGGTTATTATTTGTAATTAGCTTAATTCAGCATGCTTTGTAAATTTTGTTAACCTAAACTAGTTTAGAGGTTTCCTAAGTAGGAAGAGACCTCCTCCCTTCCTAGATAGTAAGGGATGGACATGTATAAGGGGTTTTACAAGCTCATTTTGTAATCAACTTTGAGTATTGAGTCAAGAAAGTTCAGCTTTGCTCCTTTGAGTGCTTTAAACACTTTACTTGCTTTTCCTTACTTGGGTTGAGCTAGGTGGTGAACAAGTGAGCCTTAATCCTTATTCAGTTGGTGTTTCTATATTCTAAATAAGATTAAGGACCCTAAGCTTGTTCTTAGTGCTGATTCTATGTCTAATAACATGTTTGGTTTCATTTAATCGTTCCCTCTCTTCATTCGAATTCACCTAAACTCTAGCTAAAGTTCAATTTGTTCTTAGATAACTTACATTTAATCTTGAGTGTGAGTTGAGTTCTTGTGTGCATCTGTTAACTTTCGTATCAAAGCTAAGTTTCTCCTTAGCCTTGAAGCCAGTCCCCACATGTTTCAAATCAACCCAAACACACACCCCCAAACACCAATCGAAACGCAAACCTGTTTGAGTTCAAATTCAACCATGAGTGCAAGTGCGACTTTCAAAGAGAAATTTGACACGTTGATGCGAAGTTATCAAACTATTTCATCTTCTAATCAAGAGCTCAAGGACTCTAATCAAGAACACAAGAATCAAAATGAGTACTTCAAACGTCAATTTGGTGAAGCAATGAAACAGAAAAAGAAAGCTCTAGCTAGCCCAGTCGGTACTATTTGTGGTGATGAGGATGAAAAAGCTAGCAATGCTTTGAGTTCTTCAAGTGCTGCTGAGCCTTAAAGAAGGGCACGAAGGGAGCGTAGACAACCAGCTAATTCTGATGATTTTAGAGTTAAAATTTCGAAGTTTGATGGTAAGTTAGACCTTTGATCAGTCTTTGGATTGGATGTATAACGTTGAAAGGATCCTTGATTATAAAGAGGTCCCTGAGGATAAGAAGGTGAAACTAGTAGCCCTTAGGCTCAAAACACATGCTTCACTTTGGTGGACAAATTTGTGTGCTAAAAGAGTAAGAAACTGAAGGGAGAAGATCAAAACATGGGAAACGATGAAATCCAACCTCAAATCTCGGTTCTTACGTGCCTCCCATGTACAAGATAGTTACTCTCAACTACACAACTTAACTCAAGGAAGTATGAGTATTGAGGGGTACATAGAGTGTTTGAAAAATTCTTAGTCAAATGTGATATTGAACGACCTTTCAAATTTGATTTTCCAAGATCCCCTGTGACGCCCATAAAATTCTAATTCATTTTTTATTGCTAATACTTAGCCCATTTAACGCAGCGGAAGTATCCTAGTGGGCGTCACTGCCGTGTTTCACAATGAAATATAAGGTAAAAGGTAATTAATTGGATTAAACAAAAGTACAAACCAAATTCAAGGTCAAGATCATGTGTCAACTATAACTTCAACATTATTCAATGCAAATAAAAATTTAATCTAAACATCTATGCAGCATCGTTCATATCCCATCCCATACAACAAATCAGTACCAGAAAACAAAGCATTTCTAACAGTGAGATGGAGCTCAATAATGTCTACCCCTAATCATAAAACATCTACTTAAATTCATTTCAAAATTTAGGGGTGAGTGGGAACATTCAAACAGTTCAAAAGCGATTCTCAGCTAGTTCAAGATCTTTAAACTCCTACAATAGCCATTATTCAAAATCAAACACTTCAATTTCACTAGTGGGCGACCCCAGCAGAAGGTCTCATGGCTTTTCGCCAAACAACCTTACGGGTTACCAGAACCTATCTTAGTATACGCCCATTTACAATGGCACATTCCCGAAAACCACTTGCTATAACTTAGGGAGATTAACTTGTCTCAATATCAAGGTAAACCTACCCTGATCTTAGGAGGCACCCTCCCGCAAACTTGCCGCAATCTTTCACTTCAGGATTAGTATATTATGAGTAATATGTTTGGCTTCCCAAATGCCTAACCCAAAACAATCTTTTGCTACTTAACAAAATAGCTTAAAAAATGAACTGCTCAAATAAAACATTCAATCACAACAAGATGTTCCAAATTCATAAAATCATAGAATCACGAGTTGCATTTCACGGTTTACATATAAGGCCCCCTTGGCATACAACATCACATAATAGTTCATAAACATCCAAATCCATTTCAAAAGAGCAACCAAGGGGAGTTAGGGCATAGACATTATCTCGAAAAACAGTAGGTGCCTAGCTTGAGCTCGAACTAGAGTATTGGGCATAATTACTTAAATTAAAACGTCATAAATGGACTAGCCCAAGTGAATTCTTACACCAAAAACTATTCTTCTTCAACTTAAGAGTCAGCCATGCCATTAGGACTACTTGAGTAGGAGATTATGATTTTATGAACCCATATCACTTTTTAAAGCTCAAATACCTAAGAAAAACAATTAATGCAACTTAAACCTATTAGGGCTTTAGGGCAGTTTCTAGGAAGGATTCTGTCCTAACTTACAGAAGCCATATCTCCTCCTATAAACCTCATTTAGAGGTATTTAAGCACATTCTAGAAAGATATTTTTGTCTATTACAATTATTTATTAATCACATTCCCAAAAATCTATAAAAACAACCTTAAAACCTCACTTCTTTACATATAGTCTATTTTGGTCTAGATTTGCACAGTCTCAGGAGACGATTTATTTCTCCATCGTTTTAAGCCCAAAATTCATGATTTAAAATTCCTATGAAACGAATAGATCTACATTCGTGAATTTTCCCATGAGTTTTATAATAGCACATAAAAGAAGTTTAATCAATAAAGTTGGTGCATTGCATGGTAGTTTCTGTTACTGACTTACCCTAAATCCCCTGTATGAAATCACATATTAGACATAACCAAACTCGGTCAACTGAAAAATGACTAAAACCTATCCCAACCCACTTTCAAGAGAGGTTTTGAGGAGAAAGGTTTCTACTTACCTTGAATATGAAAATGGGAGGTGAGATTAATAATTTTTCACCAGGAGCTTGGATTGTGCCCAATAAAGAAAGATGGGTTCCATCCGAAATTCTAACTAATGAAAGTCTATTCTAAAATATTTCCTATGAGCTCAAGCGACTAAGGATCATCTTAACCCTTTTTCAAGGATTATAAATATAAATATTTGAGGTTTTACATTCTACACCCCTTAAAAGAAGTTCCGTCCTTGAAACTCCACAAACAACTCAATAAAAAACATCTAAGTTCCCAGGGTTTTACATCTCACCCCTCTTAAAAGAAGTTTTGTCCCCGAAAATTAGTCATACCTGGTCCTGTGAATAGATGAGAGTACTCAGATCGCATTTCTTCTTTCGATTCCCACGTTGCCGTGGCTGTAGTGTGGTTTGCTAGAAGACTTTCACAAGTGGAACTACTTTATTGTAGAGCTGTTTCTCCCAACAGTCCCAATTCTTGATCGGTCGCTCCTCATAAGTTAAGTTCCCTCAGAGTTGTAGGGGCTTTGACTTAATCACGTGGGTTAGGTCTACAATGTACTTACGCAGTTGAGACACGTGAAATACATTGTGAACTTTGGAAAGTTCTTCTGGCAGTTGTAGCCGATATGCTATTCCTCCAACGCGCTCTATGGTTGGGTAAGGACCGATATACCTTAGGGTGAGCTTGCCTGATTGCCCGAACCGCATAACACTGTTTATGGGTGAGACTCGTAAGAAGGCTTGGTCTCCTACCTTGACCTCCAAGGGCCTTTGCTGCTTGTCCGCTTAGTTTTTCTGGCGACTCTGGGCTGCCTTCATCGTGAGTGCCTCGTCGATCTTTTGCCAGCACAAGGGTGTTCGACACCTTCTACCATACAAAGCTTCAAATGGGGACATTCCTATGCTGGAGTAATAACTGTTGTTATACGAGAACTCGATTAGTGTCGATTGCTTATCCCATGCTCTCTTAAAATCCAGAACGCAACCTCGCAGCATATCCTCTAGTGTCTGGATGGTACGCTCAGTTTGCCCATCAGTAGCAAGGTGAAAGGCCATGCCAAAGTTTAGCTTGGTCCCGAATGTCTCTTGTAGTTTCTACCAAAATCCCACTTGAAACCTCGTATCTCGATCTGAAACGATGGAACTAGGCACCTGATAAGTCCTTAAAGTGCACTCTATTTTGAGGTCATTTTGTAAAATTTGACACTTTAGTACCTCCAATTTTAGCGTATTCATATGTTGGACCAGGTTTTGAAAAACTTAACGCTTTGGTACCTCCCGTTTTGATACAAGTAACTTTCTGGTACTTTTTATTTTTTTAGTCCTTAAACTTTTAAAAATTACAGAAAAGCCCCTGAAAAGGGTTAGCTATGCAAATAAGGTATTTTTAGGGTTTTTTTCAACAAATATGCTTGATTAAACTTCTTGTAATGACTTTACTGGTACTAATTATCATAATCTACTACTTGTATCTTACATGTTACACTTTATGTGGTTATAGGCCCATCATGCTTAGCAAAAATAATTAAAACTTAATTAGAGAGTTTCAACTGTTACCTGAACTCAGTCGGCACTGGACCCTGACGTTTCTCTAACTTCTAGTTTACAGAGATTGCTAATCTCAACCACACCTTTCTTAGATCAAGCAGGCACAGATCTATTTCGTTTTCTACCTCATACCGTAGTCACTAATCATGTTTTATGTTTTAAAGGATAGTGAGATTTTAATCAAGAAACTATAATATTTAAGACATAAGGTTCAATTGAATAACATTCCCTACTAGGAAACTTCTTTTATTGAAAGCTTGAAAGTGGAAATGTTACAATGGTAAACTAGAAGAGGGACTTAAGCTAAGATCATTAGAGATGCTTTATCATAGAGAAATGGAGAATCCCGACTTTTCTTTTGCTTAAGAATGCTCAAATGACTATTTTCCTTCCCAGCACTCAGCCTCTCCTTTTTTAGAGGTTTGGGGTACATAGGATTCCCTAATGGCCACAGTACATATTGATTTTTCATATGGATATCGTACACATTGATGGCTACAGTACACTACTTTATTTTATAAACTTGACACCTGTCAAAGTGGTACAATAATGGAGCAATAACTTTTCAGAGCTTTTAATGATGACAAGACTAGTCATCATTGTTGGGATTCTGCATGCCTTCATCTCTAATTATATCTTTCAGACCATCATTATCTGGATAATCATCAAAATCTTCATCTAATTAAAGATGCTATGAATCCCATTTCTTAAATAATTCTAGAAGATATTTCTTTTCTTTTTCTAATAAGAATTTTTTAGCTCCAACATCAAAAAGATAATCAAAAATATCTTTTGACGTCGCTCCCTCTACCTTCATAGATTTGTTACACTCATTATGATAAGCAAATGTAGTATTTTCACAATGCATTAGTGTTTTTCCTAGTTCAATTAATCTCCAACTCTGTTAATAAATGTTAAAAAATCCAATGGCTCTTGCTAAAGCAGGATCAGTAACTAATTCTCGATGTTTTGGATTCCATCCTTGTCATCGATCTTCAAGGTTGTCGAAATCAACTATCTGAACAAGATAATGAGCCGGTTTAACTTTTCCATTTTCATGCTCAATTAGTTACACAATGTACCTCTACATGTAGACATCTATTATTTGAGATTTTGTTGGTCCATTAGGAGATGTAAGAATCCAATGGATCTTTTTGAACATGCACTGTTGGAATTTAGTTAGTGTTGAGAAAAATATGAAGTTTGAATCTGGGAACTCCATAAAGTAAACTATCATCCCATACTCCCATGCTTTCATGGCAGGGTCGTTTAGAGAGATTGAATTTGTTGGGAAACTAACCCCACCCACTCCAGACCTATCGGTAAAGTAGATCATTGTACTCCAAGACTCCCAATATCATAGGAATAATTATGATAATAGTCGATGCAGGTTGCATACCACTCATTGAACCATTTTTCTTGAACACACGAACTTATTTTTTCTTAGATATCATAAGGACATCTAAGGCAATTAACTTATAATTCTAGAAGGGAAAATCTTTGGGCTGTTAGGTAAGCTGAAGATAGTAGACCAACACGTGATCTACTTTTTGTATGGGATTCCAAATTATCAATAAGGACTTTACTAGAAGGAAAAGCGCGTTCTAGTAACACTGGCATTTCATTATGGATTTCCCTCTTTTCTAGCAGGATTTCTACTCGGATGATCACCATTGGCAAGTTCTCGAGTTGAATTGTCTGCTAGAGAGTTCTTTGATTCCTATATATGCTCAATAGGGAAGAAAAACTGGTTAAATCATAATTGCTAACGTTGGAGTCGTCCTTGTGCTTGCATATTTGATAAATTCTTTTTTATAAAACTAAGTATTCTTTTGCAATCAGTTTGAATAAGAAAAAGTTTTGAGGCTAAAAAGATTGAGAACTTTTTAGTTCCCCTTATGACTGCAGGGATTTCTTTTTCCATGGTGGGATACTTGTATTCTGCATTATTAAAACTCCCACTGCAATATTTGTAGAGTTTTTCTCCTTCTTTGATTTTGGCTATTGCGCTCCAGTGCTCATTGCTGGCATTTGTCTCACGAATTTAATCATCTCCCTTTTTAGGTAAATTAAGAACAGGAAGATTTTTACACATCTTTTTAAAGTTCTGGACAATCTTTGAATCGTTAGTGGTCCATGTCCAAATCACATCTTTCTTGAGTTTTTATTATAATGGCTTTCTTAGTTTAGCTAAATCTTTAATGAAGTTTGAAGCATAGGTAAGGCATCCAAGAAACCATTCTAGCTGCTTCCTATCTTCAATCTTTTCTGGAAAGTTTTCTATTTTTTTTTAGAATATGTTTTTGTAGAATGATATGTCCAACGTTTATTTCTACACCTAAAAACTCAATTTCTTGTTCAACATAACTACACTTGTTCTTACCAAGTATAATGTCATGGTCAATGCATCTTTGAGTGACAGCTAAGACATCATCTTGGCACTGTTCCATGGTTTTGGAAAAAACAAGGATATCATCAATGTAAACTAGACAACAATGATTAAGGTCTTTGAAGATGTTATCCATTCTTCTCTGGAATATTTGAGGTGCATTTTTGAGACCAAATGGCATTACTATCCACTCATAATGTCCTTGTGGGGCACTAAATGCAGTTAAAGGAATACTTTTCTCATTCATTTTTATTCGCCAACAACCGCTTTTGCAATCCATTTTCGAGAACCAAGAGGCTCCTTGAATTCTGTTGAACAGGACTATTTTGTTAGGAATATAGTGACCATTAAAGACAATTTTATCATCAACCTTTTTGTAATTGATTACCATTCTAGCTTTTTCTCTTTTTTCTTCAGCATAATTTATTACCATAAAAGCGAAACTAGTGTGAGGACCCTTGCTATTCCTAATTAGTCCTTTATCTAGAAGTTCTTTGATTTGTTTATTAAACTCTTGGATGTCCTGGTATGTATACCCCATTTGTTTAACTCGGACAATAGTGTTGGGATTTAATAAAGTAATTTTAGTAAATGTTTTATCTTTATCCCAAAATTTTAGAAGATTATCAAAGTAGAGGTCTTTGCATAGTTCTTCTTGTTGTTCAACAATCTACTCTTTAATAGATAATTCAAGTAATGAGATTATCAGTGCTACCTCTCATTGTGCAGGCATTACCTTCTCACTACGCTGGCTGCGTGTAAATTCAATTTTCTGATGAGTGTAAGCCTTAATTTTTCAATAGGACTTGAGTGACCATTAATTGTAAATATTATTTGGTTTATGGTCTGGGTGCATGGAGAATATAGTCTTTGAAAATTATATCTAATAATCATATCATAGGAGGGTTGATCAGGAGCCCATAGAATTGGTACAATGCATTGAACTCCTCTTAATTCTATGGATAACCCTTCTATTGCCTCATTATGGCTCATAATACTATTATCAGTTATCCTTACTTGTAAAGGATTTTTGACTTTCATATAAATTCTGGAAATAATATTCTTTTTCTAAAGCATACAGAACAACCACTATCTATGTAGGCACATAATTCATATTTGTTATATCCCTCTAAACATATCTTTGTTAGGATATAGATGCTATTAGGATTTGTATTCGTAGCTTCATAGCATATCTCCATAGTTATGGTTTTGACTAATTCACCCTCATAGGTTGGTTCACTAACAGTTCTGGTTTTGTATCCAACAACCATTCTATCAAGACTCATTTCACTAGTCATGCCAATTGTATCATCTTCTTTAAGCTCTTCTCTAGCAGATGAAGACCCTTCTCCCTATTCGGATCTTGTACTCATGCTTCTTAATAATTGGGGTTTAACGGTAATTATACCATTCTCATCAATTTTTATCGCATTTTTCCTGTTGATTTTAGTAGGGTTGGCAAAGTTAGATATCCATGAATGATCAATCTTTATATCCAGTGGATTAGATTTAATCCTCTGGATGTTTTGCATTGGGGTAGGACTTTCAAATTTTTTTGCCTGTATCATTGTTACCTTATCTTTAGATCTATGGTATTATTTAATTTGTAGATAATTTTCCAGAATATTCTCAATGGATATCCTCCACTTTGCATATCCATCCCAATTGTTTTTATCTTAAGAGATAAGAAGTTTTTAGCAAATTCATCTTTTAGACTCATATAATTGTCTGGCCAGTAATTGAATCCTACTGACCCATTATATAAATTGGTGTTTATCCCTGTGATAATTTGGTTATTGAATTTAGTATACCCAATGTCATATAGTAAAGCATAAAGATCAATATCTTCTCCATAATATTGTAATGAAGTGATTTGAACTTAGACACTTGTGACATGGATATACCTATACTTTCTATCTTTGTTATGCTTAAGCATACTTTCCCAATTAATGAGATTAACTTCTCCAATGTCATACTCATAATCCTTTATCTCCAGATATCCTTCCATAATTTCACATACGTATTTGCTTTTTAATTGAAAGATGAACTTTTTATAAATCATGCCTTTTTGGATTATGGGAAGGACCCAATCTCCTCTAACATTTTCATTTTCATTGTTTGCCACAAACTCTTCTTCTTGAAGACCACCAAGACTAATCGAGCTATTTTCCATCATATGATGATGTAAATCTCAAAGGGGATTGAGATTACAATCAAAAGAAACAATGGAATAGCTTCAGCCTTCTTGGAATTTCAGGAAACCCGTAGCTAAGGAGGAAGATAGGATAGAACTAATCTTGGTTTTTGGATACAGAATCACCACCAAAACCAAGGTTAGGGCCCCTAAGTTTGATTAAGATACAGTAATCACCACTTAATCAAAGTTAGGACTCACTTGAACAACACTTAGTTTGGCCTAAACAAAGATAAGCAAGTAAGAATTCAAAGAAAGCTTAAAATGCTCTCACGGTTTTCTTTTCTCAAAAACTGAAGTGTGTACTTTCCATGGCCGAAAATGGCCTTACATACTCAGCAAAATATTCTAGCAAGTAAGCAAGCTCCTAACGTTTCCTTCCTAAGGAGGAAAAGCATTAGATTAGTGCTAACACACCCGGTTTGGCCTAACCAGTTACTAACTTGCTTAAACTAGCTAAATTACATCCATTACATCAAGGAAAGCAAGACAAATGATTATTACACTTTTAATTAACTTGTACTTAAGCTAAATTACACTAGAAATCAGCTTGAATTGCATGTGCAAAGCCGAAATTTGGAAGCTTCTTTGCGGCTGTCCAATAGAAACCAAGAGCATCACCATTTCGGCTCTCCAATAGGAAGTGAGGGACAATCTGATTTGCAGCCCTTCTCCCATTGGTCACACTTCACTAGAGAGCCTTGGGGGTTGTGACAACCTTGATTCGTGTGCCAATCTAGCTGCTGAAGTGAGTAAACCCACGGTTGAAGGAAAAGTGGCTGGATGCTCCTAAACCGGGTTCACGGGAAGAATGTACCCGGTTTTCAGGCTTGGTTTTCCCTTAGCAAAAGTGGTCATGATTTGGATTTTAAGCTATGGAGGGAAACCTTAGGGTGTGTAATAACTCTTCCAAAAGAGAAATCAAGGTTAGGACTTGTGCAAGTATGATAATTAAGCAAAAACTTCTAACCGTGCAGGATTAAACCCAATCTGGCCGGTTTGGAAAATTGCCTTGATCTCCCATCCTCTTGTGTGCATGATTTGAAATCAATGCTTGGACTTGAAATCTAACATGTTGAAGATCCAAAAAATGCAAAAATATGGGTCTTAAGCCACAATGTAGCTTAAGTAATCAAGTGCACAAGACCGGCCATTTTCTGGCCGGTTAACCCGGATGGTTCTGTTTGGTCTTCTTGCAAAATGTGAGCCATTCTCTTCACTTGGGACCTTGTTCTTGGACGTGTTGGACTTGATTCATCACGAACTTGGTTTTGGCTAGGTAGGATTACATCATGTGACTTGTTTCTTCATAACACTTTCTTCATATTCATTATCCAATATAATTTTAATAATCCCTCTATTGTTATTTAGGGCTAGGTCTAAAGCCTCATCTTTACTAAGCTCAACATAATCTAAGCTTTCTAAGGTTTTAATAAGCTTGTTCTTCCTATTTTTGCATTCATTAGCATAATGTTGTACTTCTCCGCATGCCCAATATTTGCAGTTGTTTTTCCCTGTTGGACAATAAGCGACTTTCCTAAAAAATCTTCATTTCCTAGGACTTGGTTTGTTATAATATTTTCTTCTATATTTCTCACCCCTTTGCTTGTTAAAGCTCTTTGTCTTATAGAATTTTCTTTTCCTTCTTTTTTCAGGTTCTTTTCCCCATTGGTGAGATGAATCTCAGCAGGTTAAGGACTGCTTGTTTATCTTGTTTTACTTATGGAGATCAAGACATTTACCATTGACCTATTTTCGTAAATAAGAGATTTTTGAACCAAGGGTGTCAATGACATCTGTTCTTTCAAGCGATGTCATGTATTTTTCATTAATTATGGAATTTATAGGATATGGAAATTTGTCATAGAACATACCAAGATTAGTTTCATTATGTCTAATTTTGTAATAGTATTAACTGAATTCAGCAATAAAATTTTCTAGATATCTCATATTCTATAGTTCTATATTATTAATCTTTTGCTGCCATTCTCTTGCTTTTTCTTTAGAATGAAGTTTAGCTCCAATGAATTCGGTTTCGATTTCTTTGCATAAATTTCTAAACATAGTGGTTGGTGTCTTCATCATTATTCATGTATTTTTACCTTTTTCACTTAATGAAATATGCAGTCAGCTATAGTGCTAGAAAAACTATGTTCGATGTAGTTGAGGAAATTTGCAACAGTCCATATAGTATTTAGATTTAAGACACTATTCATTTCTCTTTTCTAGTGCTCAAATATTTTTTCTTTATTATGGGCTCCATCAATGTTTAAGATGTATCTTGTTTGACTAATTGGGATAAGGCCAATTTCTTGAAAGGCTGTGGTTTTCCTTGGGATGAACCCAAAGGAAAAATTGGTTGTACGTCTTGCTAGAACGTACTTAGGTCTTATAAAATGAGTATTTCTTCTAGAATATTCACTAAATTCTTCAGGCTTAGAGACAACATTATTAACTGGATTGGTCTCTATTTTTCCTAAGTCAAGTTCTTCTCCTATTTCATAAGTCTCATCTTCGACAACCATTGTAGCATATTTTTTTCTCTAATTTTCTTCTAACTTCTTCTAATGGTAATACATTGTGATCTTCTAATTTAATCACATTCGTCTGCTGATATATTTCTTCTTCTAATTGAACATTATTAGTCTCTTCATTATCATTAGATATCACGTCATGTTATCACTAATTGTACTCATAATCTTGTTAAATTCTTCTAGATTTTGTTCTTTCTCGAACATTTTCTGTAGCTCTTCAAGAGTATACTGCTTGTACTCGATCTTCTTTTTCTACTATTTCAACCGATTTTTCACTAGATTTTTCTCCTACTTCTTTTTGGATTTTTATATCTGGAGCGTGATGCTAATGGGCTGGAAGTAGATTGCTTGAGTTTAGTTGCAAATTTCCACTTTGATGCAAGATATGACTTGATTTAAATGTTAGGCCACAAATCAAGCCTAAGGATCCACTAAGAATTGCTTAAAGGCAATGCCACCCACAACTCTATAAAGGATTCTACTTAAGACTCGCCACCTTTGAAGAAAGGATAAAGAGAACTCAAGATTTTTACGAGAAAATGAAAGCATAAGCTTCTTTGCATAAATATTCAACAACCCTTTCTACATCCTAAGGCTTCCCCTTATATAGGAGAGCTTCACAAGGCTTCAAAATGCAGCAAACAAGGCCTTGGTCGACCAAAAAGCAAAGAAGGGAACCAAAAAGCAACAAACAAAAGCTGAAAAGTGCTTTTTACTTTTTGTCAGCACTTTTCAGTTTACATAGGTCAACTTTAAACATCTATATCTCCTAGAATACTTGGCCAAATATGATGAAATAGACCTTCCTAGAAAGCTTAGGAAGTCAGATTTCACATGGATCCTGTTTCAGCCAATTTGGAGCTACTTTCTGGGAGATATAGGGAAAAACGTACAGGTGGTGCAGGCTGGGATAGAAACTGCAGCATGTGGGAAAAGGCTCCACTTGACCTATGACCTATTGCCTTGGCCTAGAAATCTTTTTATGCCATTTTAGCTGACATAAGAAGGTTCCCAAAAAGTGGGTTTGCAGCAAATTAAACCCATTCTAAGCTTGATTAATTAAGCCCACAAAACCGGGTAATTTTGTCGTTAGCGTGCAACTTGTTGTTTTAGGGTTTCTTTATTATCTTCGAGGGTTTAACTTCATTTTGATGGACCAAAACCTTTAGAAGGTCCCTTGAACTTCCCAAAATAGACGGGTCACACATCCCAAAGGTTTAGGATGAGGTTGGAATTGGAGCTCCAAATCAGTACAAGGGCCAAGTCCCCTTTGTTGTAGCTTGTGAGCATTAAGGAGGAGTTGTGAGTTCTCTTGGACTAGTGTAGGCATGGCATTTGCTTCATCCTCCCCTTCTTGAATGTGATTTGCCCTCAAATCAACACCTTCGTCTTCATCCTCAAGATAGGGTGTGAGATCACCCACATTGGATGTAGATGATATAAGTTGGTAGGCATGATCATTAACCATCTCAGGGGCCTTAAAAGGACCATCACTCCTTGGCATGAGCTTATTCTTCCTTGAGCCATTGTATTTCCCACTAAAGTAAGCAATAGGATGTTGGTCTTGCGGGAAAGCATCTTGGTATGATGATATAAGGGGGCTGATTTTGGGGTGTAAGGGAGTCACTTCCTCACTCTTGTTGCCTTCAAGCATTAGCAAGGCTAGGACTTGCTTGTCTTTGCTTAAAGTTCTCTCAACCCGTGTTTCACTCAACATGAGAACGTCCCTCTTTTTCTGACTTCCCCCCCTAGGTTTTGATTTATGGATTTGGTTTGGGGGTAATGGGTTTAGGACTATCTTTTCCTTATCAATGACCAAAGAATAAGTGTTCTTGAAAACATCATGCAAGACATGTCTATCAAATTGCCAAGGTTGACCCAAAAGAACATGACAAGCACTCATAGGTACCACATCACAAAGGACATTATCCTTATACTTCTTCCCAATTGAAAAGGAGATAAGGGCTTGTTTGGATACCTTAATGTTGCCGCCATCATTGAGCCACTTCAAAGAATAAGGTTTGGGATGAGGAATAGTAGGAATGCCAAACTTCTCAATAAGACTAGCGGAGGCCACATTGGTGCAACTTCCTCCATCGATGATCAAGCTACAAACCTTGTCTCCGATGGTACACCGGGAGAGGAAGAGCATTTCTCTTTGAGCCTTGTCATAAGGAGTGTCTTGGGTATGTAAAACCCTCCTTAAGACAAGTAGTTCACCTTCATTGGCATCAAGATGAATTTCATTTTCATGGGGCTCGAATTTACCCCATTAGCTTCGTCTTGCACTTCCATCATCATGGCATCAACTTCTTCAACTTCTTGTATGGTCATGACCCTTTTATTTGGGCAATCATATTGGAAATGACCATAACCTTGGCATTTAAAGCACTTCTTGCCTTCACGTGTCTTAGGCAATTCTTTGGGTGTAGAAAGTGCCAAGGTCTTGCCCTTGTCAACCCGTGAAGTACCTTCGGGTTTAGGAGGAAAGAAGGGCTTGAATGGAGCCAATGAACTTACTGGCTCCCTTGGAAGTGGCTTGGTGAAGATCTTCTTTTCCTTCTTTCTCTTCTCAACTTTGAGAGCTATCTTGAAGACATCATCCAAGGTGAAATAGGTTTGAAGTTCCACCTTTCTTGCAATAAGGGGGTCTAACCCATTGAGAAACCTAGCTACGGTTTGCTCTTGGGGTTCATGGATTGTTAGCCAAGTATTGATGTTGGAATCTCTCTTCTTTATTTAGTTGTACTTGTTCTTAATTGGGATTGGTTGAATTCTATCTCGTGTGTGAGGTTGTTGTGATTGAATTTTAGCGAAATTCATTTGTTAATTCTAAATAGTTAATTGAAGGACTGAATGATGAAACTTGCTATTTGACTGACAAGATAGGACTTGACTTAGCAGTACGTGAGAGAGATTTGCTTGTTAAGAGGATCTTTAGCCATAAAAAAATCCATAACTTAGACTAAACAAGGACATTTGAAAGAATGATAGTTGGTTAGTTTAGGTAATTCAGTTTCTTTCAAAAGAATGAATTCTAAATGCGATTGCACCCTTTTCAATCTCTCATTACAGATCAAGTACATGGCATTCATTGGTCGGCATCCTCACAAGGTAAAACAAATCCCTAGATGTGTAAAATTGATCGAATTTTTCAATTAGGTTATAGTGTCGTTCAAACTGTCTTTTGAAATTTGCTTGCTTAGCACTTTTATAGGACAAAACTCAATAGATTACGATTGGTCTCCGTGGAAATGATATCTTTGTTAAACTACATCACCCGTGCACTTGCGGGCATAGATCAAGCTTTTAGTGCCGTTGCTGGGGACCAAATTTGTGGATATTCAGTTAGCTCTAGAAATTGACTAAGCATTTATTCACTTTTTCTTTTTCTTTATATTTTTTATTTGCATTGGTAGTTTTGTTACCAATTTTGTAGATTTCTCCTTTATATGCAAACTCCCTTTTCGTTTGAATTCGATCTAGAAATTGAAAGGACTTTTTATTCTGTGGGGAAGAAATTAGGATTGGAAGAGCAAATACTGAAGGCTCAAGCAGTTTCTTCATCGATGGCAGGAATAGGAGGTGACCAAAGAAGGACACTCCGAGATTTTGTTACCCCAGGAGTCCAAGGCATTTCCTCGAGCATTGCTCAGCCAATTGTAGAAGCTAACAACTTTGACTTCAAACCAGCCCTTATGTTAATGGTACAACAATCCCAGTTTGGAGGCACCTCATTAGAAGATCCAAACTCACACCTCTCGATCTTTTTAGAGGTGTGCTACATGTTAAAGCTCAACGAAATTTTTACCAATGCCATCTACTTGCACTATTTCCCTTTTCACTTAGGGATAAGGCAAGGGCATGGCTTCACCCATTGCCTCTAGGATGCATAACGACATGGGACGAGCTTCCAAAAGTCTTTCTTACCAAGTTCTTTCCTTCGAGTAAGATGGCAAGCATGCGGAATAAAATCACTACTTTCTCTCAAGAGGAAGATGAGATGCTCTATGAAGCCTGGGAGTGATCCAAGGACCTTTTACGATTATGCGCTCACCATGGTCTTCAAGGATGGATGATTGTGCAAACATTCTATAATGGAGTCACTCAGCCATTGAGGTCTACTGTTGATGCGGCAGCAAGAAGGTACTCTTATGAACAAAATTGAAGATGAACATACAATCTTATAGTAGAGATGGCCTTTAACAATTTCCAATGGTCGTCTGAGAGAGCCCAACCAAAGTGGGTTGAAGGTAAGCTAGAATTTGATGATAATTGTATGCTTTCTTCTAAAGTTGATGCTATGTCTAAAAAATTAGAGCGCTTGAATGTTAATTCTATTAGTTGAAGCACCTTTTTCCCGTCATGTGATATATGTGGGTCACTTCATCATTTGATTGTGCCTTGTCAAGTGTGTAGTCCTTTTGCCCAAAATGTAAGTAATCGGATTAATTATGTGAACAACTATCACCCTAGACCAACAAATGACCCTTTCTCTGGCACATATAAGCATGGTTGGAGAAATCGCCTTAATTTCTGTTATAAGTCTAATGTTCCACTCATGCCCCAAATGAATTTTAGACCACCCCTTGGATTTCAAAGACCATCCTATCCTTAACAAGTACCTCAAAAATCCAACTTAGAGTCTATGATGGAGAATATGCTTTTGGCACAACAAAAGCAAGATGAGTACATTAAGCAACTGGCCTTTAAGGTTGATGTGCTTACTCCTCGCAATAAGATGCTGGAAGCTCAAAATAGCTCAACAAGCTACATCTTCATTTACACCTCCGAGTAGTCTGCCTATTAAACCCAAGTCTAACCCTCGCGAGCAGTGTAACTGTGTTAACTTGAAAGAAATGGTAGAGGATCCTGAGGACATAACACTTGAGGAGGGTAGAGAGGTGATCATGGCTGAGGGTAAGGAGAGAAATGATGAGGGTGAGCCCATAACTTTTAGAGAAAATGATAGCTTCGAGATTCCTAAGTCTTTGCCCCTAAGTATCCTGACCCAGGTTACTTTTCTATCCTCTGTGTCATAGGAAAATTGAAGATTGAAAGAGCCCTATGTGACGCTGGTGCAAGTGTAAGTTTGATGCCCTACTTTATGTTCCATAAGCTTTATTTGAGACCATTGCAACTAGCATCCTTTTCACTCCAATTAGCAGATGGTTCTAAAACACGACCTTTGGGTACGTTGGAGAATGTAAACGGGAGATTTTTGGGTGCTAGAAGATTTTATCATTGTTGATATACTTGAGATTGATGATGCCCAAAGTATTCCTTGGGGACCCTTTTTGGTTACTTCAGGTTGCACTATTGATGTAAAAGGGGGTGGATAACATTTGAAATAGGGGGTGTTATACTACATTTAGTTTTATAAACAAGAAAATTGTTTCCCCCTAGTCCTTCCTATCTGATGTGCTTTTCCTTTCTCTTGAAATTGAGATGGAGGATTATTAGAGTTATCCCGGCCCTTCTAATTCTGATTTTATTTCAACTGAGGATCCCAACTAGGGTTATGTTAAGGTGGAGTTTGTGCTCCTACGCCACTTAGCTTACCTAAGGTTGAGATCTATGCTTCTAATGAGTCTTCCATGAGTGATTATTATAGGTTCGCCCAATTAGTTCTTTATTTACCTCCTTTGGAAGGAGTTGATTTGAATTTTGATCTTGGGATTGAAGATGATGATAGTGGTCTGTCTGATGGAGCCGGCTATTGTTGGATTTTCTATAACGATAAATTTAAAACCAAAAGTTCACTGTTCGCGTTGTAACACATGAAGGTGTCGATCCGTAGGGATGAGTTGTGAAATTAGGTTACCAAAAATTTTAAACTAAATTAAAAAAAAAACCAAATGCTAAAAATTACCTAGCACCAAGCTTGCAAAAATTGATTCACCAAACGCCAAAGTAAGAATAAGGCACCAATCTATAAATAGTTTTGACTCATCAACACCTAGCCGTAGTTGTTTCCAATTTGCAAGAAATGTGATTCGGTGCATTGAACATATTTCAACAATGGCTTCTAAGCAGAGCAATACTAAACTTAAATACAGATTAGCCAAAGCACCAGAAGCAATTTTGTTTCTCTAACAAGATTGTGAGCCTAGTAATAACATGATGTTCAAATGAAACGAGGGTAGATGGGCAAAGTAAACAGACAAAAAAAATGAAACAGGAGCATGGTAGAGCACTCGAATTCGAACCCAAAGTTGCACAATTGTGAAAGCTAAATTGCAATCTCTAATTAAAACCTAAGAACTTAGGTGTGATTACATTAATTGAAGAACCGAACCCCCGATCTGATATTGAAAAACTAAAATTGAAAGCTCGAAAAAAGAACTAATCTACTCTGTGAGTGATAACGAAAATTAAAACCCCAATACTTTACTACTGCTGCTACTCTCCTAGTCTACCATTCCAGCTCCTCTGTTTCGAGCCCTATTAAAAAGAATAAGCTCTGCTATCTCTCTATCTCCTCAACGTTGCTGTTCCCCCCTACTTCGGCTACCTCATTAGTGCCTTTGTAACTGCTGAATGAATGATGGTGATGATGATGGATTAAGTGATCAGGGGAGAGAGGGAGTAACGGATGACAATGGGAAACAAAGGGATTCGGGCTGCTCTATTTTGGGTTTTGGGGGTCGAAGTCAGGGGAAGAAGAACCACTGAGGAAGGAGAAGATTAAAGGGGGAGATGAGGGCTCAGGTTACGTGAGGAAGAAGAAGAGATGGGGGATGGGTAATGGCTGAATGCAACGAAGGAGTAAGAGACAAACGCCATGGCCATGATGATAGAGGAAGCCAAAAGGTTAAAGGAGGGAAGAAGGGAAGAAGAGGAAGGGCGAACTGCCCTGTTTTTTTCGGTCTTCCTGGTCGTGACTGATGGGGAAGAAGAAGGAAGGGGAAGGGGGGGTGTCACGTGCCCAGGGCATGCTGTTCAAGTGAGAGAGGCATGGGATTAAGAAGGGGAGAAGCTGAACTAGGCTGGTCGAAAGGGAAGGTGTTGACTAGGCCAGCTCGCATTGTAGATGGGGAAGAGAGGGAGAGATATAGCAGATATTGGACCAAACCTAATGAGAGAGACAAGGAGCCTGGAAAAGAAAGAGGGAGGCTGGGTTGGGCTTATGGTTGGATTCTTTTCCTTCTCTCTATCTTGCTCCAATGCTTGTTGTGATCCAATCCCTTTTTGATTCAGCTTCCTCTTTTTTTTTTTTCAAAGCAGTTTATTTATTCTTCAAATTTCTCAAATTCTTGCAAAACAAATAAAACGATATTAAAATCCTAAATTAATAATTTATTTCAGGCAAACAATAGGTAATATAAGAGTATAAAATATCATAAGTTCAGGTTGAACAAATACCCCCACACCTAAGTTTTTCTCATCCTCAAGTAAAACAAAACTAAAAATCCTAGAAGAAGAAAATAAAACAAAATCCTAACTCACTTTCGTAGGAATCATGGTTGCACTTAGCATGCGTAACAAGCCCTTTAAACCCCCAGGTCACCCCTAGTGGACGAGGAAGGTCTTGTGAGGGTTTGCAGAAGATGTACCCACAAAATCTTAAAAAGAAAACATAAATAGAAACTCGAAAATCTTCTTTTCCTTTTTTTTTCCTCAAAACTTAGTATGTACAAGACTGGGGAAAGATATATACACATTCTAATAAACTAAATCAACCATGTAGCAAAGACATTGGCTTGCATATAAACAGAATGTACTCATCAAGGCCCTCTACCCCATGAATGACATCAAAGCACTCACTTTTCATCCCACTGTACGTCAAGACTTTGAATCCATACCAGTGCTCGTGTATAAGTGTATCATCATCCTAGGGCTTAGGTTTACTAGAATCAAACTCAATCCCACTTGACTGACACAAACTACATTATCGACTTATTACCACAGAAAGTAAACTTTCCCATTAGTAATATTGCCTCAAAGGGTAACACCCAGTAGCGCATGCCTCAAAGGGATGCTTGTCATTCCTTCTTTTCTTTCCTTTAATTTTCACTTTTTTTTCATCATTCTTCTCTTTTTTCTCATTTTCATCATCTTTTTTCTTTTGTGTTTTTTTCTCTCTCTCTCTCTTTTTTTTTCCTGAATGTAAAACCAAAGTAATTGTGTTAAAGACAAGTCGGGGAGCCAATAATGGAAAACTAAAACCCTAAGATAATGATGATGATATAAATAGGGATTGGATTACACATCGATAATTAACAATTGGGGTTAGAATTAGGGCTAAGAATGACACACCGAGGATGGAAACCTAACATGCACATCACGCTTACATGCAAGCTAAAAATCAAAGTACAGGGGATTTAAGCTAATCAGAATAGTACAAAGCCTTACCAAAAACGAAACAAAAATATTTTTTGGATTTTCAAAGATTTTCAAATTTTTTTTATCAATTTTTAACTTTTTTTTTCCGAACTTTTTTCAAAATTTTCAAAGTTTCCCCACCTCCACTCCTAAATCACACAATGTCCTCATTGGGAGTGGAAAGAAACATAAAACCATTAAATAAAACCTAAAAAGAAAACAAATAAAAACAAGACTAAAAAACAAAAAGGACATGACTAAAAAACAACCATGCAACATATATATACAAAAGGGAAAAAGAAAAATCGCCAACTATACAAAAAAAAAGGAAAGAAAAAGAAAAAGGAGAAAAACAGATAAGAAGAGAAGAAATTCTTAACAAACCAGGTTGTGTGCTAAGTACACTCGAGCTATCTCTACACCATGACCGATCAGAACTTGGCTCGTGGAGTATCAGACACTCCACATCTTCTTTACTGGGCTACTCCAAAAATTGCTTTAATCTTTGGCCATTCACTTTAAAGATGGCACCAATCTCAGGGTCCTGAATTTCAACTGCACCATAGTGAAAAATATGTGAGACAATATAAGGACTAGTCCATCGGGACCTTAGCTTCCCTGGAAACAAATGGAGCTTACAGTCATATAAGAGTACTTTCATTCTTGGGGCAAACTCTTTCCTAAGGATATGCTTATCATGAAACAACTTTGCCCTCTCTTTATAAGAACGAGCACTATCATAAGCCTCAACTATAATCTCATCAAGCTCATTCAATTGCAGTCTACGCTCCTCATCAGCCTCAGTCAAGTCATAATTAAGCTTCTTAATGGCCCATCAAGCTCTATGCTTTATCTCAATAGGAAGATGACGAGGCTTACCATAAACAACCATATAAGGTGACATACCTAAGGGAGTTTTGACAGCTGTCCTATAGGCCCAAAGATCATCTACGAGCTTGTCCGCCCAAACTTTCCTGTTCCTACTCACTGTCTTTTTAAGAATATGCTTAATCTGCCGGTTGGACACCTTAATCTGGCCACTGGTTCGGGGATGATAGGGGGTAGCAAGCCTATGGACAATCAAATACTCTTCAGTAAGGCATCAAAAGATCTATTATTAAAATTGGTGCCCTGATCACTAATAATAGCACGTGGCACGCCAAATCGAGTAAAGATGTTTTCCCTAAGGAACTTAACAATGACCTTAACATCATTAGTCCTAGAAGCGATGGCCTCAACCCATTTAGAAACATAGTCCACAACTAGTAAAATGTACTTATTTCCAAAGGAAGATGGAAATGGTCCTATAAAATCAATACCCCACACTTCAAAAACCTCCACCACAATGATGGGGTTCAGTGGCATCATGTCTCTCCTACTTACTCTACCCAACTGCTGGCACCTAGGGCAACTCTTATAATACTCAAAAGCATCCCTAAATAGAGTAGGCCAGTAGAAACCACATTGAAGAACTTTGGCTATAGTCTTCCTACCACTAAAATGCCCCCTACATGCCTGGTCATGACAAAAAGAAAGGATACTCCTCACCTCATTGTCTGGAATACACCTCCTAAACACTTGGTCAGAGCAGTACTTAAACAAATAAGGATCATCCCAAACAAAGAACTTCACAAGGTGGAAGAATCTATCTCTGTCATTCTTAGTCCAACCCTCAAGAATCCTACCAGCAACTTGGTAATTTACAATGTCAGCATACCAAGGATCAAGGTGGACAGCAACAACTGCACATCGGGGAAGCACTCAGAAACAGTGGACTCACCCTCTCTATCACAGAGAATCCTAGACAAATGATCAGCTACAAGGTTCTCGGAACCTTTCTTATACCTGATCTCACAGTCAAATTCTTGCAAAAGCAAGATCCATCTAACAAGTCTAGGCTTACCATCCTTCTTAGAAAGAAGGTGCTTAAGAGTAGAGTGACCAGTATAAACAATCACATGAGACCTAATAAGATAAGGCCTAAACTTTTCAAACCTAAAAATCATAGTAAAAAATTCTTTCTCAGTCACAGTATAGTTCAGCTGGGCATCATTCAAAGTGTGACTAGCATAATAAATCACATGGGCCTTCTTATCAATATGCTGTCCTAAAACAACCCCAATAGCATAATCAGAAGCGTCACATATCAATTCAAAAGGTTCTCCCTAGATAGGAGGATAAAGAACAGGAGCAGAGGTTAAGGCCTCCTTCAGCTTAGAAAATTCCTTAAGATAGTCATTACAAAAGCAAAATGGCACATCTTTAGCTAGCAGGTTAGACAAGGGCATCACAATCTTACTAAAGTCCTTAATGAAGGGACGATAGAAGCCAGCATGTCCAAGGAGAGACCTCACCTCTTTCACACAGGTGAGAGGGGGAAGATTAACAATTAGATCAGTTTTAGCCTTGTCTACCTCGATTCCATCTTTAGAAATAATATGGCCTAAGACTATCCCCTTTTTAACCATGAAATGACATTTCTCCTAATTCAAAGTCAGGTTTTTCTCCCTATGCCTTTTCAAAACTTTTCTCATATTAGACAAACAATCATCAAAGGGAGACGCAAACACAGAAAAGTCATCCACGAAAATTTCCATGCACTGCTCAACTAGATCTAAGAAAATGAAAATCATGCATCGTTGAAAGGTCGCAGGAGCATTGCACAGTCCAAACGGAATACGTCTAAAGGCATAAGTCCCAAATGGACAGGTGAAAGTAGTCTTCTCCTGATCCTCAGGAGCGATAGAGATTTGGGTATAGACAGAGTATCTATCTAAAAAGTAATAGAAGCAATGTCCAGCCAACCTCTCTAACATCTGGTCCAAAAAAAGAGGGGAAAGTGGTCTTTCCTAGTGGCAGCATTCAATTTCCTACAGTCTATACACACACGCAATCCAGATTGAACTAGAGTAGGGACTAACTCTTTCTTTTCATTCCTAATCATGGTAATACCAGTCTTCTTAGGAACAACTTGAATAGGGCTAACACACTCACTATCAGAAATGGGATAGATAATCTCATGATCTAACCACTTCAGTACTTCCTTCCTAACTACTTCTTGGAGAGTCGGGTTCAAACGCCTTTGATGGTCACGATAAGGCTTAGCATTGTCCTCTAAATGAATTCTATGTTGCATAATGGAAGGACTAATACCCTTAATATCCCCTAAAGTCCAACCTAAAGCTTCCTTGTTCTCTCTAAGTAGGGCAATCAGTTTGTCCTCTTGGTCCCGTTCTAGGTTAGAAGCAATGATAACAGGTAAAGATTCATCGGGTCCTAAAAATGCATACTTGAGAGAATTAGGAAGAGGTTTCAATTCAAGAGTAGGAGGGGAAATAGATTCAGAAGCAGCAGTGGGCAAATAGTCAACAGTAAAGGGCAAGTCATCAAACTCAAAAACATCGTATTCTGACTTATCATTCACAATAAATGACTCATACTCAGTAGCAAACATATCATCAAATGCATCATCAAGTATAGAATCCTCTACCTAGTGAAGTGTAGAGAACTCCATATCATCAAAACCAGAAGGCTGTCTTTGCATGTTAAAGATGTTAAGCTTTAAGTCATGTTGCCAACAAAAAGTCTCATCATGCCATTCCTGCAATTAATGAGGGCATTGGCAGTGGCCAAGAAAGGACGCCCTATAATTATAGGGACTTGACTAGCTAAGTTGGACACTGTCTTAGTCTTAATCACAACGAAGTCCACAGGGTAAATGAATTCACCCACTATAATAAGCACATCCTAAACTATATCCCTAGGTAGTCTAGTAGATCTATTAGCTAATTGGATAACCATCTTGGTAGGTTTTAGCTTACCTAAGCCTAGCCTCTCCTATTCAATAAAGGGTATCAAGTTGACACTGGCCCCTAAATCAAGCAAACCTCTAAGAATAAGCTGGTCCCCTATAACTATAGAGATAGTAGGGCAACTGGGGTCCTTATACTTCACTAGAATCTAATGAGATAGAATGGAACTAGCACTAGAGGCTAGGAAAGCCTTCCTAGGGACATTAGTAGCTCTCTTGGTCGTGCACAGATCTTTTAAGAACCTAGCATACGAAGGCATTTGCTGAATAGCATCAAGCAAAGGAATGTTGATTTTGACTGGAGATAAGGTCTTTCTTATCTTCTCAACATGAGCTTGATCTTTCTTCTTAAGCCTATGGGGAAAAGGAGGTAAAGGCATGTGGACTTTCTCAAAAGAAGAAGAAGAACCCTTAGAAGAAGAAGCTGAATAAGAGGAATCTTTGTCTTTAAGCTCCTCTTTCTTAGACGATGACTCAGAAGGAAGGTGGCTCTCGGAATCATTAGGGACACCATCAGTAGCATCCCCTGGCTCACTGGATGAACCAGTCTCTAGAGGTGAAGAATAAGAAGAAGAATAATTTTGGAAGAACTTGTGAGGGTACCTACAGGGCTCATTAAGATTGATTTCATTCCTTAGCTTAACAGTCTTGGCATTAGGGAAATATTTTCTTAAGAACAATCTCACAAAATCATTCCAAGAAGTTATAGAATTAGCAGCCAAGCCATACATCCCACTTTTAGCAGACTCTTTCAAAGCAAAAGGAATCAATTTCATTCCCACAACATCAATGGGAATATTAGGAAAATACATCATAGAACAAACTTCTTCGAATTCCCTCAAAAGTAAATAAGCATTCTCTAAACCAGTGAATTTAGGGAGCATCTGAGTATAGTGAGGTCTTAATTTGAAGGTCACATTGGTTCCAAGGTTAGGTATAGTGAGGCAAGATGACAAAGCAGTCTTAGGAGCATAGAACATCTCACTCAAAGTTCTTTCTTGTGCCATTTCTTCTAGTTCCAGCTTGGGTTCAGGTTCGAGTTCTAAGTTAGGATTGGGTTCACTTCTAACAAGTTGATGATTTTCAGGATTTCTAACCGAACTAGTCATATAAATCCCATGCCCTCACCAAAAGTTCTATTTTTGGTCTTTTTCTTTTTCTATTTTTCTTTTTTAGATTTTGGATTTTCTATTTTTTTCTCTTTCTTTCTTTTAGACCACAAAATAAAACAACAAAGTGAATCAAAACTAAAAACTCTATACAAAAAGAAAATAAGCAAAACTCAAACAAAAACAAAAGCACAAAGAAACTAAAAGAAAATAAGAAATAAAACTACACCTAAACAACCTAATTCTAAAAACAAAATTCAAACAGAAATTAAAAGTCCTCAAATCAGAACTAAATATATAAAAAGGTTGACACAATTATGAGGGACATAAATATATTTTTTTCAATTTTTTTCTGTACCCGAACTGTCCAGGAAAATGCAAACAGATTATTAAGTCTAAAATTCACAGAAAAATCTAAATAGCCCCAAAAAATTCCAGAAATATTCACACAAACTTTAAAAATTATTTAAAATCTAATACAAATATTAGCACTGCCAAAATCACACCAACATTACTCCAAAAAATTCAAATAGATGCTGAAAACAGTTAAAAATCTGCACTGAAATCAGTGAATGTTCTGATTTTGTTTTCTAGATCATTTCTTTATTATTTCTTTTGCTGCATATAAACCAAATTCATTAGTGTTGTTTTTTTCAGCAATGAATAACATCTAAATATTAAAATTAAACTAATCTCAACAAAACAAAAATCAAAATCAAAATATTAACTAATTTCAAAAATCAAAAATAAACTTAATTTCGAAAACTAAATAAACAACTTATGCACAACTAGAAATTAAGTTTACAAAACTAAAATGAAAAGGACAAAAATGACTCGAACAACTAAACTACGACTTGATGAAGCCGAATTTCACAACGCCATCTCGAGCAACGACGTTAAAGACTTCTTGGAATTTTTATAACAATAAATTTAAAATCGCAAGTGCACAGTTCTCATTGTAACAGTTGAAGCTGACAATCCGCATGGATGAGTTATGAAATTAGGTTACCAAAAATTTTAAACTAAATTTAAACAAAAACCAAATGCTAAAAATTACCTAACACCAAGCTCGCAAAGAATGATTCAACAAACGCCAAAGTAAGAATAAGGCACCAATCTGTAAATAATTTTGACTCACCAACACCTAGCCGATGTTGTTTCCAATTTGCAAGAAACCATGACTCAGTGCAGTGAACATGTTTCAACAATGGCTTTGAACCAGAGCAATATCGAACTTCAATCCAGATTAGCCAACGCACCAGAAGAAATTTTTTTTCTCTAACAAGATTGTGAGCCCAGTAATAACATGATGTTCAAATGAAATGGGGGTAGACGGGCAAAGTAAACAGAAAAAAAAATGAAATAGGAGCAAGGTAGAGCACTCAAATTCGAACCAAAAGTTGCACAATTGTGAAAGCTAAATTGCAATCTCTAATCAAAACCTACAAACTTAGGTGTGATTACATTAATTGAAGAACCGAACCCCCGATTTGATACTAAAAAACGAAAATTGAAAGCTCGAAAAAAGAACTAATCTACTCTTGCGAGTGGTAACAAAAATTACCAATACTCTACTACTGCTGCTACTCTCCTAGTTTTCCATGCTATACCATTTCAGCTCCTTTATTTCGAGCCCTATTAAAAAGAATAAGCTCTGCCATCTCTCTATCTTTCCAATGGCACCGTTCTCCCCTGCTTCGGCTACCTCATTAGTGCCTTTGTAATTGATGAATGAATGATGGTGATGATGATGGATTAAATGATTCAGGGAGAGAAAGAGTAATGGATGAGAATGGCAAACGAAGGGACGCAGGCTGCTTTGTTTCGAATTTTGGGGGTCGAAGTCAGGGGAAGAAGAACCACTGAGGAGAGAGAAGATTAAAGGGGGAGATGAGGGCTCAGGTTACGTGAGGAAGAAGAAGAGATGGGGGATGGGTAACAGCTGAAGGCAATGAAGGAGTGAAAGATAAATCCCATGACCATGATGATGGAGGAAGCTGAAAGGTTGAAGGAGGGAAGAAGGAAAGAAGAGGAAGGGCAAACTGCCCTGTTATTTTCGGGCTTCTTGGTTGTGACTGATGAGGAAGAAGAAGGAAGGGGATGGGGGGGCTGTCACGTGCCTAGGGCGTGCTGTTCAAGTGAAAGGGGCATGGGATTAAGAAGGGGAGAAGCTGGACTGGGCTGGTCGAAGGGGAAGGTGTTGAGTCAGTAAGCCTGCATTGCAGATGGGGAAGGGAGGGAAGGATATGGCAAATATTGGGCGAAGCCCAATGAGAGAGAGATGGAGCCCAGAAAAGAAAGAGGGAGGGTAGGTCGGGCTTGTGGTTGGATTCTTTTCCTTCTCTGTATCTTGCTCCAATGTTTGTTGTGATCCAATCCCTTTTTGATTTAGCTTCCTCTCTTTTTTTCCAAGCAATTTATTTATTCTTCAAATTTCTCTAATTCCTACAAAACAAATAAAACAATATTAAAATCCTGAATTGATAATTTATTTTAGGTAAATGATAGACAATATAAAGGTATAAAATATCATAATTTCAGGTTGAGCAGCTATCAATTTGTTTTGTATGCTGATGGTATGCTTTGGCGTAATTTGATGATGAAGAAGGACTTCCAACCTGAGTGTCTGAGGTGGTACCTTCAGTTAAAAGACTTCAATTTCATGGTTCGCGAAAAAAACGACGCGCATGTTGTGGGAAGGTCTGATGCCTACACTCTAATTGAACCTGAACTAGAATAAAAGAAAGGCCGAGCTTATGACCTTAAACGAGCACTTCTTGGGAGGCAACCCAAGTGTTTCTTTTTCTTTTTCCTTTTCATGTACCCTTTTTTTATTGTATTTTGTGTTTTTGCAATTTAGAACATCCACTAGAAATTAATAAACTATATAAAAAAAGGCGTAATAAGAGGTTTTTTGAAACCTCAACAGGAACTTCATGGCCACTACCATAGTCTGTGAAGGCTCCAATAGACAAAGGAAAAACAAGAGAGAAAAGAACAAGAAAACCGAGACCATATCTGAGCACGGATGGTCCGTGGCCAACACCACGGTTCGTGGTGAGCCCCGTATCCATGGTCAAGGCTTTTCAAGGTCCCTTTGATCCCCATTTTTTCATCTTCTTCCTCAAACTTGACTCTCGCTCTCTAAGCACTCCCTTCTCTCTCTAAAGCCTCCATAACCACTTCACTTAAAACCTTCAATTTTTCACCAAAATCTATCAAATTTCCTCCCTTTTCACTTGCCTTCTTCACCTTAAGCCCACATCTCCCTTTATTTTTCATTTTTAAGCCTTCGTTCTCTCCCATTTTTCCCATCTCCATACCCACAACTTTCACAATTCCACCTTTTACTTTTATTCTTCCAATTTCCATTTTTCTTCCACATTTCTTCACCATTTACTTCCCCTTTCTCAAATTTTTCATTTTCTAGCGTTTTTCTACTCATTTTCTTTTAGTTTGATTTTTTCAATTTTTTTACCCATCCACATTACATCACCATGGCACCAAAGAAGAAGGCAAGAGCCGCACAAAAAGATGAGACTTCAAGTCAAGCCCCACAAACAGCACCCCAAAGCTCCCGAACATCAACTACCATGAGAAACTGAGGTAACATTCCACACCTTGTTGGTTTAACTAATCCTAAACTCATTACTAGATATAATGTTTTGAGTAGTAAATTTGTGCTAGCTACTCGATACTATGAGGAGGATGTGTTGAATTGTTCAGGATTGTTGGATGATATTCGTTGGTTATTTGCTTGGGGCAGGATGGGTCAATTTTTAGAAACTAGGGACCACACTTGTTGGGACATCACTCTTGAATTCTTAAGCACATTGCATGGTGAGGTCACGAGTGGCCCTCGTTGTTAAGAGGGCTACATTTCATTTTATCTTGATAGGGAGTTTTATGAATTTAATTTGAGTGCCTTCAACAGTATATGTAGTTTTCAACCAAGTATGGACCTCCCATATGGCCATGTCCCTATGGAATTCAATCCTAACGCTTTTTGGTATGAACTTTCCCTGAATCATTGGTATGACACTAGTAATTCCAAAGACACAATTATTCGAAACCCTTGTATTTGTGTGGCCCAACTGTTATTAGCTTGTGGTTTGTTTGTCAGGGAGGATAATTTAAATGTGCATCGCATGTTTGAATTATGTTTTTTGTCTAGCATGCTTGAAGGTGACCGGATTGACCCGGGTCATTCTTGATTAATAAATTATATAGTGCAGCTACTAGTTCTACACATAAGATTGTCATTGGGGGCCACATTACCCCGATTGCTGGGTTGGTTGGAGTTGAACCGAACCCTAATGATAGAGTCGTAGGTTTAGAGTGGTTGAACTTGTTCACTTTTGAACAGATGAAATTTTATAAGGTTGATGGTTGGCATAATTTTTGGATTTATTCTGGGAACCGGCTTATGCCTCTCCTAAATGTTGAGCGCACCTCTCTCCTGAATTGAGCCAATCTCTACTCTTTAACCGGTGATGAAGAGTTGGCACGACCTACACCACCTCCTCCACTTACTCACCCTAGGGCTTCTAGTTCATCCCAACCATCCTCTTCTCATGATTATCTTGGCCTGCATGCTACCCTTCAATCAATTTAAGAGGAGCAACCTTCTCTACGAGCTTATGTAGAAACTGTGCATGCCTTACTTTGGGGCACTGTTCAGGAGCGCAATGATGAGCTCCGTGGGGTGATTGCCTCCCAGAACCAATATTTCTAAGACTTTAGGGCCTGCTTTCAGACTTGGCGAGACTGACACATTTCTCTACCCCACGCTCCTTCTCCTCCAACCCTTCCCTTTTAGAGTTTTTTTTTGCTTGCATTAAGAACCATGCATTGTCCAAGCATGGGGGAGTTGTTGTAGTTGTTTGTGGTTGTATATATGTGTGTTGTGGATGCGTGAAAATTTGTTTTTTTTTTGAGGTCATGTATTTAGGTTTAGTTTGCATTTTTAGTTGATCATTTAGTTTTCTAGGTTGCTTTTTTTTTCATTTTAGTTTTGTTTTGACACTTTTTAGTTTTTAGTTGCGTTTTAGGCTTAGTAAAAAAAAAAAAAAACCAAAACCAAAAACAAAAAAAAAACAAAACAAAAGAACAAAAACCCAAGAAAAAAAAGAGCCTATAAATCCTCCAATGATGAGTCTTTAGACTAAGTGGCTTTCTTTTCCCTATTTGACCCTTTTTGCTAGGCCCATTTGTGAATAAAATGTTTGTTTCTGCATTTTCAAACTATGCTTCATGTTTTGACCATCACGTTAGATATAAATTGATTGCTTAATGATTCTTGGCATACGTATTTGGCATATGAAATTCAATGAGCTAGATGAGCTTTGTCCGGTGAGATTTTGGGTTTCAATAGACTAATTCATCATTTTAGTCTCATATTTTCTTTCATCTATGTCTCTTCCTAGATTTCAAGTCTCTAGAACTTGCTTTAACTCTTATTCAAGAACACATTTAGCATGCACATTTAGGCAATAAGATTGAGGCATTCTTTGACTTTATGAGGTACATTGGCCAAACAGCCACTCTTACGTGAATGGTTTATCTCTCACTACCCCTTTGAGCCTTTACCATATTTAATGATGAGAACCAGTATTATTATCTTTGGCCGCACACATACGTCTTACCCTTTTAGCCAAGGCTATAGAGCTTTCATAATTGATTAGGTGTAGTTTGTGGATAATAATATTTTATAGATATTGTGGTTTGGTTGGATGTGATAATTGATTCATGTTCTATTTTCCCCTTCAAAGTCAATTGGGTTATGTTTTGTGAGTTGCAAGAAAAGTGTTGAAAGTGCATAGTTTCCTTTGCCATTATCCTCCTCTTTGGGAAAAAAAAAGAGAACAAAGCACACCAAAGGTGTGTAAAAAAATGTATATGTTGGGAAAAAAAAACAAACAAGCAAAAAGAAAAGAAGAAAAACAAAAAAAGCGAAAAAATGATGCAATAAAAGGATTTGGCATTGGTTTCATATTTTTAGGAACTTTTTCCTCTGATATCACTTGGGGATGTTGTTGGTATTTTGAGGAATATATTTTAGTTAGGAAATGATGGTTTATGCTCTTAGTCTTTGGCTTTTAGCTATACAAATCCCAAAATGTTTGTTCCCTACTTACCTTTACCATTCACCCCGTTACAACCCTTAAAAGTCCTCATGATTGCCTTGTGTGTTTTGAATAGTAGTGGTGGCAAATTAGAGAGTCTTATCAAGCTCATGATTGATTTGGTTCTATGGAATGAGATTTGAGAGAACCACATTTTTTTAAACACATGAGTGAAGGGTTCCTTATCTCTAAAGTAAGGTTCTATTGGTTCTTCTTATTGTAATATGCCAATATGATTGTTCAAGTTGATTTGAGTGATTCATTTAATATTTTGATATGATGACTCTTACTTTCTCGAAAATTTCCTTCTCCTATCTGTTTGTAAAAGTTTTTCATCACTTTTGGGCTAACCTTCTTGGGTTGATTTTGTTATTGATGTTGTTACCGATGTCTTCCTAAGGAGTTGATTCATTTTTAGTCTCAGTTTCATAGTTGCTTGAGGATAAGCAATGGTTTAAGCATAAGGTAGTTTGATAAGTCCTTAAAGCGCACTCTATTTTTAGGTCATTTTGTGCCATTTTTGGGAAGAATTATGTGTTTTGTGCTATATTATGCACTCCTTTTTTGGTTTTATGCTCGGTGTGGTTTTTTTTTTCTTTTTCTGTGTTTTATAGGTTTTTGGACCATTTTACCCAAATTTTACCATAAATGGGTGTCATTTGACTTCTCACGAACACCTCAAGTTATTATGCCCATGGTAAAGAAGAGTATTGAGACAAAGCTCACCACAGACTGTCTGTGGTGAAGGCCACAGTCCATGGTGAGGCTATAACTACTAGCCTATTAGTTTTCCTCCATCATGTGGCCGAGGTTGATCGAGTTGTTATTTAAATAGGGCTATTTCGCAGCAAATGAAGAGAGACACAACAGAAAAGAGAACTCTTAGTCCGTAGTTTTTCCATTTCTCTAAGTTTAGTTTAGATTTTAAGTAGTTTTGAGTGTAAGTGTTGAAGAAGTACTTACGGTTTTGGAGCCCTTGTAAAGTTGAGAAACCCTTGGAGGATCTCCAAATGTACTAAGTTTTCTGCCCTCAAACTCTATCTAGTTATTGTTAATTTAAACATGTGTGAGTAGTTTTCTCAATCTAGGGATTGTTACCCAAGTATTAATGTAGGAATCTCGCATCTTTACTTAGTTGTTCTTGTTCTTAATTAGGATTGGTTGAATTCTATCTTGTGTGCACAATTTTTTGTGATTGAATTTAGGCCAAATTCATTTGCTAATTCTAAATAGTTAAGTGAATGACTCAAAGGTGAAACTTGCCATTTGATTGATAAGATAGGACTTGACTTAGCAATACTTGAGAGACATTCGCTTGTTAAGAGGACCTTTAGCCATTTACAATCCATAACTTAGACTAAACAAGGACATTTGAAAGAATGATAATTAGGCAATTTAGTTTATTTCGAAAGAAGATTGAATTCTAAATGTGATTGCACTCCTTTCAATCTCCCATTATAGATAAAATACATTATATATTTCAATGATCTATATCGTTACAAGGTAAAACAAATCTCTAGATGTCTAAAATTGATTGAATTTTCAAATTTGGTTGTAGTGTCGTTTAAACTCTCTATTGAAATTTGCTTGCTTAGCACTTTTATAGGACAAAACTCAATAGATTACGATTGGTCTCCGTGGGAATGATATCGTTACTAAACTACAACACCTGTGCACTTGTCAGCATAGGTCAGTACCCTATGTAAGCGAACAATTTCATTCTGGTAGGTAAGGGTGAGTTGATCCGGAGTCCAACTATTTGCCATTGCTATGAAGTGTGCAGACTTGGTTAACCCATCAACTATGACGTAGATGGCGTTGTTCTTACTCCTTGTTTTCGGTAGCCTCATCATAAAATCTATGACAATAGAGTCCGATTTCCACTCCGGGAACAAGGGTTGCAAGAGTCCTGTACGACGCTCTTACTCTGCTTTTATCCATTGGCATGTAAGGTACTTAGACACATAATCCTCTACTTACTGCTTCGTGTTGCTCCACCAGAAGGTCTGCTTGAGCTCCTTCTATAGTTTAGTCCCACAAGGATACACCGAATGTGGAGTATTTGACCCTTATCTAGAATCTTTGCATTATGTGCATCCACTGCAGGGATGCACACTCGGTTACGAAACCTTAAAGTCCCATCCTCATGGATCACTAACCCTGGTGCTTTGCCTTCTACCACCTTCATCTTTATCCTCACTAGCTACAGGTCGATTTCTTGGGTAGGTCTCCTCACTGAGTGTAGGTCGCACTTCCATTGCACACAACAAAGATTTCCCCTTTCTTATAGCAATGTTGATTTCCAACCTTTAGAGAAAATGATGAGGGTGAGCCCATAACTTTTAGAGAAAATGACAACTTTAAGATTCCCAAGTCTTTCCCCAAAAGCTTCCTGGCCCATGTTGCTTTTCTATCCCCTGTGTCGTAAGAAAAGTGAAGATCGAAAGAGCCCTATGTGACCTTGGTGCAAGTGTCAGTTTGATGGCCTACTTTATGTTCCATAAGCTTCATTTGGGACCATTGCAACCAACATCCTTTTCACTCTAATTATCAGATGGTTCTGAAAGACGACCTTTGGGTACATTGGAGAATGTACATAAAAATAGGAGATTTTTAGCTACTAGAAGATTTTATCATTGTTGATATGACTGAGACTGACGATGCCCAAATTATTCTTAGGAGACCCTTTTTGGTTTCTTTAGGTTGCACTATTAATGTAAAAGGGGGCGAATAAAATTTGAAGTAGGGGGTGTTATGCTACGTTTAGTTTTATATATGAGAAAATTGTTTTGCCTAATTTTTTCCTACCTGATGTATTTCTCCTTTCTCCTGAAATTGAGATGAAGGATGATTGGAGTTGTCCTGGCCCTTTTGATTCTGATCGGATTTCGACTGAGGATCCTGGCTAAGGTTCTGTTAAGGTGGAGTTTGTGCTCATACGCTAACTAGCATACCCAAGGTTAAGACCTATGCTTCTAATGAGTCTTCCATAAGTGATTATTGCCGGTTCGTTCAGGTAGTTCTTTCTTTACCTGCTATGGAAGGAGTCGATTTGGATTTTGATATTGGGATTGAATATGAAGATAGTGGTCTGTCTGATGGAGCCCGCTATCGATTTGTTTTGTATACTGAAGGTACGCTTTGGCATAATTTGATGATGAAGAAGGACCTCCAACTTGAGTATCTAAGGTGGTACATTCAGTTGAAAGACTTTAATTTTGTGGTTCACGATAAAAATAATGCATATGTAGTGCGGAAGTCTAACGCCCACATTCTCATTGAACCCAAAACATAATAAAAGAAAGGCCAAGCACCCAACCTTAAACGAGCGCTTCTTAGGGGCCAACCCAAGTGTTTGTTTTTCTTTTTCATTTTTATGTATCCTTTTTTTTATTGTATTTTGTGTTTTTGCTAGTTAGAACCACCACTAGAAATTAATAAACTATATAAAAAAGGTGTAATAAGAGGTTTTTAGAACCTCCACGGGCACCTCGTGGCCACCACCACAATCCGTGAAGGCTCTAATAAACGAAAGAAAAAAAAGAAAGAAAAGAACAAGAAAACGGGACCAGAGCTGACCACGAATCCTCCGTCACCAACACCACGGTCAGTGGTGAGCCCCGCGTCCATAGTCAAGGGTTTTTAAGGCCCTTTTGACTCCTATTTTTTCACCTTCTTCCTTAAACTCGACTCTCTCTCTCTCTAAACACTCCCTTCTCTCTTTAAAGCCTCCATAACCAGTTCACTTAAAACCTTCAATTTTTCACAAAATCCATCAAATTTCTTCCTTTCTCACTTGCCTTCTTCACCTTAACCCCACATCTACCTTTATTTTTTATTTTTGAGCCTTCTTTCTCTCCCATTTTTTCCATCTCCATACCCACAACTTTCACAATTCCATTTTTCACTTTTATTCTTCCAATTTCCATTTTTCTTCCATATTTCTTCACTATTTGCTTCTCCTTTCTCAATTTTTTCATTTTCTAGCATTTTTCTACTCATTTTCTTCTAGTTTGATTTTTTTAAGTTTTTACCTACGCACATTACACCACCGCGGCACTAAAGAAGAAGGCAAGAGCCGCATAAGAAGCTAGGACTTCAAGTCAAGCCCCACAAATAGCACCCTCAAGCTCCCGAACATTGACCACCATAAGAAATCGAGGTAACATTCAACACCTCCTTGGTTTAACTAATCCAGAACACATTGCTAGATGTAATGCTTTGAGCAGTAAACTAGTAGTATCTACTTGATATTATGATAAGGATGTGTTACGAGATTTAACTTTTCAATGCCTTATCTAAATCACTCCATTATGGTGGGGTTCTACATTTTCCCTCGTATAAAGCCTCAAACGGGGCCATTTTGATAGTCTATTGGTAGCTATTATTATAAGAAAACTCCACCAAAGGTAAATTGTCTTCACACTTCCCTTGGAACTCTAATACACAAGCTCTTAACAAGTTCGCTAGAATTTGATCCACTCTTTCAGTTTGCCCATCTATCTCAGGGTGATAAGAGCTACTAAAGTTCAATTTAGTCCCAAAGGCTTTTTGAAGTGCTTGCCAAAAACAGGCTCGGAATCTTTGATTCATGTCTGGTACTATGTCTAAGGGAATACCGTGCAGGCGGACTATCGCTTTAACATACAGTTGGGCTAGTTTTTCAACTCGCTAAGTATCCCTAATTGGCTGAAAATGGGCCTACATGGTAAGCCGGTCAACTATGAACCAGATAGCATTCTTCTTTGAGGCAAAAAGGGGTAAACCCATAGTGAAGTCCATTAAGATCGAATCCCACTTCCAAGTGGGAATTTCTAAGGGTCGTAGTTCACCCACGGGACGTTAATGCTCTGCTTTAACCTTCTGGCAGGTTAGACACTTGTCTACGTATTCTGCAACCTCCTTCTTCATATTATTCCACTAGAAGTATTGTCTTAAGTCTCTCTACATATTGGTGCCTCCCCGATGCACTGAGTAGCGAGTATCGTGAGCCTCCTATGGGATCTGTTTCCTCAATTCCTCATTTTTGGGTACACATAGACGATTTTGGAATCGCAGGGTTCCATCCTCCTGCACTACAAACCCAGGAGGCTTCCCTTTCTCTAAATTTTTCTTTATTCTTTGGAGTTCAAGATTACTTTCCTGGTTCATCCAAATTTCCTCCACTATGTAAGGCTGTAATGCAAGTGCTGATAATTGAACATATGCTTGCCCATGAGACACTAGTTGAATTCCCAAGTTCTCAAGCTCTCTTAAGAGACTTAACTGAGTAATCACCACAGTGTTTGAGCTATGTTGCGCTTTCCTACTCAGGGCATCTGCTACAAAAATTGCTTTTCTAGATGATATTGAATCTGCAAATCATAGTCTTTAAGTAACTCAAGCTAACACCGTTGTCTCAAATTGAACTCTTTCTTGGTGAAGATGTACTTCAGACTTTGATAGTCAGTGTAGATCTTGCATGGTACTACATATAAGTAATGTCTCCAAATTTTCAATGCAAAGATCACGACAGATAACTCCTGGTCATAGCTAAGGTAATTTTTCTCATAAGGCTTGAGCTATCGAGAGGCACAAGCTACTAATTTGTCTTCCTACATAAGAATGCACCCTAATTCATTATTTGAAGCGTCACTATAGATGGTATACTCCTTACCTTCCATTGGTACCATTATGATTGGGGTGGTAGTTAATCACTGTCTTAACATCTAAAAGTCCCTTTCACACTTCTCTGTCCACTTAAATCTATTCACTTTCTTTAATAGATTGGTCAGGGCCGAAGCTATTTTCGAAGAGTCATTGATGAACCTTCGATAATAGCTTGGTAAAACCAGAAAGCTTCTAATCTCAGTGACATTAGTAAGCCTTGACCATTCCGTGATTGCCTTCACCTTTTGGGGGTCAACTTCGATTCCTTCTTTTGTAACCACATGTCCGACGAATGCCACTTTTTCCATCAAAATTCACACTTCTTTAATTTGCCATAAAGTTGATGCTCCCTTAGGGTTTGTAACACTATCCTGAAATGATCAGCATGTTCCTCCTGGTCCTTAGAAGATAACGATGTCATCTATCAACACCACTACAAACTTGTCCAGATAAGGTCTGAAGACCCTGTTCATAAGATCCATGAAAGTTGCGGGGGCATTGGTGAGGGCAAATGGCATTACTGTAAAATCATAATGACCATTCGGTCCTAAATGCTGTCTTGGGGATGTCTTCAAGTTTAATCCTAAGTTGATGGTATCCTGACCTTAAATCAATCTTAGAGAAGAGTCCTGCTTCCTATAGTTGATCAAACAAGTCATCTATTCATGGCAAAGGGTGTTTGTTTTTGATGGTGATCTTTTTCAAATCCCTGAAGTCAATACATAGCCTTAAGGTTCCATCATTTTTCTTTACGAATAGCACTCAGGCACTCCATGGTGACACACTTGGCCTGATAAAGCCCTTCTGTAACATCTCATCTAATTGAATGTTCAGTTCCTTAAGCTCTGTTAGGGCCATATGATATGGGGCTTTGGAGATAAGTTGGGCACCAAGGATTAATTCAACTCCAAAATCAATTTCCCTCTACGGGGGTAGTCCTGGTAACTCTTCAGGAAAAACATCTTTAACTTCGCAAACTATAGGAATATTTCCTGCCTTCTCTTCTTTTGTTTGGGTTGTCAATAGTATAACACCAATATCCATATTCCCCTGACATAGTAGTTACTTGCTTTCATAGCAGAAATCAAGGAACAAGATTTTTACCATCTTTGTACATAGAAATATACTTCTCTCCCTTTTTCATCCTTTAAAATAGCCTTAAGATCTTCACAGTCAATCTTAGCTCCATAAGTGTGCAACTAATTCATTCCCAAATCAAAATAAAAAAAAAATCAGATTAAATTAAATCCACAGGAAAGGTGGTTCCACCAATGGTGATGGGAACAAGTTTATAGGAGTTGGGGCACTTAATCATAGAATCATTGAGTAGCTTGATCCTATAATTGGTTTCTGTCTTCCTACCCTCCAGGTTGAATTGCATGGCAAATCAGGTGGATATAAATGAATGAATAGCACTCGAATCAAATAATAAATAAAATGGATTTTAATTTAAAAAGAGAGTTCCAGTTACTACTGTACCAAAGGTGGCGGTGTCCTTCTTTCTCATTACATACACATGTCTTACTATTGCAAGCCTTGGTGGTGGGGTCGCTGGGCGAGGTGGGGCCAAGGGTTTTGCTACACCTTTATCCACCGCCTTAAGTCTTTGTGGGCAGGTAGCAATGAGGTGTTATGGGCTTCCACACCACATGCATTTGTTAGTTCCTGCTCGACAGTCAGGGGGTGCTGTGATTTGTTCCTTCACATTTCCCACAGGGCTCTGCTGAGCTTGCAGGACGACTCTTGGGAGGAGCAGGAGAAGGTTTCTTCGGGTTCACACTCTCGCTCGGAGTTTAATACGACCGCAAGCGCACGGTGGCGTTGTAGCAATCAAGGTCGATCCCATAGAGACTAGGTTGATCTACTGGGTTATGATCCCTCAAGATATGCTAAACGAAATTCTAAACTTTAGATTAAAAATACGAAGATAAGGAAACAACTATCACTAATTCAAGGAGAAAACACCTAGTAATTCATGTAGTTATGAAAGGGAATTGAATCAAAATCATAAACATGTGCCTTTCTCCTAGTTGGTTAATTTCGAGGAATTATAATCTATACAGAAATTCAATCTATTCTTTCAAAATCAACAAAATTTGCCTAAACTAAGCAAATGTCGCTCTTTCAAGCTAATTTGACTTAATCCAAGTTTAATATTTTTGATTTCTTAATTCGAGTCCTCTTAACTTGACAATCTCTCTTTCGAGACGATACAACGATAGGTTCTAACAAGCAGTCGAACAACCAAATGTCGTATTTCGAATGTTCACTTGATTGTTTCAAGTGTGCAAGCAAACTTTGGCCACAAATCCACTTGCAACATAAATAACACTTGATAGAACGAAATCCAACGAATCATGAAGATAAGCACAATTGAATAAACTAAGACACGATCCATTAACAATTCCACAAACTGCTAAATCCCTAGACAAAAAGTAAACTACTCACACATAATAAAAGAGAAGAGAAGAGAGAAGAATTGCGCAACTAAAAATCGCCCTTGAATCTATCGATCACAAACCCGGGGTGGAATCCTTGCAAGTCTTCACTTCAACTCTATCTCACTCTCTTTCTAATCTAAAGTAAACTGATCCTAATCTACCTGAAGAGAGGAAAGGAAATGATTGGGGTGTGGATTACTTCTGCTACTTGGGGGACGCCCTATTTATAGAAAAACCAAATCAATCTCAGCCAAACCTTGAGGGAAAATGAAGAGACTAGTAGTTACACCTCCACCATGGTCCGTGACACCACGGGCTGACCGTGGTCTGGGTTGGTTCGTCATTCTTCTGTTATTCCTCTCTTCCACGGGCATGGTAACTTAGGGGCATTCGTGGTGAGACAAAATACACCTATATAGGGTCAAATACTGGATAAAAAGACCTAAAATCCTGTAAAAAACATCAAACAACCATACCCAAGCATAAATCGAGAATAAGAGTATAAATAATAACGTAAAGCACAATATTCTCCTAAAAATGATAGAAAATAGCCCTAGAATGATATACATATTAAGCACTTATCAAACTTCCCCATGCTTGAATCGTTGCTTGTCCTCAAGCAAACACTAGAGAAAACCAACAAGGGAAGATGCATTTAAGACTCAAACACATAACAACCTCCTTAAAGTAAGCAAGTTATAGCATATCACAAACAAAGGTGACAATCAATGGCAACCCCTAGTAGCGCACAATACATTTAAAAATCAGGAGAAGGTTTTTTTGAAAAAGTACAAGACCACAAGCTCGATATAAAACTTGATCACCCCCGAAGAACCACAAAGCATGTCATGCAAGCACATGGAATTGTAGAGCTAAATGGACTAGTAGAACCTCACTTTCGGGAAATGTTAATCACTCCCACTCATGTGTTTGAAATATAGCATAGGTTTACTCAAAACTCATTCCAAAGATGCAAACTACCATAGGCTTGACAAAACTCTCAAATTCTCTACCACTAAAATGCAATGTGCACAAGACAATCAAGAGGACTTTACTTGGGTTGTAGTATGGGCTATAAGGGTTAAGGGAAAGGAGTCGACAAATGAATTTGAGCAATGTGGAGCTACTTATCCAAGTGACTAGGGGGCAACCAACCACCAAGGAACTAATAAGTTCATCAACACTTCAAACTCCAAAATACAATGAACATATCCCAATCAATTACATGGGAAGTCAGTTCACAAAGAAGGAACACAAGCTACTTACATGCCTAATGCCATCCCCTTAGTTTTTTTTTCCATTTTTTTCATTTTCTCTCTCTCTTTTTTTGTGCTTTTGTTTTTTTTTTGTTTCTTTTTTTTTTCAACACGATTTTTCTCATTTTTTTGCTTTTTTTCAACATAAATTTTTTCCTTTTTTCCCCTTTTTTTAGAAAATGAAACTAAAATTGCAATTATTGAAAGGCATAGAGTCATGAACTATTAACTCACAACTGAATAACTACACACAATCGAAACAAGAGGGAACCAAAGCAAATGCTCAATGTCATCAATCCTTCAATAAACCAACATACCAGAGCCTCCTTAAACTTAATTATCACCAAAACCACCCACTACATAGATGAAGTGATGCTCCATGGACTGGGCTTAAAGGTAGGAATATGTGTTTGGCCAAGGGCTAAGATGAAGGGATTCCAACAAAGACGGATATAAGCTCGAAGGGGTTAGCAAAGGGAAAAAAACATGTAATACAAAGGTAGGCTATTTGGCTATGTGGCTATGTGGCTAAAATGACCAAAGAAAGAAATGCCTCTATCATGTCATTAAATATGCACATGCTAATGTGGTTTTGGACAAGAGTCTAGGCAAGTTCTAGAGATGCAACATGGAAGATTCACACAAACATGAGAGTACATATACTGTATTAGTCCAAATAAGGCTTAAAATCTCACGGGACATCTACCAAAGTCGCATTAAGCAAATGAAATGAAGCTTATGTACCAACATCAGTGCCAAGGACTCTAAGGGATAAAATAGTTCTGAATCAAGACAAGGGTCAAAACAAGACATTTATACAAAACCTTCAAAAATTTTAACACCAAAAGGGATTACACATCAAAAGTTACTCAAGCTCATGGAAGCTATTTTGCCTAAACAAAAGCTCCATTGGAGGTTATCTCACACCATCCACACCATCTCTATACGCAAATCTAAAATGCAAACCTAAATATCAAATAAATGCAAAATGCAAACAAAAAGAAATCTAAAACTATATGCTTTGACAAGAATGAAAACTAATAACTGAAATAGAAAACATAGAAACTACCCTTCCCCCATGGTTAAATAAAGCATTATTATTCAAAGGAAAGAAAGTAAAAGAAGGGGAGGGAAACAAAACATAACGATCTCACCAGGTTAGTTGCAAAGTGCACCTAAGCTATGCGGCCTCGTAATAATCGGGCACATGGAGCATCAGCTACTCCATCATGATGTCAAGACTTGGCGCATTAAATTAGACATCGCCAAGGCGCGTAGGAGCTTATTAAACTCCTGCGACCACAATTCAGAAAATAAAAGGTAAGAGGCAACAACCAAAATCATTCCAAAGACAACTAATATCCTCTTAACCTTATCAATAGCCTTAGAAAAATCATAGGAAGGATTAAAGAATGTAGTCCATGTGATTTTCTTTGGCAAGTCCTCTAGGCTTACACAATAAGGGTCTATGGAGGCATTATACCCACTAACGTAACCTAGGGAAAGAAACTTATCAACATTCACACCAAGCATATTAAACATTTTATCCTCATAGCCCATATCAACATTTGAATCACAAATCTTAGGATTATCAATGGGCTCAACAATGTCATATTCAGGGGTAGGAGAAGGTTGTGAACACATAAGGGAAACATGTGTATGATTAAGTGGATTGAGGAAAACACAATCATTAAAACCAAGGCTAGGAGACTCATGCACAAGCACATCACATGACCCCTCCAAAGGAGTCTTAACTAGATCATACACCTTATAAAAAGTATCTTCCAACTCAAAACATGCATCAACAACATCAAGCCTAGCATCAAACCCAAAAGGCTCACCTGCCTTGAGCCCCGTGCACTGAGCTAAAGGAAAGGATGAATCATTTAAGGTCAGGACAACTTCAGTATTGTCTATGGGTTGAGTATATCATGCATAATAAAGACCCAAATTAGTAGCATGGTCAAAAGAATTACACAAATCACCCCAAAAAGGGGCATAAAGTCTAGAATATTTAGAAATAATAGTAGCCTTCTCAAATTCAAACGAATCCCAAGCAATCCACTTAAGCAAATACCATGCATCATCAACATTTTTACCGTGAAAGCCCCAATGCTCCAAAAGAGTACGGGTTTCACTATGCACACCCTCATCAACAATGTCTAGAATTTTCCATTTACCCACACAATAACCACATTGAGCAAGAAAAACATTTAATTGCTTAATATACCTCCAAAATAATTCATGCTCGAATTGGGGAAAATGGAAAATTGCCATTGATTTTTTTTCAAAATTTTTTTTGTTAATTTTCAAAATTTTTTATAGGCTTTTTTTTCCCCAAAGAAAAATGAAATGCTTAGTCAAACCTATTAGGAAAAACCCAATCTTCAATGCTAGTTCCCGGCAACGGCGCTAAAAACTTGATGCCATAAGCAGACGATAACGCTATAGTAATCAAGGTCAACCCCACAGAGACTAGGTTGATCTACTAGGTTATGATCCCGCAAGATATGCTAAACGAAATTCTAAACTTTAGATTAAAAATACGAAGATAAGGAAACAACAATCACTAATTCAAGGAGAAAACGCCTAGGAATTCATGTAGTTATGAAAGGGAATTGAATCAAAATGATAAACATGTTCCTTTCTCTAATTGGTTAATTTCGAGGAATTGCAATCTATACAGAAATTCAGTCTACTCTTTCGAAAGCAACTAAATTTGCCTAAACTAAGCAAATCTCGCTTTTTCAAGTTAATTTGTGATGGAGATCCCACCATGCCCATGATTTAAAGGGAAGCAAATAAACTAGGTAATCTCAATATGCTAGTTAAAGGATGAATAAATCATCCAAATTTTGTTTAAGTATTGAAACTGTAGGGCAAGGGTTGATTCCAACAGCTAACCCATTTTTGTGTGCTTAATTACTCAAGCATCCTTAAGGTTTAAGTCTAATATTTTTCATTGAGATTGAAGTTCAGGAAGTCATCTTTACACCAAATCAAGTTTCATCCCATTTGGACTTCATTTGCCCATTCAAATTAGCAAATAAACCCAAGGTGTCCAAACTGCCCAGCAGGACTAGAATATACACGGTTTTATTTACTTCATAACTTGAGCTATATTATGGATTAAGTCTTGATTTTTACATTTTTCGAATCCTCATGATGTCTACTTTCAGTTCCAAGCATTAGTTTTCAATCATACCCACAAGAGGATGGGAGATCAAGGACTTTTGTTAAACCGGTCAGATTGGCCTATAATCTGCAGGCTAAAATGTTTAAGCCCAATTACCTTACTTAAACATGCTATAACCTTGATTTCTTTATAGCGGGGTTTATACACATCCCAGAGTGACCCCCCGTGGCCTAAAAACCAAATCATACTCACTTTTGATAAGCTTAATTTAAGTCCTAAAACCGGCCAGAAACTGTTCTTGAACCCCGTTCAACAGAACCCGGTTTTCTCTAGCATTCAGCCATGAGTTTCAGCTTTGCAAGTTGATTAGCACACTCCTCAAGGCTTGGTACACGTTCCTAAGTCATCCTATGATGGGTTGCTGCCTTGGTAAGTTCAACCAATGAAGATGAAGCAGCAAAAAGAGTGTCTCTTGCATTTGATTGGCTAGACAAAAAGCAATACTCCTTTACGGCTGCCTAATGAGAATTCAGCAAGCATTCTAGTTGTATTAAGCTTAATTATGAGTAGATTGATGTATAGTAAGCATTAGTACTACTTTACTTCATGCTTTGAATGTATTAGATTAGTTTAAGCAAGCTTGTACTTAGTTTAACACAAAACCAGTTTGTATTAGCTCTTAATACTTTTCCTAGCTAGTAAGGAAAGGTGGAGGTGCTTGCTTGTGTGTGTGCTTGCTAGCTTAGGCTTATTTAAAGAGCATGACACGACCCCCTTTGAATCATATTCCAACTTTGAATGAAAATCAGTTTTGAGATCTTGTAGCTTTCTTACCTCAAATACTAAACTTGCTTATCCTTTACTAGGCCAGTTAAGGCGGTGTTCAAGTGTAGTCTTAAACTTGATTAAGTGGTGTTTCTGTATCTTAGTCATAGTTTAAGGGCCGTAAACTTTTGTTTGGTGATGTTTCGGTATCCAAACATTAAGTTTAGTTCTATGCAAGTCGGTTTTCATTCTCAACTATTCAAAGAGAGTAAAGGAAGGTTTGCTAGCTTAGTTTTGAGTTAGTGAATTATAACTTTGATTCTCTTTCACTTTCATCCATTCATAACCCTTTCTTACATCCATTCCCATGCTTAACCAAAGCTAAGACTATCCCCTTTGGTTTAGCTTCTAACCCAAACACAAAGCCAACTTCAAACTGTGATACACCACAAAGCTAGGCGTGCTAAGCAGCAAGTTGGCACAACCACCCCATGCCTTGAAGCACGTCCGTGCCTCCCCCATTTTGTGTTGTTTTCACTTGTTGCTTCGTGTTCTTAGTGGCTAGTTGCTTGGTTTCATCCTTTCCTTGAGTTATACACCAGAATACATCACCTTTTGTTTTTCATTTAGAATCCCTTGATTCTAAATTCCATTCTTGCCTCACGTGTGTGTTGCCTCACAACCAACATATTATGTGCCACTTTCCTTGGTTTTCCCATTATTGTATTCTCCCTTGGTTTATAAGCTTTCACTCTTGAATTGAGTCCTAGCTTAGACCCTCTGTAAGTACATCATATTTGCTATCAGAGAAGGTCTCATGTTTGCCTGAAACCAACCCCCACACGCTCCCCAAAACACAAATCCAAACACACTCCCTAAAACACATCCACAAATCAACCCCATACACATTTGGTTCTACCATGAGTTACAGCATGAGTACTAGTTCGAGTATAGAAGAGAAACTTGATGCTATTTTAAAGAGTAATCATGAGATTACTTCTTCTAATCAAGAATTGAAGAGTTCGAACCAGGAGTTGAGGGCTCAAAATGAGTACCTACGCAAACAGCTAGGTAGTTTTCTAAAGCAAAAGCAAAAGATGTGTGAAGAACCCATCCAATCAGAACCACGAAGACAAGAGCAAGTGTTTAGCCATACTCTTGATTCATCTAGTGCGGATGAACCATTGAGGATGACTAACCAAACTCCACAGTTTTAAGCTAACTCTAACGATTTCAAAGTTAAAATTCCTGAATTTGAAGGCAAGCTTGATCCTAAGGATTTCTTGGATTGGTTACACACAGTTGAAAGGATTTCTGAGTACAAGGACATCCCAGAAGACAAGAAGGTAAAGCTGATTGCTTTAAGACTTCGTAAGTATGCTTCTCTTTGGTGGACTAACTTGTGTGCCAAAAGAGTTAGAGAAAGGAAGTCTAAAATCAGAACTTGGGAAAAGATGAAGTCTAAGCTTAAAGCTCGATTTCTTCCTCCTACCAATGTTCAAGATTGCTACTCTTAACTCCATCATTTGAACCAAGGTAACTTGAGTGTAGAAGAATACACCTGTGAATTTGAAAAGCTTGTAATCAAGTGTGAATTGCATGAACCAGAAGAACAAACAATTGTTAGATACTTGGGAGGTCTTGACCCTAGGTATGCTAATATTGTTGATTTGCAAGCTTACTCTTCTTTTGATGAAGTATGTGTGTTAGCTAACAAGGTAGAACTGCAAAAGAAGGACAAACAGCTCCCAAGGCGTGAAAATCCAAAGCCATCACCATATGAACAAACCTTAAACAAGGGGAGTTCCTCCCACATCCCTAAGCCCACGACACCTACTTCCCCTACTCCATAAAAAAGCCAAACTCCGCAAAAGAACCTATTCCCACAGCCCACACAAAGACCCCTTCCTAAAGGAGTTCAAAGATGTTTTAAGTGCCAAGGCTTTGGTCACTTAGCATCAGAATGCAAAAACAAAAGATATGTTACTCTAGCTGAATGGAAGGCAATAGAAGAGGTTGAATCAAAAGAGGAAAATGAAAAGCAAGATGGAGATGACTTTGAGGAGATAGAGATTGAGGCCGATGAAGGAGAAATGCTCACTTTAAACACCAACCATCCACCCAGAAGCAAGGAGCATCTCAACCTTCTTATCACCTTTCATGAACCACCAACCTTTTCCCCCACTCCACCCACACCCAAAACACTCAACCCAAATTTCTGTCAATCCATTTCAGGACCATTACTAAAAGCTCCTAATTCTGAATTAAGAGCCTTTGAAGAAGTGGTTCGAAGGATGTTCAAGAAGTCCCCTAGGTACAACATTCAAATCAGCAAGGGACATGAGAAGAAAAGAGGCTCTAAGTTCAAAGGAGACTTATTTGAGTGGTTGGTTCTATTTCAGCCATTCAATGAAGCAAGAAGAGGAGGTAATTACCTAAATTGATTTGAGGACAAATCTTTTTCACAAGGGGAGGATGATGGAGATCCCTCCATGCCCTTGATTTAAAGGGAAGAAAATCAACTAGGTAATCTCAATATGCTGGTTAAAGGATGAATAAATCATTCAAATTTTTCTTAAGTATTGAAACTATAGGGCAAGGGTTGATTCCAGTAGCTAACCCATTTTTGTGTGCTTAGTTACTCAAGCATCCTCAAGGTTTAAGTCTAATATTTTTCATTGGGATTGAAGCTTAGGAAGCCAGCTTTACACCAAATCAAGTTTCATCTCATTTGGACTTCATTTGCCCATTCAAATTAGCAAATAAACCCAAGGTGTCCAAACTACCCAGCAGGACTAGAATATACACGATTTTGTTTACTTCATAACTTGAGCTATATTATGGGTTAAGTCTTGAATTTTTACATTTATGAATCCTCATGATGTCTACTTTCAGGTCCAAGCATTAGTTTTCAATCATAACCCTTTCTTACGTCCATTCCCATGCTTAACCAAAGCTAAGACTATCCCCTTTGGTTTAGCTTCTAACCCAAACACAAAGCCAACTTCAAACTGTGAAACACCACAAAGCTAGGCGTGCTAAGCAGCAAGTTGGCACAACCACCCCATGCCTTGAAGCACGACCGTGCCTCCCCCATTTTGTGTTGTTTTCACTTGTTGCTTCGTGTTCTTAGTGGCTAGTTGCTTGGTTTCGTCCTTTCCTTGAGTTATACACCAGAATACATCACGTTCTCTTTTGTTTTTCATTTAGAATCCCTTGATTCTAAATTCCATTCTTGCCTCACGTGTGTGTTGCCTCACGTGTTTGTTGCCTCACAACCAACATATTACGTGCCACTTTCCTTGGTTTTCCCATGATTGTATTCTCCCTTGGTTTGTAAGCTTTCACTCTTGAATTGAGTCCTAGCTTAGACTCTCGGCAGGTACATCAATTGGACTTAATCCAAGTTTAATATTTTTGATTACTTAATTTGAGTCCTCCCAACTTGACAATCTCTCTTTCGTGACAATGCAACGATAGGTTCTAACAAGCAATCCAACAACTAAATGTCGTCTTTCGAATGTTCACTCGATTATTTTAAGTGTGCAAGCAAACTTTGGCCACAAATCCACTCGTAACAAAAATAACACTTGATAGAACGAAATCCAACCAATCATGAAGATAAGCATAGTTGAATAAACTAAAACATGATCCATTAACAATTCCACAAACTACTAAATCCCTAGACAAAAAGTAAACTACTAACACATACTAAAAGATTAAACAACTCACTACTCTAAGACAATAAATCTAAAGAGGAGAGAGAAGAGACAAGAGAAGAATTGCTCAGCCAAAAATTGCACTTGAATCTGTCGATTGCAAACCCAGGATGGAATCCTTGCAACTCTTCATTTCAATTTTATCTCACTCTCTCTAATCTAAACTAATCCTAACCTACTTGAAGAGAGGAAAGGAAATGATTGGGGGGTGGATTACTTCTGCTCGTTGAGATATGCCTTATTTATAGAAAAACCAAATCAATCTCAACCATATGATGAGGGAAAATGAAGAGACTAGCAGTTACACCTCCACCATGGTCCGTGGCACTCACCATGGGCTGACGGTGGCCCGAGTTGATTCGTCATTCTTCTGTTCTTCCTCTCTTCCATGGTCATGGCAACTCAGGGGCATCTGTGGTGATTCAAAATGCACCTATATAGGGTCCAATGTTAGGTAAAAAGGCCTAAAATCCTGCAAAAACACATCAAACAACCATACCTAAGCAAATCGAGAATAGGAGTATAAATAATAACTTAAAGCACAATATTATCCTGAAAACGACTCAAAATAGCCCTAGAATGATATACTTATTTAGCACTTATCAAAGTTCCTCGCTCACTTTTCTCTTTTGGTTGATCAAGTTTGGGGATCTCAAATCTGTCTTCAATCGCTCCACTTAAGCAACTCGCTTATATAACTCTTGGTAAGTCAAGATTGGTTGCCCAACTAACTAATTTTGAATGTAGAAGACCAAACCCTCTTCAAACCTCCTCATCTTTAACCTTTTAGTTGACATAAATTCAGGGACAAACCTAGATAATTTTGTGAACTAACTGGCATACTGCATCACAATCATGTTGCCACTCATCTTCAGCTCCATAAACTCTTTCCCCTTTTGCCTTTATACCACAATTGGGTAAAATTTACTCCAGGTGAATTCAGGCCCTAGGAGCCAGCCCTTAACAGTGTTCCACCAAATATCAGCTTTACCAGTCAAATAATATGTCCCAACATTTAGTTTCTTTTCTTCTGGCACCTCTACCACTATAAAGATTTTCTCCATTCCCCTTACCCATTCCTCTAATACTACGGGATCATAATTTCTATAATACACTTTAGGGTTGCATCGTGGAACCCAATATGCTAATTTATTATCTTTAGGAGGGGTTTCAATAGGTACTTGGGGAATCCGCCTCATCAGTTTAGCTATTGAGGCCAACCAGTAGTTGAATCCCTAATGTTGTTAGCTAACTCAGGGGGAATTGGTGGAATTTGACCAAAATTTGGTGGCACATCATGTGAGGCTTGGTCGCCTGATCCCTGGCCATGATCCGAGTTATCCTCTATATGAATCTTCGCATTGTTTTGCACTGACTTGAACATTCTGATCATACATTAAATGAAATAATTTAATAACTAGAATACCCAAACATGTAAGATAAGGATGCCCAACAAATATATTTAATATGACTCAAATATTGTTTAAAATAAAACTTAAAGCTTCATTGTATCATTTCAAAACTGCTTATTGGCACACACAACTGCCTATTTATCTACATGATTAACAAAATATAACACATCAAGATGACTAAGTAAGATCAACCTAGCTCCTACCTAAAACATTAACTAGCCCCTAATCCCTAAGTTCGTCACATGCCCAAAAAGAAACGGACCATGTCATTGCGGTCGGAAGGATTTGACTAACTATATACAATGTCATATGCTACACAACATGCAACTATCCAATTCGAGCATACTACATACATGTAGGCTCAAAATGTGGCCTACTCAAATCCACACCTAAAACAACTTAACGATCCCTAGCAGGATCGTAATTTGGCTCGGACTCATCCTCGGGTTCGTCACCTGAGTCTAAACTGCTGTTCGATACACCTAACTCTACATTGTGGATCTCCTGATCGACCTGCTGGTCTCCCACTTCCTCATCGACCTCCTGATCCATCTGCTATTCCTCTACTATCTCATCAAATTCTTGATCCTCCTCTGGATCGTCGTCTTCCTCTAGATGGCCCTCGAAACCCTCAATGGGCTAGTCGTCGGAACTAACTACCAAGATCCCCGGTGTATCGGGGAGATCCGCCACCACCTGAGCCTCACCAGGATAGTCGGGCATCTGTGGAGTATCCGGTACAGGCGGTGAGGATGGTCCCAGTGCTGGTGTAGGTGGTGCAGGCGGGGGATGCGCCTGGTGTAACGGGAAAACGTGCTGAAGAGTCTCTATGGCAATCCTCCTCTACTCAAACTCCTCCTGTAACATCAACTCCAAAGTGATGGTAGCCCATGCCCCTTAGACCTAGAACCTGGGTCCGTCCCAACCTAGGTTCCCCGTCATCTTGAAATAAAGATAATGGAGTCTGAACTGTACCCACGGATCAACCGTGGGTAAGGACCATAACAATCTACATGCACAGATTGTGATGTTGTGAAACTAAGAAAAAGGGTTATGCGTATGACCTATCATACTTGCGTGCAACAGTGAAAGGTGAGCTGCCACAGATGAACCAGGCATCATATGAACTGCGTAAGGATCCATCTGCAAGGAAAATACAAATGAGTGGCATGTAAAAGATAAGCATATACATTTCTAATATCACAAGTCTATTTCTAACATCGTAAGTCTCCAATAGTATGCGATATTATTACTAATAACCCTTCTCACCCTCCTATATCTAAACTTCATACTCCGTATCCCGTTAGAAAAATCAAAACCTAGCTCTGATACCAAATCTGCAACACCCCAAATGTACATAATTTACTGTTTGCGTTCTCTTCCCTAGATTCACCAGGAAGATGTATTATCCCAACTGATCAGGGCATTACCGCCGTCCAAAAAGGACAAGACATTGCTGTAAACAATAAATATAGCAACGCTAGACAACGTTTACCATCACCAGGCATTCACACAATCACAACCCATCAAGCCATATATGAACAGTTCTAACATCAAACCATTCAACTATTCCAAGGTTTACACCAGAATATAGTAACTCTTGCAAATTATACAATTTCAACATCAAAATAATTCATAATAGAGAGCTAAAAGCATCTCAACACTAATATACCACCCTTCCATTCAAACTTCCTTGCTTACTTATCACCTCCATTCGGCCTGCCAGCCTGAGGCCGTTTCACTGAACATTTGCCTAAAACAAATATGAAAAGATTTTGAATTGTGAGCGGAAGCTCAGTATATGCATTACTGTGTTGTTAAATGTTCATGGAGGAATTGGTTCAGCCTGCATTGCAATTCAGTTTAACTTAAAAATAGGGAATGGGATGAACATAAAACTACATTGCTAATTATTATCTGATAGTGATCCCCTAGTAACTATTACGATATGAGGATAGGTGTACATCTGCCAAGCCAATCAGGGGGCGTAGCCTGAAGCCACGCGGGTAACTGAAGGGCAATGCCCTATAACTGATAACTAATAAGGTCACTAATTATGTGATAAACTACTATTTAAATTGATTCATTGATGTACTTACCAAAATACTATAATTTAGATAAATACATGCTGGTTTATAAAGATACATACAATGAACATACCTGTCACTTTTAATGAAATGTCACTGAGTATGAATATGCACAAAAGGGGAGGCAATGATAGATTTGGCCCTAATTCTGTACAAAAATATTGTTATAGGAACATATAGTCAGCGAATGTATTTATTTTCATAGTTAATACTTTAGTAAAAGAAAAAGTAAAGCGTAGTAGGGGCTAAAGTAAATGACTCGCTACCTAATCTCCCGACCACCATTTCAGACCTAATTCCCCAATATAGAAAGCTTAAGAAGTCCCAAAAAATGTTTATTTAGAAAAAAAAAAACATGATTCCCAAGATATGGTTCCCAAAATAGGGCTAGAACACAAGTCTGCTAGTTTTGGTCTAACCTGGGCAGTTTTAGCAAAACGACCATAACATTTTCCACAGAGCTCGGAATAAGGATATTCAAAAGGTATTTGAAAGCTAACTCACTTGTCTATCTACCCACCAAAAAGCATAAGTTTTGGTTAGGCTGATCATTACCAATTTATTAGGAAAGCCTGCTTTGTTTTCTGCCATTTCCCAGCCCCACTGTCATTACTCTTTTCTTTCTTTTCACCTAAATCCCCATCCAAAATCACTCCTTAAAATCATGCAACAAAGCTTTGGTCCTTCACATCACCATACTAAGCTATAATACTCAATTTCACTTCATAATCATATCCATCAAAATTTTAATTCTTCTCTTTCTTAAACGCACTCCAGATACATCCCTAGTCTTATTTAGTTACATCATTAAGCAACATGATCCTTTACAATCAATTAGAGAATTTCCATAATCGACCCTTTTTCAAGAATCACACCAGATCATTTTTTTTTCAAGTTGAAGAACATATCCAAGATTCATTTTGCATCAAAATATAATCAAACAACATGCTTAATGCCAAAATAATTTAAACGCTGAATTAATTGCCAAAAACCTAACTTGTAACCAACTTACTTCCCCCTTCATCTGAAGCGAATGGCACTCCTATACAAGTCCAAGAGAACTCACAAATCCTCCTTAATGCTCACAAGCTCCATCAAAGGGGACTTGGCCCTTGTACTGATTTGGAGCTCCAATTCCAACGTCATCCTAAACCTTTAGCATGCGTTCCTCTTCTATTTTGGGAAGTTCAAGGGGACTTCTAAAGGGTTTAGTCCATTAAAATGAATTTAAACCCTTGGAGATAATAAAGAAGCCCTAAAACAGCAAGTTGTATGCTAACGGCAAATTAGCCCGCTTTTAACCCGGTTTTATGGGCTGATTTATACGAGCTTGGAATGGGTTTAAATTGCTACAAACCCACTTTTTGGGAACCTTCGTATGTCAGATAAAAGGGCATAAAAATATTTCTAGGTGAAGGCATTGGGTCATAGGTCAAGAGGAGACTTTTTCCACATGCAGTAGAATCTGCCCCAGCCTGTATATGGTGCACGTTTTGCCCCATATCTTCCCAAAAGTAGTTTCAAAGTGACTAAAAATTGAACCACGTAAAATATGACTTCCTAAGCTTTCTAGGAAGGTCTATTTCATCAGATGTGGCTAAGGAACCTAAGAGATATGGTTGTTTAAAGTTGACCCTATAAACTGAAAATACTGCCTGACTGCATATGCTGCACAGTTTGCCTCATATATCCCAAAGTGCTGCTCCAAATGGCGTGAAACATGAGGCCCCTTAAACCTGACTTCTAGAGATTTCCAAAAATACCTTTTGCAGCTAAATTGCCCACCAAACCTAGGAGATATAACTGATTGAAGTTGACCTATGTAAACTGAAAAGTGCTAACATAAAGTAAAAAGCACTTTTCAGCTTTTGTTTGTTGCTTTTTGGTTCCCTCCTTTGCTTTATGGTCGACCAAGGCTTTGTTTTGCTGCATTTTGAAGCTTTGTGAAGCTCTCCTATATGAGGGGAAGCCTTAGGATGTAGTAGTGGTAGTTGAATGTTTATGCAAAGAAGCTTATGCTTTCATTTTCTCTCAAAAGTCTTGAGTTCTCTTTATCCTTTCTCAAAAGGTGGTGAGTCTTGAGTGGAATCCTTTATAGAATTGTGGGTGGCATTGCCTTTAAGCAATTCTTGGTGGATCCTTAGGCTTGATTGGTGGCCTAGCCTTTAAATCAAGTCATATCTTGTATCAAAGTGGAAATTTGCAACTAAACTCAAGCAATCTACTTCCGGCCCATTAGCACACGCTTCATCATCTCATCCAAGATCATCCAAAACACTCTCATAAATATTATTAGAGATTAAAACCACTAAATCATATGCAAACAATCCAAGAAAAACTTACGTCCAACCTTAAGCTTGCACGATTATGAATAACCCTAGACCTTAGCATGATCCAAACTCAATCAACAATTAAAACCATCAAAATAAATCTTATTTCCATCCAAAGAACATGATCAAAACTAAAATCAACATGAAAAGAACCAAAATCAAAAATCCAAAGAAACAAGCTTAGGGTTACTCACTTTGAGCTTGAAAAAAGTGCAGATGGAGGTAATGCTTGGTGGTTTTGAGGATTGAGGATGGTGGCTAGTGGTACTAGGGTGCCCAGGGGGGTGTCAGAGGTAGCCAAACTGGACGAAAAACACCTAGAAATCAGCAGCAGCAGTTGGGAAGGGGGGTTGGCCGTGGTTTGGAGAGAGAGAGAGGAGAAAGATGAGGTTTTAGTTTTGTTGTATTTTTTTGACTTACTAACAAGCTTAGCTGAATTTATACCTTCCAAAAGTAGGTTTTTACTAACCATGGTTAAGCTTAAATCATGGTAATTAGCTAGGTTAAGAATGTAAACATGTTAGGCTTCAAATTGGGCCGAAATAAGTTAGGTTCGAAAATAAAACGCCCCGTAATGATAATGTTTTTGCGTAACTCAAAATTAAATTTTTGTGATGTTATGGAAAACCAAATAAATCACTTAGATTATAATTGTTAGGGCCTACTATCAATTCTTCCAAAATTTTCATTAATAATTAATTAAATAAATAAAACCTGAATTGCTAAGTGAGGGTCCAAATGAAATCATATTAATTTTTTTTTCCACTGAGACGATGAAATGCGATAAATAAATATGAGAAAATCATTAACGTGAGGTAATTAAATAAATAAACATAATTTAGGGTTGGGCTATTACAACCTCCTCCCCTTAAAGAGTTTCATCCTTGAAACTTGCCATGCAAGATTACCTCAAATAAATGTGGGTACTTGGCTTTCATTTCTTGTTCAGTCTCCCAAGTGGCTTCTTTGGAGGTATGGTTTGCCCAAAGCATATTGACTAATGGTATCTGATTGTTACGTAGCTACTTAATCCTGCGATCTAGTATTTGGACTAGATGCTCTTTTTATACTAGCTTCTCAGTTATTTCAAAAGGTTCAGACACAATGAGGTGGTCTGGATCTAGAATATACTTCTTGAGCTGAGAGATGTGAAACATGTCATGCATGTGTTCGAGTTCTACCAGCAGATCCAGTCGATATGCTACGGGATTTAACTTTTCAATGATTTCCCATGGTCCAATATATCTTGGACTCAATTTACCTCGTACTTCGAACCTCTTGATACCTTTAGTTGGCGAAACTTTCAGAAAAACTTTATCGCATACTTGAAACTCCAGAGGCCTCCTTCTCTTGCCTACGTAACTATTTTGCCAACTCTGGGCAACCCTAATATGCTCCCGAATCCTTCTTGTTGTTTCAATTGTTTCCTGGACCATTTCGGGACCAATGATCAATGCCTCGTCCAAATCACTCCAGCATAGTGGGGTTCTACATTTTCTTCCGGTATAAAGCCTCAAACGGAGCCATTTTAATAATGGATTGGTCGTTATTATTATAAGAAAACTCCACCAAATGTAAATCATTTTCCCACTTCCCTTGGAACTCTAATCCATAAGCTCTTAACATGTCCTCTAGAATTTGATTCACTCTTTCAGTTTGCCCATCTGTCTCAGGGTGATAAGAGCTTCTAAAGTTTAATTTGGTCCCAAAGGCTTTTTGAAGTGCTTACCAAAAATGGGCTCGGAATCTTTGATCCCTGTCTGATACTATGTCTAAGGGAATACCACGCTGGTGAACTATCTCCTTAACATATAGTTGGGCTAGTTTTTCAACTCCCCAAGTATCGCCAATTGGTAGAAAATGAGCCGACTTGGTAAGTCAATCAACTATGACCCAAATAGCATTCTTCTTCGAGGCAGAAAGGGGTAAACCCATAACGAAGTCCATTGAGATCGAATCCCAATTCCTAATGATAATTTCTAGGGGTCGCAGTTCTCCTACAGGACATTGATGCTTTGCTTTAACCTTCTGGCAGGTTAGGCACTTGTCTATGTAATTTGCAACCTCCTTCTTCATATTATTCCACCAGAAGTATTGTCTTAAGTCTCTGTACATCTTGGTCCCTCCTGGATGCACTGAGTAGCGAGTATTGTGAGCCTCCTCTAGGATCTATTTCCTCAATTCATCATTTTTGGGTACACATACATGATTTTGGAATCGCAGGGTCCTATCCTCATGCACTACAAGCCCAGGAGACTTCGCTTTCTCTGAATTTTGGTTTATTCTTTGGGGTTCAGGATCACTTTCTCGGTTCATCCAAATTTCCTCCATGATGGAAGGCTGTAAACACCATAAAAAAGGGACTTATTACAATAGACACCTAGCATCAAATAATATTTTCTGTTGGTGAAAGTTTGTTTTTACCATCAAATTGAGTTCGTTGTTGGTAAAATAGCTATGAGTTTGTGGCGCCAAAGGAACACAAAAAAATTGCAACAGAAGCACATATGATGGTATTGTTAATACATTACCAACAATATTTACCATGGCCAAATGTTCTGTTGGTATTGTTACAGTTATATCAACAAATTTTGAAAAGTAAAGAGCTATGTTGGTATTGTTTATTATGGCGTATACCGCGAAAAAGATTAAATAAATATATATTTAAAAAGTATGTCTAATTTCATTTTTGTTAGAATTGGGAGTGGCAAACTAAAATTAAGTTATTATGATTAAGATTAAAAAATATATATTTAACGATTATGTCTAATTTTAATTTTGTTACGATTAGGAGTGCCAAAATAAAATTAAGTTATTATGATCAAGATTAAATAAATATATATTTAAACATTATGTCTAATTTTATTTTTGTTATAATTAAGAGTACCAAAATAAAATTAAGTTATTATGATCACAAATATAAATTAGTTCTAATAACATGGACGAAAAAATAAAGTAGGTAACTAATACCAACATTATAAACTTCAAAGAAATCTTGTGTTGGTAAAAAAAAAACTTGAATAAATATTGCAAATTTTAGTTTTAGGTAATATATCAGCGTCTGCTTCCAGCTTCTCCCACCCCCAACCCCATGAAACCCCAAATTCGACCGTTCATCTACCGGCAGCAGCCGATGGTTGTCGTCTCCTAACCGACATCCTCACTGGTGAATTTTCAATCACCGTCGCCGCCCTCCATACACAATTTTCGCAATACCAGAGCAGAATCGGAGCCCCAAAATTCGCCCCTTCATTGTTGTAGCAGGTGCCCAGTGGTCGTTGTCTCCCAGCATTGGTGTCGTCACCAGTGAAACTTTAGTCAACGTCGCCTCCTTCCCCCCCCCCCCCCAAATTTCATGGTAGACAGTGGTTCATTGGTGTTGCATTCGAATTCTGTATGTGTTTAATCATCTCCAAAATCGTTTTATATGCATTCAGTAATCCAAATTCAGATTGTCTATATGCTTTCATATTTGTGTTTATGAAATTGAGTCGAAGATTTTGGTATTTCAGTCAAAGATTTGAGAGGTCTCAAGGAACTTATGGTTAGGCTATAGTCACCATGTGACCGCTACTTGGATGTTTTCCTCGAAATCCTGAAAACTATGCTCTTTTGGGGCCTTTGAAGGGCTTCTTCCCATTTTGCTTGGATAACCTGTTCGGATGTTCTGATTATTAGTCGAAAGAATTTTAGTGTCCATTATAGCTTCAGTGGTAACATGCTATGCATGTTGAAGCATGTGTGATTCCAAAAGGATCGTGAACGAGCACAATGGTCATAGTCATGCAAAACAGTTGAACTGTAAACCATTTAGGATGGTACAAAAGGGGTGTTGGACATTTTGAAGGACATTGGGATCACATAGTAAGGATTTAACAACATGTCAGACAATTTCTTAAAAATCTTGAAAGTAATTTATAATAGACTTTAGATTTATGAGGTCTGAAGAGGCTCTTACTGGCCAACACTAGAAGCCTCTCATGGCATCCTAGGTATCATCCTAGACAGTGTTAATCACAGTTTTGTATCACTTTATAGATTTTAGCGCTTGATTGGATAACGGCACAAGCATGGGCATTATGGTGGCATGAAATAAATGTTAAATTATTAATACTGGATCTAAGATTCTTTGGAACATTTTGAGAGAACCAAAAGGTTGCGTCGTTCTCACCATTTGTCTGCTGTTTTGACTATTCTTCCGAAATGCTGAAGACTGTGTATAGTAGCCTTCATCTTGGGGCTAGATAAAGGCTCATGCCATTCAAGTTTGATCAACTAACTGGAAAAGACTAAATTTTGATGAGAATTTCTTCTTCTTTTGTGGCATTAGCATCACTTCATAACAACAAAAATGTCAATGCGCCCAATGGCTTCATTGGCATCATTATGTGTGGATATTGAAGTTTGATTAGAAAATGTTGGTCATGGTGGTGGTATTACGTTGTATTACTTTGTCATTAATAGTCCTGAAACAGCCTAAAGCATTTTGAGGGATCACAAGAAGCACATTGTGTAATATGTTCATAGTTGGGTATAGGAGGATGAAGGGGAATTTTCATAATGAAATATTTTCCTAGCAATATATAAATGTTAGTTTGACAATTATTTTGGGAACGTGGGAATATCCCCCCCCCAAAACAAAAAAAAAACCGAAATCCTAATAGCATTTATCTGATTTATACTGGATTTTTCCTTTAGGTACATGAGGGTGGAATTGTGAAGGCACTGTGGGTTCCTTGTTGACGCCAAAAATGTGTGATTTTTATAA
>JACYFF010010365.1:56608996-56774009 GCA_017589665.1 Selenicereus undatus | reverse complement strand
ATATATATATGGTTTTGATGGGTTGTGATTGTGTGAATGCCTCTGATGGTAGACATTGATTAGCATTGCTAAACTTATTATTTACAAGCAAAGCCTTGTCCTTTTTGGACAGTGGTAACACACTGATCATTTGTGATATCAGTTCTAAGTGGTGAAACTAATGAAGAGAACGCAAACAATGAAGTATGTACGTTTGCGGCGTTACAAATATGATGATAGTGGTATGTCTGATGGAGTCCGCTATCGATTTGTTTTGTATGCTGATGGTACGCTTTGGCGTAATCTGATGATGAAGAAGGACCTCCAACGTGAGTATCTGAGGTGGTACCTTACGTGGAAAGACTTCAATTTTTTGGTTCGCAACAAAACCGATGCATATGTTGTGGGGAAGTCCGACACCCAGACTATTAGGAGGCAACCCAAGTGTGTGTTTTTGTTTTTCCTTTTTATGTATCCCTTTTTAATTGTATTTTGTCTTTTTGCTATTTAGAACCTCCACTAGAAATTAATAAACTATATAAGGAAAGCAGTAATAAGAGGTTTTTTTAGAACCTCCAGGGGTACCTCGTGGCCACCACTACGATTCATGAAGGCTCTAACAAACAAAAGAAAAAAAAAGAAAAAACAACAAGAAAATCGGGACCAGAGCTGACCACGAACCGTTAGTGGCCAACACCACGATTCGTGGTGAGCCTCGCGTTCACAATCAAGGGTTTTTAAAGCCCCTTTGACCCTCATTTTTTCATCTTATTCCTCAAACACGACTCTTTCTCTTTAGCCCCTTATTCTCTCTCCAAAACCTCCTTAAGCATTTCACTTAAAACCTTCAATTTTTCACCAAACCCATCAAATTTCTTCCTTTTTCACTTACCTTCTTCACCTTAACCCCACATCTCCCCTTAATTTTCATTTTTAAGCCTTCTTTCTCTCCCATTTTTCTAATCTCCATACCCACAACTAACAAAATTCCATTTTTCACTTTTATTCTTCCGATTTTCATTTTTCTTCCATATTTCTTCGCCATTTCCTTCCCGTTTCTCAAAATGTTCATTTTCTACCATTTTTGTAATCATTTTTTTTTGGTTTGATTTTTTCAAGTTTTTTATCCATCCACATTACGCCACCATGGCACCAAAGAAGCAGCCAAGAGCTGCATAAGAAGTTAGGACTTCAAGTCAAGCCTCATAAAGAGCACCCCAAAGCTCCTGAACATTGACCACCATGAGAAACCGAGGTAAGATTCGACACCCCCTTGGTTTAACTAGTCATGAACTAGAGCGTCTGCTAATGGGCCAGATGTAGATTGCTTGAGTTTAGTTGTAAATTTCCTCTTGGTAACAAGATATGACTTGATTTAAAGGCTTGGACACCAATCAAGACTACGGATCCACCAAGAATTGCTTAAAGGCTATGCCACCCACAATTCTATAAAGGATTCCACTCAAGACTCACCACCTTTGAGAAAGGATAAAGAGAACTCAAGATTTTGAGAGAAAGAGAAAGCTTAAGCTTCTTTGTATTATCATTCAACAACCTCCTCATACATCCTAAGGACTCTCTTATATATGAGAGCCTCTTAAAATCTAAAGAAAGCAGCAAAAACCCATTCACACCACCAAAAAGCAAGGGAGGGGACCAAAAAACAACAAACAAAAGCTGAAAAGTGCTTTTTACTTTTGTCAGAACTTTTCAGTTTACATAGGTCAACTTTAAACAGCCATATCGCCTAGGTTCCTTGGCCAAATCTGATGAAATAGACCTCCTATAAATCTTAGGAAGTCAACTTTCACGTGGTACAAGTTTCAGGCAATTTGGAGCTACGGTTTGGGAGATATAGGGCAAAAGGTGCAGCATAGACAGACGGGGGCAGATTCTGCAGCATGTGGAAAAAGGCTCCACTTGACCTATGACCTATTGCCTTAGCCTAGAAATCTTTTTATGCCCTTTTAGCTGACATAATAAGGTTCCCAAAAAGTGGATTTCCAGCATTTTAAACCCATTCTAAGCTTGCATAGTTAAGCCCACAAAACCGGCTTAAAACCGGGCTAATTTGCCGTTAGCATACAACTTACTGTTTTAGGGCTTCTTTGTTATCTCGAAGGGTTTAAATTCATTTTGATGGACTAAACAATTTATAAGGCACCTTGACCTTCCCAAAATAGAAGAGTAACACATCCGAAAGGTTTAGGATGAGGTTGGAATTGAAGTTCCAATTCAACACAATGGCCAAGTCCCCTTTGATGTAGCTTCTGAGCATTAAGGAGGAGTTATGAGTTGTCTTAGACTTGTATAGGCATGAAATTTGCTTCATCCACCCCTTCTTGAATGTGATTTTCCGTCAAATCATCAACTTCTTCTTCATCCTCAAGATAGGGTGTGAGATCACCCACATTGAATGTAGAGGATATACCCATGTCCCCGGGTAGCTCTATCTTGTAAGCATTATCATTTACCCTTTCAAGGACTTTAAATGGACCATCACTCCTTGGCATGAGCTTGTTCTTTCTTCTAGAGGGGAACCTGTCCTTTCTCAAGTGTATCCATACCAAGTCCTCGGGTTTGAAGGTAATGGCTTTGCGGTGCTTGTTGGCTCTGGCTTTATACATCTCATTTGTCTTCTTAATCTTGGCCTGAATTTCTTCATGAAGCTTCTTCATCTCTTTGGCCCTCTCCTTAGCCTTATGGCTCACTTTAGGCTCAAGTGGAAGTGGTATGAGTTCTAAGCGAGTTAGAGGATTGATGCCATAGCAAGACTCAAAAGGAGAGTGGGAAGTAGCAAAGCTAGGAGTTCGATTGTATGCAAACTCGGCATGTGGTAGTTTGAGATCCCACTCCTTGATGCTTTTACTCACCAAACTTCTAAGCAAAGTAGCAAGATTCTTATTGGTCACTTCGGTTTGGCTATCGGTTTGAGGATGGTGGGAGGTACTATATAAGAGCTTAGTACCAAGGAGCCTCCATAAACACCTCCAAAAGTGGCTAAGAAACTTTGTGTCCTGATCTGACACAATGCTCTTAGGGATGCCATGAAGCTTAGCAACTTCTTTGAGGTGGAGGTGAGCTATGTGAGATACATCGTCTGTCTTCTCACATAGAATGAAGTGAGCCATCTTTGAGAAATGGTCCACCACCACCATAATAGAATCCTTAGCTCTTTGAGTCCTTAGAAGAGCAACTATGAGGTCCATGATCACATCCTCCCATGGGCCATAAGGGATAGGCAAAGGAGTGTACAACCCTTGGTGGAATTGACTCTTGGCTCTTTGATAAATAGAACACTTGGAGATTACCTAATGAACATCACCTCCCATTCTTGGCCAATAAAAATGCTCCTTGAGCATATCAATGGTCTTGTTGATCCCAAAATGATCGGCTAGACCGCCTCCATGAACTTCCTTGACGAGAAGCTTTCGGATTGGACCCTTTGGAATGCATTGCTTGTTGCCTTTGAATAAGAAGCCCTCTTGAAGAATATAAGGGCCATGCTTGTTGCCCTATTGATCATTGAGGTAGGGCTTGAAATCCTCATCTTGTTGGTAGTGATCACGAATGAATTGGAAGCCAAGGACCCTTGCTTCCATCACGGTTAGTAGAGAATGCTGCCCTGAAAGAGCATCCGCAACCACATTGGTACTCCCCTTCTTATGCTTGGCCAAAAATGAGAAACTTTGCATGAACTCAACCCATTTAGCTTGCCTTGGATTGAGTTTGTGTTGGCCATTCAAAAACTTCAAAGCCTGATGGTCTGAATGGAGCACAAATTGTTTTGGCCTTATGTAATAAGACCAATGATCAAGAGCTCTTACCAATGCATAGAACTCTTTGTCATATGCTGAGTAATTCTTTCTTGAACCATTAAGCTTCTCACTAAAATAGGCAATGGGGTGTAGATCTTGCATAAGGACAGCCCCTATGCCAACTCCACTTGCATCACAATCAACTTCAAAGAGCTTGTTGAAGTCGAGAAGGGCTAACACCGGGGCCCCACATAGCTTGGACTTGAGTTTCTCAAAGGCACCATGGGCGGCCTTGGTCCACTCAAAAGAACCTTTCTTCATGCATTCGGTGATGGGCGGCCTTGGTCCACTCAAAAGAGCCGTGAGGGTGCCAAACCCCTTGATGAATCTCCTATAAAAAGATGCCAAGCCATGGAAACTCATAACTTCGGTGACGGTGGTGGGAGTTGGCCATGACTTGATAGCTTCCACTTTGCCTTGGTCCATGGAGATGCCATCACTAGAAACAACATACCCCAAAAAGGTGACTTGGGGTGCAAAGAACTCACATTTTTCTAGCTTGCCAAAGAGCTTTCAAGCTCTTAGAACCATGAATACTTCTTCCAAGTGATGTAGATGATCTTCTTGATTCTTTGAATAAATGAGGATATCATTAAAGTAGACCACCACAAATTTCCTAAGAAAGGGCCTCAAGACCTCATTCATCAATCTCATTAAAGTGCTAGGGGCATTACAGAGGCCAAAGGGCATCACTAGCCACTCATAAAGCCCACCCTTTGTCTTGAATGCCGTTTTCCAATCATCACCTTCCCTCATGCGGATTTGGTGATATCCACTCCTTAAATCAATTTTGGAAAAGATGGAGGAGCCATGGAGTTCATCAAGCATGTCATCAAGCCTAGGTATGGGGTACCTACACTTGATAGTGATGTTGTTGATGACTCTACTATCCACACACATGCGGTATGACCCATCCTTCTTGGGCATCAATAAAGTCGGCATCGAGCAAGGACTCATGCTCTCCTTCACATAACCTCTAGCCAATAATTCATCAACTTGCCTTTGAAGCTCTTTGGTCTCTTGAGGGTTACATCTATAGGCCGCTTTGTTTGGAAGTGGGGCACCGGGAATGAGGTCAACTTGATGCTTAATGCCTCGGATTGGAGGGAGGCCGGGGGTTAGATCTTGTGGGAAGGCATCTTTGTATTGTGAGATGAGGGGAATGATTTTGGGATGTAAAGGAGTCACTTCCTCACTTTTGTTGCTTTCAAGCATGAGTAAAGCTAGAACTTGGTTACCCTTGCTTAAAGCTCTCAACCCGTGTTTCACTCAACATGAGAAGGTCTCTCTTTTTCTCACTTCCCACCCCGGGTTTTGATTTGTGGATTTGGTTTAGGGGCAATGGGTTTAAGACTATCTTTTCCTTATCAATGACCAAAGAGTAAGTGTTCTTGAACCCATCATGCAAGACATGTCTATCAAATTGCCAAGGTCGACCCAATATATGGCATGCACTCATGGGTACCACATCACAAAGCACATTATCTCTATACTTTCTACCAATTGAAAAAGAGATGAGTGCTTGCTTAGATACCTTAATGTTGCCTCCATCATTGAGCCATTTGAGAGAATAATTCTTGGCATGTGAAATAGTAGGATGTCAAGCTCAATAAGTGTGGTAGAGGCCACATTGGTGCAACTTCCTTCATCAATAATCAAGTTGCAAACCTTGTCTTGTATGGTGCACTGGGAGTGAAAGATCATGTCTCTTTAAGCTTTATCATGAGGAGTGTCTTGGGTGTGTAAAACCCTCCTCAAGACAAGTAACTCACCTTCATCGGCCTCAAGTTGAGTCTCTTCTTCCATGGAGTCTGATTCTTCCTCCTGAGCTTCCTCTTGAGTTTCCATCAATAGGGCATCTACTTTCTCAACTTCTTGTATGGTCATAACCCTTTGGTTGGGACAATCATGTTGGAAGTGTCTATACCCTTGACATTTAAAGCACTTCTTGCCTTCAAGTTTCTTAGGCAATTCCTTGGGTGTAGGAAGTGCCATAGTCTTGCCCTTGTCAACCCGTGAGGTACCTTCGGGTTTAGGAGGAAAGAAGGGCTTGAATGGGGGCCTTGAATTTACTTTCTCCCTTGCAAATGGCTTGGTGAAGATCTTCTTGTCCTTCTTTCTCTTCTCAACTTTGAAAGCTAGCTTGAAGATATCATCCAAGGTGAACTAGGTTTGAAGTTCCTCCTTTCTTGCAATAAGAGGGCTTAACCCATTGAGAAACCTAGCCACGGTTTGCTCTTGGGGTTCATGGATGCCTCCCCTCAAAAGGAGTTGCTCAAACTCCCTTATGTATTCACCCACACTCATGTTGTTTTGTTTGAGTGAGAATAGTCGGTTGTAGATGTCTTGCTTGTAGCTTTTGGGGAGAAATCTCTTGTTCATAAGCGACTTAAGCTTTTCCCATGAGTTATTCTTCCTTTTTCCTTTTCTAGCCCTTTGCTTCTTGACATTTTCAAACCACAAGGAGGCATACCTTGTAAGTTTGAGGCTAGCAATCTTGAAGCTCTTCTCATCATCATAGCCTTTAGCCTCTACGATTCGGTCCAAGGCTTGAACCCATTCAAGGAACTCATCGAGATTCAAGTTGCCATTGAACTCCGGGAGTTCCACTTTGATGTCCCTAAACTCATCCATAGGTGGTCTTCTACCTCCCCTTCTTGGATTGCTTCCCATGCTTGAGTCACTAGAAAAGCCTTGTTCATCTCCATCATCACTTGGCTCTTGAGCTGTTTGGCTTCTTTGGAGTGCCATAAATTGGTTGGTCATTTGCTCAAGTTGCCTACTAATTTGCCTCACACTTTGTTGCAAGGCTAAAATGGCATTGTCTTGTCTCATGATATGAGCTTGTTCTAGGCTTATACCCCTTAGTACCCTTACCGGTTGGGGAGAACTAGTGGAGGGATCTTCTTCATTAGACATGGTGAAAGTGGGAAAGGAGAAAAGGTGAGGTTAGGGCTCGGATAGGAAGAGGCACGGGCGTGCTAGGGGGGCACGGTGTGGAATCAGGCTGGGGGAAGGGAGGCACGACCGTGCTGAGAGGCACGGGGTGGCCGTGCTCAACTTCTGGAGTAGGGTGGTGGTGGTACGGTCGCGCTCATGCACATGGTGTCGTTGTGCCACACTTCAGCCGTTTTACACAGTTTTTGTGAAGGTTGATTTTGTGGGGGGTTTTGGCAGAGGTTTGTGTTTGGCTGTTTTGTGGGGGTTCTTTGAGGGGTAAAGGAGGTATTTTGGGGGGAAAACAAGTGTGGTTTAAGGGTTTGTGAGCTTAAGAAGGTGTTTAGTCAAGGTTGTTTTGAGAAGTTCAAACTAGAGAGAGGTGCAACTTCACTATGGTTTTCATAACAAGGGTGAAGGAAAACTTGACAAGGCTGAAACCCAAAGCAAGGAAATGTGATATAAACTCAAGAACAACAACTTGGATTAGCTTTGATACCAAATGGAGCGTGTGCTCATGGTCCGGATGTAGATTGCTTGAGTTTAGTTGCAAATTTCCTCTTGGTAACAAGATATGACTTGATTTAAAGGCTTGGCCACCAATTGAGACTACGGATCCACCAAGAATTGCTTAAAGGCTATGCCACCCACAATTCTATAAAGGATTCCACAAAAGACTCACCACATTTGAGAAAGGATAAAGTGAACTCAAGATTTTGAGAGAAAGAGAAAGCTTAAGCTTCTTTGTATTATCATTCAACAACCTCCTCATACATGCTAAGGACTCTCTTATATATGAGAGCCTCTTAAAAGCTAAAGAAAGCAGCAAAAACCCATTCACACCACCAAAAAGCAAGGGAGGGGACCAAAAAGCAACAAACAAAAGCTGAAAAGTGCTTTTTACTTTTGTCAGCACTTTTCAGTTTACATAGGTCAACTTTAAACAGCCATATCTCCTAGGTTCCTTGGCCAAATCTGATGAAATAGACCTTACTAGAAATCTTAGGAAGTCAGATTTCACGTGGTTTACGTTGCAGGCAATTTGGAGATACCGTTTGGGAGATATGGGGCAAAAGGTGCAACATTTACAGGCTGGGGTAGATTCTGCAGCATGTAGAAAGAGGCTCCACTTGAACTATGACCTATTGCCTTAGCCTGGAACTCTTTTTATGCCCTTTTATCTGACATAAGAAGGTTCCCAAAAAGTGGATTTGCGGCATTTTAAACCCATTCTAAGCTTGCATAATTAAGCCCACAAAACCGGGTTAAAACTGGGCTAATTTGCCGTTAAGATACAACTTGCTGTTTTAGGGCTTCTTTATTATCTCCAAGGGTTTATCTTCATTTTGATGGACTAAACCCTTTAGAAGGCCCCTTGACCTTCCCAAAATAGAAGAGTAACACATGCCAAAGGTTTAAGATGAGGTTGGAATTGAAGTTCCAATTTAGCACATGGGCCAAGTCCCCTTTGATGTAGCTTGTGAGCATTAAGGAGGAGTTGTGAGTTCTCTTGGACTTGTATAGGCTTGACATCTGCTTCACACATTGCTAGATATAATACTTTGAGTAGTAAACTGGTAGTAGCTACTTGATATTTGATGAGGATGTGTTGAATCGTTTGGGATTGTTGGATGATATTTGTTGGTTTTCTGCTCAGGGAGGGATGGGTTAATTTTTATAAACTAGGGACCACACTTATCGGGACATAACCCTTGAACTCTTAAACACATTACATGTTGAGGTCACGAGTGGCCCTAGTTGTCAAGAGGAATACATATCATTTTATCTTAATAGGGAGTTTTATGAACTTAATTTGACTGCCTTTAATGGTATATTTGGTTTTCAACCAAGTATGGACCTCCCATACCGCCATGTCCTTAAGGAATTCAATCCTAATGCATTTCAGTATGAACTTTTCGGGGATTATTGGCATGACACTAGTAATTTCAAAGACACAGTCAGTCAAAGCCCCTGCATTCGTGTGGCCCAACTGTTATTAAGTTGTGGTTTGTTTGCCAAGAGATTTGTTTAAATGTGCCTCACATGTCTGAATTATGTTTTTTGTATAGCATGCTTGAATGGAAGACAGCTTTCAAGACTAAGGGAGGGCTTTATGAATGGTTGGTTATGCCCTTTGGTCTTTCAAATGCACCTAGTACTTTCATGAGATTAATGAATCAAGTATTCAGGCCGTAAATAGGCAAGTTTGTGGTAGTATACTTTGATGATATTCTGGTTTATTCTAAGGATGTGCATGAACATTAAGACCATCTAACTCAAGTGATGCTTGTTCTGGAACGTGATAAGTTGTTTGGTAGCCTTAAGAAATGTGCTTTCTTTACTCTTAAAGTTACATTTCTAGGTTACATAGTTATTGGAGAAGGCATAAAAGCAGATGAGAGCAAGGTTGAAGCGATTCGGTTATGGCCAGTTCTAAGGAGTATTCGTGAGGTTCGAGATTTCCATTTATTAGCTTCATTCTATTGGAGGTTTATTCGAGGTTTCAACACTATTATGGCTCCTATGACTGAAGTTATCAAAGGTACATCATTTGTATGGACACCAAAAGCTCAATCTTCCTTTGAAGAAATCAAGACAAGGCTTACTCAAGCTCCGATTCTATCCTTTCCGTGCTTTAGTAAAGTCTTTGAAGTTAAATGTGCTGCCTCTGGAGTTGTTATAGGTGGTGTTCTTACTCAGGAAGGTAAACCTTTAGCCTTCTTTAGCGAGAAACTTTGTCATTCAAGAAGAAAATACTCCATCTATGATAAAGAATTTTATGCCATTGTGAGATATTTAGAGCATTGGAATCATTATTTGATTGCAAGTGAGTTTATCCTACATTCTGACCATGAAGATTTAAAGTACATTCAAGGCCAACACAAGTTAAACTCACGGCACGCCAAGAGGGTTGAGTTTCTCCAATCATATCACTTTACAATCAAGCATAAATCTGGAAAACTCAATCAAGGTACAAATGCTCTATCTCGGAGGTATATTCTTTTGTTTCAATTAGATGCTTCTGTACTTAGTTTTGAGCATCTAAAACCTTTGTATGCTGAAGATGAAGACTTTGGGGAGTTGTTTGCTGATTGTTCAAAGCACCCCAAAGGAGATTTTCTTATTCAAGAAGGGTTTCTATTCAAGGTTACACGACTGTGTGTACCAAAGTGTAACACAAGAGAGCTTCTAATAAGGGAAGTTCATGGAGGTTCTCTAGCTGGTCATTATGGTGAAAACAAGACACTCACTATGCTATGGGAGCATTACTATTGGCCAGCCATGGAGAAGGATGTTCAAGACATTCTGAAGAGGTGTGGGACTTGTCAAGTGGCTAAAAGTCACTCCTTACCCCCACGACCTATACACACCTCTACCTATTCCTACTACTCCTTGGGTTTATGTAAGTATGGATTTTATTCTTGGACTGCCTAAGACCCAAAGGAATAAAGACTCTATCTTTGTTGTAGTAGATAGGTTTTCTAAAATGTCTCACTTTATTCCATGCAACAAGACTAATGATGCTACACACATTACTGAGTTGTATTTCAGGTAGATGGCTAGATTACATGGTATACCTAGATCAATTGTTTCTGATCGGGATACCAAGTTCTTAAGCCATTTTTGGATTACCTTGTGGAAGAAATTAGGTACTAAACTGAAGTATAGTACCACTTGTCATCCACAAACTGATGGGAAAACGGAGGTTACTAATCGAACCTTATGAACACTTCCAAGGACTTTGATTAAACCTCATCCTAAGGCTTGGGATTTGCTTTTACCCCATGCAGAGTTTGCTTATAACAGGGCTCCAAGCAAGGCTACTGGTTTATCACCATTGAAGGTTGTCTATGGGATTGATCCTATTAGGCCACTTGATCTCACTCCAAGGCCATTAGATCAAAAGCCAAGTGCGGATGAAGCTTCAAAGGTGGAAGAAATCCAAAAGATCTATGAGTTAGTAAGGAGCAGAATAGAGAAGACTAATGCATCATATTAAGCTCAAGCTAACAAGCATAAGAAGAAGGTGGTATTTCAACCTGGAGACCTCGTGTGGATACACCTAAGAAAAGAGAGATTTCCATCCAAGAGGAAGAACAAGCTAATGCCAAGGGCTGATGGTCCATTTGAGGTACTTAAAAAGATCAATGACAATCATTATACGGTTTATTTTCCAAGTGACTATAGAGTTTTAGCCACATTTAATGTAGCCGACTTGAGTGCTTGCCAACCCGATGATTACCTTGCTGATTTGAGGATCAAATCTTCTCAACAAGGGGAGGATGATGGAGTCCCCACAAACCAAGACAAGGAAGAAGGTCCTACAAGCCTAACAAGGTCCTATGCAAGCTCCAAAGTCCAAGCAATGGCTCACATTGTGGAAAAGAGCCAAATGGAAGTAACCGTGTTGAACGACCAGAATGTGCCCGGTTTTGATCACCTCATTTCTTAAGCTACATTGTGGCTTAAGATTGATATTTTTACATTTGGGGTTCCTCATGATGTTAACTTTCAAGTCCAAGCATTAAATTCTAATCATGCATGATCGAAGTCAAGAGATCAAGGCATTTTGTCAAACCTACCAGTTTTGGTTCAAAACTGCACGGTAAAATGTTTCAGTGGAAATCTTCTACTTAAACGTGATTTAACCTCGATTTCTTTACAGGGGGGTTTGTACACACCCTAATGTTTTACCCCATGCCCTGAAATCATAATCATGACCACTTTTGCTTGGTTTAAATGAAGTTAGAAAACCAGGTTAATTTTACTCCTAGAACCTGGTTTACAACATCTACGTGTTTTTCTTTCTCCCATGGGTTTCTTCAGTTGTGTTCTTGCTTGCTAGCTTCACACATGCGTCAAGAAGTCTAGAAACACAATCATGAGCTGTAATTCAGCATTTTGGGAAGAGAAGCCAATAGAAAAGCGAAGGAAGAAAGCATGCTGTTCACCAAGATTGGCTGGCCGAAAAGGACTTCTGCTTTACAACTGCTTTTCTCCCCTTTCCCTGAGTAATCTGATGTATTAGGGTTAATTACATGTGTTAAAGATTGTAATTATCATTTGTCTTGCTTTCCTTTGTATTTTGATTGTAATTAGTTTATGTTAAGCAAGCTAGTATTCTATGTTGTACTAACCGTGAGGATTTAGTTAAGTTAATACGTTTCCTCCTTGGGAAGGAAACCTCCACCAGCTAGCTAGGGTGGTTGGTTGCTTGCTAGGCATGTACTATAAGCATACTCATGAACATTTTTATTTCATTACTCAATTTTGAATGAAAATCAGTTTGAGAGCATTCTAGCTTTCGTACCCTAAATACTTCACTTGCTTATCCTTAATTTGGTTGATTAGGGTGGTGATCAAGTAAGTCCTAATCCTTGATTAAGTGGTGTTTCTGTATCTTAATCAAAGCTTAGGGACCCTAAACTTGAGTTTGGTGGTGTTTCTATGTCAAAACAAAGGTTTGAATTATACTTCTTTTATTGATTATCCTACAGGTATGCTTAGACTAGCTTGAATTCAGTTTGCTTAATCTTTAGCTCTTGAATTCTAGCTTGATTTTTCGTGTCATCCCTTCAAGATACGTCAACTTGCCATCGCTATGAAGTGTGCAGACTTGGTTAACCCATCAACTATCACCCAAACGATGTTGTTCTTACTCATTTTCGGTAGCCTAATCACAACATCCATAGAAATACAGTCCCATTTCCACTACGGGACTTCTAAGGGTTGTAAGAGTCCTATAGGGCACTGTTACTCTGCTTTCATCCATTGGCATGTAAGGCACTTAGACACATAATCCTCTAGTTCTTGCTTCGTGTTGCTCCACCAGAAGGTTTGCTTGAGGTCTTTCTACAGTTTAGTCCCACCAGGATACACTGAATGTAGAGTATTGTGACCCTCGTCTAGAATCTTTTCATTACGTGCGTCCACTACAGGGATACACACTCGGTTATGGAACCTTAAAGTCCCATCCTCATGGATCACAAACCCTGGTGCTTTTCCTTCTAGCACCTCCATCTTTATCGTCACTAGCAGTAGGTCAATTTCTTGGGAGGTCGAATCTCCTGAGTGAGTGTAGGTTGCACTTCTATTGCACACACCAAAGATTTCCTCTTTCTTATAACAACGTTGGTTTCCAACCTTTTAAAATCTTCACACAACTTCGTTAATATGAAGAGTAGGTGTTTGAGGGTAGGGTAAAGTTTACGACTTAAGGGTTCAGCTGCTACATTCGCTTTCACAAGGTGATATTGGAAATGTACATCATAACCCTTGAGAAACTCCAGCTACCTTGTTTATCTTAAGTTTAAGTCCTTATGAGAGAATAGGTACTTGAGACTTTGGTGGCCAACGAAGATGCCATAGTGCACTCCATACAAGTAATGCCTCTAGATTTTTAGTGCAAAAACCATTGCTGCCAATTCCAGGTCATGGGTTGGATAATTCTGCTTGTGGGTCTTTAGTTGTCGAGATGCATATGCTATAATTTGTCCATCTTACATCAGTACACACCCTAAACCATTATAACATACGTCACTACATCCTACAAGCCCTTCATTCCTAGATGGTAGGGCCAATATAGGCGTATATATGAGTATTTTCTTAAGTTCTTAGAACGCTTGCTCAAATTTTTCTGTCCACTCATAATTCAATGTCTTTTGGGTCAGAGTAGTGTGGGTTATTGCTATCTTTGAGAAATCTTGAACAAATCTCCGATAGTAACCTGCTAGCCCTAGGAAAATTTGCCCTTTTATAGCATTTTTCGGTGTTTGCTAATTGGTGACTGCCTCTATCTTTTATGGGTCCAGTAACACTCTATCCTTAGATGCCATATGACCCAAGAAAGCTACTTTCTCTAGCCAGAAGTCACACTTATTCAACTTGGCATGGAGTTCATTTCCCGTTAGTACCTCAAGGACGATCCTTAAATGTTGGGCATGCTCCTTTGGAGTTTTTGAATGTGCCAGTATGTCATCAATGAACACTACTACAAATTGACCTAGGTATGGCTTAAAGACTTGAATTTATTATATCCATGAAGGGCGCTCGAGCATTTTTGATTCCGAAGGGCATCATAACAAACTCAAAAGTGCCTATATTAGGTTCCAAAAGATGTTTTTGGTATATCCTCCTCTCGGATGCAAAGTTGGTGATAGATGAACCTAGGGTCTATCTTTGAGAATGTCGCAGCTCCCCGTAGCTGATCGAAAAGGTCATCAATCCGAGGTAGTGTGTAGCGGTTTTTGATGGTGATTTTGTTGAACTCCCTATATTCTATGCACAAGCATGAGCGTCTATCCTTCTTCTTCACAAATGTTACTAGTGCTCCCCAAGATGAGGTACTCAGCCTTATATATCCCTTTTCTAAGAGTTCCTTAAGCTGGGTCTTCAGTTCTTCAAGCTCAACTGGGACCATCCTATATGGAGCCTTAGAAATTAGAATAGCTCCTACGGCTCAGTCAATACAGAAATCTACTTCCCTAGGTGGAGGCATGTTAGGGATTTCTTTGGGGAATACATGGGGATGTTCACACACTATCGGTGTGTTCTCTCTATTGATAGGTCAGTTGCTAATGAGTCAACCACATTGCATAAGTAGCCCTCACATCTTCGTTTCAAGAGTTTGTGTACTTTCAAGGCAGAAATTAGTATAGCCCCTATCTTTAGGTTGGCTCCTTTATGCACTACCCTATCTATTGAGTTATTATATTTAGGTTTTGATGATAACAAATCCAAGTGTAAAAATGTGTCCAAGTAATGTTGCTCCAAACACGATCTCCAAACAGGCCTAACTGGTGTTTATAATCTTTATTGTATTAACTGGTTTGCTACATGTGAGAACAAGTCTGTAAAACAGGTTTCACTTGGTGATTCTACATTAAGTCAAGAACGCCATCTCATCAGTTGATTGTAAGGCATGTTCCTGAACTCTAGCAATACAAAGAACAACCCCAGCAAACAAGGTGGCCTTGGTGTTCACAGCAGCTCTACAAATCTTAGGCAAGATGACTGATTCAAAACAAGAAGTCTTGGGTATATAGGTTTTATTTATTTAGACTCTTGTTAATATGCCAATATTCAAAATGTTTTTTAAACACCTCTTGAATCGGTATTTGCACTAAGTACTTCAGAACACCAGTTGCGAACAACCCTGCAAACAGGGTGCCTAGGGTGTTTTTGAACTGAAGTGGCCATACACGGTTATCTTTGAAAATTCATTTCGGTTGGCCAAGATCTCCAGAATACTTTCCTTAAACTCCAAGATTGCTATTTTTCTGGAAAGGATATTTCTTAAAAGTTTTATGGGAGATTTGCGAAAATAGATTTTTGAAAATTTGCCAAAACTAAAAGATTTCCTCTGCCCATATTTTCGGATAAGATAAAATTTTCAAAGCTGAAGATTTCTACTTGCTTTTTGAATCTTCTTCACGGCTATGGGAAGATAAGGGTTATCTCTTAAGATAACAAATCCCTTATACATTGGGAAAAACTTGTCACTAGCCGTTGGGGAGTATTCTTTTGAAAAGATCATTTTCCATACTTAGCTGATTCTCTTGATTTGACCGTTGGAATTTTTTTCTGTTTAAATATAGCATTTTACTCCCATGAAATACACACGGTGAGAATAGCAAGAAAAGAAAGCAAGAGAAAATCTAGAAACACAACACACGCAAAAAGCAAAATTCAAAAAGTGGTTTTTCTAGTGGAAAGAATTTTTAGAGCTACACTTGAGAAAAGAAAAACCGATACAAGTTGTGTTTAAACCAAACTTTCAATATATTGGCATACTAGGACTTCATTGTACCTTACATCTGCTTAAGACAGAAGCACCCAGTAAGGTGTTTTGTAACTCTGATCTTGAATCAGAAAAGTGAGTGAGTGGTCCTCAGTCGTGTGGACTTTGGACGTGTCCAATCTGGTGAGATTTGGACGTGGTGTAATCTGCCTTAGAGAAGGAGGTTACGTGGTTGCAAGTTGTAACAAGATGTGTTACATTTGTAACAAGTTAAGCCCGGTTTAGTGAAGTGGTTAAATCCTACACGAGGTAGGTCGTGGTTTTTCACACCTCAGTTGGGCTAGAGGTGTTTTCCACGTAAAAATTGTGTGTGCTTTATTTTCCGCATTTATCTTGGTGATTTTCGCATTTGCAATATTTGAGAACACCCTCTGCAAACAAGTCACAAGGGTGTTTGTTATTTACAACGCGAAAATCAGACACCACAATTCACCCCCCTCTTGTGGTAGAATACTCACGATCTTAACAAGTGGTATCAGAGCAGGTTCTCTCATAAAAGGCTAACACCTTGAGAGATTCTGAAGATGAGTACACCACAAGGAATTCTTGAAGGGCAATCCATTACTCGTCCACCCTATTTCAACGGCCAACATTATAGTTGGTGGAAGAATAGGATGGAAAACTATATTCAGGCAGAAGATTATGAGTTATGGATGCTCATCAAGAACGGGCCCCTTGTTCCCACCAAGGTGCTTGAAGATGGTAAGACGGTTTCTAAGGAACCTAAAGAGTTTGATGCTGAAGATTATAAGAAAATGGAGAAAAATGCCAAGGCCAAAAAGCTACTATATTTTGGCCTAGGACCCGATGAATACACTCGCATCTCTGAGTGTGAATCAGCCCAAGCTATCTGGAACGCCCTGCAAGTTGCTCATGAAGGTACGAGTCAAGTTAAACAATCTAGAATTGAGCTACTTATGCGACAGTATGAGTTGTTTGATATGGGTGATCGTGAGACTGTGATGGATATGTATACACGGTTTACCCACATCACGAACGAGTTAAAATCCCTGGGAAAGTCTTTCACCACTGAAGAGTTGGTGAGGAAAATCCTCAGAATTCTACCTCGTACGTGGGAGGCCAAAGTAACAGCCATCCAAGAGGCTATAGACATGAACAAGATCACTCTCGACGAGTTGATTGGTAATCTCCAAACCTATGAACTCCGAAAGAACTCACAACAAAAGGAGGAGCAAAAGAAGGATCGTGGGCTTGCCTTAAAAGCACATGAGGACACTGACTCTGACCTTGAAAATGAAGATATGGCCCTAATGACCAGAAAATTCAAGAAATTCTTCAAAAAGGTCAAGGAAAACAACAAAAGAAAAGACGTCAGTAAGTCCAGAAACACCCCCAAAGAACAGCTCATAGGGTGTTTCAAGTGCGGCAAACCAGATCACTTAGTCAAAAATTGTCCTCTGCTTCGAGAAGATTAGATGCCTGAACATCCTCGAAAACAGGGTCGAAAACACCCTGTAAACAATCTGGGCAAGCGATTCTCGAAAGCTATGCTGGCTGCTTGGGGAGATTCCTCTGAGGATGAAGGAGAATCTGAAGCTGAAGGAGAGGTCGTAGCACTGATGGCACAAAGTGATTCAGATTCAGATGATGAATCAACAATCAGCTTCTCAGATCTCAAGAACAAGGTACATGGTCTTAACAAAGCTACTTTAGAAGAACTTCTATATAATTTGACAGACACCTGTGCTGATCTAAAAAGAGAAGTTCATGACCTAGAGCTTGAAAATGAAATTCTTAAAAATGAAAAACTCGGTTTACATGAGAGTATTAACGTGCTTAGAGAAGATCTCTTTCTAAAAGAAGGTGATTACACTCAAGTAGAGGAAAAACTCTCTAAAGTGGAAGAAACAGTTGAATCCCTGTTAAATGAAAAGCAGAGCTTGAATGCCACCATAGAAAAATTAGAAACTAATCTTGCCACAAACAACCGCTGGAACAAATCCTCACAAGCCCTTGATTGGTTAAACACTCACCACAATCGAAACAAAAAGGGACTTGGATATAAGCCTAAACGGACCGTGTACCCTATACATAGGAAGTATGTGGGATTACCTGAAAACATCGTTTGCTTTCATTGTGGTAAAATGGGTCATTATAGATACACCTGCCCTTTAAGAAAACATGCCAATGAAAAGAATGAAAGGTATGTGAAACAAATCTGGATTAGAAAAGATGAGCTTTACATGTCTAAAAGAATGGGACCCAAGTGGATCTGGGTTCCCAAAACTAACCCGTGATTTGTTTTTGCAGGCTGAAGTGAGAGAGAACAACCTTACGAACAACCCCACCAACACCCTTGAAAACAGGCAGTTGTGGTTTGTTGATAGTGGGTGTTCACGGCACATGACTGGTGAAAGATCAAATTTTCTCTCACTTACAGCTTTGAATGGTGGGAGTGTAGCATTTGGAAATGGCAAGTCTGGGACAATTGTCGGTATAAGTAATATTGGTAAAACTCTCTCCCACTCAATTGATAATGTGCACTTAGTTGATGGGTTAAAGCACAATTTGCTAAGTGTGTCTCAATTGTGTGACAAGAACAACCTAGTACTGTTTTCAAAAACACGTTGCTTGGTTGTAAATGATGACACAGGAGATGTTGTGTTGAGGGGGAAGCGATGTCAAAATGTTTATAAAGTTTGTATTTCCACTCTTCCCCAAAACAATCTGACTTGTTTAAATGCATTAAATGATGATATAATGTTATGGCACAAGAGACTAGGTCATGCAAGCCTGTCCTTGTTAAACAAACTTGCTTCCAAAGATTTGGTTGTTGGACTACCTTCCATCAAGTATAATGATGACAAGGTATGTGAAGCTTGTGCAAAAGGAAAACAAGTCAGATCTTCTTTAAAATCTAAAAAGTGTGTAAGCACTACCCGACCTCTTGAGTTATTGCACATTGATCTATGTGGTCCTATGAGGATATCAAGTAGAGGTGGGAAGAGGTATGTGCTTGTCATAGTGGATGATTACTCTCGATTTACTTGGACCATGTTCTTGGCCTCCAAGGATAAAACTTTTGAGAATTTCATTGCCCTTCTCAAAAAGATTGAAAAGAGAGTAGGACACTAATTGGTTAGCTTGAGGTCTGATCATGGTATTGAATTTGAAAATGCAAGTTTTACAAAATTTTGTAATGAACATGGTGTTGATCAAAACTTCTCAGCCCCGAGAACACCCCAGCAGAATGGGGTGGTTGAACGAAAAAATCGTACCCTAGAAGACATGACTAGAACAATGCTTATTGCTAGTGGTCTTCCTAAGAACTTTTGGGCAGAAGCTTTGAATACATCATGTTACATTATAAATAGATGCATGATTAGACCCATTTTGAACAAAACTCCTTATGAACTTCTTAAAGGCAGAAAACCCAACATTATGCATCTAAGAACATTTGGTTGTAGATGTTTCGTGCATAACAACGGGAAAGATGCCTTAGGAAAGTTTGATTCAAGGAGTGATGAGGCAATATTTTTTGGTTATTCCTCTCACAGTAAGGCATACAAAGTCTTTAACAAAAGAACCTTTTGTGTTGAGGAAAGTGTGCATGTGTTTTTTGATGAATCTAACTCTTTGAATAAGAGTAATGCACAGGATGAAGAGTTTGAATTAGGTCTTGTCCAAAAGGAATTGTTGAACCAAGAAAAACAAGGTGAGAACACCCTGAAGAAAACAGGTACAGAAGTTGTTCCTCAAAACGACAGGCAAGGTGAACATCAAACAGGGGGAAACACCGTTGAACCCTGTTCGGAACCATGTTCTTCAGGAACCAGCTTGCAAACAGGTGCAGAAACAAGATCAGGAAGTGTTCTTGAGCCTGATCCTACACAAACTTCAGTTAGAACAGAACATGTGTCTGTGGATCCAATTAATCCAAGACCATGGAAGCACCATAGTTCGCATCCTCTTGATCAAATCTTGTCATATATTAATACTGGAGTGCAAACTAGATCTAAACTTAAGAATTTTTGTGCTTTCTATACTTTTCTTTCTAACATTGAGCCAAAAAGTGTGAATGAAGCCCTTGCAGATTCAGATTGGATCACGGCTATGCAAGAAGAGCTTCATCAATTTGAAAGAAACAAAGTGTGGCACCTTGTACCTAAACCTGTAGATAGAACAATCATTGGAACCAAGTGGGTGTTCCGAAATAAGCTAGATGAGTCAGGAACAGTCACTAGGAACAAGGCAAGGCTGGTGGTTCAAGGGTACAATCAAGAAGAAGGGATTGATTATGAAGAAACCTTTGCACCAGTTGCTAGAATTGAGGCTATTCGAATCTTAATAGCCTTTGCAGCTCATATGGAAATCAAGCTATATCAAATGGATGTGAAAAGTGCATTCCTAAACGGATACCTTAAAGAAGAGGTGTATGTCAAACAACCCCCTGGTTTTGAAAATGGTGATTTTCCAAATCATGTTTTTAAACTTGACAAAGCACTCTATGGTTTAAAACAAGCTCCAAGAGCTTGGTATGAACGGTTGTCAAGCTTTTTACTTGAAAATGATTTTAGAAGAGGCAAGGTAGACAATACCTTGTTTCTAAAATCTAAGGGGGAACATTTATTGATTGTCCAAATATATGTAGATGACATTATATTTGGTGCAACTGATCATGATTTATGCGATGAATTTTCAAATATGATGAGGAGTGAGTTTGAGATGAGCATGATGGGTGAGCTTAACTTTTTCTTAGGCTTACAAATCAAGCAAACTCCAAACGGCACCATGATCCATCAACAAAAGTATATCAAGGAGCTACTTAAGCGTTTTGGGATGGAGTCAGCCAAACCCATAGACACTCCTATTTCTCCTTCAACCAAGTTGGTTATGGATGATGGGAGTCCCTCAGTTGAGGAAAAACTCTATAGGGGCATGATTGGGTCACTCCTATACCTAACCGCTAGTAGACCGGATATTGTTTTTAGTGTTGGTTTATGTGCCCGTTTTCAGTCTAGTCCTAAAGAGACTCACCTTAAGGCTGTTCAACGGATACTAAGATATTTAAAGCATACACCTGATTTAGCTCTATGGTATCCTAGAGGTTGCAATCTTGATCTTGTTGGATATGCTGACGCTGACTATGCAGGTTTCCTAGTTGATATAAAGAGTACCTCAGGTATGGCTCATTTTCTTGGACCTTGTTTGGTATCTTGGGCTACCAAGAAGCAACATTCAATTGCCATGTCCACAGCAGAAGCTGAATATGTTGCAGCAGCTTCATGTTGTGCTCAACTATTGTGGATAAGACAACAGCTTAAGGATTTTTGTGTTGACACTGGATGCATTCTTATTTTTTGTGATAATACTAGCACTATTAACATTGCCAAAAACCCATGTCGACACAAAAGGACAAAACATATTGACATTCGACATCATTTCTTGAGAGATAATGTTGAAAAGGGTTTAATTTCTATGAAGTTTTGCTCAATGGAAAATCAAATTGCTGATATATTCACTAAGGCACTAGCTAGAGATCAGTTTGAGAGAAACAGACTGGAATTGGGGTTGGTGAAAACACCCTGAGAACACCTGTTCTAAGAGGTAGATCAAGCTGATAAAACCACCTTATAATACCTGTTCTATTCCCTTGTTTGCAATTCTTGTGGTCTATGCTTAACGAATATGTGTAGTCTGTGTGCTATTATGATTATATACTGCTGTCTTGGGAGATGGAGAAAGAGTAATCATGACAGACCTTGGAATAAGAGAAGCATGTTCAAGAACAGGCGGCTCGAACAAGTATGCCTTAATTGCCATTATTGTATGCTGCCTGCTTAAATTCTAGGTGTTCCCTAGGTGGCCCTTCATAACAGGTGGGGAGTTTAAAAACCCCCTTGCGTGTGTCTGTCTTCCCCGTCTTGCTCTCTCTCTCTCTCTCCTCTGTTCTTGCTTTCACACCCTAGCAAAACCATCAAAACCCAAATTCTTCCTTGCGTTAATGGCTTCCAAAACCGATTTTTCATCAATCTCTGAGTATAACAACATGATTATACCCTCAATTCCGGCTCCTCCTCGCCCAATTATCCACAAAATCTTCGGGTATCTCACTTGGTTAAACCTCAAAAGTGTTGGGCTTGAGTTGAATGATATTCCCTACTCCTTTGGTTGGGAATTAATGGTGTATATGGGAACAATCCCTTGTCCCATCTCTTCTGTAGCAGGTGCTGGTTCTTCGGGTTTCCAAGACCAATTCTTGGACAACGCAGAAACCATTGTTGGGGATTTTGAACCCTGTTCTTCTGCACTATTCCCGGAAACAACTCAAAGAACAGGGGATGTGTTCTTCGATCTGAAGGAGGATTCTGGTGAGAAAACAGGAGAAAGTCCTGTCCAAGGGAATGACTCTGTTCCTCGAGTCTCTCAAACTAGAGAGAAGAGGAAAAGGGTAAAGATGGTGGCTAGGCGCACCCGAACGCCAAGAAGACGACCACAACCAAGGTCTTGCCCCTCTCTAACTCCCTCTTCTCCTCCTTCTCAACCTTCTCGCAAATCTGTGAGAATTGTCTCCAGATCAACCCCCAGATCCTCTAAACCCTCTGCTCCTATCATCGAGGAGATTTCCTCTTCTACTGAAGGGTTCTCGAGTTCTGACTCTGAAGACACCACCTTCAAATAGGGGACACCGGTGTTTTCCGAGTCCTCTGAAGATCAAGCCCCTCCAAAATCAGCCACTAAACCTGCTGTGAGGCCCTCTCCTGCAAAAACACCCCTCAAGCGAAAACCCAGAACAACCCCCCTACCACAAGCTACCACCTCTGTTCCTGCCTCCAAACGCCCCAAGCAGTTCACTCCCTTTCCTATGTCTGACAAACATGCACAGTTGCTTAAGCGCAATATTGTCAGGGGGAAGGTAGTGTCTGTAAGTTTTTTTAAGGAACAGGGTCTGGGGGTGTTCTTGACCAAGCTTCGAGCCCAAGGCTGGCTTGAGTTGTTTGTAAACACCTAGTTGGGGTGTTCTGTGCCTGAGTTGGCTGAATTTTGTGCCAACTGCGAGGTTACCGAAGGGGTGGTGACAAGTTTTGTGAATGGGCAAGGCATCAGGGTTGATGCGCCCAAACTTGGGAAAATTCTGGGAGTGCCCTCACAAGGCTTTGCTGTGTATGTGAGGGAAGACAAAACAACCCTGGAACTAGCCAGACTCCTGGAGGTGTCCAAACGCCTCAGTCAGAAACAGGGTCTGAGAACACCCTCCTCTGTTAGAAAGGGTGATCTGATCCCTCCCCATCAACTCCTTTTCATGTTCGTCATTAAGAACATGATTCCAAGGGGTCAAGGGAGAAACTCAGCAGACCTTTTTGATCAGTGCCTGGTCGACTTATTGGATAGGGAGGAACCCATCAATCTTTCGGCTATCATGATTCGCCACATTGGGTGAATTGCGAACACCACCCGGGCTCATGATCTCGGGTATGGGTTTCTGCTGACAAGGGTGTTTGAGCACTTTGGAATAGTGCTCACACGACGAGTGGAGGCCTAAGTCATTGATACAATTGGGAGTGACACTCTGCTAGGGTGTGGCTATGAGATTGGCGAAGGGTCCGTTTCCAAACAGGGTCGTCGACCACCTCGACCACCTGTTTCTTAGCAACCGTCCATCAAGGTTGAAGCTGTTCTTGAGGACAATGCTCGCCTCAAAGATGAGCTATCAGCTATCAAGGCTGCTCTTGCTGAGGAACAAGCCCTCTCGGCCAAACGCCATGAAGACTTGCTTGCTCTTCTCTCCACCCTTGCCCCTAGGATTCCTCCTCTGCAATCGAAACGACCCCCTGCTCCCTGATTGTCTAGGCTGTTTTTGTTTTGTTTTTTTTTTGTTTGTTGTTTTAATGCAATTGTACTGCTTTGCTTATTAATGAAATATCTACTTGCAGTCTCTCTTGCTTGTTGTTCCTTCTCCTTTATACTTGTTGTTATTCCTTTTTAATGATGCCAAAAGGGGGAAGAAGAAGAAGAACCTACCTATTGACAATGTGACAATGTATGAATCTCAACCTGACCTTGACTTACGTGGATCCCTTTCAACATTCATTTTTTGTTTGTTTTGTCAATATGGTCACTTGGTTTGTCATCATCAAAAAGGGGGAATTTGTTGAGTTATTATATTTAAGTTTTGATGATAACAAATCCAAGTGTAAAAATGTGTCCAAGTAATGTTGCTCCAAACACGATCTCCAAACAGGCCTAACTGGTGTTTATAATCTTTATTGTATTAACTGGTTTGCTACATGTGAGAACAAGTCTGTAAAACAGGTTTCACTTGGTGATTCTACATTAAGTCAAGAACGCCATCTCATCAGTTGATTGTAAGGCATGTTCCTGAACTCTAGCAATGCAAAGAACAACCCCAGCAAACAAGGTGGCCTTGGTGTTCACAGCAGCTCTACAAATCTTGGGCAAGATGACTGATTCCAAACAAGAAGTCTTGGGTATATAGGTTTTATTTATTTAGACTCTTGTTAATATGCCAATATTCAAAATGTTTTTTAAACACCTCTTGAATTGGTATTTGCACTAAGTACTTCAGAACACCAGTTGCGAACAACCTTGCGAACAGGGTGCCTAGGGTGTTTTTGAACTGAAGTGGCCATACACGGTTATCTTGTAAAATTCATTTCGGTTGGCCAAGATCTCCAGAATACTTTCCTTAAACTCCAAGATTAAGGCCCCTCAAGGTCACCTTCTGTTTCAAGCAGACTATTTGAGCATGATTTTTTAATAGCCAATCCATACCCAAAATCACATCGAAATCGATCAAGTCGAAGTGATAAAGTTCAACATTGAATTGTTACCCAGCTATTAGTATAGGACGTCATCTGATCAACTTTCCACATGTCATTGTGTCTCCCATAGGCATACTAATAGACATTGCAGGGGATCTAAGGGAAGGAACTAATTTTAACTTATCAACAATACCAGGTGCAACAAACGAGTGGATAGCCCCATAATCAAATAACACAATTGCTGGGTAAGAGTGACCAGAAAAGGTACCCTTAAACACATTAGGTGCCTCTTCTGCCTTGTTCTTCTTCATCATATACACCCCCACTCCCATGTTATGGGGTGGGTGGTCGTTGCTTACCCTGTTGAAATGGTTGCGCGGGGTTCTACTGATATCCTTAGGTTCTCTCTCGGCCCCGGTTGGGAGGTTGTGCTCTACCTTGGTTATCAGCTCGTCCATAATTAGTTGTCAGTGGTGGAAGGGGCAATCCCTCACATAGTGCAGCTAACTCCCAGATCTAAGGCATCCACCCCTTCTTTGAGGGATCCTATAGTTGTGGGCATAATGTTCAGGCTTCCCACATGCTCAACATATCACGCCTTGATGTACCCTCTTGTCTGGCTGTCTTGTGTGCCCTCATGCCATGGTCTCATGTACTAGGGTTGTTAATTCTGATGGTCTTGTGGCCTTGCTTTTCTCTTGTCCCCTTGCTTGTTGAAGAAATCTTTCCTTTCATTATGAGCTCGCGCCAAATTAATGGCAGCATCATGCATCCCTTGATAAGAGTTGTATGGATATACTGACATTACAACCTTCAACTTATAGTTCAACTGGACTCGAATCTATTCATCTTAAGGTTTCATTCGCCACGTAGGCTGGGGCAAAAAGGGATAGCTCCATGAGCTTGGAAGCATATTGGATAACACTCATCCTCCCCTGCTCTAATTTAAGGAACTCCTCCTTTGCTATCTGAACGGACACAGGGTAGAAGCGGTTCTTCATGAGCTCCTTAAATTGTGTCCACCTAAATCCAGGCTCATTCTACTCCTTTACCATAGTCAACTACAAGTCTCCTTCCCCTTTGAGGTAGAACCTAGCGAATCCCGCTCTCTGGGTATCTAGGTAGCGAAGACCATCAAATAGTTTCTCCATACCACGTACCCATTCTTCAAAAGCTTGCGAGTCAGGTGCCGCATCGCAGGTGTGTGGGTGGTGGTTGGTTAGCTTGTGGAATAGTCTCAAGCTGTCATCTTCACCTTTGTTTTCCTTTCTCTTACTCAGCTTACATAGCTGCTTACCCTGCTTCTCTAATAGCTCGATGAGTAGCAGGTTAGTCAGGTCAGCCCCAATAGGTGTAGGGTTCTCCCCCACAACACTAGTCGAGGTGCCTCCATTTCCAGGACAAAAGGTCTCTTAGCCCTTTCTTAGATCAGCCATTGGCACATATCCTTGACAGTGAGAATCCCTATTGTTGTCAAACATCCTGATGGAAACAGTTTTAGACTTAGGTTGTGTGGTATGATATTCTTTAGTTCCACCCCAATAGTTCTTTGATATTATATTCGAACATAATGGGCGAGCTTAAGCATTTTACATGGGCCTAATTGCCCCTACTTGTTACATCCTATAATACTTTGTCTTCGGCTTATAGGCCCATATATAGTGAAAACAGAATCAAACATGTAACACACATTGAATCGTATGGTTAAATAACATATGCAAAATTATATACATAGTCAAGCAACTCAATGCCTTCCATTTATCCATGAATTCGGATTTCATTTAATACTCATCCAAGTTTATAAAAAGCACAAATAAAGTCTCAACTAACACTTATAACACTATCGAGGTTCACCACCTAATTCCTCCCTTACACTGGAGTTATTAAGGAAACACATCACATAAAATCAACAAATAGTTCAAGCTAAATTATTAGTCAAAATCTTACCATAATGTTCTAACAAGGCCTACTATGCTTCCTTTGATTGCCGGAGTTTGTAATAGCCCGACTCTAAATCATGTTTATTTATTTAATTAACCATGTTATTAATTTTCTTGGATTTGTTTATTGCATTTAATCATCTCGATTGGGAAAAATTCATTTGGGCCTTCACTTTGCAATTCGGCTTTTTATTAACGTAAAATTTTGGGAAAATTGATAGTAGGTCTTGATTTTTATGATTTAAGTGATCAATTTATTTGTCCGCAACATCACAAAAATTTAAATGTAAGCTATGTAAAAACTTTATGGAAATGGAGCGTTTTTTTACCGAGAGCAATTTATTTTGGGCCCAACTTCAAGCTCAAAAGCTTATGCACTTGATTTAGCAAATTGTCATTATGTATATCTAATTGAAATCCATAAAGCCCTTTTTTATGCATAAATATCATCCAAGCATTAGGATAGCACCAAAATCATTTTCCACCAAGATAAGTATTTGTTTTCTTCTTGATCTCCTCCACACATTCACCCCCTTACCCAAGCACTTTCATCTCTCTCGTTCAAGCTTGTAAGTGAGGTAAAAACCTTAATCCAACTTTCTTTAATTCTGGGTTTTATGTTGGATTTGATTATGGATCATGTTATCTTGATATAAACAAGTGTTATTTTGTTGTTTTAATTGTTGGTTAAACTTGAAAGTTTCCAAGGGTTAAGCTTGCTCATGATTATGCAAGCTTAAGTTTGAAGTGATGGACTTGGATCGTTTTGTATTTGATTTTGTGATCTTTGGCATTTGTAATGGATATCATGATATTTATGTTCAGTTTGGATGAGTTTAAATGCAAGAATAACTTGGTCATAAGTTAGAGTTTTGGTGATCAACCATGGGTTGATTTATTTTTATCATCAAGTATATTATTTGTGCATAATTGGATAAAAAAATGAATCTTGGATGTGTTGTTTAACTTGGAAAATCACTTGAGGTGATTTTGTATAAAGAGGTGGTTTATTAAAATTTCCCCACTTGATTATAAAAGTTGATTTTGCTCATTTATGCAAATAAGTAAGCCTATGGATGTGTTTTGAGTGATTTTGAAAAATAGAAGAATTGAAAATTTGATGTAGATGATTATGGAGTAAATTTGAGTAATATGGCTTTGTAAGGTGATGAGAGGAAACAAGGCTTTGTTAAATGATTTTAAGGAGAGTTTTTAGAGGCGAATTATGTGAAGAAAAGGGGGAAAACAAGAACAGTAGGGTTGTGAACAGGCTGGAAACAGGGGTCTCTTTGCGTTTAAGCTAGTATTGCTTGGCCTATCAAAAGCTTGTTATTTTCTGTGGGTAGATATATCCATGAGCTGTCTTTGAAATTCCTTTTGAATCCCTTCATTCTGAGTTGTGTGGAAAAATCTAAGGTCGTTTTGCCGAGACTGCACATGATAGACCCGAGCTATGCACAATTGTGTTTCAGATCAATTTTAGGGGTCGTCTTTTGGTAATTGGGTTTTGCACTATGAATAAAAGTGTTGTAGGACTTCCTAAGATTTTCATATTGTGGTCTTATAGCTCAATTGGAGGTCGGGAGTGAAAGATATGGATTTTCTAAACTAGACCTTCAAATGGTAATATGAGGGAGGAAAGAAATCGTGACATTTGGAAATATTATTAGGAGTTTCTATATAATTATGGATATTGCAAAGAACTTACAGAGTTTAGTGGATTCAACAACTTTGATTATGTATAGAAGCTCACATGGGTTGGAAAACTGAGTTACATGGGCATGAGAATGAAATTTGAGAAGTAGGGAGAGTAATGAATCAAGATCAGTGTCTATCAGGCCAAACTAGGGTTATATGAGCTTTCATAAATCTCACAACACCCCTCTCGGCATTAAAAATTTTATTATTTATTTCAAAAACATCAAAAACCCATATTCTATTTATATCTATTAAAGTCCTTTCATTATCACCTCAATTATTTCATTTTAGTCTATTTTGCTCCAATTTATTTTACGTCAAGTTCAATGACCCTAACTTATTTATGTTTCAAAATCATTTTAGTATAAATTATCTTATATTGAATTATTTAAATTTTGGATGCCTTTTTATTAATCAATTTCCATAAAGTTACAAATTATAGGAGTGAAAGTTGTTTGCTAACTGCATTTACCTACCACTATATTTCGTATGCAGAAATGGGGCCTCGTCTATCGTTTCCCATTGTGCATAAGTATTATCAAGTGAGATTGCATTTTAAGGACTTCAAATATGTTCATTGCCTACATCTTTCGAAATCAGCACGTATTAATCAAAATTATAATATTTTGGTAAGTACATCCATGAATCAGTTTAATAAGTGATTTGTCACATAATTAGTGACCCCATTAGTTATCAGTTACAGGGCATTGCCCTTAAGTTATCCATGTGGCTCTAGGCTAGGTCATCCAATAGGCTTGGCAGGTGTATACCTATTCATAGATCGTAATAGTATCAAGGGGTTCACTAATAGATAATAACTAGCAATGCAGATTTACATTTATGTCATTCACTGTTTTAACTCAAAATGAATTGCCAAGCAGACGCCCAACTAATTTACGCAGAGATCTTTTAATAATACAGGAATACATATACTGAGCTTCGGCTCCTAGTTCGAAATGCTTTTTATGTTTTGTTTTAGGCAAATGCTCAGTGAATCGCCTTCATGCTAGTAAATCAGCTGAAAAAAATAAGTTAAGCAAGGGAATCTAGATGGATTAACAGTGACATAGTGCATGCATATTTTGAAGCTGTATTTTGAAATTTTCTATGGACAGAGGTGTAGATTATGTGGTGAATTGTTTTACTATGGTGTATGAACCTTATGTTGGTTAACAGTTAACTGTATATGGTTTGATCATGTATGAATATGTATGGTTAAAGCTATGCTTAACTGTGTTATTTCTAGTACACATGTTTTAAGCCTTGTTATTTTGGATGGCAATAATGCCCCAATCATTGGGTTTATCAATTGTAAGTGAGGGAATCATAATTGTGATTGCAAACAGTGAAACATGCTTAATTAGGGGGCATTACAGAGTTCGAGGTGTGTGTAGATGATTTTGAGGTTGGTTCCCTTGTAGTTCCCTCTTCCTTAAACTCTACTTCCTCAGGATCTTCTTCTGGGTTCTTCCTCAGGGTCTTCTTCAAGGTCTTCCCCCTCCACTATAGGATCACTCCCCTCTACAGTCTCTTCCTCACTAAAGGATTTGGGTTTTGTGGTGGTGGAACTATCAGTATCATCCTCAACCGGGGGTGGTGGGGTATCATCATAGGTTGAACAGTAGGGGGCTAATCGTATAGGCCTTCATCATGTAGCCCTTCAACTAGCTCTAGTAGGTCCATCCTAATAGACTCCTAATCACATAAGTAACACCTCCTCATGCCATCATGCACTTGATTCTTAGGGTGAAACTTATTCATTTGGTAGTGCGACTACGGGTCACCTCGAAGGGTAAAAAGGAATAAGAGGGATTGGGTCTCTCAAAATCTCAGGCAACTATTTGGCACCTGGTCTAGGTACTTATATATGACCGCTTCAACTCGTTGAGAGTAGTAAGCTATGCTATCTTCAGGTTACTTTTCTACACTTTGGTGGAAAAAGAGACACCCCAGGCGGTGACAATGTTAAGTAACGTTCATCTTCCTGCGAAGTACCCAAAGAATTTATAAGTGCATAATGCAACTTAAGGATACATGCAACCCTACCATCTAACCCACGTTCACACTCCGGTGTTCCTATGCTTATAAGACTTTTAAGATTTCGCCTCAGGATGTAGTACCATAAGGAAACTATTAGGTTGAGCCTAAAGCTCTAATACCACTCTATGACGCCTAAAAAATTCTAATTCATTTTTTTGTTTCTAATACTTAGCCCATTTAACACGACGACAGTATCCTACTAGGCATCACTATTGTATTTCATAATGAAATACAACGCAAAAGGTAATTAATCGGAATAAAAAAAGAGTATAAACCAAATTAAAGTCAAGGTCCAGATCTAGTGTAAACTACAACTTCAACATTATTGAATGCAAATAAAAATTTAATCTAAACATTTGTGTCACCTTGCTTATATCCCATCCCTATGCAGCACATCAGTACCTGAGAATGAAGCATTTCAAACAGTGAGATAGAGCTCAATAATGTCTGCCCCTAACTGTAAAACACCAACTTAAATTCTTTCCAAATATTTAAGGATGAGGGGGAATGTTTAAATGGTTCAAAAATGATCCCAACCAGTTTAAGATCTTTAAACTCCAACATTAGCCATTATTCAAAATCAAACACATCAATTTCACTGGCGAGTGACCCAACTAGAGGGTCTCATGGCCTTCCGCTGAATAATCTTATGGGTTACCAGAACCCATCTTGGCATACAGCCATTTATAATGACACATACCTGAAAGCCGCATGCTATAACCCAAGGAGACTAACTTATCTCAATATCAAGGTAAACCTATCCAGATCTCAGGAGGCACCCTTCTGCAAACGCGTCTTAGTTTCTCACTTTAGGATTAGTATATTGTGAGTAATCTTCTTGGCTTCTTGAGAGACCAACTAATGTCAAACAATATTTTATTACTTAATAAAACCACTTAAAACATGAACAGTTCAAGTAAAACATTCAATCATAACAAGATGTTCCACATTCATAAAATCATAGAATCGTAAGTTGTAATTCATGGTTTACATATAAAGTCCCCATGGCATACAACGTCACATAACAATTCATAAACATCCAAAATCATTTCAAAAGAGCAACCAAGAGAAATTGGAGGATAGACATTACCTCAAAGAACCATAGGTGCCTGGCTTGAGCTCGAACTAAACTATTGGGCCTGAACGATAAAATTAAAGCATCATAACATGGACTAACCCAAGTGAATTCGTACACCTAAAACTATTCTTTTTCAACCTAAGAGTCAACCATGCCACTGGAACAACTTAAGGGGACCAACATCCCCAGATTATGATTTTCATGAACCCATATCACTTTTTGAAACTCAAATACCTAAGAAAAACAATTAATGTAAGTGAACCCCATCACGGCTTTAGGGCAGTTTCAGGTGAGGATTCTATCCTAATTCATAGAAGCCATATCTCCAGCTACAAACCTCTTGTGGAGGTATTTAAGCACATTGTAGAAAAATATTTGTGTCTACTACAACTTTTATTTTAATCACATTCCCAAAAATCTACAAAGACTACATGAAAGCATCACTTCTTTCCACACAGTTCGTTTCGGTCCAAATTTACACAGTCTCAGGAGAAAATTTATTTCTCCCTCATTTTATGCCCAAACTTCATTATTTATAATTCCTATGAAAATAGACTCATAGATCTGCATTCATGAAGTTTTTTGCAATTTATAAGACAGCACAGAAAAGCGGTTTAATCGATAAAGTTGGTGCATTGCAGGACAATTTTTGGTACTAACTAACCAAAATCCCATGCATGAAATCACGTGTTACACATAAGCAAACTCACCCAAATCAATCCAAAACAACTCCTAATCATCAATAACAACTACAAATTACTAAAACCTATCCAATCCCACTTTGAAGAAAGGTTTTGAGGAGAAAGTTTTCTACTCACCTTGAATATGAAAGTGGGAGGTGAGATGCTTGTTTGTATGCTTTCAAATCATCCCAAAATATGAGTATTATATTGTAATAATGAAAGAGAAGTACTTAGGGTCTACAAACTGAGTGAATTTACTGTAAAAATCCATTCTTAAAAACATGCAAAAGCTAAACTTTTTCACCTAAAGAAAGTCAAGGAGGAAGGAAGGCTTGGTGGCCTTGCTAGGCAGCATAGCGGCGGGTTGGTGGTGGTGGCTGGTAGCTAATGGAGAAATAGTGGTGGCTAAAACGGGAGAGGGGTTAGTGGTGCTAAGGTTGTGGGTTGAGATAGATGTGTGAGATAACGGTTGAATTTGGGGGAGGGGGCTTGTGCCTTCAAGTATAAGGGATGCTGATTTGTGTGTGTGTGTGTGTGTGTCACGACTGATGCTTAAGAAGGGGACAAAGGTTATCGAGCTAAAGTTTGAAATTTTTTAATATTAGAGGATATACATACATAAATACATACATATATATATATATATATATGTATATACACACACACAGACACATATATATTTATATATACATACATACATATATATATATATAAATATATATGTATGTACGTATGTATGTATGTATGTATGTATGTATGTATGTATGTATATATTAATCTAACTACAAAATACCTCAAAATTAAAATCGTCAAAAATTAAACTTTTTAAAGAAAACTCTACTTAATAAAACTTAAATTTCTCAAATAAAATTTATATTTCGAAAATCAAAAATTTTATTTCATAAATTATTAATTTTGATTTAAATTCGAAATTAATAATTTTTGGTCAACAACTTGGATTGGACATAATAATGAAAGATGGGTTCGGTCCTAAATTCTACGTATTGAAGGTCTGTTCTGAGATATTTCCTAAAGCAACTAAGAATCATCCTAACCCTTTTTTAAGGATTATAAATTTAAATTTTTGGGGTTTTACATCCCCACCCCGAAGCCAACCCTTTAATAAGGGAGCCCACTTCCTTCATTTAGAACTACAGTTGATCCTCCCTTTACCCCACTAAACAACGAAACTCCACAAAAAAGCCTACTTCCATAAAATAGACCTAATCCTACTCCTTTGGGAACTTGAAGGTGTTTTAAGTGTCAAGAATTTGGGCACATGGCTATAGATTGCCTAAACCGTAAGGTCATTACTTTGGGCAAACGGGATGCAGTAAAGGAGGAAAAGAATGAGGAGGAAAAGGAAGTTTATCTCGCGAAGAAACAAGAGGAGAATCAGGAAGAAGTTGAGGAGGGAGATGATAAGGGAGAATTGCCTATTTTAAGAGGTGCTTTAAGTGGTCTAAAATATGATAATGATGAGTGAAGTGAGAACATATTTGCAAGGCCCTAGGGAAAGTATGCTCTTGGATTATTGATGTTAGAAGATGTGATAATGTTGTTTCACTTAGCATGGTGGAGAAATTTAATCTCCATGCTTCTGCCCATCCACACCCCTATAATATTCAATGGCTAAATCAAGGCAAAGGGTTACAAGTGAACTCTAGATGCTTGATTTCTTTCTATATTGGAAAGAACCATAAAGATAAGTTATGGTTTGACATGATCCCTATGGATGCATGCCATATTTTGCTTGGAAGACCATGGACGTTTGACAAAAAGGCTATGCATGACGGTTATCAGAACACTTGCACATGTTCTAAAGGAGGGAAAAAGATTTCCTTAGTCCCTTTACCCCCATCCCAACTCTACAAAAGCAAACCACAAAAGAACCAGGAGCATTTAGACCTTTTTCTTACTTGTAGTGAACCATTGTTTAAAGCTCCTTGTCATGAATTTAGAGCTTTTAAGGAATGCATTCTTGCTGTTCAAGATAAGTTCGAAGGTTCACCCCTAAGCCATCCTTTAACCATCTGAATTCTTAAACGTTTTACCATCTTTTTCCTAATATTAATATTACAATAAATTATAGATACCCGATAACTAGACTTGAGAATATGCTGGATGAACTACATGGCTTAAGGGTGTTTTCCAAGGTTGACTTAAGGAGTGGTTACTACCAGATTCGAATCAGAGAAGGTAATGAATGGAAGACAGCTTTTCAAACCAAAAAAGGCTTATTTCAGTGGCTAGTCATATTTCAGCCTGGAGATCTCGTTGGACCCATGAAGAAAGTGTTCATTACAATGCTTATAAGGTTGATTTGACTGGTGACTATGGCGTATTAGCCACTTTCAATGTGGTAGATTTAAGTCCATACTTGGAAGATAATTATCTAGCAGTTTTGAAGGAGAATTCTCTTGAACAAGGAGAGGATGATGGAGGTCCATCAATGCAGCATGATGGTCCTAGCATTGCAAGGATCAAAATCAGAGCTACTTGGGTTAGAGACTATAAGTAAGCCTTGTTTTGTACATGGCCTCCATAAGGTGGATGACCAACATTTTTGCTTAGTATGATACTTCTGGAAGTTAGATACTAAGGCATGTAAAGAAGTTCAAGGTAAATCAAGCGCAAGTTGAAGATTTAAGCACATTTTGTTAACTGTGCCAAATTAGTGCCTTATCTAACTAGGTTTGGTTTGTTAGGTGCTTTAAGGACCTTAACCCTGATTTAGCCTTGATTTCTTTATAAGGGGGGTTTGAAAACATCCTCACGATTGCCCCCAAGCCCGGAAACCAAGTGAAGGGCAGTAAGAGAAGGGACACAGGGCTGCACCAAAACCGAGCAAAAATAGGTTTTTTGAGCCCGATTACTTCACCAATAGGTTTTCCCTCTTAGGATTTGCTATAGCTATTTCCTTGCTTAGTTGGATACATAAGATAGCTAGAAACATCCCAATTCTCTTCTTAATGCCTATGTAACGAATGTAACCACTAGAATGGAATGGAGAAGACCTCGAGCTCAATTTGGATGGCTAGTCGTAAATGGGGAGGGCTAGCAACCTTTTTCTCTCTCCTTCATGTGCAAGAAAGTCCTTTAAGCGAACTAAGATGATGAAGGTTGAGTTTAGTCATTAGTATTTTGATTTACTAGACTCATTGTTTGTAATTAGCTTAATTCAGCATGCTTCCTAAATTTTGCTAACTTAAGCTAGTTTAGAGGTTTCCTAAGTAAGAAGAAGCCTCGTCCCTCCCTAGGCATCAAGGGATGGATGTGTATGAGGGGTTTTGGAAGATCATTTTGTAACTAATGTTGAATATTGAATCAAGAATGTTGAGCTTTGCTCCTTAGAATGTTTTAAGCACTGTACTTGCTTATCCTTGCTTAGGCCGAGCAAGGTGGTGATAAAGTGAGTATCAATCCTTATTTAGGTGGTGCTTCTGCATCTCAAATGAGATTAAGGGCCTAAGCTTGTTCTTAGTTGTGATTCTGTATCTAAGAACAAGTTCAGTTTTGTTTAATCCTTCCCTCTCTTGATTCGATTCACCTGAACTCTAGCTAAAGTTCAGTTTGTTCTTACCCAACTTGGACTCAATCTTAAGTGCAAGTTGAGTTCTTGTATACATCTATTAGCTTTGGTATCAGAGCTAAGTTTCTCCTTGGATTTGAAACCATCCCCCAAATGTTTTAAATTTCCCAAACACACACGCTAAACATAAACTAAAACACATGCCCCGTTTGAATTCAAATTCAGCCACAAGTGCAAGTATGACTTTAGAAGAGAAATATGATTTGTTGATGCGAAGTTATCAAGCTATTTAATCTTCTAATCAAGAGCTCAAGGAATCTAATCAATAGTAGAAGAATAAAAAAGAGTACTTGAAGAGTGAATTGGGAAAAGCAATGAAACAGAAGAAGAAAGCTATAGCTAGCCTAACCGGTATTATTCGTGGTGATGGGGATGAAGAAGTAAGCAATCCGTTGAGTTCTTTAAGTAAGGGTGAGCCTCCAAGAAGGGCATGATGGGAGCATATAGCTAGCTAGTTATAATGGTTTTAGAGTTAAAACTCCAAAGTTTGAAGGCAAGTTAGACCGGATGAGTTTTTGCAGTGGATACATACCACTTAAAGGATCTTTGATTACAAAGAGGTCCATGAGGACAAGAAGGTGAAATTAGTAGCCCTTAGACTCAGAAAGTATGCTTCACATTGGTGGACAAATTTGTATGCTAAAAGAGTAAGAAACCAAAAGGAGAAGATCAGAATATGGGAAAAGATGAAATCCAAGCTCAAATCTCAATTCTTACCCACCTCCTACGTACAAGACAATTACTCCCAATGACACAACCTAACTCAATGAAGCATGAGTGTTGAGGAGTACACAAGGGAGTTTGAAAAACTCCTAATCAAGTGTGATATTCAAGACTCTAAAGATCAAACTATAGTTAGGTACTTAAGAGCCCTTGATCCTAAGTATGCAAATGTCATCGCATATCAGCAATACTCAACGTTCGGTGCAGTTTGGGTCTTAGCTCAAAAGATTGAACAACAAAGGAAAGCCAAGCATTTCAAACATGATTTTCTAAGATCCCCACCCCCAAAGCCAACTCCTTAATAAGGGGAGCCCAATTCCTTCACCCAAACGTATGGTTGATCCTCCCTTTACCCCACCAAAAAACCAAACTCCACAAAAAAGCCAACCTCGACCAAATAGACCTAATCCTACTCCTTTAGGCACTAGAAGGTGTTTATTTGGTGAAAGAACAAGAGGAGAATCAGGAAGAAGTTGAGGGGGGAGCTAATGAAGTAGAAGTGCTTGTTTTGAGAAGAGCTTTAAGTGGTCTAAAAGGAGCTCAAGATGAGCAAAGAGAGAATATATTTCATTCCAAATGCATAGTGCAAGTGAAAGTGTTCTCTTTGATTATTGATTAGAAGCTATGACAATGTTGTTTCACTTAGCATGGTGGAGAAATTTAATCTCCATGCTTCTACCCATCCACACCCCTATAATATCCAATGGCTTAATCAAGGCAAAGGGTTACCAGTGAACTCTAGATGCCTGATGTCTTTCTCCATTGGAAAGAACTATTAAGATGATTAATGGTGTGACGTGATTCCCATGGATGCATGCCATATTTTGCTCGAAAGACCATGGACATTTGATGGAAAATTTATGCATGACGGTTATCAAAACACTTACAGATGTTCCAAATGATGGAAAAAGATTACCATAGTCCCTTTACCCCCTTCCCAACTCTACAAAAGCAAACCACAAAACAACCATGATCATTCGGATGTTTTTCTCACTTGCAGTGAACCATTATTTAAAGCTCGTTATCATGAACTTAGGGCTTTTAAGGAATGAATTCTTATTAGTCAATACGAGTCCAAAGGTTCACTCCCAAGCCATCCATTAGCCATCTCAATCCTTAAACATTTTTACCATCTTTTTCCAGATAAGAAGATTACAATCAAGTGTAGGTACCCCATACCTACACTTGAGGGTATGCTTGATGAATTACATGGCTCAAAGGTGTTTTCCAAGATTGATTTAAGGAGTGGCTACTACCAAATTTAAACTAGAGAAGGTGATGAATGGAAGACAGCTTTTAAGACCAAAAGAGGCTTATTTGAATAGTTGGTCATATTTTAGCTTGGATATCTCATTTGGATTCACGAAGAAAGTGTTAATGACAATGCTTATAAGGTTGATTTACATAACATGTATGTCGTATCAGCCACACTCAACTTGGCAGATTTAAGTCCATACTTGAAACATTATTATCTAACAGATTTGAGGGTAAATTCTCTTCGAGAAGGAGAGGATAATGGAGGTCCATCAATGCAACATGATTTAGGCCCCTAAGTCAGTCACGGAAGTCTAAGTTTGGGAGCCAAAGTCCAAGAGATGGTCCTAGCATTGCAAGGATCAAAATAAGACCTACCACTGTTAGAGACCATACATAAACTCGATTTTGTGCATGTTATTTCTTAAGCCTCCATGAGGTTTAAGACCAAATGTTTTGCCTAGTATGATACTTAAGGAAGTTAGTTGCCAAGGTATGCAAACAAGTTCAATTTAAATCAAGCGCAAGTTAAAGATTTAAGCACATTTTGTTAACTATGCCAGGTTAGGGCCTTATCTAGCCCGGTTTGGCTTGTTAGGTGCTTAAAGCCCCTTCAACCTAATTTAGCCTTGATTTGTTAGTAAGGGAGGTTTGTACACATCTTGAGGATTCCCCCCAAGCAAGGAAACCTAGTAAAGGTTAGCAAGAGAAGGGACACATGGCTTCACAAAAACTGAGTGAAAATCGACTCTTTGCGCCCAGTTACTTCACCAAGAGATTTCCCTCTTCGGAGGGTTTGCTATAGCTGTTTTCTTGTCTTGTTGGATACCTAGGACAACTGGAAACATCCTCATGGTCTCCTTAATGCCTAAGTGATGCATGTAACCACTAGAATGCAAGGGAGAAGACACCAAACTCAATCTGGATGGCCAGGCGCAACAGGGAAGGGGAAGCATCCTTTTTTTTCTCTCTCCTCCATGTGTAAGAAGTTCCTTTAAGCAAATTAACATGATCAAGTTTGAGTTTAGTCATTAGTATTTTGATGTACTGGACTCATTGTTTGTAATTAGCTTAAGTCAGCATGCTTTGTAAATTTTATTAACTTAAACTAGTTTAAAGGTTTGCTAAGCAATAGAAAACCGTATCCCTTTTGATGCATCAAGGGATGGACATGTACAAGGGGTTTTAGAAGCTCATTTTGTAATCATCTTTGAGTATTGAATCAAGAAAGATGAACTTTGCTCCTTTGAATTTTTTAAACACTTTACTTGCTTATCCTTGATTAGGCCGAGCTAGATGGTTATCAAGTGAGTCTTAATCATTATTTAGGTGGTGTTTCTGTATCTAAAATGAGATTAAAGGCCCTAAGCTTGGTCTTAGTGGCGATTATGTATGTAAGAACATGGTTAGTTTCATTTAATCCTTCGCTACCTTCATTCGGATTCACCTGAACTCTAGCTAAAGTTTAGTTTGCTCTTAGCCAACTTGCATTTAATCTTAAGTGTGAGTTGAGTTCTTGTATGCATCCATCAACTTTGGTATTAGAGCTAAGTTTCTCCTTGGCTTTGAAACTAGCTGAAGAAAATGTCATGCCTACACAAGTCCAAGTGAACTCACAAATCCTTCCTGGTGCTCACACGCTACAACAAAGGGGACTTGGTCCATGTACTGATTTGGAGCTTCAACTCCAACCTCATCATAAGCCTTTAAGATGTGTTACTCTCCTATTTTGGGAAGGTCAAGAGGCCTTCTAAGAGGTTTAATTATGAAAATGAGGTTAAACTGACGACAAGAATAATTTCAGCTCAAAACAATAGCGTGCTCCCAAACTGCCCAAAAGCCAGCGCACATACTCGGTTTTGCAAGCTTGATTACTCAAGCTTAATTTGGATTTAAGAGGCTGAAAATCCACTTTTTGCAACCCTTACTATGTCAGATTTAAGGACATATAAGGAGTTCTAGGTTAGGTCATTGGGTAATAGCATTGGAGCCATTTTTCAGATGTTACAGAAACTGTCCCAGCCTGCACATGCTGCACCGTTTGGCCTATATCTCCCAAATGGTAGCTCCAACGTTCTTCCAACTTGAGCCACCTAAAATCTTACTTCCTAAGATTTCTAGCAAGGCTTGTTTCACCCAATTTGAGCAAGAAACCTAGGAGATATAGCTATTTGAAGTTGACAATTGTAATCTCAAAAGTTGCTGACAAAAAGCATAAAGCACTTTTCAGGTTTTTACATTGCTTTTTTGTTCCCTCTTACTTTATGTACGTGTATGGCCCCTTTCCCCTTTCTTTCAGCTTGTTAAAGGCTCTCATTATATAAGGGAGGCCTTAGGTTATAAAGAATCAGATTTTAATATGTGAAAAGAGCTCAAAGCTTTCTCTCTCAAAAATCTAATTTCTCTTTATCCTTGTTTGTAAGGTGGTGAGTAGGAACATTTATAGAAGTGTTGGCGGCTAAGCCTTTAGGCATTTCTTGGTGGTTCCTTAGTCTTAGTGGGTGGCTTAGCCTTTAAACCAAGTCATATCTTGTGCACAAGGGAAATTTGCAACTAAATTCAGGCAAGTTACATCCGACCCATCTAGTTCACGCTCCATTTGATATTAGAGTTAATCCAGGTTGGTGTTCTTGAATTTATACCACATTTCTTTACTTTAGTTTCGTCCTTGTCAAGCTTTGTTTCTTTCACCCTTGTTATGAAAACCATGGTGAATCTACCACTCTCTCTCTCTAGCTTGAGTAATCCCACTTCTCCTTTCAAAACAACCTTGACCAAACACTTTCTTAGATCCTCAACTCTTAACCCACATTTAATTTCCCCAAAACCCCCTCTCTTACTCCTCAAGAACCCCTCAAAATAGCACAAACACAAACCCCAACCAAAACCCCTCAAAAATCTTCAAACCACAAAACTGTGCAAACCTGGCCAGAACTTAGGCACGACCACCCCGTGCCCCTGAGCACGACCGTGCGTCCCTTCCCCAGTCTATTTTTGCACTGTGCTTTCCCTAGCACGACCGTGCCCTCTTCTTTCCGAGCCTTAACCTCTTCTCTCCTCCTTTCCAAATTCCACCATGTCTAATGAAGAAAACCCCTCTATGGACTCTCCCCAACCGGCAAGGGTACTAAGAGGTGTGAGCCTAGAAATGGCTCATATCATGAGACAACATAATGCCATTCTAGGATTATAACAAAGTGTGAGGCAAATTACTAGGTTACTTGAGCAATGACCACCCAATTTATGGCCCTCCAAGGAGGCCGAAGAGCTCAAGAGCGAAGTGATCATGGGGATGAACAACGCTTCTCTAGTGACTCAAGTATGGGAAGCAATCCAAGAAGGAGAGGTAGAAGACCTCCTATGGACGACTTTAGAGATATCAAGGTAGAACCTCCAGAGTTCAATGGCAACTTGAACCCTGATGAGTACATTGAATGGGTTCAAGCCATGGACCGAATCTTTGAGGCCAAGGGCTATAATGATGAAAACAGTTTCAAGGTTGCTAGCCTTAAACTCACAAGGTATGCTTCCTTGTGGTTTGAAGACATCAAGAAGCAAAGGGCTAGAGAAGGCAAGAGAAAGATCAAATCATGGGGGAAACTTAAGATTCTCATGAAGAAGAGGTTCCTTCCCGAAAGCTACAAGCAAGACATCTACAACCGACTCTTCTCATTCAAGAAAAACAACATGAGTGTGGGTGAGTATATAAGGGAATTTGAGCAACCCCTCTTGAGGGGAGGTATCCATGAACCCTAAGAGGAAACCATGGCTCGGTTTCTCAATGGGCTAAACCCTGTCATTGCTAGAAAGGTGGAACTTTAATCTTATTTCATCTTGGATGATGTCTTCAAGTTAGCCCTCAAGGTTGAAAAGCGAAGAAAGGAAAAAAAAGTCTTCACTAAGCCTTTTGCCAAGGACCAAGTAAGTTTAAGGCCTTCATTCAAGCCCTTTTCTGACCCAAAACCCGAAGGCACCTCACGGGCTAACAAGGGTAACGCTGTGGCTCTTCCTTCTCCAAAGGAATTGCCTAAGAAGCTTGAAGGCAAGAAGTGTTTTAAGTGTCAAGGATATGGTCATTTCCAATATGATTGCCCAAGCCAAAAGGTCATGACGATGCAAGAAGTTGAAGAAGTTGATGCCATGATGATGGAAGTGCAGGATGAAGCCAATGGGGCAGAGTCAGACCCCATGGAAGAAGAGACTTCACTTGATGCCGATGAAGGTGAGCTACTTGTCTTAAGGAGGTTACTACATACCCAAGAAACCCCTTATGACAAGGCTCAAAGGGAAATGATCTTTCACTCTCGGTGTACCATCCAAGACAAGGTGTGCAACTTGATCATCGATGGAGGGAGTTACACTAACATGGTCTCCACTATTCTGATTGCGAAGCTTGACATTCCTACTATTCCTCAACCCAAGCCTTATTCTTTAAAGGGGCTCAATGATGGCGGCAACAATAAGGTAACCAGACAAGCCTTTATCTCCTTTTCAATTGGAAAGAAGTATAGGGATGATGTCCTCTGTGATGTGGTACCCATGAGTGCTTGTCATTTTCTTTTGAGTCGACCTATTTGATAGGCATGTTATGCATGATGGTTTCAAGAACACATATTCTTCTATTACTGACAAGGAAAAGATTGTTCTGAACCCACTACCTCCTAACCAAGTCCACAAAATTAAGCCCAGGGTGGGAAGTGAGAAAAAGAGAGACCTTCTCATGTTGAGTGAAACACGGGTTGACAGAGCTTTAGGTAAGGGTAAGCAAGTTTTAGCTTTACTCATGCTTGAAAGCAACAAAAGTGAGGAAGTGACTCCCTTACACCCTATGATCCGCCCCCTCATTTCCCAATATCAAGATGTCTTTTGACAAGATTTACCCCCCGACCTCCCACCAATCCCAGGCATTGAGCATGAAATTGACCTCATTCCCGGTGCCCTACTTTCCAACAAAGCGGCCTATAGATGTCACCCTCAAGAGACTAAAGTGCTTCAAAGACAAGTTGATGAATTGTTGGCTAGAGGTTATGTGAGAGAGAGCATGAGTCCTTGCTCAGTCCCGGCTTTATTTATGCCCAAGAAGGATGGGTCATACCGCATGTGTATGGATAGTAGAACTATAAACAACATCACTATCAAGTATAGGTATCCCATACTTAGGCTTGATGACATGCTTAATGAACTCCATGGCCGCTCCATCTTCTCCAAAATTGATTTAAGGAGTGGATATCACCAAATCCGCATGAGGGAAGGCGATGAATGGAAAATAGCATTCAAGACCAAGGGAGGGCCTTATGAGTGGTTAGCGATGGCTTTCGGCCTCTCTAATGCCCCTAGTACATTTACGAGATTGAGGAATGAGGTTTTGATGCCTTTTCTTGAGAAAGTTGTGGTGGTCTACTTTGATGATATCCTTGTTTATTCAAAGAGTTAAGAAGATCATCTACATCACTTGGAAGAAGTATTCAAGGTTCTAAGAGCTCAAAGGCTCTTTGGCAAGCTAGAGAGGCGTAAGTTCTTTGCACCCCAAGTCACCTTTTTTGGGTGTGTTGTTTCTAAGCATGGAATCTCCATGGACCAAGGCAAAGTGGAAGCTATCAAGTCATGGCTAACTCCCACCACCATCACCGAAGCTGGGAGTTTCCATGGCTTGACATCTTTTTATAGGAGATTCATTAAGGGGTTTAGCACCCTCATGGCTCCCATCACCGAATGCATGACGAAAGGTTCATTTGAGTGGACCAAGGCCGCCCATGATGCCATTGAGAAACCCAAGTCCCAGCTAAGTGAGGCCCCGGTGCTAGCCCTTCCCAAATTTGAAAAAATCTTTGAGGTTGATTGTGATGCAAGTGGAGTGGATATATGGGCTGTCCTTATGCAAGATCAACGCCCCATTGCCTATTTTAGTGAGAAGCTCAATGGTTCAAGGAAGAACTACTCCACTTACAACAAGGAGTTCTATGCATTGGTAAGAGCTCTTGATCATTGGTCTTATTACTTGAGGACGAGGCAATTTGTCCTTCACTCAGATCATGAGGCCTTAAAGTACTTGAATAGCCAAAATAAGGTCAATCCAAGACATGCTAAATGGGTTGAGTTCTTGCAAAGCTTTTCCTTTGTGGCGAAACATAAGAAGGGGAGCACTAATGTTGTGGTGGCTGCACTATCAAGGCGGCATTCTCTCTTGGCCGTGATGGAAGCAATGGTTCTAGGCTTCCAATTTATCTAAGAGCTCTACCAGGAAGATGAAGATTTCAAGCACTATCTCCATGAATAAGAACGTCACAAGCATAGCCCCTACACTGTCCAAGAGGGCTTCTTATTCAAAGGCAACAAGTTATGTGTTCCAAAGGGTCCAATTCGAAAGCTTCTTGTTAAGGAGGTTCATAGAGGAGGTCTAGCCGGTCACTTTGGGATCAACAAGACTATTGATATGCTCAAAGAACATTTTTATTGGCCAAGAATGGGTGGTGATGTTCATAAAGTGGTTTCCAAGTGTTCTCTATGTCAAAAGGCCAAAAGTCAATTCCACCAAGGGTTATACAGTCCATTGCCCGTGACTAATGGTCCTTCGGAAGATGTGAGCATGGATTTCATTGTTGCCCTTCCTAGAACTCGAAGGGGTAAAGATGCTATTATGGTGGTGGTGCACCATTTCTTAAACATGGCTCACTTCATTCCTTGTGAGAAGACCGATGATGCCTCTCACATAGCCCATCTCTACTTCAAGGAAGTTGTTAAGCTACATAGCATTCCTAAGAGCATTGTGTCCGATCGAGATACAAAGTTTCTTAGTCATTTTTTTAGATGCTCATGGAGGGTCCTTAATACTAAACTCTTGTATAGTACCTCCTACCACCCTCAAACCGATGCCCAAACCGAAGTAACCAACAAAACCCTTACTACTTTACTTCAGAGTTTAGTGAGTGAGAGCATCAAGGAGTGGGACCTATAGCTTCCACGCACTGAGTTTGCATACAATCGAACTCCTAGCTTAGCTACTTCCCATTCTCCTTTTGAGTCTTGCTATGGAATCAACCCTCTAAGTCCTCTAGAACTCATACCACTTCCACTTGAGTCTAGAGTGAACTACGAGGCCGAGGCGAGGGCCAAAGAGATGAAGAAGCTTCACTAATAAATTAGGGCCAAGATTGAGACAACAAACGAGATGTATAAAGCTAGGGCCAACAAGCACCGCAAGGCCATTACCTTCAAGCCCGGAGACTTGGTGTGGATACACTTGAGAAAGAAGAGGTTCCCCTCTAGGAGAAAGAACAAACTCATGCGAAGGAGTGATGGTCCTTTAAAGGTCCTCAAAAAGTTGAATGATAATGATTACAAGTTAGAGCTACCCGGAGACATGGGTGTATCTTCTACATTCAATATGGGTGATCTCACACTCTATCTTGAGGATGAAGAAGACGGTGATGATTTGAGGGAAAATCATATTCAAGAAGGGGAGGATGAAGCAAATTTCATTCCTACACAAGTCCAAGTGAACTCACAAATCTTTCTTAGTGCTCACAAGCTACAACAAAGGGGACTTGGTTCACGTACTGATTTGGAGCTTTAATTCTAACCTCATCCTAAGCCTTTAAGATGTGTTACTCTCCTATTTTGGGAAGGTCAAGAGGCCTTCTATGAGGTTAAATCGATGGCAAGAATAAGTTGAGCTCAAAACAATAGCGTGCTCCCAAACTGCCTAAAAGCCAGCGCACATACCTGATTTTGCAAGCTTGATTACCCAAGCTTAATTTGGATTTAAGAGGCTAAAAATACACTTTTTGGAACCCTTAATATGTCAGAGTTAAGGAAATATAAAGAGTTCTAGGTTAGGTCATGGGCTAATAAGTCAATTGGAGCCATTTTTCAGATGTTGCAGAAACTGTCACAGCCTGCACATGCTGCACCATTTGGCCTTTATCTCCCAAACGGTAGCTCCAAAGTTCTGCAACTTGAGCCACTAGAAATATGACTTCCTAAGCTTTCTAGCAAGGCTTTTTTCACCCAATTGGAGTGAGAAACCTAGGAGGTATAGCTATTTGAAGTTGACAATTGTAATCTAAAAAGATGCTGACAAAAAGCATAAAGCACTTTTCAGCTTTTTACATTGCTTTTTGGTTCCCTCTTGCTTTGTAGACGTGTATGGCCCCTTTCCCCATTTCTTTCAGCTTATCAAAGGCTCTCAATATATAAGGGAGGCCATAGGTTGTAAAGAATCAGATTTGGATATATGAAAAGAGCTCAAAGCTTTCTCTCTCAAAAATCTCATTTCTCTTTATCCTTGTTTCTAAGGTGGTGAGTCTTGAGTAGAACTTTTATAGAAGTGCTGGTGGCTAAGCCTTTAGGCATTTCTTGGTGGTTCCTTAGTCTTGGTGGGTGCCTTAGCCTTCAAACCATGTCATATATTGTGCACAAGGGAAATTTGCAACTAAACTCAAGCAAGTTACATCCGGCCCATCTAGTTCATGCTCCACCAGCCCTCACACATTCTAAATCAATCAAACACACACCCTAAACACAAAGTGAAACACAAACCCATTTGAATTCAGATTCAGCTATGGGTGCAAGGATGACTGTAAAGAGAAATTTGATGCGTTGATGCGAAGTTATCAAACTATTTCATGTTCTAGTCAAGAGCTCAAGGACCATAATCAGGAATCAAAATGAGTACTTGAAGCATCAATTCGGTGAAGCAATAAAACAAAAAAAAGCAGCTCTAGCTATCGCAATCGGTACTATTCGCGGTGTTAAGGATGAAGAAGCAACCAGAGTTGAAATTCCGGAGTATGAAGGGAAGTTTAGACCCAGATGAGTTTTTGGAGTGCATGCATATCGTTTAAAGGATCATTGATTACAAACAGGTCCCTAAGGATCAAAATGTGAATTGGTAGCCCTTAGATTCAGAAAGTATGCTTCACTTTGGTGGACAAATTTGTGTGCTAAAAGAGCGAGAAACCGAAAGGAGAAGATTGGAACATTAGAAAAAATGAAACCCAAGCTTAAATCTCGATTCTTAATCGCCTCCTATGTACAAGACAATTACTCCCAACTACACAACTTAGCTCAAGGAAGTGTGAGTGTTGAGGAGTACATAAGAGAGTTTGAAAAGTTCCTAATCAAGTGTGATATTCAAGAGCTTGATGATCAAACTATGGTGAGGTACTTAGGAGGCCTTGATCCTAACTATGCTAAGGTCGTCGAATTGTAGAAATACTCAACGTTTGATGAGGCTTATGTCTTAGCTCATAAAATTAAACAACAAAGGAAAGCCAAGCCTTTCAAATGTGATTTTCCATGATCCCTAGCCTAGAGCCAACCCTTTAAGAAGGGGAGCCCAATGCCTTCACCCAAACATACGGTTGGTCCTCCCTTTACCCCACCAAAAAAGCAAATCCCATAAAAAAGCTACCACCACAAAATGCACCTAATCCTACTCCTTTGGGCACTAGAAGGTGTTTCAAATGTCAAGTATAGCTACAGACTACCTAAACCATAATGATTATTTTGAGGAGGGAGCCGAGGAGGGAGAAATGGTTGTTTTGAGAAGAACTTCGAGTGGTGTAAAAAGAGATAAAGATGAGCGAGGAGAGAACATATTTCATTCCAGATACACGGTCCAAGGAAAAGTATGCTCTTTGATTATTGATGGTGCAAGTTGTGCTAATGTTGTTTCACTTAGCATGGTGGAGAATTTTAATGTCTGTGCTTTTGCTCATCTACACCCCTATAATATCAATCGCTTAACTTAGGCAAAGGGTTATAACTGAAGTCTAGATGCTTGATTTCTTTCTCGATTGGAAGGAACTACCAAGATGGGTTATGGTGTGACGTGATTCCTATGGATGCATACCATATTTTGTTCGGAAGATCGTGGATGTTTGATTACCTTAATCCCTTTACCCCTTTCCCAACTCTAGAAAAGCGAACCAGAAAAGAACCATGAGCATTCGAACCTTTTTTTCACTTTTAGTTAACCATTATTTAAAGCTCGTTATCATGAATTTAGAGCTTTCAAGCAATGGATTCTTGATGTTCAAGATAAATTCGAAGGTTCAACCCCAAGCCATCCGTTAGCCATCTCAATCCTTAAACATTTTAACAATATTTTTCCAGATAATAAGATTACAATCAAGTATAGGTACCCCATACCTAGACTTAAAGATTTGCTGGATGAATTACATGGCTCAAAGGCGTTTTGCAATATTGATTTAAGGAGTGGTTACTACTAGATTGGAAACAAAGAAGGTGATGAATAGAAGATAATTTTTAAGACCAAAAAAGGCTGGTTTGAGTAGTTACTAATATTTCAGTTGGGAGATCTCATTTGGATCCATGAAGAAAGTTTTGAATGACAATGCTTATAGAGTTGATTTTCCTGGTGACTATGGTGTATAAGCCACGTTCAACATGGCAGATTTAAGTACATACTTGGAAGATGATTATCTAACATATTCGAGGCAAACTCTCTTCAACAAGGAGAGGAGGATGGGGTCCATCAATGTAGCATGATTTAGGCCTTCAAATTAGTCAAGGAACTCTAAGTTCATGAGCCAAAGTCCAAGAGATGGTCTTAGCATTGCAAGGATCAAAATCAGACCCACCCAGGTTGGAGACCATACAAAAATCTAGTTTTGTGCGCATTATTTCTTAATTCTCCATGTGGTTTAAGACCAAATGTTTTGCTTAATGTGATAGTTAAGGAAGTTCGCCACCAGATATGCAAAGAAGTTTAAGTTAAAACAAGTTTAAGTTGGATATTCAAGTACATTTTGTTAACTGTGATAGATTAGCATCTTATCTAACTCGGTTTGGTTTGTTAGGTGTTTTAAGCACTTTAACCCTAATCTAGCCTTGATTTCTTAGTAAGGGGTTTTGTTAGCATCTTGAGGAGTCTCCCAAGCAATGGAACCTAGTGAAAGTCAGCAAGAGAAGGGAGAAATGGCTGCATGAAAACCAAGCAAAACCGGCTCTTTCAGCATAGTTACTTCACCAACAGGTTTAGGTTTTCCCTCTTAGGAGGGTTTTGCTGTAGCTGTCTTGTTGACTTGTTAGATACCTAGGACAGCTCGAAACATTCTTATGCTCTCCTTAATGGCTAAATAATGCATGTAATCACTAGAATGCAAGGGAGAAGACACCAAGCTCAATCTAGATGGCCAACCACAAAGGAGGAGGGGCAGTAGCCTTTTTCTCTGCAAAGCAGCCTTTTTCTTTCTCCTCATGTGCAAGAAAGTCCTTTAAGCTATTTAACATGATCAAGGTTGAGTTTAGTCCATAGTATTTTTATTTATGGGACTCATTTTTTATAATTAGCTTAATTCAACATGCTTTGTATATTTTATTTACTTAAACTAGTTAAGAGGTTTCCTAAGTAGGAAGAAACCTCCTCCCTCCCTACTCATCAAGTGATGGACATGTATAGGGGTTTTTTTAAGCTTATTTTGTGTTCAACTGTGACTATTGAATCAAGGATGTTGAGCTTTACTCCTTTTAACGTTTTAAACACATTACTTGCTTATCCTTGCTTAGGTCGAGCTAGATGGTGATCAGCTGAGTCTTAATCCTTATAAAGGTGATGTTTTTGTATCTTAAATGAGATTAAGAGACCTAATCTTATTCTTAGTGGTGATTCTATGTCTAAGGACAAGTTTAATTTTGGTTAATCCTTCCCTCTTTTCACTCAGATTCACCTGAACACTAGCCAAAGTTCCATTTGTTCTTAGACAACTTGTATTCAATCTTGAGTGTGGGTTGAGTTCTTGTGTGCATCCATCAACTTTGGTGTTAGAGCTAAGTTTCTCATTGGCCTTGAAACCAGCCCCCACACATTCTAAATTAGCCAAACATACACCCCAAACACAAGAAGAAATGCAAACCCGTTTGAATTCAAATTCAGGCATGAGCACAAGTATGACTTAGAAGAGAAATTTGATGCGTTGATGTGAAGTTATCAAACTATTTCATCTTTTAATCAATAGCTAAAGGACTCTAATTAAGAATATAAGAATCAGAATGGGTATTGGAAGCGTCAACTGGACAAAGCAGCGAAATAGAGAAGAAAGGTCTAGATAGCCCAACTTATACTATTCATGGTGATGTGGATGAAGAAGCAATCAATCCTTTGAGTTCTTCCTATGAGGGTGAGCCTCAAGTAAGGGCACGAAGGGAGCATCAACTACCAGTCGTTTATAACAATTTTAGGGTTGAAATTCTGGAGTTTGAAGGCAAGTTAGACCTGGATGCGTTTTTAGAGTGGGTACGTACCATTTAAAGGATCTTTCATCACAGAGAGGTCCCTGAGGATAAGAAGGTGAAATGAGTAGCCCTTAGACTCAAAAAGTATGCTTTAATTCGGTGGATAAATTTGTGTGATAAAAGAGTAAGAAGCCGAAAGGAGAAGATCAGAACATGGGAAAAGATGAAATCCAATATCAGATCTCGGTTCTTACCCCCTTCTATGTACAAGGCAGTTACTCCCAACCACAACTTAACTTAAGGAAGTATGAGTGCTGAGGAGTACACAAGCGAGTTTGAAAAACTCTTAATCAAGTGTGACATTCAAGAGCATGAAGATCAAACTATAGTGGGGTACCTAGGAGGCCTTGGTCCTAGGTATGCTAATGTCGTCAAATTAGAGCAATACTTAACGTTCAATGGGGTTTGTGTCTTAGCTCATAAAATCAAACAACAAAGGAAAGAAAAGCCTTTAAAATGTGATTTTACAAGATCCCCATGTCAGAGTCAATCCTTTAATAAGGGGAGCCCAATTTCTTCACCCAAACCTACAGTTGGTCCTTTCGTTACCCCACCAAAAACCCAAATTCCACAAAAGAGCCTACCTCCACAAAATAGTCCTAATCCTACTCCTTTGGGCACTAGAAGGTGTTCCGAGTGTTAAGAATTTGGACACAAAGGTGTGGGCTGCCTAAATGTTAAGGTCATTAGTTTGGCTGAATAGGAGGCAGTAACGGAGGAAGAGAATGAGGAGGAAAAGGAGGTTTATCTGGCGGAAGAAACAGAGGAGAACTAGGAAGAAGTTAAGGAGGGAGTTGATGAAGGATAAATGCTTGTTTTCAGAAGAGCTTTGAGTGGTGTAAAAGGAGATAAAGATAAGCGAAGAGAGAACATATTTCATTCCATATGCACAGTCCAAGTAAAAGTATGCTTTTTGATTATTAATGGTGGAAACTGTGCTAATGTTGTTTCACTTAGCCTGGTGGAGAAATTTAATCTCCATGCTTTTGCCCATCCATACCCCTATAATATGCAATGGATTAACTGAGGAAAAGGGTTACAAGTGAACTCTAAGTGCTTAATTTCTTTTTCCATTGGAAAGAACCATCAAGATAAGTTATGGTGTGACGTGTTTCCCATGGGTGCATGCCATATTTTGCTCATTGGATCATAGATGTTTGATAGTAAGGTTATGAATGATGGATATCAAAACACTTATGCATATTCTAAAGGAGAAAAAAAGATTACCTTAGTTGCTTAACCCCCTACCCAACTCTACAAAAGCGAACCACAAAAGAACCATGAACATTCGAACCTGTTTCTCACTTGTGGTTAACCATTATTTAAAGCTCCTTATCATGAATTTAGAGGTTTTAAGGAATGGATTCTTGCTATTCAAGATGACTCCCAAGGTTCATCCCCAAGTCATCCATTAGCCATCTCAATTCTTAAACGTTTTAACCATCTTTTTCCAGATAATAAGATTACAATCAAGTATAGGGGCCCCATACCTAGAATTGAGGATATGCTAGATGAATTACTTGTGTCAAAGGTGTTTTTCAAGATTGATTTAAGGAGTGGTTACTACCAGATCCGAATTAAAGAAGGTAATGAATGGAAGGCAACTTTTAAGACCTAAAGAGTCTTATTTGAGTTGTTTGTCATATTTTAGCCTGGAGATCTCACTTAGATCCATGAAGAAAGTGTTAATGGTAATGCTTATAAGATTGATTTGCATGGACACTCTGGCGTATTATCCACGTTCAACATGGCAGATTTAAGTCCATACTCGAAAGATGATTATCTAATAGATCTAAGGGCAAATTCTATTGAACAAGGAGAGGATGATGGAGGTCCATCAATGCAGTATGATTAAGGCCTTCAACTTAGTCAAGCAAGTCTAGGTTTAGGAGCTAAGTCCAGGAGATGGTCCTAGCATTGCAAGGATCAAACTCACACCTACGAGGGTTAGAGACCATGCATAATCCCAATTTTGTGTACATTATTTCTTAAGCCTCCATGAGCTTTAAGACCAAATTTTTTTAGTATGATACTGAAGGAAGTTAGCTACGAAGGCATGCAAAGTATTTGAAGTTAAATCAAGCGCAAGTTGAAGATTCAAGTGCATTTTGTCAATTGTACTAGATTAGGACCTTATCTTACCCGGTTTTGTCTATTAGGAGTTTTAAGCAGCTTAACCTTAATTTAGCCTTGATTTCTTTATGAACAGGGTTTGCTAACATCATCAAGATTCCCTCCAACCAAGGAAACCAAGTGAAATTTAGCAAGAGAAGTAATGCGTGGCTACACCAAAACTGAGCAAAAATAAGCTCTTTGAGGTCGGTTACTTCAGCAAGAGGTTTTCCCTTCTAGGAGGGTTTGCTATAGCTACCTCCTTGCTTTGTTGGATACATAGGACAGCTAGAAACATCCTCATCCACTCCTTAATGCCTAGGTAATGCATGTAACCACTAAAGTGTAAGGGAGAAGACACCTAGGTCAATCCGGATGGCCAATCGCAAATGGGGAAGGCCGACACCCTTTTTCTCTCTCTTCCAAGTGCAGGAAAGTCCTTTAAGTAACAAAGATGATCAAGGTTGAGTTTAGTAATTAGTATTTTGATTTACTAGACTCATTGTTTGTAATTAGCTTAATTCATTGTGCTTCGTAAATTTTGTTAACTTAAACTAGTTTAGATGTTTCCTAAGTAGGAAAAAACCTTCTCCCTTCCTAAGCAGCAAAGGATGGACATGGATAAGGGGTTTTGGAAGCTATTATAATCAACTTTGAGTATTAAACATAGAAAGTTGAGCTTTGCTCTTTTGAATGTTTTAAACACTTTACTTGCTCATCCTTGGTTAGGCCACGCCATGTTGTGATCAAGTGAGTCTTAATCCTTATTTAGGTGGTGTTTATGTATACTAAATTAGATGAAGGACCCTAAAATTGTTCTTAGTGGTGATTTGAGTCTCATTTAATCCTTCCCTCTCTTCATTCGGGTTCGCCTAAACTCTAGCTAATGTTCAATTTATTCTTAGCTAATTTGCATCCAATATTAAGTGTGAGTTGAGTTCTTGTGTGCATCCATCACCTTTTTATTCCCTTGCCCTTATTTTAGGGCATTAGCTTCTCCTTGGTGGCAGTTCTCCAGGGTAATAGAGGCGCACCAAATGAAAACACACGTAGAGTTAAAGCTAGTTCCTAGTTTGTCTTGGTTGTAGCTTATAGACACATCTTTCCTTCTCTTACACTTAGTTTTACCACATGGTCGGAGCATTATGGGCATGAAATAGGAGCACTGAATGAAATCACAACAACAATGTAGTTTGTTCTTATATTTTGCTAGGTGGTTTATTTGTTGCCAAACATTTCAATCTCTTTCACCCATTTTAAAGGATTAGTTTCCAGTTGGGAGGAGCTACTTGTGGTCGAAATTAGAGACCTAAATGCGAACATAAGTAGCATTAGAAATTAGCTCTTTAGTTTAGCTAAGTTTTTGATTCATAGCCACACCCTTCATTTCCTTGCTTTCATTCCTTATAGTGGTAGTAATTTGTGGAAAGAAATTGGAGTCCCAAAACGAAAACATGAGTAGGGTAAAGTTAGTTGTTATTTCTAGGCATTTATTGTATTCTGTCACAGCTATTCTAAAGCGTTAGTCTTGGAGGGAGCTATTTGGATAAATCGAAGTCCCAAATGACAGCACAAGTAGAGTTAAAAGTTGCTTTCTAAGTTAAGCTAGGTTCCTTGTTTGTAGATGCTTATTTTATTCTTTTACACTCATTTAAGGGCATTGGTTTCAGCATGGCGGTGAGAGGCCTTTGTGGGTAAAATTAGAGCCTAAAATGAGAACACAGCAAAATTGGAAGTCAGTTCTTGAGTTTTGCATGGTTCTTAATTTGTAGCCAATAAGTAGTAGTTTACCCTTGGTGAGAGCTCTTTTTCGGTGAAAATTAAAGCCCTAAATGAAAACATAACTATGGAGAAAGTTAGGTCTTAAGTTTAGCTAGCTTCTTGATTTGTAACCATACCTTTAATTGTGATGTGTTCACTTTAGGGCATTAGTTTCCTCTTAGTGGGAGCTCTTTGTGTGTGGAATAGCTTTTAAGTTTGCACAAGTTCTTTGTTTGTGGCCGCACCTTGTAGTCTCTTGCACTCATTTTTGCATTATTTTCCTCTTTATGAAATATCTTTGTGGGTGAATTTAGTCCCTAAATGAAAACACAACTAAAGTTTTAGTTTGTTCTTAAGTGTGGCTAGGCTCTTGATTCGTACCCACGCCTTTTATTTCCTTTCGCTCATTTTAACATCAGTTTCTCCTTAGTAGGTGGTCTTTGTTGTTGAAATTGGAGCCCTAATTGAGGACACAACTAGAGTTAAAGTTAGTTTTTAGGTTTTTCAAGATCCTTAATTCATAGCCACACCTTTCATTTCTTTGCGGTCATTTTATGGCATTAGGTTTGTCTTAGTGGGAGCAATTTGTAGAAGAAATTGGAGCTCCTAACGAAAACACCACTGCAGTTGAAGCAAGTTCCTAAGTTTGGCTAGGTTCATGATTTGTAGCCACTCCTTTCTTCTCTTGTAGCAATTTCAGAGTATTAGTTTCCCCTTGGCGGGATCTCCACGAGGGTGTAATTAAAGCTCCTAATGAAAGCACAACTATATTTAGATGTTAATACATAAGTTTGGCCATGTTCTTCGTTTGTAGTCACACCTATTCTCTTCCACTCATTTTAGGACCTCTATTTCGTATTTGTGGCAGTCCTTTTAGGGTGAAATTAGTTCCCAAATGAAAAATTTGTCAGCTTTGGCTTTGTTAATTGTGTGAATGCGCACATTTCATTCTCGTGCACACATTTTAAGGCATTAGTTTGAACTTGGTGGGAGCTCTTTATAGATGAGATTGGACTCCTAAATCAAAACACAAATAGAGGTAAAGTTAGATATTAAATTTGGTCAGGTTCTTATTTGTAGTCATGCCGTTTATTTTCTTACAATTAGTTTTGGACATTACTTTCAACATGATGCGATCTCTTTATGGGTGAAATTAGAGCCTTGAATAAAAATACAATTAGAGCTGGAGTTAATTGTTAAGTTTGGTTGTGTTCTTGATTTGAAGCCACTCATTTCATTCTCTCATACCCATTTTAGAGCATTATTTTCCCTTTGGGGGAAGCTCTTTGTGGGCAAAATCAGAGCCCCAAATGAAACATAAGTGGAAATAAAAGTTTCTTCTTAAGTTTGGTTAAGTTCTTCATTTGTAACAACACCTTTCATTCAATTACGGTCTTTTTATGCCATTAGTTTTTGCCTTGTGGGTGCTCTTTTTGTATGGAATTGGCTACCCAAAAGGGAACATAACTAGAGATGAAATTAGTTCTTAAATTTGGCTAGATTCTTCGCCTGTAGTCATACCTTTTCTGTTGCTCCCATTTTAGAGCATTAGTTTCCCCTTGGTGACATCACTTTGTGGGTGAAGCGGGAGCTGCAGAAGAATGTAAAACTGGATTCAAAAGTTAGCTCTTACGTTTAGCAACATTCTTTATTTGTAGGCACACCTTTTATCCCCTTGTGCGCATTTTAGGGCGTTAGCTTCCCTATTTGTGGGAGTTGTTAGGAAGAGAAGGTGGAGCTAATGAAAACACATTTAGAGTTAAAGCTAGTTCCTAGCATGCCTAGGTTTGTAGTTTATAGGCATGCCTTTTGTTCTCATTTTTCCCACATGGTAGGAGCTCTTCGTGGGTGAAATAAGAGCCCCAAATGATTTCACAATTGCAGTTGAAGTTGGTTCTTAAGTTTGGTCAGGTTCTTGATTTGTTATTGTACATTTCATTCTCTTTACACCCATTTTAAAGGATTAACTTGGTTGGTGGGAGCTCTTCATGGGCAAAATTGGAGACCGAAATGTAAACACACGTAGAGGTAAAAGTTGGCTCTTAAGTTTGACTAAGTTCTTGATTTGTAAGCACACCCTTCACTTGCTCTCATTTCCTCTTGGTGGTAGTTCTCTGTGGATGAAATTACAGTTGCAAACGAAAACACGAGTGGGCATAAGTTACTTCTTAAGTTTCGATAGATTCTTTATTTGTAGCCATTCCTTTTGTTCTCTAGCACTTATTAAGAGCATTACTTTCTCCTTGGTGGGAGATATTTGTGGATAAATTGAAGCCTCAAATGAATACACAAGTAGAGATAAAAGTTACTTCTTAAGTTTGGCTAGGTTCACAGCTTGTAGGCACACCTTTAATTCTTTTCAGACATTTTAGGGCATTGGTTTTAACATGGTGCGACCTCTTTGTCGGTGAAATTAGAGCCCAACATAAGAACAAAACTAAAGCAGAAGTTTTAGCTTGTTTTTAAGGTTGGCTAGGCTCTTGATTCGTAGCTATGTGTTTTTTTTCCTTGCAGTCATTTTATGCCATTAGGTTCCTCTTAGTAGGTGGTCTTTGTGGATGAAATTAGAGCCCCAATTAAGGGCACAATTAGAGTTAAAGTTAGTTCTTAAATTTTTCTAAATTGTTAATTCATAGCCACACTGTTTATTTCCTTATGCTCATTCTATGGCATTAGTTTCTTGTCATTGAGACCTCTTTGTGGGAGAAATTGGAGCCCCAAATGAAACCAACACTGCGGTTGAAGCTAGTTCTTACATTTTGCTAGGTTTATGATTTGTAGCCGCACCATTCGTCTCTTGAACTCACTTTGGAGCTTTAGTTTCCCTTTTTCGGATCTCCACGAGTAGGGGTGTTCATTGGTCACACCTAGACCGGATTAGACCTTGCTGGACTGATGACCGAATAAGATGGAAGTTATGGACCGTGAACTGGACCGAATAAGTCAAGCATCGGAGCCTGATCAGACCCAAAAAATGGACTGGACCGGTTCAGACTAAATTGTCATGCTAGAACATCTTATATTTTTTTCAATATGAACCATTTTAACATATTTCCAAAATGAGAAACAGGTTAATATCCTTGAATATTTGAGAAATCATAAGTTGCAAAAGAAAACTGAAATTGAACAACTAAAAAGTCGGTTTTCAAAATTTTTTATTTGATCCTCAGTCCGGACCGGTGGACCGGATTGGACCAAAGCTGAATAAAAAAATTTGTGGACCGTACACCGGACCGAATTCATTCGGTTCGATCTGGTTCGATTCGGTCCAGTCGAAGCCGGTTTTCAGTCTGGTCCTGATTTCGACTAAATAATGAATAACCATATCCACGAGGGTGAAATTAAAGCCTCAAATGAAAAAACAACTATAGTTAGAAGCTAATAGTTAAGTTTTCCACATTCTTTGTTTGTAGTGACATCTTTCGTTCGCTTGCACTCATTTTAGGGCATCAGTTTCCTGTTTGTGGGAATCCTTTTGGTAGAGAAACTGGATTCTCAAATGAAAGCACTACTAGAGTTAACGTTAATTCTTCAAGTTTGGCTTTGTTTGTTGTGTGTACGCCACCTTTTTTTCTTTTACACTCATTTTTGGGCAATAGTTTAAACTTGGTGGGAACTCTTTGTAGATGAAATTGGAGCCCTAAATCAAAACACAACCAGAGGGAAAGTAACATCTTAAGTTTGTATAGGTTCTTCATTTGTAGCCACTCCGATCATTTTCTTACACTCATTTTTTGACTTTACTGTGCACATGATGGCACCTCTTTGTCGGTGAAACTAGAGCCCATAATGAACACACACTTAGGGTTGGAGTTAGTTGTTAAGTTTCACTAGGTTCTTGATTTGAAGCTACTTATTTCATTCTCTTGCATCCATGTTAGAGCATTAGTCTCCCTTTGACGGGAGCTCTTTGTGGACGAAAATGGAGCCCCAATGGAAACACAAGAAGCGATAAAAGCTTAATTTATAACCACACCTTTCATTCACTTGCGCACATTTTACGCCATTAGCTTCCTCCTGGTGGGCGCTCTTTTTGGTTTAAATTGGCATCCCAAAAGGAAATACATTTAGAGTTGTAGTTAGTTCTTGGGTCTAGCTAGATTACTCATTTGTAGCCATACCCTTTTTTTCTCTTGTTCCCATTTTAGGGAATTTGCTTCCCCTTGGCAGGATCTCTTTGTCGCTGAAGTTGAAACCCCAAAAGAAGGCACATCTAGAGTTAAAAGTTAGCTCTTAAAGTTGGCTACATTCTTTTTTGTAGGGACACGTTTTTATTCTCTTACCCTCATTTTAGGGCATTAGTTTCCCGTGGTAGGAGTTTCTCTCGGCGTCAAGGTGAAGCCCTAAATGAAAACATATCTATAGTTAAAGCTAGTTCTTAGTTTGGCTAGATTCACAGTTTATAGGTACACCTTTTCTTCTCTTACACTCACTTTTTCCACTTGGTAGGAGTTCTCTATGGGTGAAATAGGAGCGCCAAATGAATTCACAAGTACAGTGGAAGATAGTTGTTGTGTTTGGCTAGGTCGATGACTTGTCGCTGCACATTTCATTCTCTTGCACCAATTTTAAAGGATTATTTTCCACTTGGTGGGAGCTCTTTGTGGGAGAAATTAGAGACCTAAATGTAAACACAAGTTGTGTCAAAAGTTAGGGCTTATGTTCAGCTAAGTTCTTTGATTTGTAGCCACACCCTTCTTTTCCTTGCTCTTATTTCCTCTTTGTGGTAGTTCTTTGTGGGTGAAATTGGAGTCCCAAACAAAAACATGAGTAGAGTTCAATTTAGTTCTTGAGTTTCACTAGATTCTTTATTTGTAGAGCATTAGTCTTGGTGGGAGCTATTTGTGGAAAATCGAAGTCCAGAATGAAAGCACAAGTAGAGTTAAAAGTTACTTCTTAAGTTTGGCTAGGATCATTACTATAGGCGCACCTTTTATTCTTTTACAGTGATTTTATGGCATTGGTTTAAACATGGCGGGAGCTCTTTGTGGCTGAAATTAGAGCTTCAAATGAGAACACAACTAAAGTGGAAGTTAGTTCTTGATTTTTGCAAGGTTCTTGATTTGTAGCTGCACTTTTGATGTTCTTGCACCCATTTTGGAGCACTAGTTTCCCCTTGGTGAGAACTCTTTATCTATTAAATTAAAGCTCTAATTCAAATCACAACTGGAGTGAAAATTAGGTCTTATGTTTGGTTAGCTTCTTAATCTGCAGTCACACCTTTCATTGTGATGTATTAACTTTAGGGCATTGATTTCTCATTGGTGGGAGCTCTTTGTGTGTGGAGTAGCTCTTAAATTTTCCCCCGGTTCTTTGTTTGCAGCCGCACCTTATAGTGCCTTACACTTATTTTGGGCATTATTTTCCTCTTTATGGAAGCTCTTTATGGGTGACTTTAGACCAAAAATGACACGTGAAAACACAACTAAAGCTATAGTTTGTTCTTAAGTTTGACTAGGCTCTTGATTCGTAGACACGTCTTTCATTTTGTTGCGCTCATTTTATGCCATTAGTTTACTCTTAGTAGGTGCTCTTTGTTGGTTAAATTGGAGCCCCAAATGAGGACACAACTAGTTTTAAAGTTAGCTCTTACGTTTTGCTAGATTCTTAATTCATAGCCACACCTTTTATTTCCTTGCTCTCATTTTACGACATTAGTGTCCTCTTAGTGGGAGCTCTTTATGGGAGAAATTGGAGCTCTAAATGAAAACATCACTAGGGTTGAAGCTACTTCTTAAGTTTGGCTAGGTTAATAATTTGTAGTCGCAACTTTAATCCTTGCACACATTTTAGAGCATTAGCTAGAAGCTAATACTTGAGTTTGGCCATGTTCTTTGTTTGTAGTCACACCTTTATTCTTTTACAATTATTTTATGGTGTCAGTTTGCTGTTTGGGGGAGTCCTATTGGGGGTGAAATTGGATTCCCAAATGAAAACACAATTAGAGTTAAAGTTAATTCTTCAAGTTTAGCTTTGTTCGTTATGTGTATGCGCACCTTTTATTCCCATACACTCCTTTTCAGCCATTAGTTTCAATTTGTCGGGAGCTCTTTGTAGAAAAAATTGGAGACCTAAATCAAAACACAACTAGAGGTAAAGTTAAATCTTTTGTTTGGTTAGGTTCCTTATTTGTAGTCACATCGCTTATTTTCTTACAGTCATTTTTGGACGTTGCTTTCCACATGGCGAGAGCTCTTTGTGGGTGAAATTAGAGCCCCAGATGAAAATGAAATTAGTGTTGGAGTTAGTTGTTATGTTTTGCTAGGATCTTGATTTAAAGACGCTTGTTGCATTCTCTTGCACCCATTTTAGAGCTGTAGCTTCCCTTCGTTGGGCGGTCTTTGTGGGCGAAATTGGAGCCCTAATGAAAACACAAGTAGGTATAAAATTTAGTTCGTAAGTTTAGGTAAGTTCTTTATTTGTAACAACACCTTTCATTGGTGTCCGCGCATTTAACGCCATTGGCTTGCTCCTAGTGGGCACTCTTTTTGGGTGGAATTGGCATCCCAAAAGGAAACACAGCTAGAGTTGAAGTTAGTGCCTAAGTCAAGCTGGATTCTACATATGTAGCTATACCCTTTTTTTTTTCTTGCTCCCATTGTAGGGCATTAGTTTCCCCTTGATGGGAACTCTTTACGTCTAAAGTGGGACCCCCGGAGAAGGCATAACTAGAGTTAAAAGTAAGATCTTAAGTTTTCTACATTCCTTATTTATAGGGACACCTTTTTATTCTCTCTCCATCATTTTAGGGCATTAGCTTCCCCTCGGCAGGAGTTCTCTAAGGTTCAAGGTGGAGCCCTAAATGAAAACATATCTAGAGTTAAAGTTAGTCCCTAGTTTGGCTAGGTTTGTAGTTTATAGGCGCACCTTTTCTTCTCTTAAACTCACTTTTTCCACAAGGTGGGAGCCCTTCGTGGATGAAATAGAAGTGGCAAACAAAATCACAACTATAGTGGAAGTTAGTTCTTATGTTCAACTAGGTTCTTGATTTGTTGTTGCACACTTCATTCTCTTGCACCCATTTCAGAGGATTAATTTTCACTTGGTGGGAGGTCTTCGTCGGTGAAATTGGAGACCCAAATGTAAACATAAGTATAGTTAAAAGTTAGATCTTTGGTTCGCCTAAGTTCTCGATTTGTAGTCATACCCTTCATTTCTGTGCCCTCATTTCCTCTTAGTGGTAGTTCTTTGTTGATAAAATTAGAGTCTAAAACAAAAATAGAAGTAGAGTTGAATTTAGTTCTTAAGTTTCACTAGATTCTTTATTACTAGTCATTCCTTTTGTTCTCTCGCACCTATTTTAGAGGATTAGTCGTGGTGGAAGCACTTTGTGGATAAATCGAGCACCAGCTGAAAGCACAAGTAGAGTTAACAGTTACTTCTTAAATTTGGCTAGGTTCATTATTTATAGGCGCATAATTTATTCTATTTGGACACCAAAAGTGTCGTTTTAAGCAAGCCCTCCTAGTCACTTAGTTTTTACTTGTAATCGGGATTGTTATTAGGTTTTATTTCATTTTGTGATCTTTCTAGGAAATCAAGACTTAATAAAAGAATAGTTGTAAACAGAATGCAATGCAAAGAGGAAAATAAACAAGAATGCAGACCCATCAATTCTCCATGCCTAAAGAGAAGCAGTCCAGTACGACCTAAGTGTACGAGGCCCAACTAATAGGCCACCTAGCTGCCCCATAGCGATTCAAGCAGTCCAGCAGAGTAAGAGAGGCGGCTAAATTGATACAAACATGTAGTATTTTCAAAATTTTAAGTTGTTGGAAATTGGATAGAACTTGAAAAGTCGGAAATAATTGCTTGGAAATTAGAATTCTAGTCTAATTAGGAATGTTTGGGGGTTTGATACTAGTATAAATAGGGATGCTTAAGGGTGCTTGTAAATCATCAAATTTCTTTGCGTATCTTATAGCATTAATTTAAGAGTTTGAGAGATTATTGTAATTGTAGAAATTCGTTGAAGTTGAATTTAATTTCAAATTCTTATTCTAGTTTCAATTTTTATAGTTCTAGTTTTAGTTTAATTCTTCTAGTTCTACTGTTCTAGTTTCAATTCAAAGTTTTCTACTTTTAGTTTCAATTTGAGTTTATTAGTTCCTATTTTAATCTTCCTAAAAATTCTTTTTCCTTCAGAGTTTCAATCATTATTACTCTTTCGTGTCTATGGTGGATATCGAAGTCTCACTGTGGTTACTCGTTCAAGATTCAGATTTTTTTTGCATGGATTTTTTAATTATGATTCAGAATTCTCCTTATTAATTCTAAGCAATCAAGGTAATTTCTTTCTTTCCACTTCAATTAGTTTTAGTTTCAGTTTCACGCTCCACTCGGGGATTAGATTTTTGTAAGTTTCTCTTGCTATTAGTTATCACTTGACATTAACTTTGGTTGTTCGATTTAGTTTGGTCTTGTTTAGTAGCAGAATTCTAGTAATTAATTCAACCCATCTGTGTGGATGACCCTTAAAGCGCTACAACCATGGCCGTACGCTTGCGACTTCTTTTTACAGTTCCGAGATACAACAAGTTTTTGGCGTCGTTGTCGTGGATGGTGTTGAAATTGATTGCCAGTTTAATTATTAATTGCTTTGACTAGTTGTATTAGTAATTTAGTTTCTTAGTAGTTGTCTTAATTACCCAATTTATTTCCCATGAATAGTTAAAATTTGGTTCTTTGTAATTCACCCATCTTCGCAAAAAATTTTCGTCTTTGTTGCTTTCCAAAAATTTTGATCTTTGTTGCTTTCCTAAAAGTTTGATCTTTATTTGCTTGTCTAGGTTTTAGCTTATTTTCTGTTTTGTTTTAGTTTTGGTGGTGTATTCTAGTTTTGTTTAGCTTATTTTCTTTTCTGTTGTGTGTCTAAAAAAAAATTGGGAAAAGAAAATGATGCTTGTGCTTTGTGTTGTGCTTCTTTTCATTTTTTTGTGCTGGGTTGCTTCTTGTTTTGTATGTCCTTTTGGTCTTTCTTTTCTTTTGGTAATATAATTTTATTTTTGTTAGTTTATTTTTTTTTGTTAATTGAATTATTTAGGTGTCTTGTTTTCGTTTTAGGAATTAGTTTTGAATTAGTGTGTTAGAGTCATTGATTTTTTCCCTTTTTAAAAACTAAAAAATTTAAAATAACATTGAAAATCTAAAAAAAATTGAAAAAAGTCTTAAATTTGAAAAAAGAGTTTCAAGTATGTCAGTTTTTAATTTCCTACAATTTGAGTTTGAACCTTTTTGGAATTATCTGTTGAGACTTAATGATTATCATGCTCAGTTGAACCAAAGTTTTCAAAAATGGAAATTTTGTGAGGTCATTGCTATGGGTCTGAATGCTGATTTCTAAGGTCATGTTGAGTCTGTGTGTCATAGAGGTCTGTTAGGGTTATTGTCGAGAACTCAAGATAAGGTTTGGGATTTTTTTCCGAAAAGTTAGATTGGGGGACTCATGAGTTTGAACAAGTTAAAGGGACTTTAGGATACTGATACGGCGGCAAGCGCACGGAGGTGTTGTAGCAATCAAAGTCGATCCCACAGAGGCTAATGATAAGTGCTTAAAGTGTATGTCATTTTAGGGCCATTTTGCCATATATTTTAGGGAAAATTATGTGATTTATGTTATAGTTTATACTCTATTTCCCATATTATGCTTGTGTATGGTTCTCTTTCTATGTTTTGTAAGATTCTGGGCCTTTTTTCCCTTGATTTTACCCTAAATGAGTGTATTTTGATTCCCCACAGATGCCCTTGATAGCCACGCCCATGGACCAAACAAGAACAGAAGAATACCGCGGTAGTGGACACCACTGTCGGTCCGTCATGAGTCTCACAGTCCGTGGTGTCACTATTTCCTGTGAGGCTTTTTGTTTTCTCTCAAGCTCTTCGCCTTCCTAGCAGTTATTATTCCATTATTACGTGTGGCTGCTTGTCTTCAAAATTTTACTATAAAAATGGGGGGCTCTCATCCTCACACACACCCCATCAGCTCATTTCATACTCCTTTCCTCTCTTCAAGTAGATTAGGACTAGTTTAGATTAGAGAGAGAGTGAGATAGAGTTGAAGTGAAGACTTGTAAGGATTCCATCCCGGGTTTGTATGATGGTTCAAGCGTGATTTTTGGCTGAGTAATTCTTCTCTCTTCTCTTCTCTTTTCTCTTCAGATTTATCATTTTAGAGTAGTTAGTTGTTTAATCTTTGATTATGTGTGAGTAGTAAATTTTTGTCTAGGGATTTACTAGGTTATGAAAGTATAGTTGGGTCGTGTTTTAATCTAAAGGATTGTACTTATCTTCATGATTGGTTTGATTTTGTTCTATAAAGTGATTATCATGTTGTGAGTAGACTTTTGGCCAATGTTTGCTTGCACACTTGAAACAATCGAGTAAACATTCGAAAGGTGACATTTGGTTGTTGGACTACTTGAATAGACTTAGTACAACTTCGTCTTGAAAGAGAAATTTATATGTTAGGAGGGCTAGTAAGTAATCGAGGAATTTGAACTTGGATTAAGTCAAATAAGCTTGAAAGTGCGACTTTTGCTTAGTTTAGGCAAATTTGATTGATTTCAAAGGAATACATCAAGTTTCTAGGAAATATTACAATTCCTCAAAATTAACTAATTAGAGAAAGGCACAAGTTTATCATTTTGATTCAATTCCCTTTCATAACTATGAAAATTCCTAAGCGTTTTACTGATATTTGATTTAGAAAGGTTTATCTGCAGTTGTTAATCAAAACTACTTGAATTAGAAGTTTACTTAGCATATCTTGAGGGGATATAGCCCAATAGGTAAACCTTGTCTCTATGGGATCGACCTTGATTTGCTACAAGCCACCGTGCGCTTGCAACCATATCAAGTTTTTGGCGCCGGCCGTTGTTAGGGACTAGCGTTAAATATTGGGTTTTTCCTGATAGGTTTGACTTAGTATTTTATTTTTCTTTGCCAAAAAACCCCTATAATTTTTTTTTAAAATTTAAAAAATTGAAAAAAAAAACAATGGCCATTTTTTCATTTCCCCCAAAATTCGAGTATGAATTATTTTGGAGGTTTTTTAAGTGTTTAAGTGCATTTGTTGCTCAATGTGGTTATTGTGTTGGTAAGTGAGAAATTTTAGACATTATTGATAAGGGTGTGAATAGGGGAACCCATATTCTTTTAGGGTATTGGGATTTTCATGATAAAAATGTTGATAATGCATGTCATTTACTTAAGTGGCTTGCTTGGGTTTTATTTGAGTTTGAGAAGGCTACTATTATTTCTAGATATTCAATTTCTGATCCTTGCACATTCTATTGTAGAACTTATTATGGCCATTTTTGGTGTGATTTGTGCAATTCTTCTGACCATGCTGCTAGTTCGTGTCCTTATTATGCATGCTATGATCAGTTTGACTTTGTATCACCCTGGGACAATACTGACATTATCCTACCCTTACATGATTTATCCTTCCCTTTAGTTCAGTGCACGGGGCATGAGGGGTTTGAGCCTTTTGGGGTGGTTCTTAGGTTTGATGTTGCTGATGCATGCTTTATGTTAAAAGATATTTTGGATTAGGTGCATGATCTAGATAAGACTCATTTGGAGGGGTCCTGTGATGTGCTTGTGCATGAGGAGTCTCCTAGCCTTGGTTTTGATAATAATATTCTCCCTAATCCCCTTGAACATTCCTATGTTTTGCCTATTTGTTCATTGCCCTCTTATTCCCCTGAGTATGACATTGTTGAGCCCATTGATAATTCTATGATTTGTAGTGCTAATATTCATTTAGGTCATGAGGATAAGGAGTTTAATGTGCTTCGTGGGAATGTTGATGATTATCTGTCCTTAGGTTACTTTAGAGGGTATGATCCTTGCATTGACCCTTATTATGCCTAGGAGACATGCTTAGAAAAATCATATGGACTACATTCTTTAATCCTTCGTATGATTTTTCTAAGGCTATTGATAAGATTAAGAGGACACTAGTTGTCTTTGGTGTGATTTTTGTTATTTCCTCTCACCTTTTTTTTTTCTAAATTATGGTCCTAAAAGTTTGATAAGCTCCTGTGTGCTTTAACGGCGTCTGATTTAATAAGTCGAGTATTGAAGTTGAGATGAAGTGGTTGATGCTCCATTTGCCACATTTACAAGGCCGGATAGCTTAGGTGCACTTTGCACCTAACATAGTGAGATTGTTTTCTTTTGCTTTCCCTTCTCTTACTTTCTTTCCTTTGAATAATAATGCTTTATCTAAGCATGGGGGAAGGGTAGTTCTATATTTTTCTATTTTGGTTGTTAGCTTGCATACATGCTAGAGCATATAGTTTTAGGTTTCCTTTTTGTTTGCATTAGTGTTTCGCATTTAGTTGATTTTTAGGTTTGCATATAGGATTGCATGTAGGGATGGTGTGGATAACCTCCAATGATGCTTTTGTTTAGGCATAATAGCTTTCATGAGCTTGAGCAACTTTTTATGTGTGATTCCCTTTTGGTGCTAAACTTTTTGAAGGTTTTGTAAATAGTTCTTGTTTTGGACCTGGTCTTGATTGAAAACTATGTTACCCCCTAGAGTCATTAACACTAATGTTTGTTCATGGAGTCATTTTATGAGCTTAATTGAGACTTTGGTAGATGTCCCATGAGATTTTGAGCCTTATTTGGACTAATTCACTGTATTTAGTCTCATTCTTTCATGTGTGTGACTCTTCCATGTTCCATCTCCAGAACTTGCCTCGATTCTTATTCAAAACCACATTAGCATGTGCATATTTGATGATATGGTAGAGACATTTCTTTCTTTGAATATTTTAACCACATCGCCAAATAGCCTACCTTTGTATCACATGTTTATTCCTTTTGCTAGCCCCTTTGAGTTTATATCCGTTTTTCTCATGATCCCTTCATATTAGCCCATGGCCAAACACATATTCTAACCTTTAAGCCAAGTCTATGGAGCATCACTTCATCTATGTAGTGGATGGTTTTGGTGATAATTAAGTTTAAGGTGGCTTTGGTATGTTGGTTTGTTGAGGGATTGATGATATTGAGCATTTGCTTTGATTCCCTTTTGTGTTGTGTTTTGTGTATATATATTCGATTGTGAGTTGATAATTAGTGCACCTACACCGTTCAATAATTACAATTTTTGTTTCATTTTCCAAAAAAAAAATAAAAAGAAGAAAAAAAGAAAAAAAAGAAGAAACAAAAGTTATGTTTAAAAAAAGAAAAAAAAGAGAAAATCATGAAAACAAAAGGAAAAAAAAGGGAGGAAAATGTCGTGTTGAAAAAAAAAGGTGAAAAAAAAGGTGAAAAGAAAAAACCCAAGTGATTGGCGTTGGATATGTACATAGCTTGAGTTTCTTCTTTGCCAACTCATTTCCTATATAATTAATTAGGGTATGTTCATTGTATTTTGAAGTTTGGAGTGTTAGTAAACTTCAAGGTTTCTTGGTGTTTTGTTGATTGCTCCCTAGTTGCTTGGCTTAATAGCTCCACATTGTCCCAATTGCATTTGTCCACTCCTTTCCCTTAACCCTTATAGCCCACATTACAACCCAAGTATAGTCCTCTTGATTGTCTTGTGCACATTTCATTTTAGTGGTGGAGAATTTGAGAGTCTTGTCAAGCATATGGTAGATTGCATCTTTGGAATGAGTCTTGAGCGAACCTATGCTATATTTCAAACACATGAGCGAGAGTGGTTTACATTTCCCCAAAGTGAGGTTCTACCAGTCCATTTTCTCTACTCAATCTCATGTGCTTGCAAGACATGATTTGTGGTTCTTTGGGGTGATCAAGTTTGACATTAAGCTTGTGGTCTTATACTTTTTCAAAAACCTTCTTTTCCTCCCAATTTTGGAATGTTTTGCGCACCATTTGGGGTTGCCTTTGATTGTTATTCTTGCCTGTGACATGCTATGGTTTGCCTATTTTAAAGAGGTTGTTCCGTTGCATCTTCCCTGGTTGGTTTTCTCTAATGTTTGCAATGGTTTAAGCATGGGGGAGTTTGATAAGTGCCTAAAATGTATATGATTTTAGGGCCATTTTGCCATATTTTTAGGAACAATTATGTGCTTTATGTTATAGTTTATACTGCTTTTTCCCATTTTGCGCTTGGGTATGGTTCTTTTCTATGTTTTGCAGGATTTGGTACCTTTTTCGCCTTACTTTGACCCTAAATGAGTGTATTTTGACTCCCCACGGATGCCCCTGAGTTGCCACACCAGTGGAAAAAGGAAGAACAGAAGAATGTCGAGGCAGTGGACACCATAGTCGATCTGTGGTGTCTTTATTTCCTGCGAGGCTTTTTGTTTTCTCGCAGGCTCTTCAGCTTCCTAGCGGTTATTATTTCATTATTACGTGTGGCAGTTCATCTTCCATAATTTTACTATAAAAACAGGGGGCTCTCATCCTCACACACACCCCATTATCTCATCTTATACTCCTTTCCTCTCTTCAAGTAGATTAGGATTAGTTTAGATTAGAGTGAGAGAGTGAGATAGAGTTGAAGTGAAGGCTTCCAAGGATTCTATCCTGAGTTTGCACGACGGTTCAAGCACAATTTTTGGCTGAGCAATTCTTCTCTCTTCTCTTTTCTCCTAAGATTCATCATTTTAGAGTAGTTAGTTTTCTAATCTTTGATTATGTGTTAGCAGTTAATTTTTGTCTAGGGATTTAGTAGTTTATGAAAGTATAGTTGGATCATGTTTTAATCTAAAGGATTGTGCTTATCTTCATGATTGGTTTGATTTCGTTCTATCAAGTTATTATAATGTTGTAAGTAGATTTTTGGCCAAAGTTTACTTGCACACTAGAAACAATCAAGTGAACATTTCTGCAATGGATAATGGAAAGTGTAATGTTGTAGCGATCAAGGTCAATCCCACAGAGACTATGTTGATCTATTGGGCTGTATCCCCTCAAGATATGATAAGAAAAATTCTAATTCAAGTGGTTTTGATTAAGTACTGCAAATAAACCTTTCTAAATAAAATATGGGAAAAATGCCTAGGAATTTTCATAGTTATGAAAGGGAAGTGAATCAAAATGATAAACTTGTACATTCTCTAATTGGTTAACTATGAGGAATTGTAATCTATACAGAAATTGAGTCTATTCTTTCGAAATCAACTAAATATTCCTAAACTAAGCAAAGTCGTTCTTTCAAACTAATTTGACTTAATTCAAGTTCAAAGTCTTCGATTACTTACTGCCCCTCCCAACATATAAATCTCTCTTTCGAGACGAAGTTATGTTAATTCTATTCAAGCAGTCCAACAATGAAATGTCATCTTTCGAATATTCACTCAATTGTTTCAAGTGTGCAATTAAATTTTGGACAAAACTCAACTCACAACATATCAAACATTTGATAGAACGAAATCAAACCAATCATGAAAATAAGCACAATTGTATAGATTAAAACATGGTCCAACAACACTTTCATAAACTACGAAATCCCTAGACAAAAATTAACTACTCACACATAATCAAAGATTAAATAACTAACCACTCTAAAATGATAAATCTAAAGAGGAAAGAGAAGAGAAGAGAGAAGAATTGCTCAGCCAAAAATCGCTCTTGAACTGTCGTGCAAACCCGGGATGGAATCCTTGCAAGTATCTTCACTTCAACTCTGTCTCTCTCTCTCTCTCTCAAATCTAAACTAATCCTAATCTACCTGAACAGAGGAAAGGAGTATAAGATGAGATGATGGTGTGTGTGTGAGGATGAGAGCCCCCCCTTTTATATTAAAATTATGGGACACGAACAACCACGCGTAATAATGGAATAATAACCGCTAGGAAGTCGAAGAGCTTGCTAGAAAACAAAAAGTCTCGCATGAAATAGAGACACCACGGACCGTGGGATGCACCACAGACCGACTGTGGTGTCCATTGCCTCGACATTCTTCTGTTCTTCTTTCTTCCATGGGCGTGACAACTTAGGGGTATCTGTGGAGAGTCAAAAATACACTCATTTATGGTCAAATCCGGGGTCAAATGGCTCAGAAACCTGTAAAACATAGAAAAGGACCATATATGTGCGTAAAATGGGAAAATAGTATAAAGTATAGCATAAAGCATATAATTTTTCCTAAAAATGTAGGAAAATGACCCTAAAATGATATACACTTCAAGCACTTATGAAATACCCTAATCATCGCAAGTATGTTTTTCTTGGTAATCCTCACCACCGGGACACATTATAAATTCACATGACCACTTATATTACTGTTGTGCACCTTTTGTTTTGTGTGATTATTCTGAGTCTTTTGATATGACGCATATAATTGTCCTTATTGTGATTATTATGTGGATGCTACATGTGGAAGTGTTGGAAAGATAATAAATGAAATGACTGACAAAATGGTAGAGACTTTGAAAGAGAGAATTGTTGAATATTACCACTATTTCAATAAGAATAGAGACGATTATAATGAGCCTAACTATAGTTTAGAATCCCCTAAACCTAAAGTTAGTCTTTTTGATAATTTTGAGCCCTCTTATCTTGCTCTGCTTGATTCACATGATGATATTTTTTTTCCTAGCATAGAATAAGAGAGTGACCACTCTATGTCTTTATCCCTTAACCTTGAACCTGAATTTAGTTCACCTAGATATGTCATTGAGGATGTCCTAATTTCTGTTGACCCACCCACCCCTTTTAATGACTCCTTTGAGTTTGAGAAGGGTGATGAATTTGAGAATGCTAATGACTTAGATTTAAAAATCACAACTGAACATGAGCATCAGGACATAGATGAGTCAGAAGATATTTGTTTACTGGAGTCATGTGAAGGGGATTTAATGAAGATATTCTTTATGTGGAATATGAATCTTTTTCATCTGGGCTAGACGAAAATGAAGGTCTGGATGTGGGTTTTTGTGTTCAATATAAGCCCTTCTCTTTTGACTCCATCATTCGAGACCTTACCTCAAGAAATCTAAGTCTGATTTTTTAGAGTCTAAGAACTTTGTGCCTATGACTGTTAATTTTGGCTAGACTCTAGAGTATACTGAAGTTAAAGGACTTACGGATGGACCCATTATTTTGCCTAGATAGTTCGTTCATGACGATCAAATTTCTTGGTTGATGACTCACTTGTTGGCTAAGTTTGAGTATATTTCTTTGTTTGACATTGGGGCTTAGCAATTTGATAAGTTGAAATGGGTCCTCAATTGTGCTGCGTGGATATTATGGATATACTCTATTTGGCACCAACTCTTTTATTTTTACTATAATTATCTTATTGAGAGTTGTTTTGTTTATTTTAGAAGCTGCTACTATCACTAATGGGTTTTGATTTGAGTAGCAATCTCTAGCTTGATGTGAGGTGTATAATGCTCCACGAACCACCTAGTGATTTCTAATGGATGGTGAGGTAGTTCGGGTATATTTAGTATCTGACTTGGTGTTATCATTGTATTTCTTATATAATGTGTATATCATTTGTTTTATATTTTGCATCTTAGATTCCCTTTTCCCATAATGCAGACATTCTGTGATCTTGGTGTGGGGGAGGGGAAGATGTGTTTTAAAAATAAGAAAAAAAAATGAGAAAAATTTTTGGAAAAAAAAGGTTTTCTATTTTTGTGTGATTTTTAGGAAATTGTACCATATTGATTGACTTTGATTGCCAGTGACTTAGTATTGGGTCTTATATAAGTGTAATGTACATGATAGACCTTACCTTCAAGGTGTGTAGTTTCTGACCCAGTTCTAACCCCAGTATTCTATTACAGTGTTGAGTTTGGCCTTTATATATATATTAGCATTATCTTAAGGTCTTAGGCTCTCATGTTTCAATTTGCCCACTTGTCTTCTTATGTAGTAAAAAAAAAGTTGAAAAAAAATAAAAAGTAGGGAGAGGATAAAAAATCAAAATAACAAGTTATAAAGTTGGGAAAGACAAGTAACCCTTTGAGGCATGTGCTACTGGGTGTTACAGTTTGAGGCAATACTGGAACTGGGAAATCTTGCTTTCCAAGTCAATATGTCAATAAAGTAGTCAAGTGGGATTGAGTTGAACCTTGGTAAGGTTAACTCCTAAGGTGATGGTACACTTGCGCACTGCACCATAGGACGGACTCACTATTTTGATGGTCTGTGGGATGAAAAATTGGTGTATATGGGTCACACTTGGAGACTAATAGTCTTGATATGTCCATTGTACTTGTGTCCAATCTTATATTTGGGTTGCAGAAGTGATTTGTTGGTCAACTGTGCATAGTTTTCTACGTATATTAGATTATATTTGAATTTTTTTTTAAGAAATTCTATTTTCTTTTCTTCATCAAAGATTTTGTTGGTACATATTTTGCAAACCCTCATAAGACCACACCTGACCACTAGGGGGAACCTAAGAGTGTAAAGGGCTTGTTAAACGTGCTAAGTGCAACCATAATTCCTACGAACGTGAGTTAAGTTAGGTCTTTCTTTTCATTTATCTTTCTTGCAGACAAGCAAAATCTTTTGACACCAAAAAAGTCCTTTTAAGCACTCTTAATCAATTAGTTTTTACTTGTAATTGGGATTATTATTAGATTTTTTTGGGTTTGGGGTTTTTGTAGGAAATGAAGACTTGATGAAATAATAGTTACAAAAAGAATGCAATGCACAAATGAAAATAAGGAAGAATGCAACCGAGTTAATGCTCCATACCCAGAGAGAAGCAGCCAGTACGACCCAAGCACGCAAGCCCCAGGTAACAGGCCACCTAGCAGCAATTCAAGTAGTCCAGTAGAATAAGAGAGGCATCCAAATTTATGAAACATGTGAAATTTTCCAAAATTTAAATTATTTAAACTTGGGTGGAATTACGAAAGTGAAAAATAACTGCTTGGAAATTAGAATTCTTGCAGACTTAGGAAAGTTTGGGGGGTGTATAAATAGGGATGCTTGGGGGTGCTTGTAAATCATCAAACTTCTCTCCCTATCTTATAGCATTGGTTTAAGGGTTTGAGAGATTATTACAATTGTAGGAATTCTTTGAAGTGAAGTTTACTTTCAAATTCTGGTTCTTATTTCAATTTTTCTCGTTCTAGTTTTAGTTTAATTCTTCTTGTTCTATTGTCCTAGTTTCAATTAAAAGTTTTCTACTTTTAGTTTCAATTCAAGTTTACTAGTTCCAATTTTAGTCTTCCCAAAAATTCTTTTTCATTAAAAGTTTCAATCTTTATTACTCTATTAAGTCGATGGTGGATATTGAAGTCTTATGGTGGTTACTCGTTCATGATTCGGATTTTTCTTCTGTATTGATTTTCTAATTATAATTCAAAATTCTCCTTACTAATTCTAAGCAATGAAGGCAAAGTCTTTCTTTCCTCTTCAAATAGTTTTAGTTTTAGTTTTGTACTTAACTTATAGAATAGATTTTTGTAAGTTTCTTTTGCTATTAGTTATTACTTGACATTAATTTTGGCTGTTTGATTTAGTTTGGCTTAGTTTATTAGTATAATTCTAGTAATTAAATGAACCCATCTCTGTGGATGACCCATAAAGTGCTACAACTATGGTTGCACACTTACGACTAATTTTTACAGTTCTGAGATATAAGATATTCACTTACAGTCATTTTAGGGCATTTGTTTCAACATAGTGGGAGCTCTCTATAGGTGAAATTTAAGCCCCAAATGAGAACACAACTAAAGTGGAAGTTAATTCTTGAGTTTTGCAAGGTTCTTGATTTGTAGCCGCAGCGTGTTAGTTTTCCCTTTGTGAGAGCTCTTTGTGGGTAAAATTAAAGCCCTGAAGAAAGTGAGGTCTTAAGTTTGGCTATCTTCTTGTTTTTTGAGCAAACCTTTCATTGTGATGTATTCACTTTAGGACATTAGTTTCCTATTGGTGGGAGCTCTTTGCATGTGGAATAGCTCTTAAGTTTGTAGGGGTTCCTTGTTGGTGGCCACACCTTGTAGTGTCTTACACTCATTTTAGGCATTATTTTCCTCTTTGTTGAAGCTCTTTGTTGGTGAATTTAGTCCCTAAATGAAAACACAGCTAAAGTTTTAGTTTATTCTTAAGTTTGGCTAGGCTCTTGATTCGTACCCACATCTTTCATTTCCTTAAGCTCATTTCACCATCAGTTTCCTATTAATAGGTGCTCTTTATAGGTGAAATTAGAGCCCCAAATGAGGACACAACTAGAGTTAAAGTTAGTGTTTAGGTTTTGATAGATTCCTAATTCATAGCCATACTTTTCATTTCATTGTGGTCATTTCACCGCATTAGTTTCCTCTTATTGGGAGCTTTTCGTGGGAGAAATTCGAGCTCCAAATGAAAACACCGTACCACTGGAGTTGAAGCAAGTTCTTAAGTTTGGTTATGTTCATGATTTGTAGCCACACCTTTAGTCTCTTACAGCCATTTCAGAGTGTGAGTTTCCTCTTGGTGAGATCTCTAAGGGGAAGTAGTTAAAGCCTGAAATGAAAGCGCAACTATAGTTAGAAGCTAGTACATAAGTTTGGCCATGTTCTTTGTTTGTAGCCATACCTATTCTCTTGCACTCATTTTAGGTTGCCAATTTTGTGTTTGTGGCAGTCCTTTTGGGGGTGAAATTTGTTCCCAAATGAAAAATTCTTCAGGTTTGGCGTTGTTCATTGTGTGTGTGTACACCTTTTATTCTTGTATACATTTTAAGGCATCATTTTGAACATGGTGGGAGCTCTTTGTAAATGAAATTGGAGTCTTAAATCAAAACACAAACAGAGGTAAAGTTAGATCTTAAGTTTGGCTAGGTTCCTTGTTTGTAGTCACGCAGTTTATTTTCTTACACTCATTTTTGGATCTTCTTTATAAGTTAGATACTGATGTCCAAGGGAGGGAAGGTAATCAAGTTACAAGCACTTCAATCCTTTCCTTCCTTTAACAGTCCAGATTTGAGCACCATTTTAGACAATGTCTTTGGTGGTGTTCCTGAGCCTTCTTATGGAGGATCCTACTCTCTTGGACTTTCTAGGGAGTCTTCTTTAGTAGATTAAAGTCCATTTTTATTTATGGTCAAGGCATTTTAGATAAATGACTCAAATAGTCACTTACTCATCTTGGATTACATTCTTTCCAGTTTTGACTTTTAGATGGGATGGTCGCCTTAAACCTTATTTGGGGCTAATATTTTTGATAAGGATGTTAGAAAGCATTGTAAGGTGCCATGACAAGCAAAGAAATCCAGGCCAAGTCGAACTCCACATGATGATTTAGTTGCGCCAAGTTCAGCATTGCAGTTTTGGTCCTTATGGTCCCATTTTAAAGAATTTGTTATTTCTCTAAGACCTTAGGACTGATTTTATTATCAGGAAGGAAATTTGGCATCTTAATGTACCCCCATGTTTTAAAGTTAGGCCTAAATCCATTTTAACAACAAAGACCAACTTCAACAAGTATAGTGCTGATCCTAGTTATTATGGTAAAACCAAATTGTTTTGACTTTGTAATGGTTTTGCTTCATTTAGGGTTTAGTAACCTACCTACTTGCTTGCTTGACTCCTTAAAACACCTAAGAACGTCATCATTGAAAATTTGCAGCCTTGGAAGACAAGTTGGCCAATGGGAAGGAAGATAAAGATCAACTAGCAACTTGATTGGATGATTAAAAAGCAATTAGCAGTAGCAACATTTTTCTCTCTTCCATTTACAAGTGGCTGCTTAGAAGCTAATTAAATTATTTAAGCTTGAGTTTATTTTAAAACATCATGTATTTACTAGGCGCATAATTAACTACGGACCTCTTCGCCTTTCTTTGTTACGTAGCTGAAAATGCTTGAGGTTGTCTATATGGAAGCATCCTTGGCTAAAAAGTAATGGCGATGCCCACTCACCTATCATTCATCTTTCTCTTTACTTTACAATTTTCTAGTCATTTTTGGAGCAAAAGAGGATTTGAAGGAGTGAATTGGCAAATGGATGCTTGAAGATCGAAAGATAATTAAAGAGCTTCCATAGTTGCTAAGCTTTCTCTTCCTTTTATCTCTTGTTGTTTGTTTGATTTAGATGTTGTTTAGTTTCAATGTGAGTGAGTAGTTTAATTTAATCTAGGGATTTGCTTGCCAAAGTATTGATGTTGAACCCCAAATTCTATTACTTGCGCTTAATCTATCTTGGAATGGTTTTTTTCTATCTTGTAATTGACTTGATGTGAGTGAGTTTGGACATATTTGCTCGAATATATTAGATAGTTGAGTGGAGTACAGAAAGGAGAAACTCGCTATTTGACTAACAAGATTAAACTCAACTTAGTAATTCTTAAAAGGGAGTTGCATGTTGAGATGATACTTTAGCAATCAAAACCCATAACCTAGACCAAAATGAGGACATTTGAAAGACTGATAACTAGATTAGTGTAGGCAATTTGGTGTATTTCAAAAGAAAAGATCGAATTAAGCTATATTGCATTCCTTTGACTCATCCAAACTAGAAAAGTGAGCATGCTAAATCCAAGGGTCCAACTCTTTGTTAGGTAAAACAAATCCCTATATGTGATGCTTCTATTGAATTCATGAATAGTCAATTAGCATAGTTAAAAGAACTTACTAAAAAATTAATTGCTTAGTATTTTTAATAGGACAAAGCTCGGTTGATTGCTTTGGTCCCTGAGGATGATATTTAATTTAGACTACAATACCCGTGCGCTTGCGGGCCATATCAAGTTTTTTGTGTCGTTGGGGACTAAAATTATAAACTATTGAGTTAATCCTAAGTAATTAACTACACATTGTTCTTTTCTTTTTGCTTTACTTTTTTTTATTGCGTTGGCAGTGTTTGTGTTGGTGTTTGCAGGAGATTCATCCCTTTTATGTGAAGTCTATTTTTGTATGAAATCGACCTGATATTGAAAGGACTTTCAGTTTAAGGAGAAAGAAGCAAAGGCTAGAGTAGTGAAGGCGTAAGGCCTATGATACATCACATACAATGGCCCATGGCATAGGAGTCTGAAGAAGGTCACTTCGGGATATCGTTACCCTCGGAGTCCAAGGCATCACTTACAGTATTACCCGACTGACTGTGAAAGCTCATAAATTTGACCCTGAGCCAACAGTTATCTCTATGGTTCCATAATCTCAGTGTGGAGGTTCCCCAATGGAGGACCCTAATGTTTATCTCTTAGTTGTTTTATAGATGTCTGACATATTGAAGCTAAATAGAGTCTCTAATGATGCCATTCTCCTTCACCTATTTTCCTTTTAAATAAAGGACAAGGCATGGGCATGGCTCCATTCGTTGTCGCCGGCGTCCATCATAACTTGAGATAAGCTCACTAGGGCCTTTCTTGCCAAATGCTTCCCACCTAGCCAGATGACAAGCTTGAGGAACCAAATCACTACCTTTACTCAAAGGGATGATGAGATGCTCAACAAGGGACGAGAGTAATTTAAGAACTTGTTGAGTTATGCCCTCACCATATGCTTAAAAAATGGATGACCGTGCAAATGTTCTGTAATGGACTTACTCAAACTATATGATCTACCAAAGACGCAGTGGCAGGTGACACTTTGATGAACAAAATGGGTGTTGGAGCCTACAATTTAACTGAGGATGTGGCAGTTAACAACTTCTAATGGTTGAATGAGAGAGGCCAATCTAAACAGTTTGGACGGAAGCTTGAAGTTGATGCACTTACTTTACTTTCAGCTAAAGTAGATGTTATGAGTCAAAGATTCGATCGTTTTGAATGTTAATCCTGTGAATTCAAATGCCTCTCCCCCATGTAAAATTTGTGGTTCCGTTGATGATTTGACTGTAAATTGCAAAGTTAGAAGTCCATTTTTCTAAGACACTTGACCAAGTCAATTATGTCAACTACAACCTGAGACTGACCAATGACCTTTATGCCAATACCTATAGTCAAGGTTAGAGAAATCACCTAATTTCATTGCTGTTGAAGAAGTTGCATGTGAACATTCATTTCGTTGATGCTTGGTCTCAAATGCCTTTGAAAGTAAAAGTTTTACAAGAGATCCTCTCCAGAAAGACGAAAATTGATGAGCATGAGACTATATATTGAAGTAAGGAGTGTAGTGTTGTGGTTCCAAATAAGCTTCCTGCAAAGCTTGAGGATCCCAATAGTTTCTCCTTCCTTTGCTTGATTGAAAATACGGACAAAGGCTCAAGTGTGAGTTTGGTGCCCTATTCTATTTTGAAGAAACTTGACCTAGCAGCATTGAGACCCACCACTATTTTACTTCAATTAGCGGACGGTTATGTGAAGTTCCATTTGGGTATTTTAGAGGATGTTCCCATCAAGGTAGGTGATTTATATGTGCCTGTTGACTTTGTAATTCTTGATAAGGCTGAAGATGCCCACACCAAAATCATTTTTGGGAGGCCTTTCTAGGGTATTGTAGGCTGTAGGATAGACACCAAGGGGGGCAGTTAACATTTGATGTGGGGGAGCACCATACTAAATTTGTTTCGTGTAAGGACTAAGACTCTTCTCCCTTTTTATTTGCTTGTTGTGGATGTGATGTGTCTGTTTCCAATGATGATGATGTGCAATCTAATGATTTATGCCCTAATGATCCTTATTTGCTTGACTATTTGTGTGTTGAGGGTCTGAAGTTGATTATGCCATGGTAGATTTGGTTGCCCGTTTGCCACCTAGCGTAGCCAAGGACAAGCCTTATGCTTTTAATGAGGGTTCTTTGAGCAATCAACGCAGGTTTATGGGAATGTTGTTGTCTTTGTCCCCTTCGGGCGGAGTTGAATGTGATTGTGATTCAGGGGTCAAGTTTCATAGTGGGCCATTTGCTGGTGTCTACTATAAGATAATTTTATATACGGACCAGGCTGTGTGGTGTTATTTGATGCCTAACAAGGATATCCATCACATCTACTTAAGGTGGTTCCTTCCTACATGATTTTGATTTTGAGGTTCGCAGCAAGGTTGGGGCAAGAGCAATGACGTCCCCTTCCTGAATGTTTATTCCCCTTTCAACGGGATGATTGAAGAAGGTGGAGCTCTCGACCCTAAAGAAACACTTCTTGGGAGGCAACCTAAGTATTTTAATGTTTGCTTGTCCCTTCGGTTATAAATTATTTTCATATTATTAAGAGAAGAGAAATAAAAAAAAGGGAACCAAAGAAAAAAGAGGGAAAAGTCAAGGTTAGCAGTAGCGAACCATCAACCATCACACCATGGGGGTGGTATTTACCATGGTTTGCGATGCAGCTACCCCAGAGGAAAAAAAATTCGACAAATGTTCTGGTAGCAGCCACCATGGGCCATTTGTGTTGCTCACCACGACCCGTAGTGAGCTGCTGCGGGTCGCAGTCAAGGGCTTTGAATGCAGTTGCCCTTCCATAATCACTCACTTTCTTGTCCACTTCGACCCACTCTCTTTCTGCCTCTGAAGCCTTCATTGACAAAGTTCTAAATCTTTCCTTATTCCATCATTTTCACCCAAATTCTCTTAAAATTTCTACCTTTTCATCCATTTTCACCTTCCTTTCTCTAAATTTTCCTCTTTCGCACTCAAATTTCACCTTATTCTTCTCTTTGTAGCCTAACCTTCATCTCCATCTTTAACCTTTCCTTATTAACATCTTATACTACCTAAATTTTTCATCTTTTCCACTCACATTTATCCTTTCTCGACTCTATTTCACACAATCTTCTCCATTTTTGCATTTTCTATCTTATTCATCCCCACTATCCTCGATTGTTGAGGATTTCTCCCACACCTATCAATTCACCCACATTCCACTAAAAGACCTTTAATGGCACCAAAGAAGAAGCTTAGGAACACCTAAGTAGAGGGTACATCGAGCCAAGCACCACAATGGGCCACAAGCACTTCTCGAACATCCACCAATGGAAGGACCTAAGGTAATGCCCCTCACCCCTTGGTTTAACTTACCACAATCATGTTGCTCTCTATAATTGCTTGAGCGGTAGTGTTGTTGTGGCTACCCATTATTATGATGAGGAGTTATTGACTTGGTGAGGGTTGTTAAACGATATTAGATGCTATTTGCAAAAGGTAGTATGGGTCAGTTTATTGAGATGAAACACCCCACCTATATGGACCTAACACTTGAGTTCTTGAGTACTTCACGTGTTGATGTTACTCGAGGTCCTCAATCTCAAGCGGGATATCTTTCATTTTATTTATGAGGGGAGTTCTATGTAACCTTAGTTCCCTCAATGACTTATTTGGATTTTCACCCACTTTGGACTTGCCTTGGGGTATCGCCCAAGCATTTAACCCGCATTTTCGCCTGAGATTTCGGGGGATCATAACTGCCACACTAGTACCTGTAAGGGCATTCTCGTTAGGAACCCTTATATACTGGTCACCCAACGCATGCTTTCTTTTGGTGTTTTTACTAAGGACGATAGACTAAATGTCCCTGGATTATCTGAGTTGTACTTTATGTCTAGTATGATAAATAGTGACCGGATTAACCCTAGGTCTTTCGTGACCCGTCAATTGTACAATGTAGCTACAAGTACTACTGGTAGGATTGTCATTAGGGGTCTTATCCCCTTTATTGCTTGGTCTTTAGGAGTCGAGCGTAACCCTGGGGATAGAGTTTCGGGATCATAGCAGCTTGATAAGGTCACCTCTGAACATATGAAATGTTGTAAGGTTAAGGCTAGGCATTTCTGCTAGATCCACCATGCGAACTAGTTTTTCCTGCTTGTCAATGTTGAGTGGACCACCTTGCTTTATTGGGATAGCCTCTCATAGTTACCCGGTGATGCTGACATTATCCGTCCTACACCTCTCAACACCCACCAACTTATCCTGGCGGCTCTTGTTATTCCTCCCAGCCAACCTCTTGTGATTATAAGGATATTCATGCCACCCTTAGGTCCATCCAGGAGGAGCATGCCTCTCTAGGACCATATGTTGACACTAATAAGGCTGCTCTCTATGAATTTGTCCATGACTGGCACGATAATCTCCATAGGATGATTGCCTCACAAAACAAATATTTTGAAGACTTTAAGGGTTATCTTGAGACATGGAAACGGAAACATTGGCATATCTCTTAAGGTCATCCCCTGCACCTTCATGCCCCTCCTCCCTTCTAATTGCTTCGTATCTATCCCCCTTCCTTTTTCTCTATTGGTGGTTGCAGTGAGAAAATGCTTTGTCGAAGCATGGGGTAGTCTTAAGTCATGATGGCCTTTGATTCCATGTATCTTAGTTTGCGTACGTGTATGTATCGTGCATGATTACATTTAGAGTTGCATTTTAGGAGTAACCCCATGTAACTAGAGCATGTTGTTAGAGCATTTTGTTTCCTTCTCGTAGATTTACAGTTCTTATGCATTAGAAGGATGACATTTAGGGTAGATATGCATTTTAGGTTTGGCTTCATATATGATAGCATTTCAAAATAAAACCAAAAGAATGAAAACAAAATTGACTGAGAGAAAAAATTAGAAAATCCTTCGATGATCAACTTTGTAGACTTCTTTAGTTTGGAAAGACCCTTTGATTTGTCCAATGGCACATAAACGTGTTTGGAAATGAGTTACATATGTGCTTCACGTTTGGGCCATATGGTAAATGCAAATTGATTTCTATATGATTCTTTTCACGAACGTTGGCATGTGAATCCAAATGAGCTAGTTATGACCTTGGTAGATGTCCCATGAGGCTTTGAGCTTCAAAAGCCTAATTTTTCACTTTTAGTCTCTTGTAATTTCTTGAACGACTATTCCCAGATGTCATTTATCTAGAACTTGCTTTGTCTCTTGTTCAAGATCACATTTAGCATATGTATTTAGGCAAATGATTGAGGCATTCATTGATTTGATGTCACCCAAGACCAAATAGCCACCCTTGATATGCACGATATGCCGGTTGCTATCCCTTTTGATCCTTAATCCATGTTTATTGATAAGAACCTCCATACAAAGCTTGATTAAACACGTAACTTACCCTTAAGCTAAGATTAGAGAGAGTTTCACTTCTTAATATTTTGATTGGGAGTTAGTTTGGAGTATTGAGAACTTTTGGTGGTTCGGTTTGGTCCTAAGGTGAAGGGATTCATGTTGATTTATTCATATGAGAGATCCCTTGTTTTGTTATAAAATGATTGATCAAGTGTTGGAAGAAAGGGGGTTTGATGTCTATTTCCATGGCCAAATCCTTTTGAAGCAAGAAAAAAAAACCAAATAAAAAAAACCAAACAAAGAAACGAAAAGTGCATAAAAGAGTTGCATAAGGGGATTTGTTTGTGAATTTGCATTGTATTGAGTATAGTATTTCATGAAACCATTGGGAGAGTTTAGCTCTTAGTATTCGGCTTTTTTCTTCAGATTCTGCTCTTACCTTTACCCATAACCTTGTTACAACCCGTATAAAGCCCTCGTGATGGACTATTGTATATTACACTCTAACAATGGAAAACTAGAGAGTTTTAGCGAGCTTCTAGTAGATTTGAGTCTTTAAAATGAGAATTAAGGGAATGTTAATACATCTTAAAAGACATTAGCAAAGCGTGCCACATTATGAAAATGAGTTTCTACCGATTTTTGCCTAGCTCTAACTATTTCATGTGTCGATGTGATTGTATTGGATGATTTAGGTGTTGGATTTGAACTTTGACATGGTGGTCTTTAATGAAATCTCAAAAGCTCCATTTCTTATTTGATTGTTAAATGTTTTTGAGCATTTTTGAGCGAACTTTGGGTCGATCTTCCTATTGAAGGTGCTACCAATGTCTTTCCTGAGGAGGCTATAAATAAATTTTTAGTTTTAGGCTTGCTTGGGGATGAGCAGTGGTTCATGCATGGGGGAGCTTGAAAAGTGTTGCGAATGTGCATCATTTTGGGGTCATTTGTAGCATTTCCTAGGGGATTATGTGTTTAAGTAAATGATTTCCAACCCTTTTTCTATTTTACGCTTGGATATGCTTCTTTAAAGCATTTTGTAGGTTTTAGGCCCATTTGAGTTGACATTGCCCTCATTTAGGCACATTTTTGCTCATCACAAGGATACCCACATGCCATATGCCCGTGGGGCAAAGAAACAATGTCGATCTCACAACCAGAGCCCACCACAGTCTATGGTGAGCTGATAACTATGAACCTCTTCGCCTTCGTTCGTTGTCTGGCTGAGAATGCTTCAGTTTGTGTATATGAAGGCGTCCTTGCCTGAAAGTAATGACAATCCCCACTCACCCTATCTCTCTTCTTTCTCATTAGTTTAGAATTTTCTATTCGTTTTTGGAGCAAAAGGGGATTAGAAGGAAGGAATTAGTAGTTGGACGCTTGAAGATTGAAAGATCATTGAAGATGCTCTATAGTTGCTAAGCTTTCTCTTCTTATTATCTCGTACTGAACTCTAGTTTATTTTGTTTAGATGTTATTTAGTTTGAACATGAGTGAGTAGTTTGATTTAATGTAGGGATTTGTTTGCCAAAGTGCTGATGTTGGATCCCTAATTCTATCACTTGTGCTTAATCTATCTTGGACTAGTTTTTTTCTATCTTGTGATTGAATTGATGTGAGTGTGTTTGGGCAGATTTGATTGCATATATTAGATAGTTGTGTGAAGTATCGAAAGAAGAAACTTATTATTTGACCAACAAGGTTGAACTCAACTCAGTAATTCTCGAAAGGGAGTTGGATGTTGAGAGGAGACTTTAGCAACCAAAACCCATAACCTAGACCAAAACGAGCACACTTGGAAGAGTGATAATCATATTAGTGTAGGCAATTTTTTTTTTTTAAAAGAAAAGATTGAATTAGGTTACATTCATTTGAATCATCCAAACTAGAAAAGAACACACGCTAAACCCAAGGATCCCACACTTTAATAGGTTAAACAAATCCCTAGATGCTTTTCTTCAGTTGAATTCCTGAATAGCTAATTAGTGTAGTTAAAATAACTCACTGAAAGTTTTTTCACTTAGCACATTTAATAGGACAGAACGCAGTAGATTGGTTTGGCTCTAGAGGATGATATTTAATCTAGACTACAAAACTCGTGCACTAGTGGGTCATGTTAGGTAGTTGTACTAGTGTGGCCTTAGTCCATTTAGTTGATAAACTTAAACTATATACTGTTCGACACCCTAGGCTATACTTACTTTAATGTCTTAAAAAGGGGAATGAAGTTCACATGAATAGACACGTTTTAATTACCTACACCATTGGTAACCTTAAAGATGAAGCACTTTGTGATGTGTTGCCCATGGATACTTGTCAAGTATAACTTGGTAGGCCACGACAGTTTGATAAAAGACCTATTCATCATAGGATGTCTAATACCTAGCATATTAAAGTTAAGGGTTGTAGCCACACTCTGGCCTCCTTACATCCTAGCCAAGTCTATAATGTTAGGCTTAACCTTAGGGAGGAATACATGTGAGAAGGCCTTACTTTTGAGTGAAACATGGGTTGAGAGGTCTATAAGTGAAGGAGAAATAGTTTATGCCCTATTTATGTTGGAAAGGAAAGGGAGAGACACCTTTATATCCTCTAGCTCAAGCTCTTGTACATGAGTTTGAGGATGCTTTCCCTGATGATCTACCCCTCAAATTGCCTCGAATTAGGGGGATTGAGCACCAAATCAACCTACTACTAAGGGTTTCCCTTCCTATTTGACCACCCTATATATATAATCTTATAGAAATTAAGGAGTTACAACGCGAAGTCCAAGAGATTACTGATATAGGGTACATTAGAGAAAGCATAAGTCTATGTTCTGTCCTAGCTTTACTTGTCCCAAAGAAGGATGGAACCATGAGAATGTGTGCCGGTAGCCATGCTATCAACAACATAAAAATCAAGTATAGGTACCCAATTTCTAGACATAATGATATACTAGACGAATTGCATAGTTCTAATGTGTTTTCCCATATTAACTTGAGAAGTGGTTATCACGAAATCAGAATGATAGGTGGGGATGAGTGAAAAAGGGCTTTTGAAACCAAACAAGGGTTATATGAGTGACTTATAATGCCCTTTGGTTTATCTAATACCCCTATCCCTTTCATGAGATTAACGAATGAGGTACTTAATCCCTTCATTGGTCATTTTGTTGTTATATAGTTAGATGACATTTTGGTTTGCAACCAAAATGGGGAAGAACACAAATAGCATTTAAGATAGGTTTTAAAGGTTCTAATGGAATAACAACTCTATGCAAAGATGGAGAAGTGTGAGTTTTTCACTCCACAACTCACCTTCCTTTGATATGTGGTTTGTGCCAAGTGAATTCAGGTTGATCAAACCAAAGTTGAAGCTATCTAGAGTTGGCCCTAACCCAAGATAGTCACCGAGCTTTCACGGCTCGACTTCTTTTTACTGGAGGTTCATCAAGCATTTCAGTTCTATTATGGCCCCTATTACTAAATGCATAAAGAAAGGGGCATTTGAGTTGTCCAATGCTGCCTAGAGAGATTTTGAAACTGCGAAGCAAAATATGTGTTAATCACCCATTCTAGCACTCACAAACTTTGAAGATCTATTTGAGTTAGAAAATGATGCAAGCAAGGTATGAATTGGGGTTGTCCTAGTCCAATCTAAGAGGCCCATTGCTTATTTCAGTGTGAAACTCAATGGATTAAGATGTGACTATATCACCTATGACAAAGAGTTCTATGCTATTGTGATGGCTTTGAGACATTGGGCTCATTACCTCAAACCTAGGTCGTTTGTCTTACATTCAGACCACCTAGCTCTTAAGTACATTAATGGCAAACACAAACTAAATCCAAGGCATCCTAAGTGGGTTTAGTTATCACAATCATTAAACTTTACTTACAAACACAATAGTGCAAAAGAGAATGCACTGACAAATGCTTTTTTAAGGACGTGTGCTCTACATCCTAGTTTGGAAGCAATGGTTCATGGATTTCATTTTATTTAGGAACTTTACAAGGATGATTATGATTTTGAGGAGGTCTTGTAAGGAGATCTCAAAGGTAGTCCATACACTATCCAAGAGGGCTATGTACGTAAGAAAAACAAATTGGGCATTCAAAGAAGCCCTTTCAGGGAATTATTAGTCCGGGAGGCTCATGGTGGTGCTTTTGCTGGTCATTTTAGTCTCAACAAGACCTTACACTTCCTTAAAGAGCATTTTTATTGGCCTAAGATGGGAGGTGATGTTCACAAGATGGTTTAAGTATGTTCTATGTGCCATAAAGGAAAGAGTTAGTTCCACCAAAGCCTATATACACCATTGGCCATACCTATTAAGCCCTTGGATGATGTGACCATGAACTTCATTCTAGCTCTCCTTATGACTCAGAGGGGGAAGCATGTAATCATGGTGGTTATGGGCAAATTCTCTAAGATGTTTCACATTGTCCCTTCCTATAGGACTGATGATCCTGGCTACATTGCGGAGCTCTGCCTTCAAGAGATCTTTAAGCTCCATAAAGCGCCTAAAACTATGGTCACTATTCTTAATTCAAAGTTCCTAAAACAAGCACATGGAATTTAGCCATAGTGGTTTGGTTTGGTTCCACCTAAGAAACGAGATATTTCTTTCTAGAATGTAGAGTAAGCTCATGGAAAGTAGGGATGGTCCATTCAAGGTCGTTGAAAGAATAGGAGATAATGCTTACAAGCTCCAACTTTTTTGAAACATGGCTATTTCAGCCACTTTCAATGTAGGAGATTTAAGTCCTTATATGGCGGCTGGTTTAAAGACCCTTTGGATTTGAGGGAAAATCCTCTTGAAGAAAGGGAGGTTGATGATTGGGGAGATACTGATGTCCAAGGGAAGGAAGGTAATAAAGTTACAAGTACTCCAATGTTATCCTTCTTCTCTGCAAATAATCTAGATTTAAGTACCAGTTTGGACAATGTCTTTGGTGGTGTTGCTAAGCGTTCTTATGGGAGGTTTCTATTTTTGTTTACTCCCTAAGGAGTCTTATTTTTCATATAAAAGTCCAGTTTGGTTTATGATCAAGGCATTTAGGAGAAATGACTCAAAACGGTCACTTTCCTTGCTTGGATGACCTTCTACCCGATTTTGAGTTTTGGATGGAATCACCACCTCAAGCCTTATTTGGAGATAATCTTTTTTATTAGGATGTTAGACAACATCCTAAGGTGCCATGACATGTAAGGAAATCTAGGCTAAGTCAAACTTTGCATGATGATTTAGTTGCATCAAGTTAACCATTGTAGTTTGGTCCTTCACTAGCCTATTTTAAACAATTTATTGTTTCTCTATCTAAAACCTGAATTAAGACTGATTTTGTTGTTGGGAATAAAATTTAACATCTTAATGTACCCCTATGCTTTAAAATCATACCTAAAGAAAGTTTATGTTCAAAGACTAACTTGAGCAAGTATAGTGTTGATCCGAGTTATTCTGCTCAAACCAAGCTATTTTGACATTGTACTGAATTTTTCTTCACATGACATTTGGTGACCTGCCTACTTGTGTGCTTGGCTCCTTAAAACACCCATGAACATCATCATTAAAATTTTGCAGCCTTGGAAGACAAGCTAGCCAATGGAACGAAAGACAAAGATCAACTTGCCACCTAATTGGACGATCGTAAAGTAATCCACAGCAGCAGCCATGTTTCTCTCTCCCTGATTGGATGATTGATAAACAATCATTAGTAGCAGCAATTTTTCTCCCTCCGATGTCCAAGTGGGCTGCTTAGAAGCTAGTTAACATGTTTAAGCTTGAGTTTAGTTTAAAACAACATGTGTTTACTAGACTCATATTTTGTAATAAGCTAGTTTAAGGCCTAGGGTGTTTGTTTTGGAATCCTTCCCTTTTGTTAGTTTTAGGACACTTGAATAGAATACCTTGGCTTCGTTGTTGTTCACAAAAATGTTTCTTAAATCTCACTTAAGTAATCTGAATTGATTGTTAAATTCACCGGTCTTCTTCAACCTAAACCTGGTGGCGTAGGTGTTATGGTTTAGAGGGTGGATTCCTTCTTAGTTTGGGTGGTGTCCATGCCTTTAGCCCATTCATATCTCTTGGTTCTTACTAGTAGTCAATCTGGTTGAACTGAAACTAAAAATCTAGGAAGTTTACTTGTGTTTTGATTGACGTCTTGCATCACATTTTACGACATTAGTTTCTTCTTAGTAGGAGCTCTTTGTGAGAGAAATTGGTGTTCTAAATGAAAACACAACTAGGGTTGAAGCCAATCCAGAAATTTGCCTAGGTTCATGATTTATCGTAACACCTTTCGCCCATTGCACCCATTTCAGAGGATTGGTTTCCCCTTGGCGGAGTCTTCACGAGGGTGAAATTAAAGCCCCTAATGAAAGCGTAGCTATAGTTAGAAGCTAATACTTAAGTTTGGCCATGTTCTTTGTTTGTATTCAGACATGTCATTCTCTCGCACCCATTTTAGGGCATGAGTTTCCTATTTGTGGGAGTCCTTTTAGGAGTGAAATTGAATTCCAAATGAAAACATAACTAAAGTCAAAGTTAATTCTTCAAGTTTGGCTTTGTTTGTTATGCATGTGCACACCTTTTATTCTCTTACACTCATTTTAAGGAAATAGTTTCAATTGATGGGAGTTCTTATAGATGAAATTAGAGCCCTAAATATAAACACAACTAGAGTTAAGGTCAGATCTTAAGTTTTGCTAGGTGTTGTGCTTGTAGTCACGTTTGTTTATTTTCTTACATTCATTTTTGGACATCACTTTCCACATGACAGGAGCTTTTTATGGGGGTCAAATTAGAGCCCCAACTGAAAACACAATTAGATTGGAGTTAGTTATTAAATATTGCTAGGTTCTTAATTCGAAGCCACTCATTTAATTCTCTGGCACTTATTTTAAAGCAGCAGTTTCCCATTGGTAGGAGGTCTTTGTGGGTGAAATTGGAGACCCAATGAAAACACAAGTAGAGATGAAAGTTAGATCTTAAGTTTGGTTAAGTTCTTCATTTGTAACCACACCTTTCATTTACTTGCGCTAATTTTATGCCATTAGTTTCCTCGTAGTGCACACTTTTCTTGGGCGAAATTGGCGATCCAAAAGGAAACACAACTATAGTTGAAGTTAGTTCTCACTTTTGGTTGGATTCTTCTTCTATAGCCCCACCCTATTTTTTTTCTCTTCCAGCCTTTTTAGGGCGCTAGTTTCGCCTTGGTGCGATCTCTTTGTGGCTAAAGTAGGAGCCGCAAAAGGAGGCACAACTAGAGTTAAAAATTAGTGTTGAAGTTTGGCTACGTTCTTTGTTTTTAGGGAAACCATCTTATTCCCTTTCCCTCATTTTTGGGCGCTACCTTCCTCTTGGTGAAGTTCTCTAGGGGGCAAGGTGGAGCCCTAAATGAAAACACTTCTAGAGTTAAAACTAGTTCCTAGTTTGGCTAGATTCATAATTTATAAGCACACCTTTGCTTCTCTTACACTCACTTTTACCACGTGGTTGGAGCTGTTTGTTGGTGAAATAGGTGTGCTAAATGAAGTAACAATTGTAATGGGAGTTAGTTCTTCAGTTTGGCTCGTTTCTCGATTTATTGTTGAATTTTCATTATGTTGCACCCATTTTAAAGGATTAGTTTCCGCTTGGTGCGAGCTCTTTATTGGCAAAAATAGAGACTCAAATGTAAACACAAGTAAAGTTCGAAGTTAGCTCTTTAGGTTGGAAAATTTTTTGATTTATAGCCACACCCTTCATTTTGCTTACTCTCATTTCCTCTTAGTGGTAGTTCTTGGTGGATGAAATTGGAGTCCTAAATGGAAACACGAGTAGAGTTGAAGTCAATTCTCAAGCTTTGTTAGATTCTTTATTTCTAGAAATTCCTTTTGTTCTCTCACACCTATTTTAGACTGTTAGTCTTGGTGGGAGCTATTCGCGTATAAGTCGATGCCCCAAATGAAAGCACGAGTAGAGTTGAAAGTTACTTCTTAAGTTTCAACAGGTTCGTTGTTTGTAGGCACACCTTTTATTCTCTTATACTCATTTTAGGGCATTGGTTTCAACATGATGGCAGCTCTTTGTGAGAGAAATTATAGCCCCAATTGAGAACACAACTAAAGTGGAAGTCATCTCTTCAGTTTGGCAATGTTCTCGATTTGTAGCCGGACTTTGATTTTTTTACACCCATTTTAGAGCATTAGTTTCCCCTGGTCATTGCTCTTTATCAGTGAAATTAAAGCCCCTACTGAGAGCACAACTTGAGTGAAAGTTAAGTCATATGTTTGGCTTTAGATTTGTAACCACACTTTCATTGTGATGCATTGACTCTCGAGAATTAGATTCCCCTTGGTGGGAGCTCTTTGGGTGCTTAATAGCTCTTAAGTTTTCCTAAGTTATTTGTTTATAGCTGCACCTGGGAGATTCTTACACTCATTTTGGGCATTATTTTTCCCTTTATGGAAGCTTTTTGTGGGTAAATTTAGTCCCCAGAAAACACAACTAATGTTTTAGCTCGTTCTTAGGATTGGCTAGGCTGCTAATTCATAGCCACATCTTTTATTTCCTTGCATCATTTTATGCCATTAGTTTCATCTTACTAGGTGCTCTTTGTTGTTAAAAATGAGGCATCAAATTAGGACACAACTAGAGTTAAAGTTACTTCTTAAGTTTTGCTAGATTCTTAATTATTAGCCACACCTTTCATATCCTTGTGCTCATTTTATGGCGTTAGTTTCCTCTGAGTAGGAGCGCTTAGTGAAATTGGAGCTCTAAATGAAAACACCATTGTAGTTGAAGTTAGTTCTTATGTTTACCTAGGTTCATGATTTATAGCCACACCTTTCCTCACCTGCACCCATTTTAGAGCTTTAGTTTCCTATTGCTAGAATCTCCATGGGTATGGAATTAAGCCACAAATGAAAGCACAACTATAGTTAGAAGGTAATACTTAAGTTTGGCCATGTTCTTTCTGTCTAGTCACGCCATTGTCTTACTCTCATTTTAGGGTGTTAGTTTCATATTTGTGGGAGTCCTTTTAGTGGCGAAATTTGATTCCTAAATGAAGATGCAGCTAGTGTCAAAGTTATTTCTTCAAGTTTAGCTTCGTTCATTGTGTATATATGCCCCTTTTATTCTCTTACACACATTTTACGACATCAGTTTCAACTTGGTGTCAGGTCTTTGTATATGAAATTGGTGTCGTAAATCAAAACACAACTAGAGGTAAAGTTAGATCTTAAGCTTGGGTAGGTTCTTTGTTTCTGGTCACGCCGTTTATTTTCTTACTCTCATTTTTGGACATTACTTTCCATGTGACGGGAGTTCTTTATGGGTGAAATTTAGGCCTCAAATGAAAACACAATTATAGTTGGAGTTAGTTGTTAAGTTTGGCCAGGTTCTTGATTTGAAACCACTCTTTTCCTTCTCTAGCACCCATTTTAGAGCATTAGTTTCCCTTTGGTGGGAACTCTCTATAGGCAAAATTGGAGCCCCAATTTAACACACTGGTGGACATAAAAGTTATTGCTTAAGTTTGGTTAAGTTCTTGATTTGTAACAACACCTTTCATTCGCTTGCACTCATTTTAAGCCATTAGTTTTGCTTTTAGTGGGTGCTCTTTTTCGGTGAAATTGGCAACCTAAAAGAAGCCCAACTATAGTTGAAATTAGTTCTTAAGTCTGACTAGATTCTTCATTTGTAGCTAAACCCTTTTTCTTGCTCCCATTTTTAAGCATTGATTTCCCCTTCTCGGGATCTCTTTGTAGGTGCAGCGGAAGTTGCAAAAGGAGGCACAACAAGAGCTAAAAGTTAGCTCTTAGGTTTGGCTTGTTGTTTGCTTATAGGCACACTTTTTATTCACTTGCCCTCATTTTTAGGCGTTAGCTTCCCTTTGGTGGGAGATCTTTACGGGGTCACGGTGGAGCCCCAAATGAAACAAATCCAGAGTTGAAGCTACTTCGTAGTTTGGCTAGGTTCGTAGTTTATAGGCGTACCTTTTGTTCTCTTACACTTCTTTCTTCCACATGCTGGGAGCTGTTTGTGGGTGAAATAAGTGCCCTAAATGAAATCACAACAACAGTGGAAGTTATTTCTTATGTTTGGTTAGGTTCTTAATTTGTAGCCCTACATTTCATTCTCTTGCACCCATTTTAAGGGATTATTGGAGACCTAAATGTAAAGACTGGTAGAGCTAGAAGCTATCTCTTATGTTTCAGTATTTTCTTTATTGGTAGCCACATCCTTCATTTCGTTCCTCTCCTTTCCACTTAGTGGGGCTTCTTTCTGTATGAAAATTAGAGCCCCAAATGAATGCATAAATAGTATAGAAGTTAGTTCTTAAGCTTCACTAGACTCTTTGTTTCTAGCCATGCCCTTTGTTCTCTCGCACCACTTCTAGAGTGTTGGTTTCTCCTTCGTGGGAGCTATTTTGTCGATAGATCGAAGGCCCAAATGAAAGCACAAGTAGAGTTAAAAGGTAACTTTTAAGTTTGGCTGGGTTCGTTATTTGTAGGTGGACATTTTATTCTTTTTCACTCTTTTTAGGGCATTGGTTTCAACATGGTGCGTGCTCTTTATTGGTGTAATTGGAGCCATATCTTAGAGATAGACTAAAGTGCAAGTTAGTTCTTAAGTTTGGCAAGGTTCTTGATTTGTAACCACACCTTTCACTGTGATGCATTCACTTTAGGGTGTTAGTTTCCTCTTGCCATGAGCTCTTTGTGTGTGGTATAGCTCTTGAGGTTGCCCAGGTTCTTTGTTTGTGGTCGGACCTTTTAGTCTCTTACACTCATTTCGGCATTATTTTGATGTAGCTAGTCATACTCCTAGTTCGGATTATTAGCTAGAATGAACTTAAAACAAGGAGAAATAGATTGGGTAGAATTCGGAAATGAAGTGATGTTCAGGTGATCAGGATTCACCACACTTGAGGCTCACTTGGGCAATCACTTCAGGGCTTCCTGGATACAGAAACACCACAAAGAAGAACTAAAATGAACTAATGTGTCACCACTTGAGCTACTAACTCAAGATATAACCACTAGGAATTTGAGAGTTAAATCGCATGCGAACTCAAGTTTTGAATTCAAGTGATAATGATTTGAGCGTATTGCAAAAGGAAAGACATTTTGTATGGCCTTGTCTCTTGCAAAACAAACAGATAAGATGCAAGAACAAGACTTAAAATGCTAAAGACATTAGCCTAGGGAGATACAAACTTATTTGAATTTAAACCATTGATCAAATGCCACCTATTATGATTGTTCAAGTAATTAGATAAGGTGTCATCTAACTTAGTATAAATAGCTTGGTTCAAACTCTAAAACATCACCTTAAATGGGCTAGAATGCAACTTATAGCTTGATTAGATCAGTTTATCAACACCCTAGTCAGTAACTACAACAGCTGGTCCAATGCATGTTTTCTTCAATCTTCAGCAGGATAAAATCAACCTTTGAGGGAGCTAACTATCATCTTTTGGGAGCTTCATCGTTAAATATTTACGTCATATTTCAATGACTAGAAGTACATGGTAGATGCACGCTAAGAAGCCTTTGAATTTCGCTCTAAAACTGGACCGCATTAGATTACAATTCAGATTGCACTATTTAGGACATGAGCTTGGTTGGCTGGCCTCTTGTGCTCAAAAAGGGTTGTAACTTGTGTTATTAGCTATAGGACAAGTTAAATGAAGGGAGAGTGGGAGTGGAAGGTATCCCCGAATTCATGATCAAGACTGATCTTGTTCCTAATTGCTTGCCAGAAACTAGCTGAATTGGAGTTGGGATGGCTTGATTGCTGGATGTGTTCCCTTACCATGGTCACCACTTCCTTCATCTCTTTTAGAGGACACGTCTTAGCTATCTCTTTAGGCTTAGGGGTGTCCTTCGTTCCTCGATCTCCATTAGCGTCCTTCTTAGAAACAATTTGTCCTCAAACTTGGCAATGCTTCAGTGTCAGCATAGTAGGAGTTGAGATTAGCCACATTGAACGTAATTGAGATGCTATATTTTCATGGGAGCTCAATCTTGTAGGCATTAGGTCCTATCTTTCCACGATCTTGAAAGGCCCATCTGATCTAGGTAGTAGCTTAGATTTTCTTTTACTGGGGAAGCTTTCTTTTCTAAGACGAATCCAAACTAGGTCCCCAGGTTGGAAGTGAACATACGTTTTGTGGTTGTTGGCTTGGAACTTGGCTAGCTCATTACTCCTCTCATTCTAGTCCTCACCTTGGTGTGGAGATCCTTGATCTCCTCTGCTCTTTTGCTTGCGTCCCAGCTAGTCTTAGTGGCTATAGGTAAAGCAACCAAATCTAAGGGTGTGAGGGGATTATGGCCACACAAAATTTGGAAAGGAGACAACTTGGTGGCGTTGATTAGAGATCTATTGTACGAAAACTTAGCATGAGGAAGTAGTTCACCCTGCCTTTTGGCATTCTTCTTTAAAACCACCCAACATAAGGTGCCAAGATTTCTATTATTTATCTCATTTTTCCCATATGTTTGAGGGTGACAAGTGGTACTGAACTTGAGCAGGGCCCCCATCTTCCTCCATAAAGTGAGAAAAACATGGCTCAAAAATTTGGCGTCTTTGTCAGAAAGCATGCTCTCACGAATGCCATGCAGCCTTACTACTTCCTTAAAGTACAGATTAGCTAACTTAGTAGCATCAAAGGTAGTATGCCACATGATGGAATAGGCCAATTTTGAGAACCTATCAACCATTAGCATGATGGAATATTTACTTCTTTGGGCCATGGGGAGGCATATGATGAAATGAAGCTAACATCTTCCCAAGGGCCTTGAGATACTAGCAGTGGGGACTAGAGGCCTTGAGCCAACGCATGCCTCTTGGCCTGTTGACAAATCAACCATCTCTTGATTAAGTGATTGATGTCCCTTGTCATCATTGGCTAGTAGTAGTGTTCTTTCATCATGAAGAAGGTCTCATCAATACCAAAGTGCACAGCTAAAGCTCCATTATGAACTTCTTGAATTGGTAACTCTCCTAGGTCGCTCTTTTAGATACATATCCTATTATCCTTGAACAGATAACCTTGATCTAGGTGAAAAGCTCCTTCAAGATGTTGTGAACATCTCTTATATAGTGCTGAAAGTCTCCATTAGACTTGCACTACTCTCTACTCATCTCAAAGACAAGGACCCTTAAGTGAAGGATGGATAACATTAGGTATCTTCCAGAGAGATAGAGCATGCCTTGGATTGAGTTTTTGTTGTCCTTAGACAAACTTGAGTGCTTCATGATCAGAATAGGGGATGAACTCTCTAGCAACCAACTAATGCCTTCAGTGTTCTAATGCCCTAATGATTGGCACAGAACTTTTTATCATAAGTGAAAAATTTCCTCTTCGTATCACTCAACTTCTCGCTAAAGTATGCTATAGACCTCCCCTCTTGAGTCAACACTACCCCAACCCCTATCCTAAAAGCATCACACTCTACCTCAAACACCTTGGTAAAGTTAGGCAGAGCTAAGATACGAGCAACTTATGAGTCCCTTACAAGCTTCAAGAGTCCAGTCAAACTTTTTGATTTTGAGCACCTTTGTCATTGGTTCAATTAGGGTGTTAAATTTCTTCATAAGTCTCCTTAAAAAGGAGCCCATACTATGAAAGCTTCTAACCTGCTGAAATAAGGTTAGTATTGGCCATTCTCTAATGGCTTTGACCTTGCCCTTATCCACTTGGATTCGCTGTGAGGAATAATATAACTAAGAAACATGACCTGAGAAGTAAAGAAATGACACTTCCCAAGATTACCATAGACTTTCTCATGGGCTAGAAGTCTGAAGTACTTGACACAAATGGTGAGCATGTTCTTCCTCAGTCGCGCTATACACCAGAATATCATCTAAGTATACCTCCATAGATTTCCCTATTAAAGGCTTCAGGACTAATTCCTCAACCTCATAAAGTTGCTAGGAGCACTGATCATGGAAAAGGGCATTACTAGCCACTCATACAACCCGCCCCTTGTTTTAAAGGCTGTTTTCTAGTCATTTCGCTCAAAGATCCTTACGTGACAGTAGCCACTTCTGAGATGAATCATGGAGAAGCTGGTAGCACCATATAGCTCATCCATAAGATCCTTCAATATGGGAATGGGGTACCTATACTTGATAGTGATCTTGTTTATGACCCAACTGTCCACGTACATTCTCAATACTCCCATCGTTTTTCGGAACTAGCAAGGCTGGGATAGCATAAGGTCTTTGGCTTTCCCTAATCATTCCCTTGGCTAGCAACTCATCCATCTGCCTTTTGTTCTCATTTGTCTCTTGAGGGCTCATTTTGTGAGGAGGTTTGTTTGGGAGTACCAAACTAGGAATCAGATCAATTTTGTGTTGAATTGTTCTTTAACGTAGGAGACTAGGAGGGATTTCAATGGAGAAAACATGTTTATATTCAAACAAAAGGGGTTGTAGCAGGGGATGGACAATGAATGCCGTGACTTCAAGCTCAAGGTTTAAAAGAATTAACTCTTTAGCAAGCTCAAACTCATGTTGTTGAGATCTGAGTAGTGCAGTGAGGAAAACATCGAGTTGGAATGTCTTCGGGGTCTTTGAATACGAGAGAGCATAACGGGAGTAAGGGTAATCTTCGTATGATCCATACTAATGATGATGATCTGCAATATGATGATATATGCCTTAATGATCCTTTTTTGCTTGATTATTTGTCTGCTGAGGGTTTGAAGTTGATTATGCCACGGTAGATTTGGTTACCCATTTGCCACCTATCATAGCCAAGGACAAGCCCTATTGCTTTTAATGAGGATTGTTTGAGTAATTAACGTAGGATTGTAGGAGAATTGTTGCCTTGGCCCCTGTTTGGCAGAGTTGAGTGTAATTGTGATTCGGGGGGCGAGTTTCATTGTGGCCTATTTAACGGTGTCCACTATAAGATCATTTTGTATGCAGACTGTGCTGCGTGGTGTTATTTGAGGCTTAACAAGGACATCTATCACGTCTGCTTAAGATGGTTCCTTCTTCTGCATGATTTTGATTTCCAGGTTCGCGACGAGGTTAGGGCAAGAGCAATGACATCCCCTTCCTCATTGGTTATTCCCCTTTTAACAGGATGATTGAAGAAGGTCGAGCTCTAGACCCTAAAGGAGGACTTCTTAGGAGGCAACCTAAGTATTTTAGTGTTTCCTTGCCTTTTTTGTTATAAATTATTTTCATATTATTAAGAGAAGAGAAATAAAGAAAAGGGAACCAAAGAAAAAAAAAAAGAGAGAGAAAAGTTAACCAGCAACCATCACAGTGTGGAGGTGGTATTTACCATGGTATGTGATGTAGCTACCCTAGAGGGGAAAAAAATTCGAGAAATGTTCTGGTAGTAGCCACCACGGCTTATTCCTATTGCTCACCACGATTTGTAGTAAGCTGCTGCGGGTCACGGCCAAGGGCTTTGAATGCGGTGACCCTTCCACAGTCCCTCACTTTCTTCTTGACATTGACACACTATCTTTCTGCCTCTCTCCTTCAGTCTCTAAAACCTCCAGTGACAAACCTCTAAATATTTCCCTTATTCCACCATTTTCACCCAAATTCTCTTAAAATTTCTCCCTTTTCATCCATTTCATCTTTCTTTCTCTAAATCTTCCTCTTTCTCACTCAAATTTCATCTTCTACTACCTAAATTTTTCATCTTTTTCACTCACATTCATCCTTCTTCGACTCCATTATGCACAATCTTCTCCATTTCTACATTTTCTGTCTTGTTCATCCCCACTGTCCTCCATTGTTGAGGATTTCTCCCTCACCTATTAATTCACCCACATACCACTGAAAGACCTTCGATGGCACCAAACAAGAAGCTTAGGAACACCTAAGGAGAGGGTACATCAAGCCAGGCACCACAATGGGCCACAAGCACTTCTCGAACATCCACCAATGGAAGGACCTGAGGTGACGCCTCTCACACCTCGGTTTAACTAATCTCGATCATGTTTCTCGATACAATTGCTCAAGTGGTAGAGTTCTTGTAGCTACCCATTATTATGATGAGGAGTTGTTGACTCAATTGGGGTTGTTAAATGATATTAGATGGTATTTGTAAAAGGTGGCATGGGTCAATTTATTGAGATGAAATACCACGCCCATAGGGACCTAAGCCTTGAATTCTTAAGTACCTTGCATGTTGATGTTACTCGTGGTCCTTAGTCTCAAGCAAGGTATCTTTGATTTCATTTATAAGGGGAGTTCTATGTAACCTTAGTTCCCTCAATGACTTATTTGGATTTCCACCAAATTTGGGCTTGCCTAGGCGTAAAGTCCCCAAAGAATTTAACTCGAATTTTGGCTTAAGATTTCGGAGGATCATAGGTACCACACCAGTACCAATAAGGGCCCACTCATTAGGAACCCTTGTATACTGGTCACCTAACGCATGCTTTCTTTTTGTGTTTTTACTAGGGACGACAGACTAAATGCCCCTAGATTATTTGAGTTGTACTTTATGTATAGCATGATAAATGGTGACTGAATTAACCCCGGGTCTTTCGTGGCCCGCTAATTATACAGTGCAGCAACAAGTACTACTGCTAGGATTTTCATTGGAGGTCTCTTCACCTCTGTTGCTTAGTCTTTAGGAGTCGAGCGTAACTCTGAGGATAGAGTTTCAGGATCAGAGCAACTTGATAAAGTCACCTTTGAACAGATGAAATGTTATAAGGTTAAGGCCAAGCACTTGTGGTGGATCCACCGTGGGAACTAGTTTTTCCCTCTTGTCAATGTTGAGTGGACCACCTTCCTTCATTGGGCTAACCTCTCATAGTTACCCGATGATGCTGGCATTTTCCATCCTGCACCTCTCAGCCACCACCAACTTATCCTGGCTACTCTAGTTCTTCCTCCCAGCCTACCTCTTGTGATTATAAGGATATTCACGCCACCCTTAGGTCCATAGAGGAAGAGCATGCCTCTCTGTGACCGTATCATGACACTAAAAATGGTGCTCTTTGTGAATTTGTCTCAGAGTGGCACGATAAGCTCCATAGGATGAGTGCCTTGCAAAATCAATAGTTTTAGGACTTTAAGGCTTGTCTTGAGACATGGAAAGATTGGCATATCTCTTAAGGTCATCCCCCACACCCTCCTGCCCCTCATCCCTTCTAATTGCTTCGTAGCTATCCCCCTTCCTTTTTCTCTATTGGTGCTTGCATTGAGACTATGCTTTGTCCAAGCATGGGGCAGTTTTGAGTCATGATGGCCTTTGATGCCAGGTATCTTAGTTTGCGTACGTGTATGTATTGTGCATGATTACATTTAGAGTTGCATTTTAGGAGTAACCTCATGCAACTAGAGCATGTTGTTAGAGCATTTTGTTTCATTCTCGTAGTTCTACATTTCTTATGCATTAGAAGGATGACATTTAGGGTAGATATGCATTTTAGGCTTGGCTTCATATATGATAGGATTTCAAAATAAACCAAAAGAACGAAAACAAATCCGCATAGAAAAAAAAGTTGGAAAATCCTTCGATGATCAAATTTGTAGACTTCTCTGGTTTAGAAATACGCTTTGATTTGCCCAATGGTCAATAAAAGTGTACGGAAATGAGTTAGATATGTGCTTCATGCTTGGGCCATGTGGTAAATGCGAATTGATTTCCCCATGACTCTTTTCTTAAACGTTGCCATGTGAATCCAAATGAGCTAGTTATGACCTTGGTAGATGTCCCATGAGGCTTTGAGCTTAAAAAGCCTAATTTATCAATTTTGGTCTCTTGCCTTTTCTTGAACGACTATTCCGAGATGACATTAATCTAGAACTTGCTTTGACTCTGGTTCAAAATCACATTTAGCATATCTATTTTGGCAAATGATTGAGGCATTCATTGATTTGATGCGACCCAAAGACCAAATAGCCACCCTTAATATGCATGATATGCCTCCTGCTAGCCCCTTTGATCCTTAATCCATGTTTGTTGATAAGAACCTCCATACAAAGCTTGATTAAACACGTATCTTACCCGTAAGCCAAGATTAGAGAGAGTTTCATTTCTTAATATTTTGATTGGGAGTCAACTTAGGGTATTCAGATCTTTGGTGGTTCAATTTGGTCCAAAGGTGAAGGGATTCATGTTGATTTGTTCATATGAGAGATATCTTGTTTTGGTATAAAATGATTGGTGAAGAGTTGGAAAAAAGGGGGTTTGATGGCCATTTCCATAGCCAAATCCTTTGGAAACAAAAAAAACAAAGAAAGAAAGAAATGAAAATAAAAGAAAGGAAAAGCGCATAAAAGAGTTTGTCCTTGTTGCATTGAATATAATTGTTTGCCTAATTTCAACTCTATTCTCGTTATTTGATTGCATAAGGGGATTAAACAAATTTGCGTTGTATTGAGTAGAATATGGAATTCAACCAAAACAGAGGAGGCATCTCAAGCTTCAGGAACTCACGAACCTAGACCGCCATCAATGGTGAAGCGCCATAGCCATGTTTAGCAAAATGAAAACTGGGGAGGGGGGATTGTGACAGAACCAAAGGAAAACCAACATCCAAATCTTACCAAAACAAACCAAAAACCATGAATTACATCTGGGAAACTCAAAATAGTAGCATAATTACATGAAATTCGAAACCAAAAACCAAACTAACATCTAATCCTAACCGAATTTATCAAACCCTAACGCCAAAAAATAAAAAATGCATATGAAATTCAAGCTTAAAACTCGAAAATTAAAACTGTTTGAACCCTAAAAACCTCCAAACCTTTTCTCTAAAGCCGGTATCTTTCAATTTATATAGTTTCCCTTCAACTTCATCCCTCGATTTGCTTGTGCCATAGACGGTGGGATGGGGATGTAGGTGTCGATTGAAGCATGAAAGGCGGTGTTGTGCTGGCGTTTTGATGGTTAAAGATGGTGAAGTAGTGACAGCAGATAGAGATGAATTAGAGAGAGAGAGAGAGGAGATGATGATGAGGACGAAAATGGAGAAGCAACAGGGGAGAGGGTGAGGTATCGGGTTTCTGTTAGTGGAAAGGAGAGAGAAGGTTAGAGTTTAAGAAAAGATGGGGGGTTTACGAGCCACGTCACACTTGTGTGGGGACTGAGGGGTTTTAGGTTTTCCTTTTATGTTTTTTCTTTTTCTTTTGAGTCAAAGAAGAGATTGGTCCTAGCAATTCTGGTCGGATTTAAGTAATCTGGGCCATTGCTTTATTTCTGGCATTTTTCATCTTTTTTTCTTGTATTTTTTTCACATTTGTTCGATACCTACAAAGAAAAATCAAATCAAATAAAAACCTAAAAATAACAATTATAATGAGCATAATTTGGGTACAAAAGTATCATAAAAATAATACATTTTTTGGCACGAACACATACTAGGGCGTTCGTGTGCCTAATTGTATATTGGTTTTGCTTGTTTTGAGTGTATTTGCGGACTCTGATCTTGTAAACCCAAAGCATGATGGTGCAATTAAGATTTTGAGGCCTTATGGATCAAAGAAGACAACAAAAGAGGCCTAAAGACACCCAACATGGACCAATCGTGGTCTAAACCACAGTCCAGGAAGTTCCATGAAGAAGTTGTATGAGGAATAAGAGAGAACAACCAAGTCAGAGGCCACCATGGCCTATCCATGATGGTCACTGACCCCTAATCCCTGCTGGTTTTCATCGTGGATTTAAAAAAAAAGAAATTAAAAATTAGAAAATTAAAAAAGAGGCCTAAAGACACGAATTAGTATCATGGTCAGACGAACTTGATTTGCTACAACAGCGCTGTGCGCTTGCGGCCATGTCAAGTTTTTGGTGCTATTAATAGGTACTAGTGTTGAATGTTGGGTTTTTATTGATAGGTTTGGCTAAGAATTTTTTTTTTTCAAAAAAAACCCTAAGAAATTGAAAATTTAAAAAGAAAAAAATTTGAGGGAAAAAGAACAATGGTCATTTTCCATTTTCCCCAATTCAAGCATGAATTATTTTGGAGGTATTTTAAATAATTAAATGTCTTTCTTGTTCATTTTGGTTATTGTGTTGGTAAATGGAAAATTTTAGACATGGTTGATGAGGGTGTGAATAGTGAAACCCAAACGCTTTTAGAGTATTACGGTTTTCTTACTAAATATGTTGATAAAGCATGGCATTTGCTTGAGTGATTGATCGGGAATTATTTGAGTTTGAGAAAGCTAGTCTTATTTTTGGATATTTGTTGCCTGATCCTTATGAGTTCTATGCTAGATCTAATTTTACACCTTTTTGGTGTGACTTGTGTAGTTCTTCTGACAATGATACTAATTTGTGTACTTATTATGCATTCTATGCTCAACCTAACTTTGCATCACCAATGGATAGCACTGATGTTGTCTTGACCTTACCTGATTCATCTTTCCTTTTAGAAGAGTGCACGGGGCTCAAGGCGGTTGAGCCCTTTTGGGTAGCTACTAGGTTTAGTGTTGTTTACTCATGTTTTGAGTCAGAATATACTTTAGATGAGGTGTATGATCTAGATAAGGCTCCATTAGAGGTGTCATGTGATGTGTTTATCTATGAGGAATCTCCTAGCCTCGGTTTTGAAGACAATGTTCTCCCCAATACCCTTGATCATTCTTATGCTTCCCCTCTTTGTTCTTTACCCTCTTTATCTGCCGAGTGTTATATTGATGTGCCTATTAGTAATCCTATGATTTTTATGTTAATGTTGAGTTGGTCTATGAGGATGACATATTTTGTATGCTTGGTCGAAATGTTGATGACTTCGTGCCCCTAGGTTAATTTAGAGGGCACGATCCCTTAATTAACCCTTATTGTGTATGCCTAAAAGACCTACTTTGGAAAATCATGTGGACTATATTCTTTAATCCTTCCTACAATTTTTTTAAGGCCACTGATGATGTTAAGAGGATACTTATTATCTATGGTGTGATTTTGGAGATTGCCTCTAACGTTGCATTTTCTAAATTTTGGTCCTAGCAGTTTGATAAGCTTCTGAGTGTTTTGACAGCATCTAATTTGACGGATTATGTCTTGAAATTGTGATGGAGTGGTTGATGCTCTATTTGCCTTGTTTATGAGGAGTCCTTAGCTTAGGTGTGTACCCAACACATAACATGCTGAGAGCATTATGTTTTGTTCCCTTTCCCTTCTCCTACTTTCTTTAATTTGAATAATAATGCTTTATATAAGCATGGGGGAAGGGTAGTTTTATGTTTTCCATTTTTGTTTTTAGTTTGCATACTTATTAGAGCATATAGTGTTAGTTTTTGTTTTGTTTGCACCAGTACGTTGTATTTAGTTGCATTTTAGGTGTGTATTCCTAGGTACTGATTTAGATTGGTTTGAGATGCCCTGCAATGATGCTTTTGCTAAGCATGATAGCTTTTATGAGCTTGAGTGACTTTTGATGTGTAATCTCCTGTGGTGCCAAAATTTGCGAAGGTCTTGTTAATATTTCTTGTTTTGACCCTTGACTTAATTGAGAAATATGCTGCCTCCTTGGAGTCATTTGTAGTAACGTTTGTATATATGCTTCATTGTATGAGCTAGTTGAGGCCATGCTAGATATCCAGTGAGACTTTGAGCATTATTTGGATTAATCGTTATATTTAGTCTCATGTTTCTTTCATGCATGTGACTCTTCGAAGTTATATCTCTAGAATGTGCCTTCATTCTTGTTCAAAACAACATCAGCATTCACAACAGCTGATGATATGATAGAGGCATTTTTTTTGTTTTTGAGCATTCACAATAGCCACATTGCCAGAAGCCTATCCTCGGGTTACATGTGAGCTTACATCCGTCTTTGTTATGAACCCTTCATGTTAACCCTTGGTCAAACACAAATGTCTAACCTTTAAGCCAAATCTATGGAGCATCACTTGAAGTATGTAGTGAATGGTTTGGGGGCAATTGAGTTTTAAGGTGCCTTTGGTATGTTGGTTTATTGACGGATTAATGTTTATTAAGCATTTGATGTTGTTTCCCTCTTGTTTAGGTTGTGTATATACATATTAGGTTGTGAGTTGGTAATTCAAGAGCTTATGCGTTTCAGTAATTGAAATTTTCTTTTCATTAAAAAAAAGAGGAAAATAAGAAAAAAAATCAAGCTAAAAAAATAAAAAAATGAATAAGTTATTGTTATTAGGCATTTATATAGACTGAGTCCTTTTCTTTGTTAACTTATTCCCTATATGATTAAATGGGGTATGTTCATTGTATTCTTGAGATTTGGAGTGTTGGTGAACTTCATGGTTAATGGGTGCTTTGATTGGTTGCTCCCTAGTCACTTGGCTATATGGCTCCACATTGCCTAAATTCGTTAATCTACTCCTTTCCCTTAAATCCTTTTTAGCCATGTTATGACCCATATAAAGTCCTCTTGATTGTTTAGTGGCGAAGAATATGAGAGTCTTACCAAGAATATTGTGGATTGCATCTTTGGATTAGGTCTTGAGTGGGCTATGCCATATTTTAAACAGATGACTGGGACTGATTCACGTTTCCCAAGAGTGAATTTTTGCTGGTCCATTTAGCTCTAATCACGAACTTAGCAAAACTTGTGAAGTAACTTTTATCTGTAGTTGTGTTTTTGTTTGGGCTCTAATTTCGCCCCGCAAAGAGCTCCCATTGAAGGGGAATTAATACTCTAAAATGGGTGCAGGAGAATAAAATGTGTGGCTTCAAACGAAGAACCCAGCCTAACTTAATAGCTAACTCTAACTCTCAGTGTATTTTTGTTTGTGGCTCCAATTTTACCCCTAAAGAGCTCCCATCACATGAAAAGTAATGAGCAAATATGAGTGTAAGAAAAAGAACGGCGTGACTACAAACAACGAACCTAGCCAAACTTAAGCTCTCACTTTACCTCTAGTTGTGCTTTCATTTAGGGCTCTAATTTCATCTGCAAAGAGCTCCTACCAAGTTGAAACTAATGTCTTAAAATCGGTGTAAGAGAATAAAAGGTGTGCATATAAACAACGAACAAAGCCAAATGTAAAGAATTATCTTTGACCTTAGTTGTGTTTTCGTTTAGGAATCCAACCTCCCCTTCAAAAGGGCTCCAATAAATTGAAAAACTAATGCCCTAAAATGAGCGCACGAGATTAAAAGGCGTGACTACAAACAAAGAATGCGGCCAAACATAAGTATTAGCTCCTTAATATGGTTGTCTTCTCGTTTGAGGCTTTCGTTGCAACACATGGAGATCATGATGAACACTCTAAAATAGGTGCAAGAGACAAAACGTGTGGCTATAAATCATAAAGCTACCCAAAATCAAGAACTAAATTCAACTCCAGTGGTGTTTTATCGGGAGCTCTGATTTCTCCCACAAACATCTCCCGCTATGGGGAAACCAATGCCTTAAAATGAGCACAAGGAAATGAAAGGTGTGGCTAAGAATAAGGAATCTAGCAAACATGAAAACAAACTTTAACTCTAGTCGCGTCATCATTTAGGGCTCCAATTTCACCAACAAAGAGCACATACAAAAAGGAAACTAACGACATAAAATGAGAGCAAGGAAATAAACGATGTGGCTATGAACGATGAGCCTTGCCAAACTTAAGAACAAACTAAGGCATTGGTTGGGTTTTCATTTGGGGACGAAATTCACCAACAAAAAGCCTCCACACATACGAAAATAGTGCCTAAAATGAGTGTAAGAGTCTATAAGATGTGGCCACAAACAAAGAACCTAGGCAAACCTAAGAGCCACTCCACACACAACGAGCTCCCACTAAGAGGAAACTAATTTGCCAAAGTGAATAGATCACATGTGAATGATGTGGCTATAATCGAGAACCTAGGTATGCATAAGGCCTAGCTTTCACTCTAGTTATGTTTTCATTTGGGGCTTTAATTTTACCCACAAAAAAGGCTCTCACCAAGAGGAAACCAATGCACTAAGATGGGTGTAAGAGAATTAAAAGTGCAACTATAAATCAAGAGCCTACTCAAACTGAAGAACTAACTTCCATTTTTGTTGTGTTCTCATTTGGGATCTAATTTCACCCACAAAGAGCTCCCACCATGCTGAAACCTATTCCTTAAAAGGAGTGCAAGAGAACAAAAGATGCACCTCCAAACATTGAACCTAGTTAAATTTAGATAGCAACTTTTAATTGTACTTGTGCTTACATTGGGGGCTTCAATTTACCCACAAGTAGCTCCCACCAAGGAGAAACTAATGCTCTAAAATAGGTGCAAGAGAACAAACGGAATAGCTATGAATAAAGAATCTAGCAAGACTTGAGAACGAGCTTCAACTCTACTCTTGTTTTCATTTGGGGCTCTAATTTATTTCATAAGGAATGGTCAGTAAGAGGAAATGAAACCAAGGAAATGAAGGGTGTGGCTAGAGATCAAGAACTTAGCCAAGCTTGAGGGCTAACTTTTTACTCTGCTTGTGTTTATTTTTGGGTCTCCAATTTCACCCTACAAAGAGCTCCCACCAACCGGAAACTAACCCCTTGAGATGGGTGCAAGGGAATGAAATGTGCAATAATAAATCAAGAACCCAACCAATTAAGAACTAACTTCCACTGTAGTTGTGATTTCACTTGGGGCTCCTATTTCCCCAACAAAGAGCTCCAACCATGTGGAAACTAATGTTCTAAAATGAGTATAAGGGAAAATAAGGTGCACCTATAAACTACAAACCTAGCCAAACAATGACACATCTTTAATGCTGGATGTCTTTTCATTTGAGGCTCCACCTTGACCCGTAGAGAGCTCCCACTATGGGGAGCCTAGCACCCTAAAATAAGGGTAAGGGAATAAAAGGTGTGCCTGCAAACAAAGAACGTAACCAAACCTGAGAGAGAACTTCACCTGCAAAGAGTTCACACCAAAGGCCAACTAATGCTCCATAGTTAAAGAAGAATAATTTAGCCCGACATAAAAACTAATTTCAACTCTAGTTGTGTTTCCTTTTGGGTGGCCAATTTCACAAAAAACGAGCGACTACTAGGAGGAAACTAATGGTGTAAAATGAGCATAAGTAAATGGAAAATGTGGTTACAAATCAAGAACTTAACCAAGTTTAAGAACTAGCTTTTATGTCTACTGTGTTTTTATTAGGGCTCCAATTTCACCCACAATGAGCTGCCACTTAAGGGAACATAATACTCTAAGATGGGTGTGGGAGAATGAAATGAGTCGCTTCAAATTACATACCCGACCAAACTTAACAACTAACTCCAACTGTCAACGTATTTTTGTTTTAGGGTTCCAATTTAACCCATAATGAGCTCCGGTCACGTGAAAAGTAATGTCCAAATATAAGTGTAAGAAAATAAACGGAGTGACTACAAGCAAAGAACCTAGCCAAACTTAAGATCTTACTTTACCTCTAGTTGTGTTTTAATTTAGGGCTCTAGTTTCATCTCCAAAGATCTTCGACGAAGTTGAAACTAATGTTGTAAAATGAGCGTACAAGAATAAAAGGTGCGCATACATAGAGCAAAGAAAGCCAAACATAAAGAATTAACTTTGGCCCTAGTTGTGTTTTCATTTGGGTATCCAATTTCCCCTCCAAAAGGACTCCCACAAGTAGGAAACTAAGGCCCCAAAATGAGGGCAAGTGATTAAAAGGCCTGACTACAAACAAGGAATGTGGCCAAACTTAAGTATTTGGGTCTAACTATGGTTGTGCTTTCATTTTACGCTTTCGTTGCAACCCTTTGGGGATCCCGCCAAGAGGGAACTCATGCTCTAAAACGGGGTCAAGAGAAAAAATGTGTTGCTACAAATGATGAACCTAGCCAAAACTTAACTTCAATTCCCGTGGTGTCTTGTTTAGAACTCCAGTGTTGCCCACAAACAGCTCCCACTAAGAGGAAATCGATATCATAAAGTGAGCACAAGAAAATTAAAGGTGTGGTTGTCAATAAAGAATCTATAAAAAATTTAAGAACTAACTTTAACGCCAAAGCTTAAGAACTAAGTTCAACTCTATTTATGTCCTCATTAGGGGCTCCAATTTCACCCCTAAAGAGCACATACTAAAACAAAACTAACAGCACAAAATGAGCACAAAGAAATGAAAGGTGTGACTATGATCCAAAAGCCTTGCCAAACTTAAGAACAAACTAAAACTTTAGTTGTGTTTTAAATTAGGGACTAAATTCACCCCCAACATCTTCCAAAAAAAGGAAAATAATGCCCAAAGTGAGTGTAAGAGTCTACAAGATGTGCCCAGAAACATAGAACCTAGGCAAACGTAAGAGCTATTCAACACGTAAAGGGCACCCACCTAGAGGAAACTAATTTGCTAAAGGGAATGCATCACTATGAATGATGTGGCCACAAATCAAGAAGCTAGCCAATCCTAAGAGATAACTTTCACCTTAGTTGTCTTCATTTGGGGTTTAATTTTGCCCACAAATAGCTATAAATTAAGAATCTAGCCAAATTTAAGAACTAACTTCCACTTTTGTTGTGTTCTAGTTTGGGGATCTGATTTCGCCACAAAGAGCTCCCACCATGTTGAAACCTATTCCTTAAAATGAGTGCAAGACAAGAAAATGTGCGCCTGCAAACATTGAACCTAGCCAAATTTAACCAGTAACTTTTAGCACTACTTGTGCTTTCATTTGGGGCTTTGATTTATCCACAAGTATCTCCCGCCAACGAAATACTAATGCTCTAAAATAGGTGCGAGATAATAAAAGCAATCGCCATAAATAAAAAATCTTAAATGACCTGAGAACTAACTTCAACTATACTAATGTTTTCGCTTGGGAGAACAATTTCGTCTCTGAAGAACTACTGCCAAGAGGAAATGAGAGAAAGGAAATGAAGGGTCTGGATACAAATCAAAACCTAAGCCAAACCTAAGAGCAAACTTTTATCATCACTTATGTTTTCATTTGGGTCTCCAATTTCGCCTGATGAAGAGCTCCCACCAAGATGGAACTAACCCTTTAAAATGGGTACAAGACAATGTAATGCGCGACAACAAATCAGGAACCTAGGTAAACTTAAGAACTAGCCTTCATTGCAGTTGCGATTTCATTTAGGGCTCCTATTTCACCTACAAAGACCTCCCACTATGTGTAAACTAATGCTCTAAAATAATTAGAAGAGAAGATGCACGTATAAACTACAAATCCAGCACAACAAGGAAGTATCTTTAACTCTGGATGTCTATTCATTTGGTCCTCCACCTTGGACCCCAGAGAACTCCCACAAGGAAGCTAACACCCTAAAATGAGGGCCATGGAATAAAAGGTGTACGTATAAATAAAGAATATGACCAAACTGAAGAGATAACTTTCAACTTTGATTGTGCCATCTTTCAAGCTCCCACTCCACCCCGAAAGAGATCGCAACAAGGGGAAACTGATACTCTGAATTGGGAGCACGACGAAAAACGGCATGGCCAAAGGTGAAAAATCCTGCTAGACATAAAACTAACCACAACTCTAGTTGTAATTTCTTTAGGATGCAAATTTCACAAAAAAGATTGCCCACTATGAGGAAACTAATGGCGTGAAATGAGTGCAAGTGAGTGAAAAATGTGATTGCAAATCAAGAAGTTAACCAAACGTAAGAACAAACCCTTATCTCTACTTATGTTTTCATTTGGCTCCAATTTCTCCTAGAAAGAGGTCCCACTGAGGGGCAATTAATAGTCTAAAATGGGTGTGAGAGAATGAAATGAGTGGATTTAAATAAAGAACCGAGCCAAACATAACAACTAAGTCCAACGCTCAATGTATTTTCATTCAGGACTCCAATTTAACCCACAAACAGCTCCCGTCACTTGGAAAGTAGTTTCCAAAAATGAGTGTAAGGAAATAAACGACATGAGCATAATCAAAGAACCTAACCAAACGTATGATCTTACTTTACCTCTGCTTGTGTTTTGAGTTAGGGCGCTAATTTCTTCTATAACGAACTCCCACCAAGTTGAAACTAATGCCTTAAAATGAGTGTAAGAGAATAAAAGATGCGCATACATACAACGAACAAAGCCAAACAGAAAGAATTAACTTTAACCCTAGTTGTGTTTTTGTTTGTGTATCCAAGTTAGCCTCCAAAAAGACTCCCACAAATAGAAAACTAATGCGTGAAAATGAGCACAAGGCATTAAAAGGTCTGACTACAAACAAGGAATGTGGCCAAACTTAAGTATGAGCTTCTAGCCATCGCTACGTTTTCATTTGAGGCTTTCATTGCAACCCTGTGGAGATCCCGCTAAGAGGCAACCCACACTCTAAAACGGGACCAAGATCAAAAATGTTTGGCTACAAATCGTGAACCTAGCCAGAATTAAGAATTAGCTTCAACTCCAGTGGTGTCTTATTTGGGAGCTCCAATTTCTCCCACAAACAACTCCCATAAAGAGGGAATCAATACCGTCACATGAGCACATGGAAATAAAGGATGTGGCTATCAATAAAGAATCTGGCAAAACATAAGAACTAACTTTAGCCCTAGTTGTGTCCTCATTTGGAGCTCTAATTTCACCGACAAAGAGCACATACTAAAAGGAAACTAACACCTTAAAACGAGCACAAGGAAATAAAATATGTGGCTATGAAACAAGAGCCTTGCCAAGCTGAAGAACAGACTAAAACCTCAGTTGTGTTTTTGTTTGGGGAGTAAATTCACCCACAAGAGCTTCCAAAAAGAGGAAAATAATTACCAAAACGAGTGTAAGAATCTATAAGATGTGGCTATGAACAAAGAACCTAGACACGCATAAGAGCTATCCAACACATAAAGGGCTTCCACCAAAAAGAAACTAATTTGCTAAAGTGAATGCAACATAGTGAACGATGTGGCTACGAATTAAGAATCCAGCAAACCTAGGAGCTAACTTTAATTTCACTCTAATTGTGTTTTCATTTGGGGTCTTAATTTCACCCACAAAGAGCTCTCACCAAGGGGAAACTAATGGTCTAAAATGGGTGCAAGACAATCAAAAGTGCAGTTATAAATCAAGAATGTAGCCAAACTCAAGAACTAACTTCTACTTTTTAGGTGTTCTTATTTTGGGATCTAATTTCACCCACAAAGAGCTCCTACCATGTTGAAACCTATTCCTTAAAATGAGTGCAAGAGAAGAAAAGGTACTCCTGTAAACATTGAACCTAACCAAATTTAACCAGTAACTTTTAACTCTATTTATGCTTTCATTTGTATCGTCGATTCATCCACAAGTATCTGCCACCAAGGAGAAACTAATGCTCTAAGATGGGTGCCAGAGAACAAAAGGAATCACCACAAATAAAGAATCTTACAAAACATGAGAACTAAGTTTAACTGCACTCATCTTTGGTTTCGGACTCAAATTTCATCTACAAAGAACTATTGCTAAGAGTAAATGAGAGCAAGGAAATGAAGGGTGTGGATACAAATCAAGAACTTAGCCATACTTAAGAGCAAACATTTATCTTAACTTGTATTTACATTTAGGTCTCCAATTTCACCCAACGAAGAGCTCCTAGTAAGATGGAACAAACCTTTAAAATGGGTGCAAGACAATGAAATGCGCTGTAACAAATTAGGAACCTGGCTAAACAAAAGAACTAACCTTCATTGCAGTTGTGATTTCATTTGGGGCTCCGATTTCACCTACAAAGACCTCCCACCATGTGCAAACTAATGCCCTAAAATAATTAGAAGAGAGGATGCACCTATAAACTACAAATCTAGCGCAACAAGGAACTATCTTTAACTCTTGATGTCCTTTCATTTGGTACCCCACCTTGGGGCCCAAAGAACTCCCACCAAGCAAGCTAACACCGTAAAATGAGTGCAATGGAATAAAAGGTGTGTAGATAAATAAAGAACATAACCAAACTGAAAAGAAAACTTTTAACTTTGATTGTGCCTTCTTTTAAACTCCCACTCCACCCCCAAAGAGATTACAGCAAGGGGAAACTGATGCTCTAAAGTCGGAGCACAATGAAAAAAGGGTATGCGTACAGATGAATAATCCAACCAAACTTTAAAACCAACTTTGGCTCTAGTTCTATTTTCTTTGGGAAGCAAATTTAACTTAAAAAGATTGCCCACTAGGTGGAAAGTGATGACGTAAAATGAGCGCAAGTGAGTGAAAAATGTGGTTGCAAATCAGGAAGTTAGCCAAACCTATGAACCAACTCTTATCTCTGCATATGTTATCATTTGGCTCAAATTTCTCCCACAACAAGCTCCCACGGAAGGGCAATTAATACTTTGAAATTAGTGCGAGAGAATGAAATGAGTCGATTTCAGTAAAGAACCTAGCCAAACATAACAACTAACTCCAACAGTTAATGTATTTTTTTGGGCGCTCCAATTTAGCCCACAAATAGAGCCCATCATTTGAGGCTTTCATTGCAACCCTATGGGGATCTTGCAAAGAGGAAACCCACACTTTAAAATGTTAACAAGAGAAAAAAATGTGTGGCTACAAATCATGAACCTAGCAAAAATTAAGAATTAGCTTCAATTCCAGTGGTGTCTTCTTTGGGAGCTCCAATTTCCCCCACAAACAGCTCCCACTAAGAGGCAATCAATACCGTCAAATGTGCATAAGGAAATGAAAGGTGTGGCTGTCAATAAATAATCTAGCAAAACTCAAGAACTAACTTTAATACCAAAACTTAAGAACTAACTTTAACACTAGTTGTGCCCACATTTGGAGCTCCAATTTCACCAACACAGGGAACATACTAAAACGAAACTAATAGCTTAAAGTGAGCATAAGGAAATAAAATATGTGGCTGGGAACAAGGAGCCTTGCCAAGTTCAAGACAAACTAAAACTTCGGTTGTGTTTTTGTTTGGGGGTTCAATTCACCAACAAGAGCTTTGAGAAATAGGAAAATAATTCCCAAAATGAGTGTCAAAATCTATAAGATGTGGCAACAAACAAAGAACGTAGACAAACTTAAGAGCTATTCAACACATGAGCGGCTTCCACTAAGACGAAACTAATTTGCTAAAGTGAATGCAACATAGTGAACGGTGTGGCCACGAATCAAGAAGCTAGCCAAACCTAGGAGCAAACTTTCACTCTAGTTGTGCTTTCATTTGGCATTTTAATTTCACCGACAACGAGTTCTCACAAAGGGGAAACTAACGCTTTAAAATGGATGCAAGACAATCAAAACTGCAGTTATAAATTAAGAATCTAGCCAAATTCAAGAACTCACTTCCACTTTTGTTGTGTTCTCATTTGGGGATCTAATTTCTCCCACAAAGAGCTCCCACCATGTTGAAACCTATTCCTTTAAATGAGTGCAAGAGAAGAAAAGGTGTGCCTGTAAACATTAAACCTAGCCAAATTTAACTGGTAGCTTTTAACTCTACTTGTGCTTTCATTTGGGGCTTCCATTTATCCACAAGTGTCTCCCACTAAGGAGTAACTAATGCTCTAAAATAGGCTCAAGAGAGGAAAGGGAATGGCTATAAATAAAGAATCTTAAAAAACCAGAGAACTAACCGCAACTCTACTCGTATTTTGGTTTGGGACTCCAATTTCGACTACAAAGAACTATCTCTAAGAGGAAATGAAAGTAAGGAAATGAAGGGTGCAGATACAAATCAAGAACTTAGCGAAACTTTTATCTTCACTTGTGTTTATATTTGGGTCTCCAATTTTACCCGATGAAGGGCTCCCACAAAGATGGATCTAAACCTTTAAAATGGGCTCGAGACAATGAAATGTGCGGTAATAAATCAGGAACAAAGCTAAACTTACGAACTGACCTCACTTGCAGGTGTGATTTCATTTGGGGCTCCTATTTCACTTACGAAGAGCCCCCACCATGTGCAAACTAAAGCTCTCAAATAATTAGAAGAGAAGATACACCTATAAACTACAAATCTAGCTCACGAAAGAACTATCCTTAACTCTAGATGTCTTTTCATTTGGTGTTCCACCTTAGGCCCCAGAGCACTCTCACCAAGGAAGCTAATGCCCTAAAATGAGGGAAATTGAACAAAAGGTGTGCGTATGGATAAAGAACATAACCAAACTGAAGAGATAACTTTTAACTTTGATTTCTCCCACTCTCCCTCCAAAGAGATCACAACAAAGGCAAACAGATGCTCTAAAGTGTCAGCACGTCTAGAAAAGTGTATGATTACAGATGAATAATCTCGCTAGACTTAAAATCTAACTTTAACTCTAATTGTATTTTCTCTGGGATGCGAATTTCACAAAAACAGATTGCCCACTGTGAGGAAACTAATGGCGTAAAATGAGCGCAAGTGAGTGAAAAATGTGGTTACAAATCAAGAAGTTAACCAAACGTAAGAACCAACTCTTGTCTCTACTTATGTTTTCATTTCGCTCTGATTTCTCCCACAAAGTGCTCCCATTGAAGGGTGATTAATACTCTAAAATGGGTGCGAAAGAATGCAATGAGTGGATTTAAATAAAGAACCTAACCAATCATAACAACTAACTCCAACTCTCAATGCATTTTTGTTTGGGGCTCCAATTTAACCGAAAAATAGCTCCCATCATTTGGAAAGTAGTGCCAAAAAGTGAGTGTAAGGAAATAAACAACGTGAGCGTAATCAAAGAACCTAGCCAAACTTATGATCTTACCTTACCTGCAGTTGTGTTTTTGTTTGGGCGTCCAATTTACCGTCCAAAAGGACACCCATAAATGGAAAACTAACACCCTAAATTGAGTGCAAGAGATTAAAAGGTCTAACTATAAATAAGGAATGTGGCCAAACTTAAGTATTAGCTTCTAGCTATAGCCGTGTTTTCATTTGAGGCTTTCATTGAGACCCTGTGGAGATCCTGTTAAGAAGAAACCCACACTCTAAAATGGGATCAAGTGAAAAAATTTGTGGCCATAAATCGTGAACCCATCCAAAATGAAGAATTAGCTTAAACTTCAATGGTCTCCTCTTTGGGAGCTCCAATTTCTCCGACAAACAGCTCCCACTAAGAGGGAATCAATACTGTCAAATAACCATAAGGAAATGAAAGGTGTGGTTATCAATAAAGAATCTAGCAAAACTTAAGAACTAACTTTATTTCAAAAACCTAAGAACTCACTTTAACTCTACTTGTGTCCTCATTTGGGGCTCCTGTTTCACCAACAAATAGCGCATAGTAAAAGGAAACTAGCATCTTAAAATGAGCAAAACGAAATTAAATATGTGGCTATAAACCAAGAGCTTTGCCAAGCTCAAGAACAAACTAAAACTTTAGTTGTGTTTTTATTTGGGGACTAAATTCACCCACAAGAGCTTCCAGACAGAGGAAAACAATTCCCAAAATGAATGTCTGATTCTACAAGAAGTGGCCACAAAAAAAGAACCTAGACAAACTTAGGAGCTATTCAACATGTAAGGGGCTTTCACCAAGAGAAAACTAATTTGATAAAGTGCATACAACATAGTGAACGGTGTGGTTACAAATCAAGAAGCTAGCCAAACCGAAGAGCTAACTTTCACTCTAGTTATGTTTTCATTTGGGGTTTTAATTTCAATCACAAAGAGCTCTCACAAAGGGGAAACCAATGCTCTACAATGGGTGCACAACAATCGAAACTGTAGGTATAAATCAAGAATCTAACCAAATTCTAAAATGACTCATGAGAAGAAAAGGTGTGCCTATAAACATTGAACTTAGCCAAATTTAGCAAGTAACTTTTAACTCTACCTGCGCTTTCATTTGGGGCTTCAATTTATCCACAAGTATCTCCCACCAAGGAGAAACTAATGCTCTAAAATAGGTGCGAGAGAACACAAGGAATGCCTACAAATAATGAATCTTACAAAACTTGGAAACCAACTTCAATTCTACTCGTGTTTTGGTTTGGCACTCCATTTTCGTCCACAAAGAACTCCTGCCAAGAGGAAATGAGAGCAAGGAATTGAATGGTGTGGACAAAAATCAAGAACTTAGCCAGACTTAAGAGCAAACCTTTATCTTCACTTTTGTTTACATTTGGGTCTTCAATTTCGCCCGACAAAGAGCACCCACTAAGATGGAACTAGCCCTTTAAAATGGGTGCAAGACAATGAAATGTGCGACAACAAATCAGGACCCTAGCTAAAATTAATAACTAACCTCCATTGCAGTTGTGATATTTTTTGGGCTCCTATTTCACCTAGAAAGAGCTCCCACCATGTGCAAACTAATGCTCTAAAATAATTAGAAGAGAAGATACACCTACAAACGACAAATCTAGCCCAACAAGGAACTATCTTTGACTCTGGATGTCTTTTCATTTGCTGCTCCACCTTATGCCCCAGAGAACTCCCACCAAGGAAGCTAACACCTTAAAATGAGGGTAATGGAATAAAATGTGTTCGTATAAATAAAGAACATAACCAAACTGAAGAGATAACTTTAAACCTTGATTGTGCCTTCTTTCAGGTTCCCACTCTGCGCCCAAAGAGATCACAACAAGGGGAAAATGATGCTCTAAAGTGGGAGCACGATGAAAAAAGGGTATGACAACAGATGAATAATCTAGCCAGACATAAACACTAACTTCAACTCCAGTTGTATTTTCTTGGGGATGCGAATTTCACAAAAAAGATTGCCCACTATGAGGAAACAAATAGCGTAAAATGACTGCAAGTGAGTGAAAAATGTGGTTACAAATCAAGAAGTTAACCAAACCCAAGAACCAACTCTTATCTCTACTTATGTTTTCATCTGGCTCCAATTTCTCCCACTAAGAGCTCCCACTGAAGGACAATTAATACTCTAAAATGGGTGTGAGAGAATGAAATGATTGGGTTTAAATAAAAAACCTAGCGAAACATAGCAACGAAAGCCAACACTCAGTGTATTTTTGTTTGGGGCACCAATTTAACCCACAAATAGCTCCCATCTATTAGAAAGTAATGTCCAAAAATGAATGTAAGGAAATAAATGACGTGAGCATAATCAAAGAACCTAGCCAAACATATGATTTTACTTTACCTCTAGTTGTGTTTTGATTTAAGGCTATAACTTCAACTATCAAGAACTCCCACCAATTTGAAACTAATGCCTTAAAATCATTGAAAGAGAATAAAAGATTCGAATACATACAACGAACAAAGCCAAACATAAAGAATTAACTTTAACCCTCGTTGTGTTTTCATTTGTCCATCCAAATTACCCTCCAAAAGGACTCCCGTAAACAGAAAACTAACGCCCTAAAATGAGTTCCAGAGATTAGAAGGTCTGACTACAAATGAGGAATGTGGCCAAACTTAAGTATTAGCTTTCTAGCTATGGTTGTGTTTTCATTTCAGGCTTTCATCGCAACCCCGGGGAGACCCCGCCAAGAGGAAACCCACGCTCTAAAATGTGAGCAAGAGAGAAAAAATGTGTACCTAAAAATCATGAACCCAGCCAAAGCTAAGAATTGGCTTCAACTCTAGTGGTGTCTTCTTTAGGAGCTCCAATTTCTCCCACAAACAGCTCCCACTAAGAGGGAGTCAATATTGTCAAATGAGCATAAGGAAATTAAAGTTGTGGCCGTGGATAAAGAATCTAGCAAAACTTAGGAACTAACTTTAAATCCAAAACTTAAGAGCTCACTTTAACTCTAGTTATGTCCTCATTTGGGGCTCCAGTTTCACCAACAAAGAGCACATACTAAAGGGAAACTAACAGCTTAAAATGAGCACAAGGAAATACCATACGTCGTTATGAACCAAGAGCCTTGCCATGCTCAAGAACAAACTAAGACTTTAGTTTTGTGATTGTTTAGGGACTAAATTCACCCTGAAGAGCTTCCAGAAAGAGGAAAATAATTCCCAAAATGAGTGTAAGATTCTATAAGATGTGGCCACTAACAAAGAACCTAGACAAACTTAGGAGCTATTCAACACATAAAGGGCTTCTACTAAGAGGAAGCTAATTTGCTAAAGTGAATGCAACATAGTGAACGGTGTGGGTACGAATCAATAAGCTTGCCAAAGCTGAGAGCTAACTTTCACTGTAGTTGTGTGATGTATAATGAGTAGGAGAGAGTCCAACCTCACGAAAAGCTAGAGAAAGTGTTTGGTTTTTTTTTTCGATAGAAGAGGAAAACAAAGGTAGAAGAATGCAAACTTGGATAATCAAGTGACCTTGCAAGGGATAATCCTAGGAGCCACCCTTGGAGAACACTTGGGCAATCCTCTTTAGATCAACTAGTGACTGAATTTAATCACTACCTAGTTGAAATAAAAAGAACCTAGAGACCCTCTTGAGTTGCCAAACTCAAGATACAACACTAGGAATTTCAAGGGAGAGAGTTTTCAATTGGGGTTTTAATTTCACCCGCACAGAGCTCTCACGAAGGGGAAACTGACGCTCTAAAATGGTTACAAGACAATCAAAAGTGTAGCTATAAATCAATAATCTAGCCAAATTCAAGAACTGACTTCCACTTTTGCTGTGTTCTCATTTGGGGATCTAATTTCACCCACAAAGAGCTCCCACCATGTTGAAACCTATTCCTTAAAATGACTGCAAGAGAAGAAAAGGTGCGCCTACAAGCATTGAACCTAGCTAAATTCAACAAGTAACTATTAACTCCATTTGTGCTTTTGTTAGGGGCTTCGATTCATCCACAAGTATCTCCCACCAAGGAGAAACTAATGCTCTAAAATAGGTGCGAGAGAACAAAATGAATGGCCATAAATAAACAATCTTATGAAACCTCGAAACTGATGTCAACTCTACTCGTGTTTTGGTTTGGGACTCCAATTTCATCCACAAAGAGCTACCACTAAGAGGAAATGAGAGTAAGGAAAAATAGGGTGTGGACATAAACCAAGAACTTAGTCAGGACGTAAGAGCAAATGTTTATCTTCACTTCTGTTTACATTTGGGTCTCTAATTTCGCCCGACGAAGAGCTCCCACCAAGACGGAACTAACCGCTTAAAATGGGTGCATGACAATGAAATGAGCTGCAACAAATCAGGAACCTAGCTAAACCTAAGAACTAAGCTCCATTGAAGTAGTGATTTCATTGGGGCTCCCATTTCACCTAGAAAGAGCTCCCGTCATGTGCAATCTAATGCTCTAAAATAACTAGAAGAGAAGATGCACCTAAAAACTACAAATCTAGCCTAACAAGCAACTATCTTTAATTCTATATGTCTTTAAATTTGGTACTCCACCTTAGGCCCTAGAGAACTCCCACCAAGGAAGCTAACGCCCTAAAATGAGGGAAATGCAACAAAAGGTATGCTTATAAATGAAGAACATAACCAAAACCGAAGAGATAAATTTTAACTTTGATTGTGCCTTTTTTTCGGCTCCCACTCCACCTCCAAAGAGATCACAGGAAGGGGAAACGAACGCTCTAAAGTGGGAGCACGGTGAGAAAAGGGTATGGTTACTGATGAATAATCCAGCCGAACATAAAAACTAACTTTAAATGTAATTGTATTTTCTTTGGGATGCGAATTTAACAAAAAAAAAGATTGCCCACAATGAGGAAACAAATGGCATAAAATGAGAGCAAGTGAGTGAAAAAAGTGGTTACAAATCATGAAGTTAACCGGACCTAAGGAGCAACTCTTATCTCTACTTATGTTTTCATTTAGCTCCAATGTCTCCCACAAAGAGCTCCCATTGAAGGGCAACTAATACTCTAAAATGGGTGCGACAAAATGAAATGAGTGGATTTAAATAAAGAGCCTAGCCAAACATAACAGCTAACTCCAACTCTTAGTTTCCTCTTGGTGGAAGCCCTTTATGTGTTGAATAGCTCTTATGCTTGGCTAGGTTCTTTGTTCGTGGCCACATCTTATAGATTCTTGCACTCATTTTGGCAATTATTTTCCACTTTCGGGAAGCTCTTATGGGTGACTTTAGTCCCCAAACAAAAACACAACTAAACTTTTATTTTGTTCTTGAGCTTGGCAAGGCTCTTAGTTCATAACCACATATTTTATTTCCTTGTGCTCATTTTAAGCTGTTAGTTTTCTTTTAGTATGTGCTCTTTGTTTGTGAAATTGGAGCCCCAAATGAGGACACAACTAGAGTTAAAGGGAGTTCTTAAGTTTTGGTATTAAAGTTAGTTCTTAAGTTTTGCTAGATTCTTTGTTGACAGCCACACCCTTCATTTCCGTATGCTCATTTGACATTATTAATTCCTTCTTAGTGGGAGCTAGTTGTCGGAGAAATTAGAGCTCCCAAAGAAGACACCGGTGGAATTAAAGCTAATTCTTAGTTTTGGAAAGGTTCATCATTTGTAGCAACACATTTTTTTCTCTTCCTCCCATTTTGGAGAATGGATTTCCTCTTAGCAGGGTCTCCACAGGGTTGCAAAGAATGCCTCAAATGAAAACACAACCATAGCTAGAAGCTAACACTTATGTTTGGCCACATTCCTTGTTTGTAGCTAGACCTTTCAATCTCTTGCACTCATTTCAGGGTTGTGGTTTTTTATTTGTGGGAGTCCTTTTGGAGGTTAAATTGGATACCTAAATGAAAACACAACTAGGGTTAAAGTTGATTCTTTATGTTTGGCTTTGTTCTTTGTATGTATGCACACCTGAACGGTGTGGCCACGAATCAAGAAGCTAGCCAAACCAAAGAGCCAACTTTCACTCTAGTTGTGTTTTCATTTGGGGTTTTAATTTCACTCACAAAAAGCTCTCTCCAAGCGGAAAATAATGCTCTAAAATGGGTGTAAGACAATCAAAAGTGTAGCCATAAATCAACAATCTAGCCAAATTCAAGAACAAACTTCCACTTCTATTGTGTTCTCATTTGCGGATCTGCTTTCATCCACAAAGAGCTCCCACCATGTTGAAACCTATTCCTCAAAATGAGTGCAAGAGAAGAAAAGGTGTGCCTGCAAACATTAAACCTAGCCAAATTTGACCAGTAACTTTTAACTCTACTTGTGCTTTCATTTGGGTTTTCGAGTTACCCACAAGTATCTCCCACCAAGGAGAAACTAATGCTCCAAAATAGGTGCGAGAGAACAAAAGGAATGGCTATAAATAAAGAATCTTACTAAACCTGAGAACTCACCTCAACGCTACTCGTGTTTTGGTTTGGGACTCCAATTTTGTCCACTAAGAACTACTACTAAGAGGAAATAAGAGCAATGAAGTGATGGGTGTGGATACAAATTAAGAACTTAGCCAGACTTATGAGCAGACTTTTATCTTCACTTGTGTTCACATTTGGGTCTCTGATTTCGCCCGACGAAGAGCTCCCACCAAGATGGAACTAACCCTTTAAAATGGGTGAAAGACAATGAAATGCGCGCAACAAATTAGGAACCTATCTAAACTTAGGAACTAACCTCTATTGTAGTTGTGATTTCATTTGGGACTCCTATTTCACCTATAAAGAGCTCCCACCATGCGCATACTAATGCTCTAAAATAATTAGAAGAGAAAATGCACCTATAAACTACAAATTTAGTACAAGAAGGAACTATCTTTAACTCTAGATGTCCTTTCATTTGGTGCTCCCCGTGGGCTACAAAGAACACCCACCAAGAAGCTAACACCTTAAAATGTGGGCAATGGAGTAAAAGGCGTGCGTATAAGTAAAGAACAGAACCAAACTGAAGAGATAACTTTTAACTTTGATTGCGCCTTCTTTCGGGCTGCCACTCCACCTCCAAAGAGATCACAACAAGGGAAAACTGATGGCCTAAAGTGGGAGCGCAATGAAAAAAGGGTATGGCTACTGATGAATACTCCAGCCAGACTTAAAAACCAATTTCAACTGTAGTCGTTTTTTCTTTGCGATGCAAACTTCATAAAAAAAGATTGCGCACTATGAGGAAAGTAATGATGTTAAATGAGCGCAAGAGAGTGAAAAATGTTGTTACAAATGAAGAAGTTAACCAATCCTGAGGACCAACTCTTATCTGTCCTTATGTTTTCATTTGGCTCCAATTTCTCTAACAAAGAGCTCCCACTGAAGGGTAATTAATGCTTCGAAATGGGTGCGAGAGAATGAAATGAGTGGATTTAAACAAAGAACCTAGCCAAACATAACAAGTAACTCCAACCCTCAATGTATCTTTGTTTGGGGCTCCAATTTAACCCACAAATAGCTCCCATCATTTGGAAAACAATGTCTAAAAATAAGGGTAAGGAAATAAACGACGTGAGCATGATCAAGGAACCTAGCCAAACCTATGATGTTACTCTTCCTCTAGTTATGTTTTGATTTAGGGCTCTAATTTCATCAACAACCCACCAAGCTGAAACTAATGCCTTAAAATGAGCATAAGAGAATAAAAGATGCACATACGTAAAATAAAGAAAGCCAAAAATAAATAATTAACTTTAACCCTAGTTGTGTTTTCATTTGGGTATCCAATTTACCCTCCGAAAGGACTCCCACAAATAGAAAACTAACGCCCTAGAATGAGTGCAAGAGATTAAAAGGCTTGACCACAAACAAGGAATGTGGCCAAACTAAAGTGTTAGCTTCTAGCTATGGTTCTGTTTTCGTTTGAGGCTTTCATTGCAACCCTGCGAAGATGCCGCCAAGAGGAAACCTATGCTCCAAAATGGGAGCAAGAGAAAAAATGTGTGGCTACAAGTCATGAAGATAGCCAAAATTAAGAATTAGCTTCAACTCTAGTGGTGTCTTCTTTGGGAGCTACAATATCCCCCAAAATAGCTCCCAACAGCAGGGAATCAACAACATCCAAGTGCATAAGGAAATGAAAGGTGTCGCTGTCAATAAGGAATCTAGCAAAACTTAAGAACCAACTTTAATACCAAAACTTAAGAAATAAGTTTAACTCTAGTTGTGCCCTCATTTGCGGCTCCAATATCACCAATGAAGAGCACATACGAAAAGGACAATAATAGACCATAATGAGCACAAGGAAATAAAATATGTGGCTATGAACAAAGAGCCTTGCCAAGCTCAAGAACAAACTAAAAATTTAGTTGTGTTTTGTTTGGGGACAAAATTCACCCACAAGAGCTTCTAGAAAGAGGAAAATAATTCCCAAAATGAGTGCAAGAATCTATAAGACATGGCAACAAGCAAAGGACCTAGAAAAACCTAAGAGCTATTCAGCACATAAAGGGCTTCCAGCAAGAGGAAACTAATTTGCTAAGGTGAATGCAGTATAGTGAACGGTGTAGCTACAAATCAAGAAGCTAGCCAAACTTAAGAGCTAACTTTCACTGTAGTTGTGTTTTCATTTGGGGTTTTAATTTAACCCACAAAGAGCTCTCACCAGAGGGAAACTAACACTCTAAAATGGGTGCAAGACAATCAAAAGTGCAGCTATAAATCAAGAATCTAGCCAAATTCAAGGACTAGCTTCCACTTCTGTTGTGTTCTCATTTGGGGATCTAATTTCCCCCACGAGGAGCTCCCACCATGTTGAAACCTATTCCTTAAAATGAGTGTAATAGAAGAAAAGGTGTGCATGCAAATAGTGACGTTAGCCAAATTTAACCAGTAACATTTAACTCTACTTGTGCTTTCATTTAAGGTTTCGATTTATCCACAAGTATCTCCCATGAAGGAGAAACTAAGGCTTTTAAATAGGTGCGAGAGAACAAAAGTAATGGCTATAAATAAAGAATCTTACAAAACCTGAGAACTAACTTCAACTCCACTCGTGTTTTGGTTTGGTATTCCAATTTCATCTACAAAGAATTGCCCCTAAGAGGAAATGACAGCAAGGAAATGAGCAATGTGGATACAAATCAGGAACTTAGCTAGACTTAAGAGCAAACTTTTATCTTCACTTGTGTTTAAATTTGGATCTCCATTTTCAACCGACGAAGAGCTCCCACCTAGATGGAACTGAGGCTTTAAAATGGGTGCAAGACAATGAAATGTGCAACAACAAACTAGGAACCTAGCTAAACTTATGAGCTAACCTCCATTGCAGTTGTGATTTCATTTGGCGCTCCTATTTCACCTGTAAAGAGCTCTGACCACTTGTAAACTAATGCTCTAAAATAATTAGAATAGAAGATGCACCTACAAACTACAAATCTAGCCCAACAAGGAACTATCTTTAACTCTAGATGCCTTTTCATTTGGTGCTCCACCTTGGGCCCCAGGGAACTCCCACCAAGGAAGCTAGCACCCTAAAATGAGGGCAGTGGAATTAAAGGGGTGCACATGAAAAAAGAACATAACTAAACAGAAGAGATAACTTTTTACTTTGACTGTGCGTTCTTTCTAGCTCCCACTCCACCCCCAAAGAGATCACAGCTAGGGGAAACTCATTCTCTAACGTGGGAGCACGGTGAAAAAATGGTGTGACTATAGAGGAATAATCCAGCCAAACTTAAAAACTAAGTTCAACTCTATTTGTATTTTCTTTGGGATATCAATTTCATAGAAAAAGATTCCCACTATAAAAAAACTAATGGCGTAAAATGAGCGCAAGTGAGTGAAAAATGTGGTTACAAATGAAGAAGTTAACCAAGCCTAGGAACCAACACTTATCTCTACTTATGGTTTCATTTGGCTCCAATTTCTCCCACAAAGAGCTTTCACTAAAGGGCAATCAATACTCTGAAACGGGTGCGAGAGAATGAAATGAGTGGATTTAACGAAAGAACCGAGCCAAACATAACAACTAACTCCAACTCTCAATGTATTTTTGTTTGGGGCTCCATTTTAAGCTGCAAATGATGTGAGCATCAAAGAACCTAGCCAAACTCATGATCTTACTTTACGTCTAGTTGTGTTTTGATTTAAGGCTCTAATTTCATCTACAAAGAACCCCACTAAGTTGAAACGAAATCCTCAAAATGAGTGTAAGAGAATAAAATGAGTGCAAGAGAGTAAAAGTTCTGACTACAAACAAGGAATGTGGACAAACTTAAGTATTAGCTTTGTAACGCCCATAATTTTCTAATTACTTGATTCATACGTAACCACAATAGGAGACTTAATGATGGAAGGCGCTGCCGCCGTCCTAATAAGGACAAGGCTCACTAAAACCATTTAATCAGGCAACACATTTTCAAATCACAATATCTATTAAACTGAAACACTCAAAGACCAAAGTCCTAGTTCAACTTCAACACAACCAACTTAATCATACCATATGCTAACTCGCACTCCACACTACACAAGTATATTGAATATAGACCCAACTTGACCCTGAGGTCGATCCCAACATTTGTGCTATGCTGAATGCACTGTGAGTATCTGATAACCTCCAAAAGCGCTTGCTAATTGGAGAAACATATGATACTTCATCACCTAAAATGGAAAACATGAAAATAATTCAAAAATGTGAGCAAAAACTCAATACATGCATTCCTGCATTGTAAAATGCGCATAAAAATGGGTATCTGCCTTTACAATTTATTTAGTTTGCAATAATAATGAAAATGAAAGTAATATAAAACTGAATTGCTCATTATTATCTAGATGTGAACCCCTTACAATGATACGATCTATACATAGGTGTACACCTGCCAATCCGATCAAGAGTTCGCATGAAGCTGCACAGGTAAATAATAGGCTGACGCCCTGTACATGATAACTGACGGGGTCACAAGTTAAATGGCAAATCACTGTATAAACTGATTCACTCATAAACTCTTTAGGAGTTGTAACTTGATAAACATGTTATGCTTTCTAAAGATACAGGCAACGGACATACCTTGAGTCTTTAAAAATGTCATCTGACTTGATAAATATGTTCTAACTTGATAACACTTGTGCATAATGGGAAACGATAATTAGGCCTCGGCTTTATTTCATAAATGTCATTGTAGGTATGTGTAGTCAGCAAATGATCCTTACTCACATAATTGAGTAAGTAAAAGTATGTGTAATAGAAATTAAGTGATTAAATGGTATACATAACTTGTGTATTTCAATATAACTTTAAAACTAAATTAATAAAAGTAATTAAATCTGATATAAAGTATATCAAAGTAAAATAGACCACAGTGAGATAAATGCATTTACTAAGGAAAAGGCCTTGATGGTGACAAATGAGGGAGTGGTTGTAGCCTTTTCTGAGATAGGTTGTTGATACGAGTTTAAGGCTCGCTGATGTATAGCTTGGTTCAAGATAACAATGAGTACAATTGATTGGCTTGATAAATACATTTGATACATTCTGAATTGAGTAAGTAATAAAGGCTTGAGGCTGAGAGAGATATATCTTGGTTCAAAATATCATAAACTACAATAACTTGGTTTGATAAATATGGTTTCTAAGTCAAATATTCTTGTCACCTCCCATAATTCATTCATAAACCCATTAGATATAGAATTCCACCCCAAATGAATCATTGAACTCAATAGAAGCTATTAAGCTCACTAAACTTGGTATTTTCTTTGTAAACTCCACAATTGATTCAAAGTTCATAAACCACCTTCCAAATTGCGTACTTTTCTTCTTCTTTTTCATTAATCAAGCCAAAAGCTCCATGAAATTCCATGAATATTCATTTCCCCTCTAAAGGACCTTACTTGACCCAGAATACACAAAATAAGTGCATCATCAATCTCACTTAATCTTTATTATTGCTCTTTACACAATTACTCAAAATGCTTACAAAAATCACCAAACTCAACCAAAATTCATGAAATCTTATAGGAAATTTGAAAATAATATGGAAATCTACAATACAATCTTCATAATTTCCCTCCAAGTATACGCTACATAGAAATTGCAATAGCAACCTAATTTGCACCAAAGCAGGTCAGTTGACTTCAAAAATGTATAAATTTCACCCTTAACCTCAAATGGAGACCTATAACCCCAATATGGAAATAATAAAAAGTCCCCAAAAACTTTAATTTGTAGCACAAAACATGATTTCCATAATAAGGTTCCCAAAATGGGCCTAGAACACAAGCGTGTCAGTTTTGATTGAACCTGTGTAGTTCTGGCGAAACAACCATAACTTTGTCTGCAGAATTCAGATTAAGGGGATTCAAAAGGAATTTGAAATTTAACACATGGAAATATCCACCCACTAAAAAGCATAATTTTTTAGTGGGCCGATCATTACCAGTTTAATCCCAAAATATGCCATGTTTTCTGAAATTTTCAACCCGCACTGTTTTAGCTTTTCCCTCTGCTTTCACACAAATCCTCAGCTTAAGCCATTCCTTAAAAGCATGTAAAAAATCTTGGTCCATCCCAACATCATACAAAACCACCACACTCAATTTTACTTCGTAGTCATATCCAATAAAGATTATTTTTCAATCGAATACGCACACAAATCAAGCTTAATGCTAACTTAATCCAAACCATACATTACTTGCTAGAACCTTAGTTTATAGTCGACTTGGACTCACTGCAACTCATTTCAAATCACTAAAAACATCATCACAAAAACCAATAGGTTAGAAGATGGCCAAATCAAAAATAAAACAATCAAAATCCAACATTTTAACGTTAACCTTGCATGAACATGATTACCCTTAAACCCTAGCATGCTCCAAGCTTATTTCAATCACTAAAAACATCAAAATAACCCTTGATTCTATCAATCTAGCATGATCAACAACCATAAATAGCAAAATAAGAATCAAAACCAAAAATCCAAAGAGACAAGTTTAGGGTTACTCACTTCAAGCTTGATAAAAGTAGAGATGGAGGTGATATTTAGTGGTTTTGATGATGGAGAATGGTGGCTAGTGGTACTAGGATGTCCGGTGGAACTGGAGGCAGTTGGGGTTGGCCGAAAAATGCTACAAAACTGCAGCAACAGCAAGGGGGAAATGACCGGCTAGAGAGACAGAGGAGAGAGAAGTGGGTGTGTGTTTGCTTGGTTAGAATAAATCAACATCACTTGGCTAATATTATTGTCCCCTAAAGTGGCTTTTTGGCTAACCATGGTTTATTTTAAATTAAGGTAATTAGCTTGGTTAGTAATGCAAACTTGTTGGGCTACGATTGGCTTGCATGGTTTGGGCCCAAGAAGGGAAGTAAACCGTATGTGATTGAATTTTCGTAAGTCGAAATTAAATTTTTGCGAGGTTATAAAATTTTAAAAAATAATGATAATGATAATATTAATAATAACAATAACAATAATAATAATTTCTTAAACCATAATTGTCGAGGCCTACTATCGATTCACCCCGTATTTGATCAATCAACGAAACTGGAATTAACAATCAATGAAACTTGAATTGCAAAATGGGAACCAAATGAAATATCCCCCAATTGGAATGATTAAAAACGATAAATGAAATAAGAAAATTTAAATGACATAAGGTAATTCGGTAAATATGTAACTTGAGTGTAATGGAATTAATAAACATGATTTGGTTAACACAAATAACCATGAGTGATTAAATAAATAAACATGATAAACTAAATAAATTAACATGATTAAGTAAATAAATAAATATGATTTAAATAAATAAATATGGGTTACGTTCGCGTTATTATAAGCTTGTAGCTGTGGTGGTGTTTTCATTTGAGGCTTTCATTGCAACCTTGTGGAGAGTAGTTATCTTGAAGGTAGGAGGGTGGCAAGAAACGACCCTTGAGTTTGGTCTTCATCTTCTCCCAAGTCCGAATCCTCCCCTTCCCTTGTCTTGCTCTTTTGGCACACAAGTTGGACCACCAAAGGGAAGCATACTTATAGAGCCTAAGAGCAACAAGTTTCACCTTCTTTTCTTCCGGGATCTCCTTGTAATCAAAGATCCTTTCCATGGTTTGGAGCCATTCCAAGAACTCATCGGGATCAAGCCTCCCTTCAAATTCCGGGACCTCCACCTTGATGTCTCCAAAGTAAGATGCATTCCTCCCATTCCGTCTTGGCCTCCTAAAAGGCTCTTCCTCACTTGATGAGTTCAAGTGATTGTTTTCATCATGGTTGTCCTCACCTTGCTCAGATTCGGACGAGTTAGAGGAACGAGAGCTTCTAAGTTCCTTTCGCTTTTGCTTCATGGACTCACCAAGTTGGCGCTTCAAATACTCATTGTGGCCCTTGATTTCTTCATTTTGTAACCTCATGGCTTCATAATTCCTCATGAGGGCTTCGAACTTTTCTTCCAAAGTCATGCTTGCAGCACTCATACTTGAACTAGAGTAGAAAAACTTGGAAAGGCGGTGGCACGGTCGTGCTATGGGGGCACGGGGTGGCCATGCTAACCTTCTACTTGTCACAGCTAAAACAACCGGTTGTGATTTGTGATTTGAGGTTGTGTTTGGGCTTGTGTCTTAGGAAGTTTAGGGGCAAATACCACACCAAGGAGAAACCAAGCTCTAATACCAAATATGATGTATCACCGAGGGAGAAGTCAAGTGAGAAGAAATTAGAATTGTAAGCAAGAAGTCAGAAGAGTGGCAAGCTTTGAAATCACAAACTCAAACTAGAACTTTATGGGATAAACCGAAGCTAACACAAACTCTTGGATACAGAATCACCACCAAGGCTTATGCTAGGGCCCTTAACAACCTCTTGGATACAGAATCACCACCAAGAAGAGGCTAAGACTCTTGCTAGAACACCACCCAACCCGACCAGAGGAAGAGATAAGCTAGAACAGAGTTTGAGAGTTCAAAGGAGCTAAGGCTCAACTTCATTCAATAATTCATCAAAAGTGTTCGTATAAGGCAGTATGTGGGATTATATAATCCCTCACTAACACAAAAAATCAGCTATAAATTCAAAATAGCAAGCTAAACTAGGTATAATTCGGAAATAAAAAAAAAGCTACAAAAGGATAGATGGAACTATGGTTTGATAACTATTCATTGTTGATCTTGAGGATGAGTTATCGACTTGGGATGCTTCGGGGGGCCTCAATTAGCTTCAAGTGCACTAATCAAGTCATTTACAAGTGGATTAGACCTAGATAAGAGCAAGACACCTGAAAAAGAACACCATGGCAGCCAGCTGCCCTTAACCGGGTAAAGGGAATTTTAACCCTTACTTTGCTGGTTAATAGCTCCTCAAGTGTGTAGTTTGGATGGGTTTTTTTATGGCCACTTGATAATATTTTTAATGTACTCTCAAGCCATAAAAGCTCCAATTCAAGTGGGGGAGCTTTGGGTATCCAAACAGACCCATTTCTAGAACTGGGCAGAACCGAAATAGTTTTGAGCACTTGACTTCAATGGCTGATTTGAAGTAGCAAATGACCTCCAAATGACTTACAATAGGTCTTATTGGAAAGCCCACATCTTAAAATTAAACTTAGGCCTCATGCAACCAAATCATACCCTTGGGAAGATCATGAAATAATGTGCATAAAACCAAGTTTGTGCACATGCCTGAAACTGTGACTGGGCAGAAATGTGTCTTGACATGCAAAGCTGATTTCTTGGACTTTACTCATGAAAATCGACTCCTTTGGGCTTCCCTGAGGGCTTGTGATCATGCTCATGGATGAACCTCCATCATGATTCCTACAATAGGGTTCCCAAAATGGGGTTAGAACACAAGTGTGTCAGTTTTGGTTAAACCTGCGCAATTCTAGCAACATAGCCATAACATTTTCCGCAGAACTCAGATTAAGGTCATTCAAAAAGAATTTGAAAGCTAACACACTAGCCTATCTACCCACCAAATATCATAATTTTTCATGGGGCTATTTATTACCAGTTTAATCTCAAATTCACCCCTGTTTTCTACCATTTTTAGACCTCATTGTTTTCGCTTTCTTCTCTTTTTTTCAAATAAATCCTCAATTGAAATAATTCCAAATCACCAAAAACATCATCATAATCATTAATAAGACTAAATATTACAAAATGATGTACAAAACACTACAAATCCATCACTTGACTTTAGCTAACTTGATCATGACAAAGCCCTAACCTTAACATGCTTCAAGCTCAACCCGACCTTGATTAATATCCCCAAAATTAAAAAACTTTGAATGATAACATCTTCTTTGATCTCAAGAGTATGAATCATAACCAAAACAATCATAAAACAAAAAATACATCAAGATCAAGTTAGGGTTTGCCCACTTTGATGCTTGAAAAACAAGAGATGTATGTGGTGCGAGGTGTGGGGGATGGCTGGTGGTGGTTGTGGTGGTCGGAGGCAACTCGTAGCTGGCTGAAAAACACCAGGAGAAGGCAGCACACCTTGTGGGGAAAGGGGGCCATGGGGTAGAGGGAGAAAGGAGAGAGAGAGACGTGTGAGTGATCTTTTACTTGGCTAAGAATGAAAGAAGCATTACTTGGCTAATTTTATCCATTAAAAAGTAACTTTTTTTTAACCATGGTTAGATTCAAATCTTGGTAATTGGTTAGGTTAGTCAAGTAAGCGTGTTGGATTTTGATTGGCTTCTACGGTTTGGGGCCTGAGAAGGGAAGAAAACCGGCTACAATTAAATTTTCGTAGCTCAAAATTAAATTTTTGCGAAATAATAATAATAATAATAATAATAATAATAATAATAATAACAACAACAACAACAACAACAATAATGAATTATTAAATTATACTTAGCGACGCCTACTATCGATTCACCTGAAATTTTACAATAATTGAAACCTGAAATGGTAAGTAGGACCCAAAAATTTGCTAAATAAATAAATTAGGTGTAATTGAATTAATAAACACGATTTGGTTAAATAAATAACCATGAAAATAAAGATGATTTAAATAAATATGGGTTAGGATCGGGATATTACAAAATGTATTTTTGTTTGGGGCTCCAATTTAACCCACAAACAGGTCATGTCATTTAGAAAGTAAAGTCCAACAATAAGCGTAAGGAAGAAAACGACGTGACTGTAATCAAAGAACCTAGCCAAACTTTTCATCCTGCTTTACCTCTAATTGTGTTTTGATTTAGCCCTCTAATTTCATCAAAAAAGAACTCCCACCAAGTTGAAACTAATGCCTTAAAATGAGTGTAAGAGAATAAAAGTTGCGTATACATACACTGAACAAAGCCAAACATAAAGAATTAACTTTAACCCTAGTTGTCTTTTCGTTTGTGCATCCAATTTACCCTCCAAAAGGACTTCGACAAATAGAAAAGTAACTCCCTAAAATGAGTGCAAGAGATTAAAAGGTCTGACTACAAACAAGCAATGTGGTCAAACTTAAGTACTAGCTTCTACCTATGACTATGTTTTCATTTGAGGCTTTCATTGCAACCCTGAGTAGATCTGACCAAGAGGAAACCCACAATCTAAAATGGGGGGAGGGGAAAAAATGTGTGGCTACAAATCATGAACCTAGCAAAAATTAAGAATCAGCTTCAACTCCAGTGGTGTCTTCTTTGGGAACTCCAATTTCTCCCATAAACAGCTCCCACTAAGGGGGAATCAATAACGTCAAATAAGAATAAGCAAGAGAAAGGTGTGGTTGTCAATAAAGAACCTAGAAAAACCTAAGAACCAAATTAATACCAAAACTTAACTCTACTTTTGTTTTCATTTGGGGCTCCAATTTCATCAACAAAGGGCACATACTAAAACGAAACTAGCAACAAAAAAGGGGCACAAGGAAATAAAATATGTGGTTATGAACCAAGAGTCTTGCCAAGCTCAAGAACAAAGTAAAACTTTAGTTATGTTTTTGTTTGGGGACTAAATTAACCCACAGCAGCTTCCAGAAAGAGGAAAATAATTCCCAAAATGTGTGTAAGAAACTGTAAGATGTGGCCACAAACAAGGAACCTAGACAAACTTAATAGCTATTAAACATATAAAGGGCTTCTACCAAGAGGAAACTAATTTGGTAAAGTAGTGAATGGTGTGGCCACAAATCAAGAAGCTTACCAAACCTAAAAGCTAACTTTCACTCTACTTGTGTTTTCATTTGGGGTTTTAATTTCACCCACAAAGAGCTCTCAACAGGGGAAACAACCGCTCTAAATGGGTGCAAGACATTCAAAAGTGTAGCTGTAAATTATGAATCTGGCCAAATCCTAGAACTAACATCCACTTTTGTTGTGTTCTCATTTGAGGATCTAATTTCACACACAAAGAGATCCCACCATGTTAAAACCTATTCCTTAAAATGAGCGCAGGAGAAGAAAAGGTGTGACTACAAACATTGAACCTAGCCAAGTTTAACCAGTAGCTTTTACCTCTACTTGTACTTTCATTTGGGGCATCGATTTATCCACATGTGTCTCCCACGAAGGGTAAACTAATGCTCTAAAATAGGTGCGAGAGAATGAAAGGAATTGTTATAAATAAAGAATCTTACAAAACCTACGAACTAACTTCAACTCTACTCATGTTTTGGTTTGGGACTCCAATTTCGTCTACAAGGAACTATCGCTAAGACGAAATGAAAGCAAAGAAATGAAGGTTGTTGAAACAAATTAAGAACTTAGCCAGACTTAAGAGCAAACTTTTATCTTCACTTGTGTTTAAATTTTGGTCTCCAATTTCGCCCAACGAAGAGCTCCCACCTAGATAGAGCTAACCCTTTAAAATGGGTGCAAGGCAATGAAATATACGTCAACAAATCAGGAAGCTAGCTAAACTTGAGAAGTAATTCCATTGCAGTTTTGATTAAATTTGGGGCTCCTGTTTCACCTACAAACAGCTCCCACAATATGGAAACAAATCCTCTAAAATAATTAGAAGAGAAGATGCACCTATAAACCACAAATCTAGCCCAACACGGAACTATCTTTAACTCTAGATGTCTTTTCATTTAATGACAACATTAGGCCCCAGAGAACTCCCACCAAGGAAGCTAAGACCCTAAAATGAGGGAAATGGAATAAACGGTGTGCGCATAAATAAAGAACATAACCAAACAGAAGAGATAACTTTTAACTTTGATTGTGCATTCTTTCCGGCTCACACTCCACCTCCAAAGAGATCTGAACAAGGGGAAACTGATGCTCCAAAGCAGAGCATGTCGAGAATAGGGTATGGTTACGGATAAATAATCCAACCAGCCTTAAAAACTAACTTCAACTCTAGTTGTATTTTCTTTGGGATGCGAATTTCGTAAAAAATGATTGCCCACTATGAGGAATCTAATGGCTTAAAATGAGCGCAAGTGAGTGAAAAATGTGGTTACAAATCAAGAAGTTAACCAAACATAAGAACCAACTTTTATCTCTACTTATGTTTTCATTTGGCTCCAGTTTCTCCCACAAAGAGCTCCCACTGAGGGTTATTAATACTATAAAATGGGTGCGAGAGATTGAAATGAGGGGATTTAAATAAAGAACCTAGCAAAACATAAAAAATAGCTCCAACTCTCAATGTATTTTTGTTTGGGGCTCCAATTTAACCCACAAACAGTTCCCGTCAATTGGAAAGTAAAGTCCAAAAATGAGCGTATGGAAATAAACAACATGAGCATAACCAAAGAACCTAGGCAAACTAATGGTTTTGCTTTACCCATAGTTGTGTTTTGATTTAGGGCTCTAATTTCATCTGCTAAGAACTCCCACCAAGTTGAAACTAATGCCTTAAAATAAGTGTAAGAGAATAAAAGATGCGCATACATACAACGAACAAAGGCAAACATAAAGAATCAATTTTAACCCTCCTTGTGTTTTCGTTTGACCATCCAATTTACCCTCCAAAAGGACTCCCACAAATAGAAAACTAACGCCCTAAAATGAGTGTAAGAGATTAAAAGGTCTCACTACAAGCTTGTCTACAAAGAACTGCCGCTAAGAGGAAATGTGAGCAAGAAAATGAAGGGTGCGGATACAAATCAAGAACTTAGCCAGACTTAAGAGCAAACTTTTATCTTCACTTGTGTTTACATTTGGGTCTCCAATTTCGCCCGACGAAGACCTCCAACCTAGATGGAACAAACCCTTTAAAATGGGTGTAAGACAATAAAATACGTGGCAACAAATCATGAGCCTTGCTAAACAAAAGAACAAACCTCCACTGCAGCTGTGATTTCAATTGGGGCTCCTATTTCACCTACAAGGACCTCCCAGCATGTGCAAACTAATGCTCTAAAATAATTAGAATAAATGAAGCACCTATCAACTACAAATCTAGCCCAACAAGGAACTACCTTTAACTCTGGATGTCTTTTCATTTAAGGCTCCACCTTATGCCCTAGAGAACTCCCACCAAGTTAATACCTTGAAATGAGGGGAATGGAATAAAATGTGTGTGCATAAATAAAGAACATAACAAAATTGAAGAGATAACTTTTAACTTTGATTGTGCCTTCTTTCTGGCTCCAACTCCACCCCCAAAGAGATCATAGCAATGGGAAACTGATGTTCCAAAGTGGTCGCATGATGAAAAAAGGGTATGGATTTCAAATGAATAATACAACCAAACTTAAAAACTAACTTCAACTCTAGTTGTATTTTCTTTGGGATGCGAATTTTACCAAAAACGATTGCCCACTCTGAGGAAACTAATGGCATAAAATGAGTGCAAGCGAGTGAAAAATGTGGTTACAAATCAAGAAGTTAACCAAACCTAGGAACCAACTCTTATCTCTACTTATGTTTTCATTTGGCCCCAATTTCTCCCACAAAGAGCTCCCACTAAAGGGCAATTAATATTGTAAATCAGGTGCAAGAAAATGAAATGAGTGAATTTAAATAAAGAACCCAGCGAAACATAACAACAAACTCCAAGTCTCAATGTATTTTTGTTTAGAGCTCCAATTTTACCTACAAACAGATCCCGTCTTTTAGAAAGTAAAGTCCGAAAATGAGCGCAAGGAAATAAACGAATTGAGCGTAATTAAAGAACCTACCTAAACTTATGATCTTACTTTACCTCTGCTTGTGTTTTGATTTAGGGCTCTAATTTCATCTGCAAAGAACTCCCACCAAGTAGAAATTAATGCCATAAAATGAGTGTAAGAGAATAAAAGATGCACATACACACAATGAACAAAGGCAGACATAAAGAATCAACTTTAACCCTAGTTGCGTTTTCGTTTGGGCATCCAATTTACCCTCCAAAAGGACTCCCACAAATAGAAAACTAACGCCATAAAATGAGTGCAAGAGATTAAGAGATCTGAGTACAAACAAGGAATATCGCCAAACAAAAGTATTACCTTCTAGCTGTGGCTGTTTTTTCAATTGAGGCTTTCATTGCAACCTTGTGGAGATCTCGCAAAGAGGAAAACCACACTCTAAAATGAGAGCAAGATAAAAAAATGTGTGGCTACAAATCATGAACCTAGCAAAAATTAAGAATTAGCTTCAACTCCAGTGGTGTCTTCTTTGGAAGCTCCAATTTCTCCCATAAACAACTCCCACTAATAGGGAATCAATACTGCCAAATGAGCATGAGGAAATGAAAGGTGTGGCTGTCAATAAAGAATCTAGCAAAACTTAAGAACTGACTTTAATACCAAAACTTAAGAACTAACTTTAACTCCAGTTGTGTTCTCATTTCGGGCTCCAATTTCACAAAGAAAGAGCACATACAAAAAGAAAACTAACAACTTAAAATGATCACAAGGAAATAAAATATGTGGTTATGAACCAAGAGCCTTGCCAAGCTCAAGAACAAACTAAAACTTGAGTTGTGTTTTTGTATGGGGAATAAATTCACCCATAAGAGCTTCTAGAAAGAGGAAATAATTCCCAAAATAAGTGTAAGAATCTATAAGATGTGGCCACAAACAAAGAACCTAGACAAACTTGAGAGCTATTCAACACATAAAGGGCATCCCCTAAGAGGCAACTAATTTGCTAAAGTGAATGCAACATAGTGAACAGTGTGGCTAAGAATCAGGAAGCTAGCCAAACCTAAGAGCTAACTTTCACTCTAGTTGTGTTTTCATTTGGGGTTTTCATTTCACCCACAAAGAGCCCTCACCAAGGGAAACTAACGCTTTAAAATGGGTGCAAGATAGTCAAAAGTGCAGTAATAAATCAAGAATCTAGCCAAATTGAAGAACTAACTTTCACTTTTGTTGTGTTCTCATTTGGTGATCTAATTTTACCCACAAAGAGCTCCCACCATGTTGAAACCTATTCCTTAACATGAGTGCAAGAGAAGAAAAGGTGCTCCTGCAGACATTGAACCTAACCAAATTTAACCAATACTTTTAACTCCACTTATGCTTTCATTTGGGGCTTCAATTTATCAACGAGTATCTTCCTTCATGGTGAATCTTACAAAGAGCTAACTTCAACTCTACTCGTGTTTTGGATTAGGACTCCAATTTTGTCTACAAAGAGCTACCGCTAAGAGGAAATGAGAGTAAGGAAATGAAGGATGTGGATACACATCAAGAACGTAGCCAGAGTTAAGAGCAAACTTTTATCTTCACTTGTGTTTACATTTAGGTCTCCAATTTCACCCAACAAAGAGCTCCCATCGAGATGGAACAAACCCTTTAAAATGGGTGCAAGACAATGAAATACGCTGCAACAAATCAAGAACCCAGCTAAACTTGAGAACTAACCTCCATTGCAGTTGTGATTTCATTTGGGGCTCTTATTTCACCTATAAAGAGCTCCCACCATGTGCAAAGTAAAGCTTCAAAAAAATAAAAAGAGAAGATGCACCTATAAACTAGAAATCTAGCCCAACAAGGAACTATCATTCACTCTAGATGTCTTTTCATTTGGGGACCATGTGAGGCCCCAGAGAAATCCCACAAGGGAAGCTAACACCCTCAAATGACGGCAGTGGAATAAAAGGTGTTCTTATAAATAAAGAACATAACCAAACTGAAGAGAGAACTTTTAACTTTGATTGTTCCTTCTTTCTTGCTCCAACTCCACCCCCAAAGAGATCATAACAAGGGGAAACTGATGCTCTAAAGTGTTAGCACAATCAAAAAAGGGTATGGCTACAAATGAATAATACGGCCAGACTTAAAAACTACCTTCAACTCTAGTTGTATTTTGTTTGGGATGCAAATTTTACGAAAAAAGATTACCCACTACGAGGAAAGTAATGGCGTAAAATGAGTACAAGCTAGTGAAAAATGTGGTTTCAAATCCAGAAGTTAACCAAACCTATAAACCAACTCTTATCTCTACTTATGTTTTCATTTAGCTCCAATTTCTCCAATAAAGAGCTCAGAATGAATTGAGTGGATTTAAATAAAGAACCTAGCCAAACATAACAACTAATTCCAACTCTCAATCTGTTTTTCTTTGGGGCTCCAATTTAACCCACAATAGCTCCCGTGATTTGGAATTAATGTCCAAAAATGAATGTAAGGAAATAAACAACATAAGCGTAATCAAAGAACCTCGCCAAACTTATGATCCTACTTGACCTCTAGTTGTGTTTTGATCTAGGGCTTTAATTTCATCTATAACGAACTCCCACCAAGTTGAAACTAATTCTTCAAAATGAGTGTAAGAGATTAAAAGATGCACATTCATACAATGAACAAAGCCAGACATAAAGAATTAACTTTAACACTAGTTGTGTTTTCGTTTGGGTATCCAAGTTACCTTTTATTCCATTCGAAACTAATTCCTCAAAATGTGGCCAAACATAAGTATAAACTTCTAGCTGTGGCTGTGTTTTCATTTGAGGCTTTCATTGCAACCCTGTGGAGATCTCGCCAAGAGGAAACCCATGCTCTAAAATGGGAGCAATAGAAAAAATGTGTGGCTACTAATCATGAGCGTAACCAAAATTAAGAATTAGCTTCGACTCTAGTGTTGTCTTCTTTGGGAGCTCTAATTTCTCCCACAAACAACTCCCACGAAGAGGGAACCAATACCCTTAAATGAGCATAAGGAAATTAAAGGTGTGGCTGTCAATAAAGAATCTAGGAAAGCTGAAGAACGAACTTTAATACCAAAACCTAAGAACTAACTTTAACTCTAGTTCTCCTATCATTTGGGGCTCCAATTTCACCAACAAAGAGCACATACCTAACTAACGGTTTAAAATGAGCATAAGGAGATAAAATATGTGGCTGTGAACCAAGAGCCTTGCCAAGCTCAAGAACAAACTAAAACTCTAGTTGTGTTTTTGTTTGGGGACTAAATTAACCCACAAGCGCTTCTAGAAAGAAGAAAATAATTCCCAAAATGAGTGTAAGAATCTAAAAGATGTGGCCACAAACAAAGAACCTAGACAAACTTAAGAGCTATTCAACACATAAAGGGCTTCCACCAAGAGGAAACTAATTTGCTAAAGTGAATGCAACATAGTGAATGGTGTGGCTACAAATCACGAAGCTAGCCAAACTTAAGAGCTAACTTTTACACTAGTTCTTTTTTCATTTGGGATTTTAATTTCACCCACAAAGAGCTCTCATTGAGGGGAAACTAACACTCTAAAATGGGTGCAAGACAATTAAAAGTGTAGTTATAAATAAAGAATCTAGCCAAATTCAAGAACTAACTTCCACTTTTGTTATGTTCTCATTTGGGGATCTAATTTCAGTCACAAAGAGCTCCCACCATGTTGAAACGTATTCCTTAAAACGAGTGCAAGAGAAGAAAATGTACACTTGCAAACATTGAACCTAGCCAAATTTAACCAGTAACTTTTAACTCCAGTTGTGCCTTCATTTGGGGCTTCGATTTATCCATGAGTATTTCCCACCAAGGAGAAACTGATGCTCTAAAACAGGAGCGAGAGAAGAGAAGGAATGGCTGTAAATAAAGAATCTTACAAAACCAGAGAACTAACTTCAACTCTACTGCTGTGTTGGTTTGGGTCTCCAATTTTGTCTATAAAGAGCTACCTCAAAGACGAAATGAGAGCAAGGAAATGATGGGTGTGGATACAAACCAAGAACTTAGCCAGAGTTAAGAGCAAGCTTTTACCTTCACTTGGGTTTACATTGAGGTCTCCAATTTTGCCCGACGATGAGCTCCAACCTATATGGAACTAACCGTTTAAAATGGGTGCAAGACAATGAAATGCATGGTAACAAATCAGGAACCCAGCTAAACTTAATAAGTAACCTCCATTGAAGTTATGATTTCATTTAAGGATCCTATTGCACCCATAAATAGCTCCCACCATGTGCGAACTAATGCTCTAAAATAATTCGAAGATAAGAGGCACCTACAAACTACAAATGTAGCCCAATAAGGAACTATCTTTAACTCTAGATCTATTTTCATTTGGTGCTCCACCGTGGGCCCTAGAGAACTCCCACCAAGGAAGCTAACAGCCTAAAATGAAGGCAATGGAATAAAAGGTGTGCCTATAAATAAAGAACATAACCAAACTGAGGAGATAACGTTTAATTTTGATTGTGCCTTCTTACCGGCTCCCACTCCACACCCAAAGAGATCACAACAAGGGGAAACATGTGCTCTAAAGTGGGGGGACGATAAAAAAAGGGTATGGCTATAAATGAACAATCCATCCAAACTTAAAAACTAACTTCAATTGTAGTTGTATTTTCTTTTGGATGGGAATTACACAAGAAAAGATTGCCCTCTATGAGGAAGCTAATGGCATAAAATGAGCGCGACTAAGTGAAAAATGTGGTTACAAATCAAGAAGTTTACCAAACCTAAGAACCAACTTTTATCTCTACTTATGTTTTCATTTGGCTCCAATTTCTCCAACAAAGAGCTCCCACTGAAGGGTTATTAATACTGTAAAATAGGTACGAGAGATTGAAATGAGTACATTTAAACAAAGAACCAAGCCAAACATAACAACGAACTCCAACTCTTAGTGCATTTTTGTTTAGGGCTCCAATTTAACACACAAATAGCTCCGATCCTTTGGAAAGTATTTTCCAAAAATGAGTGTAAGGAAATAAACGATGTGAGCATAATCAAAGAACCTAGCCAAACTTATGATCTTGCTTTACCTCTAGTTATGTTTTGATTTAGGGTTCTAATTTCATCTACAAAGAACTCCCACCAAGTTGAAACTAATGCCTTAAATGAGTGTAAGGGAGTAAAAGATGCGTATACATACAACGAACAAAGCCAAACATAAATAATTAACTTTAACCCTAGTTGTATTTTCGTTTGCGCATCCAATTTAGGATCCAAAACGACTCCCACGAGTAGAAAACTGTCGCCCTAAGATGAGTGCAATAGATTAAAAGGTCTTACTACAAACAAGGACTGTGGCTAAACTCAATTATTAGCTTCTAGCTATGGCTATGTCTTCATTTGAGGCTTTCATTTAAACCCCGTGGAGATCCCGTCAACAGGAAACCCACGTTCTAAAATGGGCGCAAGAGAAAAAATGTGTGGCTACAAATCATAAACATAGCGAAAGTTAAGATTTAGCTTCAACTCTAGTGGTGTCTTCCTTGGGAGCTCCAATTTCTCCCACAAACAGCTCCCACTAAGAGGGAATCAATACCGTCAAATGAGCATAAGGAAATGAAAGGTGTGGCTGTCAATAATGCATCTAGCAAAACTTAAGAACTAACTTTAATACTAAAACATAAGAACTAACTTTAATTCTTGTTGTGTCCACATTTGGGGCTCCAATTTCACCAACAAAGAGCACATGCTAAAAGTAAACTAATAGCTTAAAATGAGCACAAGGAAAGAAAATATATGGCTACGAATCAAGAGCCTTGCCAAGCTCAAGAACAAACTAAAATTGTAGTTGTCGTTTTGTTTGGGGAATAAATTCACCCACAAGAGCTTCCTCCCACAAATAGAAAACTGAAGTTTAAGAAGTTCTCTTTTTGATAAATGAAGTTGCAAGTGATTTGGAATCCATTTCTCCCCTTAAATCTGCAGTAAAATTCAAGTGTACAGAACTGCCCAGTTTTGCATGGTTCTAGATATGCCTCTGGTTTTGCGCCCAAATGGCCAAGTTTTTGTTTTAACGTTTTGTGGATTGAAAGTACCTAAAAAATATTATTGGTTTTTTGGGTTTTGGGTTTCAAGGGAGCATTCACTTACAAGAGTACTTGTTTAGGGACTAAGACATTTGATAAGGCCTTCCAAAGCTATAGCTTGACATTCTCAAGATTAGAAAAATAGGAGTTCAAGTACAATTGCATCCCCAGTTCGTATGGCTGATTAACATAGCTAGACTTAAGTACAAATTACAACTCTAGTTGTGTTTCCTTTTGGGATGGGAACGTCACCAAAAAGGAGCGCCTACTAGGACGACACTAATGTCATAAAGTGAGCATAGGTGAATGAAAGTTGTGGTTACAAATCTACAACTTAGCCAAACATAAGAACTGACTTTTATCTCCACTTGTGTTTTCATTTGAGCTCCAATTTCACCCATAATGAGGTCCCACCAAAGGGAAATTAATCCTCCAAAGTGCATGTGAGAGAATGAAATGAGCGGCCTCAAATAAAAAACCTTGCCAAACTGAAGAACTAACGCCAACTCTAATTGTTGTTTTTTTGGGGCTCCAATTTAACCAACAAAGAGTTTCTGTCACATGGAAAGTAATGTCCAGAAATGAGTGTAAGAAAATAAATGACGTGAGTACAAACTAGGAACCTAGCCAAACTTAAGATGTTACTGTAACTGTAGTTGTGTTTTGATTTAGAGCTCCAATTTGATCTATAACGACCTAGCTGAGGTTGAAACTAATGCCTTAAAATGAGTGCACGGGAATAAAATATGCGTATACACAAAACTAACAAAGCCAAACATTAAGAATTAACTTTTATAGTAGTTGTGTTTTGATTGGGGAATTCTACAAATAAAAAACTGAAATTCAAGAAGTTCTCTTTTTAATAAATGAACTTGCATGTGATTTGGAATCTGTTTTCCCCTTAAATCAGTAGTAAAAGTCCGGTTTGCAAAACTACTCAGTTTTGCATGGTTCTGGATATGCCTCTTGCTTTACACCCAAATGACCAAGTTTTTTTTGTAGGTTTTATAGATTGAAAGTACCTTAAAAATATTATTACGTTTCCACAAAAAATCTTTGACAAATTACACACTTGGGGGGTTGTTTGCTAGCAAAGTAAGGAATTTTATTCCTTTGCCCACGTAATGGCCACAATAGAGTACAAGCCGATTATGACTTGTTTTTGGGTTTCAAGGGAGCATCGACTTACAATAGAAGTTGTTTAGATACTAAGCCATCTGATAAGGCCTTCCAAAGCTATAACTTCGCATTCTCAGGATTAGCAATTAAATAGGTGTTCAGTTGCGATTGCATCCCCAGTTTGTGTGTGTGATTTTGAATTCGATTTTGGTCTGGCTTAGTCTACTCTAATTCAAATTACTAGCTATTGTACGCAAGTTAAGGGGGACTATATTAGCTCCTTTTGCTACCATTATAAGGGAATTTTGATGAATTTATGAAAGAAGTGAGCCTTAGCTCTTTTAGACACTCAAACTCTCTTCTGGCTTGTCCTCGCATTTGGCCAAGTAAGGTGGCGATCAAGCAAGAGCACGCCTTAGCTTATGTTTGATCGTGTTTCTGTATCCAAGGAGTGGTTAAGGGTCACAACATCATTCTCTGTGGTGTTTCTGTAGCCAACACTAGTTTTAGCTTGGGTAACTTCACACTTTCTATGCTAGTTTGAGTTTGAGCCTTTATGGTTGCTCGTTTTCTTTCTTGGTTCAACCCTTTTTCTTGAGTGAGTTCAGGTTTAACCAGAGGGAACATATCATTTTTGTATCAGAGCTAAGGTTTCTCCTTTGCTATGAACCACAACCTAAATAGGTCCCTACTGCCTAAACACAATCCAAACCTAAAGAACCTGGTATTGAGGCACTTGAATCATGAGTGCTAGCGTGACATTGTAGGAGAGATTTGAACCTATCTTATGTATCTGGCCTTCCAAAACCCACGTATACGACCCTCTTTGCTTGCTATCAATGATGGTGGCTAGGATGAAGAACCAGAAGTATGGGCAGATATCAGAGTGAGAATGAGATGAGGGAAAGAGAAGATAATCCAAGTGCCTTCAAGAGATAGTCCAATGGAGCCACTCTTGTTAAACACTAGGGCAATCTCCTTAGATCAATTGGGATATAGAAGCACCACCTAATTGAGATAAAGAGACCTAGGACATAACTTAAGTTGCAACATTTAACACATAGAACTAGGATTTGGGAAGTTAAGACAAAGCTCAAGTTTGTATTCAATTTGGCAAAAGTCCTTTACCAAGGAAAGAGAGGGGGTATTTATAGGCCTTCCCCCTCTCACACACTCAGCCAAAGGTAGCTTACAAGCTGAAAGTACAAATTAATAAAGCTTAAACTAGATTACAAGTTGCAAGTTTCATAAAACAAGAGATCTATCATAACTTTGACACCTCATTAGATGAGTAATCTCCAAATTGAGGTGTCAAGCTTACAAATAATCCTAGTACATCAGCCTAGACTCTTGAGCTTGTAATTTGCACAAGTGGATCACCAAAAACAAGGGGAAGTAGCCAGTTTCCTCTTTACCCGGGTAAAGGTAAAGGATTTCCTCCTCTAATTTGGCTGGATAAAGCTAGCATAACCTGGTCCCTTAACTCAACTTTAGAGCCATGATTTGATAAATATTTAGATGCCTTTTCGTGCCCCAAATTTTTAGAAAATTTGGAGTAAAGTAGGTCAACCAAACAACCCTCTTGTTCGGACTGTGATGGATTCAGCTCGGCAGTGCATAGGTTCAGGTTTTGGCTTGATTGATTGACCAAATAGACTCCAAATGTTTTGCAAAAGGTCTTGCTGGAAAGCTAAGACTTTAATTTTTAAGTGGGTGGTGCATGCAGGAAATTTCCTCTTCTGGATTTTGTTGCAATAGAGTTACAAAACCGGGCCAATTCACGGATGAACTGGCTTGTTCAATGTTCAGTTTGTTTAGGTGGTTTCTAACCATTGCATGGACTTCCTTGACCCTCCTGGACTCCCTAAGTTGTGCTGGACTATTTGGAATGGTTCCCAAATGTTGCTTGGACGGTCTCCATCATCCTCCCCAGGTTGGTTAGAGTTTAACCTAAAACTCGGGATTTCTTCATTCTCCTGAAAGTATGGACTGAGGTCAGCCACGTTGAGGGTCGCGTAGACTCCATACTCCCCCGGTAGGTCCACTTTATAGGCATTAGAACCAACCTTCTCCAATATCTTAAAGGAGTCATCCGACCTTGGCATGATCTTGGACTTGCGCTTGCTTGAGAACCTCTCCTTCCTCAACTGAATCCACACCAAGCCCCCTGATTGGAAATGGACCTCTTTCTTATGTTTGTTGGCTTCTTGAACGACATGGGTATTGAACTTTTCAATTCTCTCCCGAACTTGAGCATGAGGGTCCTTAATTTCCTTAGCTTGTTTCTAGGTCTCCCAACTAAATTTGTTGGGAGTGGGGATGGATGTGAGATCCAAAGGGTCTTTTGATTGCATCCATAGACCACTTGGAATGGGGAAAGATGTGTGGCCTTACTTGGTGCCCTATTGAAGGCAAACTCCGCATGGGGTAGGAGTTCGTCCCAAGCTTTCACATTCTTCTTCACAAGCACTCTATCAAGGTTCCCAAAGTCCGGTTGGTCACCTCGGTTTGGCCATCGATCCGGGGATGACAAGTCGTGCTAAACTTGAGGTGAGTCCCTATCTTCCTCCATAGAGTGAGCCAAAAGTGACTAAGGAGCTTGGTGTCCCTATCCGAAACCATACCACGTGGGATGCCATGAAGTCTCACAATCTCCTTCAAGTAGAGATTCGCTATTTGGGAAGTATCATGGGTGGTATGACACGGCACAAAATAAGCCATCTTTGAGAATCAATCCACCACCACGATGATGGAATCCTTGCTTCTTTGGGTCCTTGGCAAACCCGTAATGAAATCCAAACTAATGTCCTCTCATGCGGCCATAAGCATGGTTAAGGGAGAGTAGAGGTTGTGGGCAAGGACATGGTTCTTAGCCATTTTGCAAGTTGAACACCTCTTGATAAAGTGTTTTATATCCTTGGACACCTTCGGCCAATACTAGTGCTCTTTGAACATTGAGCAAGTTTTCTCAACACCAAAATGGCTGGCTAGAGCACCACCATGAAGCTCTTAGATTAGCAACTCCCTAAACCCACATTTGGGTATGAAGCTCTTGATGATGCTCTTAGATAAGGAACAACCCGTGGGCATGGCTAGCACATTTGGCATGAACCTCCTTGAAATCTTCATCCTCGGCATACATTCCTTTAACAATCTCAAATCCAAGCACCTTGGACTCTAGGACTGAAAGGAGGAAATATCTCCTTGAAAGGGCATCCGCTCCCTTATTCAACTTGTCGGCTTTGTGAGGTATCATGAAGTTGGAAGCTTGAAGATACTCAACCCACTTGGCATGGCGGGGATTGGGCTTATTGTTTGAGCCAAAAATGTGATATTTTTAAGGTACTTTTTCACCAATTTTATCCTCGTTTTAATAATATTTTTAGGGTTTTTAATTGATTTTATTTTATTTTGCAGATTTTGAATAAATGCGAAAAATGGGCTTAAATGGCGGAAAAAGCGAGAAAAATAGAAGAATTGTCGGAGGTTGAAGACTTGGGCCAAAAATCGATAAAAACCGGCCAAAGAAAGAAGAAGGAAAAAAAAAATTAAACCAGACCGGTCCAGTGAACCGGACCGGTCGGTTCAGCTGGACCGGCTCCACTTAAAATCCCCTCCCCTTCACACGCTCTTTCTCTCTCTTCTTCGTCTTCCCTCAACCTGAAACCCCGATACCTATCCCAGCGAACCCAGAACCTTCATCCTCACCTCTCTCCATGCCCATCCATCTTGCTCGCTTCCTTCTCTCTCTACCTCGTCATCACTCTCTCTCTTCCAGCACACCCACATCCTAGCCCACCGAATTCCTAAAACCGCTACACCCACTACCCACGGTTTTCCCCAAAACTGAAACCACCAAGCCACGTCCTCACTGCCTCCATCACCACCGTCCAACACACCACAAAATCGAAGGGCTGGAGATCAAGACGATTGGGTATTTAAAGGGGGAAGACGACGCCATTGAAGCCAAGTTCGAGTTTTAGGTAAATTAGGGTTAGAAATTAGGAGTAGATTAGGTTTAATTTCGTTTAATTTCGTTTAATTTCGTTGTTAATTTCATTTTCGTATTCGAATCTCAGAAATTTCGAGTTTCAATTTCGTCCTTTTGCTTTCGAATTTTAGAAATTAGGGTTAGATTTTAGTTTCCGTTTATGGTTGAATTCATTGCAATTTCGAGATCCCTTGGTTGTAATTAAGCTTTCGATTTTGACTTTGGGTTTATTGCGTTTATTTGATGCTTTTCATTCGAATTCGATTCCCTTCTCCTCTGTTTTTGGTGTTCGAATGGTTGCGTTGTGGTGTTCATTGAGGGTAAGTTTACTTCTTGCTTTCGTTTGCTTTCAGGTTGTTTTCCCCTTCCCCTGCTGCTGCTCGATTCATGTTCGGTTTTGTTCCAATTCTTGGTTGGTTGCTTGTACTGGGTTGTTGTATTTTGAGCATCATGGCCATAGTTGTTTCAGGCACCCATAATACCCTGCCCTGTTTCGTTCTTTCTGATTCTTTGTTCCCTTCATTTCAGGTTGCTTAATTTCGTTCCCCCTTCCCTATTGCTTAATTAATTGTCATCATCTGCCTTAGTTTAATTCTAGAATAATAAAATTAATTAGGTTGTTAGTTTTTTGAATCATGATTGATTTCAAGTTTAATTTGGTTAATGTGGTTAATCAATATAAAGATTAGGTTATTAGGTTGTTTTGATGCTTTGTTAAATTAGGTTATTAAATTACCTTGAATAATTCCATTTAGTTTAATTAGTTAAATTTAATCGTTTAGTTTTAAAATGACCATAATTTCACATTTTTCCCTGTGGACTGACCCTTAAGTACTACGACTGACAATCGTGAGTATTTGAGGTATCCCTTTCCCCTTTCATTCACTCACTTTAGTTTAGTTTTAATTTTCCACCTCAAAACCCTTTAACAATTTTGGCGCCATTGCCGGGGAAGACGGTGAAATTTAGTCATGTTTTTAGTTGCTTTCGTATTTGTTTAGTTTCGTTGATATTTAGTTTAGTTGTTATTTACTTAATGAGTTCTTGTTAGTCATTCCGTAACTTTCAGTTTCGAATCGATTTTCAAATTCTCATTTTGGTATCGTTTTCATTTTTTGAAAAAACCAAAAATCCAAAAACATTTGAAAAAGACCAAAAATCCCAAAAAAAATTTGAAAAAAATCCAAAAATCAAAAAAAATGGAAAATGCTTAAAAATTCAAAAACATTAGAAAATTCCAAAAAAACCACAAAAAAAATTAGAAATTTCAAAAATCCAAAAAAAAGTGAAAAATTGAAAATCCAAAAAAAATTGAAAAACAAAAAAAAATAATTGAAAAACTTCAAAAACTTTAAAATTTTTTCAAAATGCCAGTTTTCAGTTTCCCACAATATGAGCATGAACCCTTTTGGAGCTATTTATTGCGCCTTAATGATTATCGTGCTCAATTGCCTCAAACTTTTGAAAAATGGGAAATCTGTGAGGTCATTGTTTTGGGTCTAAATTCTGAATTCCGAGGTCATGTTGAGTCCATGTGCCCAAGGGGTTTGATAGGATTGTTATCTAAAACTCAAGATGAAGTTTGGGATTTCTTTGAAAATTTAGGTTGGGAAACTTAAGAGTTTGAACAAGCTAATCAGTTTTCTGGATACCCAACTTATGATGAGTATGCTTTTTATGCTAATCCTTCCCCCCCAGATCATTTTCTAAACTCATATGACCCATATTATTCTCCTGTGCTGTGTGATTATTGTGAATCTCCTTATCATGATGTTTCTACGTGTCCTTATCGTGCTACCTGTGCAAGACTTGAAAAGAAAATTGATGATATGACTGATCAAATGATCAAAATGGATAAAATGACTGATCAATTTTTAGAGACTATGAAATTGAGAATTGCTGAATATTCTCAATGTTTTAATCAAAATAGGGAGACTTCTAGTGAGATTGATTCTAGTTTTAGATTTCCTAAACCTGATATTGATCTCTGTGATGTTTCTGAACCTTCTTATTCTACTAGGCCTTATTTGAATGAAAACATACCTTTGCCTAGTTTAGAACAAGAAAGTGACCTCCCTAAGTCTCTATCGTCAGATCTTGCACCCTGCACTAGCTCACTTGAAAATGTCCCTAATGAACAATCTCATTCTGATGGTGAGTTAGAAATTAGCATCATACCTGCACTAGAGTTTCATGATTTGGGTGATTCAAAAGATATTTCACAGGAGTTGCATGATGAGATACCTGAAGTCACTATGTTTGACTTTGATGATAATATTCTGCCTGTAGAATATGAATCTTTTTCTGGTGCGTTTGGTATCCATGGAAGTTCTAATGATGGTTTTCGTGCTGATTATGAGTCATTTTCTTTTAATTCCATCCAAAGTGACTTCCTTTTTGAATCTAGCAAATCTGAATCTGTTGAGTCTGAGATGATTACCACTGATGATTTTACTTTAGACCAGACTCATATGCATACTGAATTTAAAGGACTTGTGGATTTTGACCCCTTTGCTTTGCCTAGACAGTTCATTCATGCTGATCCAGTTTCTAGGCCTATGACCTCATCACTGGTTATTTTTGAGTATATTCATTTCATTCCTGAGTTGGCCCCACTATTCGATAAATTGAAACGGCCCCTTACCTGTGCTCTCCTGACTAGATGGATGTACTCAATCTAGTTCCAACTCCGTGTGATTCATAGTTCCTATGCTATTGAGAGTTGGGCTTCTGAATTTGATGAGCTGTTGCGTGCTCTAATGTGTTTTGATTTGAATAGCACCTTTTCAGCTTAATATGGAGTGGCTGATGCTCCATACGCTTTATAGTTTGGGTACAACCTGTATCCAACCTGGTATGATCGTTCCTCCCTTCTTTTCTTTTTATTTTCTTTTCTTCCTTTTTGTATTTAATTGTATATATTAGGATTTTGTGAATATGTGTTATTTGTAAATACTTTGTTTCTTTAGCTTACCATGTTTTAGTTTTTCCTTTTTATTTCATTTTTATTTCATTTTATTTTCATTATTTTTTGTTTATTTCATTTGACTTTCATTTTTATTTTCCTTTTTCATCTTCTTTTCATTTTTGTTTCATTTTTGTTTTTTCTTTTCCTTTATTTTGCTTTAGATTTCTTTTTGTTTAGTTTGCAATTTAGTAGGTCTTTGATTTTTGTTTAGTTTTGCTTTTGTAAATATTTGTGTGTGTTTGGTTTTGTTTTGATTTTTGATTTTGATTTTTGTTTTCTTTTCTTTACTTTTTACGGTTGTGATTTGTTTTTTTCACTTTTTGTGTGTTTCTTTGATTTTAGTTTTGCTTTTTCATTTTGGTTTTATTTTGTTTTTGGTTTTATGTTTTTGGTGGTGTTCTAGTTGTATATATTCTAGGTTTTTCGGTTGTATAGTTTATGTGCTTGCTTTTTAGCGCCTTGATTCTCCCAATGAGGACATTGTGAAGTTTTGGTGTGGGAGTGAGGTGCCTTTTTTTCAAAATTTTTGATTATTTTTGTTGTTTTTGGGAACATTTGTACTACTTTCTGATTAGTTTGAATCCCCTGTGGTTTAGTTGTTAGTTTGTATAGAAGTAGGATGTGCATGATAAGTCTTTAACTTCGAATGTGATATTCTAAGCCCTGATGCTAAACCTCAGTTGTTCATTAAAGGTTGTGTTATCCAATCCTTATTATCCTTTCATCATTGTCTTTAGGTTTTAGGTTTCCATGAATGATTCTCCCACTAGCTTATGACATGATTACTTTGGAAAAAAATGAAAAAAAATTGTATTATAAATAAAGGAAAAGAATAAAATTTGGAATGACAAGTATCCCTTTGAGGCATGCGCCACTAGGACCCTTTGAGGCACGTGCTACTGGGTGTTACCCTTTGAGGCGATATTGCTACTGGGAAAGCTTGCTTCCAAATTCAGTATAAGAATAATGTAGTTGTGTTGGCTAAGTGGGATTGAGTCTATTCTGGTAAATCTGAGTCCTGGGGATGATGATACACTTGCACACAAACACCGGGATGGATTCAAAATCTGGATGTTCAAATGGGGTGAAAAATCACTGTTTTGATGTCATTTAGAGGTAAAGGGCTTTGATGTACATTTTATGTATATACAGGTTAATAACTGAGTACATGGGTGATTTACCTGATTAGGAATTTTGCATATGTTTTCCGAGTTTTGTACATATCAGTTTTAAGAAAACCCAAAAAGATTTTCTTTTATTTTTGGAATAATTTTGTGGGTATTTTCACTTTGAAACCCTCACGAGACGTCACTCGTCCACTTGGGAGTCCAAGGGTTTTAAAGGGCTTGTTGTATACGCTAAATGCAATCGTGATTCCTACGACAGTGAGTTAGGATTTTCTTTTCCTTATTTTCATTTTCTTTTAGTTAGCTTAGTTTATTTTACTCGAGGACGAGCAAAATCTTGGTGTGGGAGTATTTGTTTGAGCCAAAAATGTGATATTTTTAAGGTACTTTTTCACCAATTTTATGCTCGTTTTAATAATATTTTTAGGGTTTTTACTTGATTTTATTTTATTTTGCAGATTTTGAATAAATGCGAAAAATGGGCTTAAATGGCGGAAAAAGCGAGAAAAATAGAAGAATTGTCAGAGGTTGAAGACTTGGGCTAAAAATCGATAAAAACCGGCCAAAGAAAGAAGAAGGAAAAAAAAAATTAAACCAAACCGGTCCAGTGAACCGGATCGACCGGTTTAGCTGGACCGGCTCCACTTAAAATCCCCTCCCCTTCACACGGTCTTTCTCTCTCTTCTTCGTCTTCCCTCAACCCGAAACCCTGAAACCCCGATACCTATCCTAGCGAACCCGGAACCTTCATTGTCACCTCTCTCCATGCCCATCCATCTTGCTCGCTTCCTTCTCTCTCTACCTCGTCATCACTCTCTCTCTTCCAGCACACCCACATCCGAGCCCACCGAATTCCTAAAACCGCTACACCCTCTACCCACGGTTTTCCCCAAAACCGAAACCGCCAAGCCACGTCTTCGCTGCCTCCATCACCACCATCCAACACACCACAGAAATCGAAGGGCTGGAGATCAAGACGATTGGGTATTTAAAGGGGGAAGACGACGCCATTGATGCGAAGTTCGAGTTTTAGGTAAATTAGGGTTAGAAATTAAGAGTAGATTAGGTTTAATTTCGTTTAATTTCGTTCAATTTCGTTGTTAATTTCATTTTCGTATTCGAATCTCAGAAATTTCGAGTTTCAATTTCGTCCTTTTGCTTTCGAATTTCAGAAGTTAGGGTTAGGTTTTAGTTTCGGTTTATGGTTGAATTCATTGCAATTTCGAGATCCCTTGGTTGTAATTAAGCTTTCGATTTTGACTTTGGGTTTATTGCGTTCATTTGATGCTTTTCATTCGAATTCGATTCCCTTCTCCTCTGTTTTTGGTGTTCGAATAGTTGCATTGTGGTGTTCATTGAGGGTAAGTTTACTTCTTGCTTTCGTTTGCTTTCAGGTTGTTTTCCCCTTCCCTTGCTGCTGCTCGATTCATGTTCGGTTTTGTTCCAATTCCTGGTTGGTTGCTTGTACTGGGTTGTTGTATTTTGAGCATCATGGCCATAGTTGTTTCAGGCACCCATAATACCCTGTCCTGTTTCGTTCTTTCTGATTCTTCGTTCCCTTCATTTCAGGTTGCTTAATTTCGTTCCCCCTTCCCTATTGCTTAATTAATTGTCATCATCTGCCTTAGTTTAATTCTAGAATAATAAAAGAAATTAGGTTGTTAGTTTTTTGAATCATGATTGATTTCAAGTTTAATTTGGTTAATTTGGTTAATCAATATAAAGGTCAGGTTATTAGGTTGTTTTGATGCTTTGTTGAATTAGGTTATTAAATTACCTTGAATAATTCCATTTAGTTTAATTAGTTAAATTTAATCGTTTAGTTTTAAAATGACCATAATTTCACATTTTTCCCTATGGACCGACCATTGAGTACTACGACTTACAATCGTGAGTATTTGAGGTATCCCTTTCCCCTTTCATTCACTCACTTTAGTTTAGTTTTAATTTTCCACCTCAAAACCCTTCAACAATGTTGCCCTGGAATGAATTTGAGGCCTTCATGGTCCAAATGTAGTATGAATTCGGCCCCCACGAGGTAGTGTCTCCAATGGTCCAAGGCCCGCACTATAGCATAGAACTCCTTATCGTACGTTGAGTACTTCCTCTTGGCCTCATTCAACTTCTCACTAAAGTATGCTATCGGCCACTTCTGTTTGGACAAAACAGCCCGTATTCCCACCACGCGCGCATCACACTCTACCTCGAAGACCTTAGAGAAGCTAGGGAGTGCTAGTATGGGAGCACTTGTAAGCCTCCTCTTGATTTCTTCAAAGGCCGAATGGGCTTTCCGGTTCTATTCAAAGGACTTGCCTTTGAGTACCTCGGTCATGGGGGTAACAATAGAGCTAAAGTCCCTCACAAATCTCCCATAAAAGGAAGCCAAGCCATAGAAACTTCAGACTTGATGCATGGAAGTGGGAGTAGGCCATTCCCGGATGGCCTTGACCTTGTCTTCATCCACATGAATCCCTTGAGCCGAGACCACATAACTCGAAAAGATGACTTGGGGTGTGAAGAACCGGCACTTGTTAAGGTTGCCATAAAGCTCTTCTCGAGCCAAGATGCTTAAGACTTGGTGAAGGTGATCGGCATGCTCTAGCTCATCTCGGCTATACACAAGTATGTCATCAAGGTATACAGCGACAAACTTGCCTATGACCGGCCTAAGAACCTAATTCATAAACCTCATGAAGGTGCTACGTGCAGTAGTCACGCCAAATGGCATGGCCAACCACTCATAGAGGCCACCCTTGGTCTTGAGGGCTGTCTTCCATTCGTCCCCTTCAAAGATCCAGATTTAGTAATAGCCACTTTTAAGATCAATTTTGGAAAAGATAGTGGCTCCATGAAGATCATCAAGAAAATCCTCTAACCTTGGCATGAGGTACTGGTACTTGATTGTGATTTTGTTGATGGCCTTATTATTAACACACATCCTCATGCTCCCATCTTTCTTGGGCACAAGTAGGGCCGAGGTGGTAGAAGGGATAAGGCTTTCACGGATTAGCCCCTTGGTTAGGAGGTCATCAACTTAGCGTTGAATCTCTTGAGTTTCTTGGGGGTTCATCCTATAGGCCAGTTTGTTTAGGAGGGTGGAACTGGGAATGAGATCAATCTTGTGTTTGATGGACCTTTTGGGAGGCAAACCGTGAGGAATCTATTGAGGGAAAACATGTTAGAAGGTGTGTAAGAAAGGGGTGAGCAAGAGATGGTTTGAGGCCGTCACTAAGGTCGGTTCGTGGCCTAGCAAAATCGACTCCTTGTAAGGCTCATATTCATGCATTTGTGACTTTAGGAGGGTGGTGAGAAAGATGTCCATTTGAGGGTTTTCTTTGGGTTTGGAGGGGAAAAATGATTTGAGTGGTGTGAGGGTGATCTTCTAGTGGTCCTTATTGAAAGTGCAGGTGTTCATGCGGCCATCATGCATGACTCTCTTATCAAAGAGCTAAGGTCGTCCTAACAAGACAGGGCAAGCATCCATGGGTACAATGTTGCACCAAATCTCATCTTTATAAGTCTTTCCAATGTTGAAGGACAAGAGACACCGTGTAGAAATTTGCAAACGTTTTCTTTGGTTGAGCCATTAGATGGTGTACGGCTTTAGGTGTGGAGTCACCGAGAGCTTAAGCTTATCCACCATGGATTGTGAGGCCACATTCACGCAACTCCCCCCATCAATGATAAGGGAGCACACCTTGCCACCTATGGTGCACCTCGTATGGAATATAGACTCCCTTTGCTCGAACTCATCTTGGGAAGCTAGGCCACTCAAGGCGCTCCGAATCACCAAAATTTCCCCCTTCGTCCGACCCTTCTTCAACCTGCTTTAAGGGCTTGCTCGAGTACACTTCCTTCTCCCCTTCTTCCTCCTCCTTAAACTCCTCAAAGGAAGCTTGAAATTCAGCCAAGGTGATGATTCTCTTATTAGGACATTCGGACATAATGTGTCCTAGCCTTTGACATCAAAAACACCTTCTCTTGTCATCCATTGTTGGGGGTTTTCTTTAAGGGATACTTTGGGCAGTAGGTGGGTTTGGCCATGGAGGTGGAGTATTTTGTGATCTAGGGTTTGTGTTTGGGGGCCTTTAAAAGGGGTAGGACCGAGTAAGAGGCTTAGACAAAACCCCTTTACCCTTGGCCTTCCGTTGTTGTTCCACTTTGTATGCAAGGGAGCTAAGGTCATCGAGGAGTAAGGATGAGGTTCAATGACATTGGCAATTTGTTCATCCAATCCACTTATGTACCTCACAAACGTTTGGGTCTCATCTTCCTTCAAGTCACATTTCAAAAGGAGTTGTTCGAACTCCCTAGTGTATTCCTCCGCACTCTCGGTTCCTTGCTTGAGATGGTGAAGTTTGAGGTAGTTATCTTGGAGGTACTGGGTAGGGAGGAATGTGGCTCTTAGTTTATCTCTCATTTGAACCCAAGTACGGATCTTCCCCTTCCCTTTCCTAGCCCTCTTGGCCACTAGGTTAGCCCACCAAATTGAAGCATATTTACGGAGCTTAAGGGCTACAAGCTTTACCTTTTTCTCTTCCGGGATGTCCTTGTAATCAAAGACTATCTCAATCATCCGAAGCCCATATAGGAATAGGTCTGGGTCTAGTTGGCCTTCAAATTTGGGAATATCAACCTTAAAATCAAGGTTGCCTCCCCCACTAGACCGAAATGGCCTTCGTCCTTCGCCTTCTTCACTAGAGGAATAGTTTGGGTGGCTTTCCTCTTCCTCGGGTTCAATCCGAGGCGCTTGTTCCGTGCGACTTCTTGAGTTCCTCAAACTCCGTCTTTTCTCTTCTAGGAGTTAGCCAAGTTGAGATTGGAGGTACTTAACTTTAGCCTCCAATTTAGCCATCTCCCTATGGGCATTCTCCGCAACTTGCTCCGGTGTTAGGCTAGATGACATGTTGGCTTTTAGTGAAGAGATGTTGTGTTTTAGACGGGGAGTAGGAGGCATGTTCGTGTTAGGTGACACGACATGGGCGTGCGAAATTGCTAAAGCTAAAATAAGTGAGTTGGGATGGGGCTCGGTCGTGCCTTAAGGCATGGGGTGACCGTGCTGAAGTTCTACCTGGGCACGGTAGAGTACCTCTAAGGGAATGTGTTTACGGGTGATTTATAGCTTGGTGTTTGGGAATGTGTTTAGGGATGGAAGCTAGACTACGAGAGTAGCCTAGGCTCTTATACGAATTAATGTATCTAGCCTTGCAAACCCGCATATACGACCCTCTTTGCTTACTATCAATGATGGTTGCTAGGATGAAGAACTGGAAGTATGGACATATTTGAGAGTAAGAATGAGATGAGGGAAAGAGAAGATCATCCAATTGCTTTCAAGAGATAATCCAATGGAGCCACTCTTGTTGAACACTAGGGCAATCTCCTTAGATCAATTAGGATACAGAAGCACCACCTAATTGAGATAAAGAGACCTAGGACACCACTTACGTTGCCACACTTAAGGTATAGAACTAGGATTTGGAAAGTTGAGACAAAGCACAAGTTTGTATTCAAATTGGTAAAAGTACTTTACCAAAGGGAAGAGATGGCGTATTTATAGGCCTTCCCCCTCTCACACACTCGGCCAAACGCAACTTACAAGCTGAAAGTACAAATTAACAAAGCTTAAACTAGATTACAAGTTGCAAGCTTGACAAAATAAGAGATCTATCCTGACTTTGACACCTCTTTGGATGAGTAATCTCTAAATTGAGGTGTCAAGCTTACAAATAATCCTATTACATCAGCCTACACTCTTGAGCTTGCAAGTTGTACAAGTGGATCACTAAAAACAAGGGGGAGCAGCCGTTTTCGTCTTTACCCGGGTAAAGGATTTCCTCCTCTACTTTGGCTGGATAAAGCTAGCACAAGTCGGTCCCTTAACTAAAATTTAGGCCCACGATTTGATAGATATTTAGATCCCTTTTCATGCCCTCAAGTTTGACAAAAGTTAGAGCAAAGTAGGTTAACCAAGCAACCCTGTTATTCGGACTGCGCTGGATTCAGTGTGGCAGTGCACAGGTTCGGGTTTTGGCTTAGTTGACTTACCAGATGGACTCCAAATGCTTGGAAAAAGGTCTTGTTGGAGAGCTAAGACTTTAAGCTTTAACGGGGTGGTGCATGCAGAAAATTTTCCCTTTTGGATTTTTGTTCCAACAGAGCTATAAACCCCGACCAATTCCCAGATGAACTGGCTTGTTCAATGTTCGCTTTGTTCAGGTGGTTTCTGACCATTGCATGGACTTCGTTGACCCTCCTGTACTCCCTAACTTGTGCTGGATTGTTTGGAATAGCTCCCAAAGGTTGTATTGGATGGTTCGCATCTCTATCATAAAGAATTATGAAGAAATGAGGATTCATAATGAAGAAATGAAGAATCAAAATGAGTGCTCGAGGTGCCAACTTGTTGAGGCCATGAAGCAAAAGAACAAGAACATTACGAGCTCTCAATCGTCACACGCCTCTGGTTTTGCTCATGGAGAAAAAGTCGTAGAAGAGACCAACCATTTTCATTTTTCTAGTGAAGAGAATCCATATAGACGACCAAGAAGGGAAGAAACCGCTAACCTAATATTAATATCCTTATAGTCGTGGTTCCGGAGTTTGAAGGGAAGTTAAACCCTTATGTGTTCCTGGAATGGCTTCACACTGTTGAAAGAGTCTGTGATTATAAGGAAATCCGAGAGGATAAGAAGGTAAAGCTTTTTGCTCTCAGACTTAGAAAGTACGCCTCTCTTTGGTGGACTGTGCCAAAAGAGTTAGAAATACAAAAGGCAAGATCCAAACTTGGGAGAAAATAAAGTTTAAGCTTAAACACCATTTCTTACCCCCTTCTTACCATCAAGATAGTTACTCCTAACTACACAACCAAACTCAAGGAACCATGAGTATAAAGGAATATACTAGAGAATTTGAAAAGCCTTCGATCAAATGTGACCTTCAAGAGGCTAAAGACCCAACCATTGTGAGATACTTGGAGGACTTAATCGTAGGTATGCTCATGTGGTTGAATTGCAGCAATACTCAACACTTGAGGAGGTGCGTGTACGAGCCCACAAAGCTGAACAATAAAAGAAAGCCAAGCCCCTCAAAATAGACTTTCCAAAACCTCAACCCAACGGCCAACCTTTCAATAAGCAGAGCTCATTTCCACCCGTAAACCCACAACTTCATCCTCTTCCAGCCCACAAAAGAACTAAACTCGACAAAAGGTTCCAACCCCTTAAAGTGGACCTAACCTCGGCCCTTTGACACTATAGACATTTAAAGTGCCCAGGCTCACTGGCCTAATAGTAGAATTAACGCCTTAGCCAAGTCAGAGGCGATAAAGGAAGAGGAAATAGAGGAGGAAAAGGAGGTGTATTTCATGGGGTACAATTGGAGGTTGCGGAAGAGGTGGATGAAGGAGAGTTGTGGGTATTAAGTAGGGCCCGAAGTGCTAGAGATGGGTGTGACTACAAAAAAAGAATATGGCTAAAAATGATTATTAGCTTCTAACTACGGACGTGCTTTCATTTGAGTCCTTAAATCAACCCCAGAAGAGATCCAACCAACGGGAAACTAGCACTGTAAAATTGCTACAGATAAAAGGTGTGGCTTCAAATTATGCACCTAGCCAAACATAAGAACTAGCTTCAACCCTAGTGGTGTTTTCATTTGGAGCTCTAATGTCTCCCACAAAGAGCCCCACTAAGAGGAAACTAATTTCATAAAATGAGCGCAAGGAAATGAAATGTGTGGCTATAAATTAAGAATCTTGCAAAACTTAAGAACTAACCTTAACTCTTGTTGTGCCGTCATTTGGTGCTCCAATTTCAACAACAAAGAGCAATTCTTAAGAGGAAACTAATGGTATAAAATGAGCGCAAGGAAATGAGAGATGTTATTAATCAAATATCTAGTCAAACTTATGAGCAAAATAAAACTTTAGCTGCGTTTTTATTTGCGGGCTAAATTCACCTGCAAAGTGCTTCCACAAAGAAGAAAATAATGCCTAAACTAAGTGTAGGAGACTACATGGTGTAGCCACAAATAAAGAACCCAGGCAAGCTTAAGAGCTAATATAGAGACAAAGAGGACCCACTAAGAGAAAAATATTGCCCTAAAGTAAATGCATCACAATGAAGGGTGTGGCTGCAAATAAAGAAGCTAGCAAACTTAAGACTTAACTTTCAAAGCTGTTATATTTTCCTTTGGGGCTTTAATTTCACCCATGAAGTGCGCTAACCAAGGGGAACTGAACGCTTTAAAATAGGTCCAAGAGAATCCAAAGCATGACTACTAATTAATAACCTAGCCAAACTGAGGAACCAAGTTGGACTTTAGTTCTGTTGCCTTTTGGGGCACTAATTTCACCCACAAAGAGCTCCTACCGTGTTGAAACTAATGCCCTAAAATTAGTGTAAGAGAATAAAAGTTGCACCAAAAAATAACGACGCTAGGCAAACGTAGGCAGTAAGTTTTGACTTTATTTGTGCTTTCATTTGGGGCTTCCGTCTATCAACAAATTGCTCCCGCCAAAGAGAAACGAATGCTCTAGAATAGGTGCGAGAGAACAAAAAGAATTGTTGTAAATAAAGAATCTCATGAACCCTAAGAACTAACTTCAACTCTACTCATGTTTACGTTTGGGACTCCAATTTCATCCACAAAGAATTACCTCTAAGAGGAAATGAGAGTAAGAAAATGAAGGGTGTTGCTACATACCAAAAACATAGCCATAGTTAAGAGCTCAATCTTAACTCTACCCATGTTTACATTTTGGTGTCCAATTTCGGCCCTCGAAGATTTCCCAACAAGTAGAAACTAATCCTTTAAAATGGGTGCAAGAGAATGAAATGTACGACAACAAATTAAGAACCTAACCAAGCTTAAGAACTAACTTCCATAGGAATTGTGATTTCATGTGGCTCCTATTTCTTCTACAAAGAGCGCCCACAAAGCTTAAACTAATGCCTTAAAATGATTTTCAGATAATAAAAGTTGCGCATACATGATAGGAGCAATGCCAAACTCGAGGAATTAACTTTGCCCCTAGTTGCGCTTTCACTTGGGAATGCAATTTCCCCTCAAATAGGGCTCCCACAAATAGAAAATTGACACCCTATGTTGAGCGCAACAGAATAAAAGGTGTGCAACAGATGAAAGTTATGGCCACATATGATAAACCTAGGAAAATGTAAGAACTAGCTTCAACTCCAACGGTGTTTTCATTTGGAGCTCCGACTTCTCCCAAAAAGAACTCCGACGAAGAGGAAACTAATGTCATAAGTGAGAACGAGGGAATGGAAGGTGTGGCAACAAATTAAGAATCTAGCTGAACTTATGAACTAACTTTAGCTCTAGTTGTGTCCTCACTTAGGTGTCCAACCTCAGAGCCAAAGAGTACCTATCAAGGTGAAACTAACGCCATAAATTGAGCACAAGAAAATGAAAGATATGGCTATGGATCAAGAACCTTGCTAACCTTAAGAATAAACTAGAACTTTAGTTGTGTTTTTGTTTGTTAACTAAATTCACCCACAAAAGGCTTCCAAAAAAAGGAAAATAATGCCCAAAAAAAGTGCAAGAGACTACAAGGTATTGCCACAGATAAAGAACTTAGGCAAACTTAAGGGTTATTCCACGGAAAAAAAAAAGAGACCCCACCAAGAGCAAACTAATGCCCTAAAGTGAATGCATCACAATGAAAGGCTTCATTACAAATGAAGGAGCTAGCCAAACTTAATACGTAACTTTCACTCTAGTAGTTTCTTTATTTGGGGCTTTAGTTTCACCCACAAAGGGTTATTCATCAGGGGTAAACTAACACTCTAAAATGGGTGCAAGAGAATCAAAAGTATGACAACAAATCAAGAACCCAAAAAAACTGAAGAACTAACTTCCACTTTAGTTATATTCTCATTTGGGGCTCTAATTTCACCTACAATGAGCTCCCACCATCTTGAAACCAATGCCACAAAATGAGTGAGTGTAAGAGAATAAAAGGTGCACCTGCAAACAACGAACCTAGCCAAACAAACGAAGTAACTTTTAACTGCATCTGTGCTTTCATTCTGGACTTCGATTTACCCAAAAATAGGCCTGCTAAGGAGAAACTAATGGTCCTAAATAGCTAGGAGAGAATAACAAGAATGGCTATAAATAAAGAATCTAATGAAACTTAAGAACTAACTTCAACTCTAGTTGTGTTTTTGTTTGGCACTCCAATTTCATCCACAAAGAACTACCGCTAAGAGGAAACGAGCGCAAGGAAATGAAGGGTGTGGCTACAAATAAAAAACTTAGCCACGATTTAACTTTTAACTCTACTTTAGTTTACATTTAGGTCCCTTAAAGAGCTTGATCCAAGCGATAACTAATACTATAAAATGAGTGTAATAGAATGAAATATACAGTAACAACTAAAGAACTTGGCTAAACTTAAGCACTAAGCTCCACTATAGTTGTGATTTCATTTGGGGCTTCTATTTCACCCACAAAGAGCTCCCATCTTACGAAAACTAATGCTCTAAAATTAGTGTAAGAGAAGAAAAGGTGCACCCATAAACTATGAACCTAACCAAGTAGGAATTAGCTTTAACTCTAGATGTGTTTCGTTTGGGGTTCCATCTTTACCCCCTGAGAACTCCCACCAATGGGAAACTAACACCCTAAAATAAGTGCAAGGGAATAATGTGCCTGCAAATAACGAATGTAGCAAACTTAAGAGCTAACTTTAAACATTAAGTATGTCTTCTTTAGGGGCTCCCACTTCACCCACAAAGAGATCCTACTAAGGGGTAACTAATTCGCTAAAATGGGAGCTAGAGACAAAATGGGCATGGCCACAAATGAATAATCTAGCAAGACCTAAGAACTACTTTCAACTATAGTTGTGTTTCCTTTTGGGACACGAATTTCACCACAAAAGACTGCCTAATAGGAGGAAAGTTTATGGCATAAAGTGAGGGCAAGTGAATGAAACGTCAGGTTACTCATTAAGAACTTAACCAAACTTAAGAACTAACTTTTTATCCCTATTTGCGTTTTTATTCGGGCTCCAATTTTGCCCATAAAGAGTTCTCATGGAGGGGAAATTAATGCTCTAAATTGGGTGCAAGAGAATGAAACAAGTGGCCTCAAGTAAAGAACCTAACCAAACTTAATAACTAACCTCAACTCTAATTTTCTTTTATTTAGGGCTTAATTTTAGCCCACAAAGAGCTCTTGTCACGTGGAAAGCAATGTCCATAAATTACTATAAGGAAATAAACAACGTGACTACAAATAAATAACCTAGCCAAAGTTAAGATCTTACTTTGCCTCTAGTTATGTTTTGATTTATAGCTCCAATTTCATCTACAAAGAGCTCACACGATGTTAAAACTAATGCCTTTAAATGAGTGTAAGGGAATAAAAGGTGCAAATACAGACGACGAACAAAGCCAAACATAAAGAATTAACTTTCACTCCAGTTGCATTTTCAATTGGGAATCTAATTTCCCTTTCAAAAGGACTCCCACAAAGAGTAAACTAACTCGCTAAAATCAGCATAAGAGAATAAAAGGTGTGAGTACAAGCAAAGAACATGACCAAACTTAAGCATTAGCTTCTAAATATAGTTGTGCTTCCATTTGAGGCTTTAATTCCCCCCCCCCCCCACCCCAAGTGGAGATCCCGCCAAGGGGAAACTAATGCTCTAAAATGAGTGCAAGAGATTGAAGGTGTGGCTACCAATCATGAACCTAGCAAAACTTAAGAACTAGCTTTAGCTCTAGTGGTGTTCTGATTTAGGGCTCCAATTTCTCCTACAAAGTGTTCCCACCAAGGAGAAACTCATTCCTTAAAATGAGTGCAAGAAAATGGAAGGCATGGCTATCAATTAAGAATCTATCGAAACTTAAGAACCAACTTTGGCTATAGTTGTGTCTTCATTCGGGACTCCAATTTCACCAATAGGAATCACCTACTAAGAGGAAACTAATGTCATAAAATGAACGCAAGAAAATGAAAGATGTTGCTACAAATTAAGAGCTTAGCAAAACTTAAGAACAAACTAGAACTTTAGCTGTGTTTTCAATTGGGGGCTCAATCCACCCACAAAGAGCTTCCACAAAGAGGAAAATAATACCCAAATTGAGTGTAAGAGACTACACAGTGTAGCCATGAGCAAAGAACCTAGGCAAACCTAAGAGCTATTCTGTACAGAAACGGTTCCCACTAAAAGGAAACCAATGCCCTAAAGCAAATGCATCACAATGAAAGGTGTGGTTACAAATCAAGAAGCTCGCCATGCTTAAGATCTAACTTTCACTCTAGTTTTGCTTTCATTTGGGGATTTTATTTTACCCACAAAGAGCTCTCAGTAGGGGAAAACTAATGCTCTAAAATGGGTGTAAGAGAATTAAAAGTGCAACAGCAAATGAAGAATCTAGAAAAAATCAAGGACTAGCTTCCATATTAGTTGTGTTCTCATTTAAGGCTCTAATTTCACCCACAAAGAGCTCCCCCCTTGTTGAAACCAATGTCCCAAAATGAGTGAGTCTAAATGCATAAAACAATGATGCTAGCCAAACTTAAGGAGCAACTTCTAACTCTACTTGTGCTTTCATTTGGGGCTTTGATTTGTCCACAAATAGCTCCCGCAAAGGAAAAACTAATGATCTAAATAAATTGTGAGAGAACAAAAGCAATGGCTATAAATAAAGAATCTGAAACTTAAGGACTAACTTCAACTCTACCTATATTTTCATTTGGGACTCGAATTTCATCCATAAGGAACTACCACAAAGAGGAAACAAGAGCAAGCAAATGAAGGGTGCGGCTAAGAATCAAGAACTTAGTAAACTTAAGAGCTAACTTTTGACTATACATGTGTTTACATTTGGGTCTCCAATTTAGCACCACAATGTGCTCCCTCCAAGCGGAAACTAATCCTTTAAAAAGGTTGCAAGAGAATGAATGTGCGGAAAAAAAAGAAGAATCTAGTTAAACATAAAACTAACTTCCGCCGAAGTTGTGATTTCAATTGTGGCTCCTATTCCACCAACAAAGAGCTCCCACTATGCAGAAACTAACGCTATAAAATTAGTGTAAGAGAAGAGGTGCACACATAAACTAGTGCCTAGCCAAACTAGGAACTAACATTAACTCTACATGTCTTTTCATTTAGGGCACCATCTTGACCCCCTAAGAACTCCTACAAACGGAAAGATAACACCGTAAAATGAGGGCAAAGGAATAAAAAGTGTGCCTATAAGCAAAGTAATGCTCTAAAGTGGGACTAAGACAAAAAGGGGGTATGGCTACAGATGAATAATCTGGCCAGACTTAAGAAGTAATTACAACTCTAGTTATATTTTCTTTTAGGATGTGAACTTCACTAATAAAGGAACACCTACTAGAGGGAAACCAATGGCATAAAACATGCACAAGTGAATGAATAGTGTGGTTACAAATATAAAACTTAACCAAATGTAAGAACTAACTTTTTAACTCCACTTGTATTTTCATTTGAGCTCCAGTCTTGCCAACAAAGAGCTCCCACCAAAGGGAAATTAATGCACCAAAGTGCGTCTAAGAGAATGAAACGAGTAATAAAGAACTTAGCCAGACTTAACAACTAATGCCAACTCTAATTGTGTTTTATTTGGGGCTCTAATTTAACCCACAAAGAGCCCCCATCGCATTTAAAGGAATGTCCAAAAATGGGTGCAAGAAAATAAACGATGTGACTACAAACAAGGAACCTAGCCAAACTTAAGATCTTACTTTACCTCTAGTTGTGTTTTGATTTATAGCACCAATTTCATCTGCAAGGAGTTCCCAACAAGTTGAAACTAACACCATAAAATGAGTGTAATAGAACAAAAGGTGCATATACACACAACTAACAAAGCCAAACTTAATGAATTAACTTTGACTCTGGTTGCATTTTCATTCGGGAATACAATTTCCCCACCAAAAGACTAAAACTGACTCCCTAAAATGAGTGCAAGAGAATAAAAGGTGTGACTACTGTTCGAACCAAAAATGTGCTATTCTTAATGTACTTTTACACCTATTTTATGCTCGTTTTAATAATATTTTTAATTTTTTTCATGTGATTTTATTTTATTTTGCAAATTTTTAATAAATGGGAAAAAAGGGGCAAAAAATGGTAAAAAATGGTGAAAATTGTCGGGTTTTGAAAACTGCGAAGAGAACCAGCCGGTTCACTCCCAAAAACCCAGTCCAGCTTGCAATGTGCCTCGCGTGTGATGTTGTTCAGCATAATACCCCATCCCCTTCTTCACGCTCTCTCTCTCCTCGCGTCTGTTTCCCCAACCTGAAACCCAGAAACCCCCTTCTTCTTCTCTCTCATCCTCACTCGACTTCATCTCCGGGAACTCCATCACTATCCTTCGATCCAGCTCTCTCTCTCTCTCCCTTATCTCTTCTCCCTTCTCCAAAACCACCCCAGCCCACAGAGACTTCCAATCCCAAACCTCCTCACCCCAAAACCATCCCAAACCCATAGAATTTGAAACCCACCTTCGTCCTCTTCATCCTCATCTCACCATCCCACCACCCGCAGATCATGCTACCACTGCCATGACACCACCCCAGTTGGCTTTCATCTCCATCTCATCCACCCGTGAATCATGCACACCAGGCCACCACGCATCCCGTGTTATCCCCCATCATCACCGTCCACGCACACCACCCAAATCGAAGGTGAAGAATCAAGAGGTTCGGGTATAAAGCTCGCGACACCATTGAAGGGCTAGGGAATTTAGCTAGGTAATTTAGGCTAGGTAATTTTAGGGTTAGTTTAGTTTTAATTCCAGTTTTAGGGTTAGGTTTAGGTTAGTTTTGTTTTCGTTTTCGGATTTCAGAAATTTCGGTTAGGGTTTCAAATTTACAATTAGTTTTAGCGTTTAATTCCAAGTAATTTAGCTTTGATTTCGAAGTCCTTGGTTGTAATTCAAACTTTGGGTTAATTTCATTCAATTTCAAATTCCCCTTCCCCTGTTTTGTTCTGTTTTGCTTCGTTAATGGCGATACCGCCATTGTTAGGCTGAGCTGCAAGCAAGGAAGCCGGTAGTTGAGTAGTTTCAGTCAA